>JAXDDX010000008.1:5820000-6482500 GCA_034670405.1 Hoplostethus atlanticus
GCCTCGATCACCTTTGGTCTTTAGACTTTGAAAGCAAGCCGGAGGATGTTTGTTGTCCTGTCGGTGACCTCACCTGACCAGCGCTGCTTTGTTCAGCTCCTCTGTCTGTTAATAGTTCTCCCAGGGGACATGGTTACTCCCCCCCATCTCCTCCCCCCTCCTCCCCCACTCCCTCTATTACTGGAACTGGTGATTTAATGAAGAGCTGTGGTCACCATGAATGCCCTCTCCCATCTCCAGTGTCAGCTCTGTTTCTGTGCGTGTGTGTGTGTGTGTGTGTGTGTGTGTGTGTTTATATCACCGTCTCTGCTCAGTTTTGATTACGCAAGCCCCCTAAAAACTTCCCACAAAGTTTTTTTTTTCCTCCCTTCTGCTGTAGCCTCATTCGCCAACACTGCCAGAGAGAGATACTAGCCTCATTAAAAGATAGAGAACGTCTCCAAACTCCCCCCTGCTCGTTTCGTTCCACTTTCCCCTCAGAGGGTCATACGAGTTAGCATATCAATAGCTGTCATATTTGCAGTACTGAAGACTTTCTCAAGAACTACTTCACCTAAAGACACAAATATCCCTTTCTCCCGTTAAGACGTTCAACAGTGATTTCATGTTGAACAAAGACATGTTCTATCTAATGGCCTCTACCTCCCCTCTGAAGCTAGCGGGGCTGTGAGCTAACGCTAGAAGGGATTTGGCCGTCCTGCTGTCAAGGTAATGCCTCGTAATTGGCCTTCTAATTGTGTGGGATAACGAGGCTAGGTGGAGGTGGAGGTTAGGCTGCTGTATTTACCCACAGCACCACATAATGGTGATGGCAGGCTAGCAGGTGAAACTTGTAATGAGGCTCTGAGAGGATCCGTTCTCACTCTCACACCGTTTGCTGCTGTAATTACTATTAGTTAATTACACGTTTCTGAAAGGCTTTTTTGTTTTTCACATTCTAGCGACAAACTTTTTTTAGGTTTGAAGTTCTCAAAAACTCAAAAACCCCTGAGTCCCCTGAGTCCACGGATGTTTTCTCACCCTGTTTTCACACCCTGACACCCTTTCAGGCGAAAAGTACATTTGTGCATTTAGACCAGCTGACATTAAAGATGGATAGTGATAGACTAGTCTGGTTGCTATAGCAACAGAACACCAGCTCTGGTCGGTGTCTCCTCATGTCTTTGCCACAGCCATAACCTGGGTTCTGCATCTTGCATCACCTTACTTCACCTTTTTGACCCCATGTGGGTCTAAAGGCAATGAGATGCTAGCAAAAGTACTAATAGGAAGTGAGAAGAAAAGTCTGAACTTGATGTTTTCTCTATGTCAAGAGGAAACCCAGCAGAACTGATCAGGAATCAGAAAGAAAGACCATTTCTATATTTAATTTGACTCAAATGAGTTGTATATGTGTGTGTAGGAGCCAGGGAAGTATTTGTTTATATTCTCATTTTTTGCCATCACTTGATGCCACTGATGCCACCCGTCTTACCACCCGTTAACACCTGCCTCTCACCAGATGAAGACATGCACCATGAAGCCAGCCAGTTCCAAGGATCATCCTGGAAAGCTAATGAAATTTGGCTCTCTCCCGAACAACGCGACCCCTTGACATATGTCTCCCTGACACTCGTACGTGTCTTCCTGACACTTCCCTGGCCCTACCGGCTGCTGGAAATAGGTGCCCCTGACACCGCCTGTCAGTCTGACTAGGACAAACCACACTGGACAAACCTTAAGGGATTCCTGGCTCTCTGAGGTCTCTGAGGTCTCTGAGGTCGTTGGGCTGATTGAAGTGAGACCTTTTCAGTAGACTGTGAACAGATATGTCACCCTAACACCCAGCTCCCTAAACTGCCAGCTACAGATCCTGTTTTAGCCATCTTTAACCTTGCCTACGATTCATCACTGCTCTGGGGGAGGATGGAGCAGAGAGGCAGGGTGTGGAGGAGGAGAGAGCAGACGTCTTTGAGAGGAGGAGACAGTTCTGGACCTGTAAGCCAGATTCTCACTGCAGAGGCTGCAGGACGGTGCAGAGCGACACGATGCCCTCTGGTCCACATATGCTGCCTCTCATGAGACTCACCGAAGGGGGTCACCGTCGTACACAAAGACATGCACACACACACACACACACACACACACACACTTGCATGCATACACACAGATACACAGATTTGACTAAACAAACATGCTTGATCTCTCTCTCTCTCTCTCTCTCTCTCTCTCTCTCTCTCACACACATACACACACACACACACAGATATGTGCAGCTGTTGCGCGCTGCCCAGACAGAACCTGCCACCATCACACAAGGAGGAAAATGAAACCACTGAAATGTATTTATGAGGTTTCTGCAGCTCCTTAAAATGTCTTTCATCTAAATGTAAAACCTTAAAATGTATTGAAACATCTTAAATATTATTAGAGAACGTATTATCACCAAGTAATAACATGTTCAGTTCATTTAGATTGTGATCAGAGTTGGAAAGTAAGGCAAACAGAGACGTTGAGCGGGACTGTCAGTGTTTCATTTTCATTTTCTGTTTTCAATCCGTTTCTATTCTCATGGCTGAAAGCTGCAGATACCCCGCAGTCACCGTGAGGTTTAAGTGACAACATGTTTGTCTCGTGGCCTGTGAGTCTATGAGGGATGCAGCCAGCGTTATGTTTCTGTTTTTAGGGGCCGTCCCTATTGTTGTTGTGAGATTTGATTTGGGGGCCTACCATTAGATCTGCAGCATGATCGTCAACCCATTCCACTATCGTGTACACTGGAAATCTCATTCTGTATAGGATGTAAACAAGAGACCAGCCATGATGAATAAACCACTGGCCTATCAAATAGTAAGGTTTAGTAGATTTTAGGTGAATTGGCCCTTAAAATGTTTTGTGCAAATCCCATTTATCTGTCAGTACCTTGCAGAAGCTAAACGTTTTATGAACCCGGGGGAAGCCAAACACTTTAAAAAGCTACTGTAAAATGTCAAAAAACACACCAGCATTATCTTCATTTTCAGTTGCTGAGAATCGTAGAGTAGCAGGGTGACCCTCTTGTAACCGGGAAGTCTCGGGTTCAATCTCCCATGACCCCAAGTGTCCGCTCGGCAGAATTCCTGGAGCAAGACGCTGAATCTGAAACAACAAACACTAAAAAGAAAACGTGGGTAGAAAGCCATGTTGCAGGTAGGGGTGTTCCTGGCTGTAGGCTCCGATATGTCGCAGCACATTGTTTCAAGCTAGGACGACTTTTGTCCCGCCGCCCACCCCCTACCCCGCTACCATCCTTTCACGGAGAGAGCTCTTGCATCCTTTACCGCCATGTTTATTAAATCCATCGTTTAACCACCGATTGGATTAGACAACCTGGGGTCTCTGAGATTAGGAGGAGCTGGAGCAGGTCTATTGATGTGTGTGTGTGTGTGTGAATGCTGATAATATGTAGTTATCGTATGTTTGTCGGGGTGTGTGAGATTGCGTAATGCTCCTCCAGGATGAGTAGAAATATCCCCATGAGTAGTAATCACCTCAGGCCTGCACGGCAGCACAACGCTTGTGTTTGTTTTCATTTCATTTTATTTAATTATTTGTTTGTTTTGGGCCCTGAGACAGGAAAGCCTTGTCAGTGCAGAACTGTAAAATGGAAATCAATGACAGCGTGTAATTTCCAGCCCCAATAAAAGATCCTGCAGGATAAAGATGTGACTGTTGGTTTAGTGTTTGTGTATTTCCTCTTATAAAGCTCTCCTAACTGGACCAGCATGCCCTATCAGCTGCACTGTCTTCACACAACGAGCAGCTTTTATCCTTTAAATGATACAAGATGAATGTTTTCTGGGGTCCAACTGACACAAACATGCTGTTGCAACGTGAACGCAACATCTGTATTTAACTCCCTCCGCCCACATCACCAAATGTGCCGTCTTTGTGTGTTGTCTTGTTTCCTCCCCCCTCTGAATTCCCACGCATTCCCTGCAGCTGTATTGTGTGTGTCCAGCTTTGCAGGTGTTGCCGTCCGTGCAGCAGAGCCTCGGCTGTGCCCGGCGGTAAACCGTGGTTAAACTAGCCTCCAGGGGTGGAACTGTCAGAAGGATGTGACCCGGCCCCGGGGGGCGTGTCCTTGTCAGGGAGCAAGTGCAGAGTTCACCCACGCTTAGTCCGCTGTCTCCACGGTAACAAGCTCGCAGGCCCGTAGAACCCACCGTGCCAGTGTCACCCCGATCACCGCGGCGGCCATCTCCCATGCCGTCTTTTCCCCCCAGAGGCTCTAATGTGTCACCGCCATGCCAGGCCCGGTGACGGCTATCTGCTGACAGCTGGTTTCTAATGGCCGGGCTCACACGGGAGGATGTCCCTTAATGGAGCAGACAGTGCCACCACTCTGAGTCTCCACCAGCCTCTGGCCTCATCACCTCCTACCCCACTGCAAGGGTAAATGGGCCTCCTTCGCCACACCGGGGGAACACACACACGAACCTGATGGTTATCCGCTGTGGCAGACGTGCACTCACACATTCAGGACGGTGATAGCGGGTCGTTTTCACAGGTCATGTTGTCGTATTTCAACACAGTATTGGCATGAGAGTTTCACACAGGATGTTGGTGTCATTGTCACAGTAAAGGAGTGAGTGGATACTGAAAACCAGCAGGGACGAAGCCTCATCGCGTGGCGACTAGGGATGGTAAGATTCACCGGGTCGCATCGGTGCACCGGTACACGATGCGATTTCCCCGATTAAAAAAGTATGCACCGGACAAAATTTGGGATGAACTCGCGATGCATCGTTTCTAACATCTTTGCATCAGTAAAATCTGATTTATTTATATCTATTTATTAGTAGAAGAGTATATTTAGATTGATTCCATAAACTGTTTCTCAAGCGCTCTCTCATCTCCACCTGCTGTCAGAGGTCAGATTACTACGGAGGCCGAGGCGTGTCACGTTAGAGATCAACATGGAGGAGGAACAGCTACACGTTCCACCCAATTCCTACAAATCAAATGTTTGGCGACACTTCGGATTTGTCAAAAGAGACGGACAACTTGACAAGACGCAATTTGCAAAACATGCCATGCCGCTATAGTAAAGTATAGTGAACAGGCATCCCAACTAGCTCACCTGAAGCTCAGCTAGCCCCAGCGGTACCGCTAGCAAGACTGGCGAGCAAAGTATCGAACTTTTTTTTCACGCCCCGCTGGCTAACTGCTCTTCTCGTTCTAAGGCAACAACTGACGCCATCGCCTTGTTTAGATGTCCAGCCTTACAGTGTTACAGTGGATACCTCCTCCACATCCACCTCTTCACATCTGGTTGTGAAGGGGCCAAGTGTTTTAGTGGTCCAAAAGAAACGAGTTACAGTACTAGAGGAACAAATATGTGACGTAAAATTACACTTTTTTAGTTTATTTATGATTTGCTGTTTGCTTAAGAAGAACCAAAGAAATGAAATCAAACTCTCTGTACCGTATTGAATTGCATAGCATCATATTCTTTTGAATCGCATCGAATCGCGCTGAATCGCGTTGAATCGCATTGTGTTGAATCAAACCGCGTCGAATCGCACTGCGTCGCAATACGTGTGAATCGTATCGTATCGCATCGGTAGCTGATTCAGATGTGTCTTTAACGTATCGCATCGGCCTCAGCGATGGAGAGGCACATCCCTAGTGGCCACGGGGCTAGACGGTCATGGATTGCATGCTATCGGTTTCACCCTGCGCTGCTTCCCACCCACGGACCGTCTGTCTGGTCTTGTGTTGACGGAGGATTAACAGATAAATGACCATCTAAAAGCTCTAATAGCAGAATAATCGCTGACTTATTGTTGAGAAATGCTCAAACACACACGCAAACACACACACACACACACACGCAAACACACACACACCGTCGCATGCTGTTGTTTCTCAGGTGTTAATCACCATGGCGACCGGTCTGCAGCTGCTGCGATGACTATCTTCTGAAATAACGGCTCCATTAATTCACCGCGCTGCGTTACCGCGGGACGTTCCTCCCTCTGAACCCTGGGTAATGTAATGTACCGCTAATGGCTTCACGGAGGAGTCGCAATATGACGACTGCACTCTGGGTGTTTTGACTCGGCCCGTCACCTAAATCAAGTCAAATCAAGCCGGCTTTGGTTTTGCCGAGGAGAGATCAGAGAGATGGAGTAAAGTCAAACTAATGATGAAGTTATGGCATCTATGGGTGATGAACGCTGAGAAAGCGGAGAGATGAAACGAAGATGAAAGGATGTGATCAGAGTGCAGTTGCATGAGCTGGATGGCTCAGCAGCTGAAAGTTTAATGGAAAAACAAACAAACAAATACGACTGTGTGCTCCCTTCCCTCTCTCTCCATTCCCATCCAATCCCATTTATTTTTAGATTTTTTTTAAACATCTGTTCTGCATTTGAGCAGCCTGTCATCTTGTCATCCGTGACATATTTGGCGGTTTTCCGCTGTAAAATAGTCAAGACAAATAACCGCCGTAGAAGATGCTTTACCCTGCTAACACCGTGTGCATTTATCCGTGAGACAGAAACGCACAAACAAACTTTCCTGCTGATCTGACCCAATATGCTGTTCTGAAAAACGATTTCTGCAGTGTGAAGCGTTCTCCCTGTAACTATTACCCAGCGTGCTCGGCAGCCCGTTGCCGCCTGGTGTGAAGGTGTGCTCGACGGCACGCCAGCCGTCATTAGTGCTCCGGTACAGGTGCTAATGGAGAGGCTAGCATGCTGCGTCTTGTTAAAAGCTTTTGTATGTAGCTCCCATTTTCTATGGCGCAACTTTTTCACTTTCACTTTCTAATTTGTCACCTCTCTCTCTCTCTCTCTCTCTCTCTCTCTCTCTCTCTTATATTTTCCTCCTACGATTTAACGTTCAGTCTCAGCCCCACGCCTCCCCCCCATTCTCCCCCTCCATCGACTCATAGCTGTATTGATTGTTTAGAGTGTGTGAGATGCAGTGCGAGCCGTCTGCTGTCTCCACTCTCTCTCTCACACAGATCGATCAATCAATGTGATGTGCAGCGGAGGGAAACGCATCAGAACCTGCCATGTCATCCACATGCACGACGCTGAGTGTGCGTGCATGAATAGATGATACTATTCATTGCACGCACACTCAGTGACAGTATCGCTTCGCCGTTGAGCGTCCCAAGTCAGGGGGGCGGATTTTTAAGCTAGACACTAGCAGCAGGGAAGTGCCACACCTACTGGTTGAGGCCTGTAGTTTGAGAGTTTTTGCTAAGCCAGCATGCTTTCATCACATACTAGAGGCAAGTATATTCCTGTCCATCATCATTAGACAGAGTTGGAGTGATGTCACCTGGTCTGCAGGCAGTTGCCAGTGGGATTGGAGGAGGGGGGAAACTGTAAGCGCTGTGGACTATTGTGCTCCCTTTTCTCTCTTTGTCTCTTTGTTCCCCTCTCTCTCTGTTTTACTCTCTTTCTGTCTATCTTTTCCTCTCTCTCATGATTTCCCATTCCCCACACAAGGCTTCCCCGCTCTGCTCTTTCTAAATATCAGCCTGAAAAAAGGATCAGTTCCCCTGACTCGGTGAAACAACCCTCCAGGGTGCCTACCTACCAAACCCCTGCAGGTATACTTTCAGCTCGGGGACATTTGAGTCTCCCAGCCACATTTTGCAGCTGAATCTGTCTCCTCCCTCACAGACGAAGACGATATCGTCACCCGGTGTGAATTTATCGTAGAGGCACGTTTTGATTCGATCTTTAACCGGAGCAGGGGTGACAGCGGGAACAGTAGAGCCCCTGACCGCTGCAGGACGGGTCAGTCACGGACGCTGATAAAATGTGCAGGATAACAAAGTGAAACCAGAGAAATGAGTCGGAGTGGCGTTTGATGCATCATCACCCGGGGCTGTTTCACCTGGCGCCCATCAGAAGTCAAGCGGTGGATCGGTAATATCACACCGCACCGGTTTTACCGTGGTAGTAAGAGACGGGAGAAAAGATCACATTTCACAACGGCTCCCAGAGAATAGGTTGGTGTTTCACTCACGCCTTTCAATCCATTCAGCTAAATGTCAGCGTGCCAAAAATTCAGGAGGGTTTTTTTTTCTTCCGAGGTCAGCGCTCCCATTAGAAATGTATAATCTCAGATTATCAGCCCCTCGTTCCCCCCCTCCCTCCACTCTCTGTTTCTGTTTTCTCTCTCTCACACTGTAGCTGTCAGATTACGTCGGGGTCAGGTCCCGGGAGTAGTGAGTAACGGTGCTGTCAGAGGGGGAACACAGCAGGGAGGGAGGGAGGGAGGGCGTCGTCATGTGATCACCCTGCATCACAGTCTGGGGAGACAGGGGAGTCAGGGGGTTGCTGAGGGAACAGCACATCCTGTATGGAGTTGAATGCGTGTTACTGTAGTGAGTCAGGGGGTCTGGAGAGGGTCTGATCATCAGGACGACACCCAGACCTGACCTGGGTCACAGTCGGGAGTTGGGAGAGGTTCACCACATCAGGACAATACATCATGTCAGGGAAGTTGACGGTGTCCCAGAAGTCTGTGGAAGTGACTTTCAGAGACTTTCCTGTGACTGTCTGAACCAATAGGACGCTGTGGTAATGATAGCTATTAGGATAGGGGGAGGATGACAGTGGGGTTGAATCACAGGTGTAAAACAGACTCTGACGTGCACCGCTAGATTCACATTACATATAATGCGAGAGACAGTAAAGGCTTAATGGGCCGTCTCAGAGTCGGATGTAATGCGGCGTAGAGGACGGACCGCGACATCGATGGGACGCGGCGTCGGGGGCTAATGCAGCGTCGCATCGTCTCATCACATCACGAGACAAAAACACATCGGAAGGACGGGACGGATCACGGATCAGCTGGAGGTCACACGTCCAGGAAGTTGCTACCGTTGAACTTTACTGAGTTGTTAACATGACGTACAGAGACGCCAATACAAGAAGTGTGTTTACCTTGTATAGAAGAAGTCAAAACACACGATGGATGTGTTTGTACTACAATTCCCAGCATCCCAGCGACTTTCCTTTGTAAAAAACAGGCGTGAAAGAGGCTAGCGCTCCTGTGGCATCACGCCAACTCGCCGCCCTGCCGCCTACTTGATGTACGTTGGCGCAGAGCGGCGCCGCGCAACGTGCAACCGGAACGACGAAATCAACCAACACCTGCTGCCGTTATGTTTTATTTTTTGTGTGTTTCTTCTCTTTGCTCTTCCCTTCTTTCTTCTTCTTGTTGTTTGAGGTTTACTGCGACTCTTCATTGAAGTCCTGTGTGTGGAAGTGTCGAGCCAAGCTTTCAACCAGCTCCTTTCAGTTTGACGGCCAAATCATCTGCAGACCTAAATAACGCCAAGATACAGGAGCAGCAGTTTCCACTTGTTCTTCTTGTTGAAGATGTGATTATTGTGTTTTTCAAACCTTTATTCTATTGTACCGATAACAAAAGATTGAGGAGAATAGTAAATACTCTAGAGAAAAGGCTGTAACCTGTCAAAGTGTCGTATCCCCCATGGACTCCTGTCATCCTGGACGTCCTGGACGTCCTGGCTGCTTCTTCCTCCCCCCTCTCTGGGGCATAGCCGGGCTTCGGCGGTCACGCTGCCAGAGCATCCCCGGAGACCGTCAAAGTCCAACATGGCTGACTGCCATCGCCACGCTTGGCATGGAGACCCCGCAAGTGTCCTCGAGTGTTTTTCCGTCCTTTTTCAGCGGTGAACTTTCGATTGAAACGGTTTAAGCGCCGTGTCAATAAGTCTTCTACGCCCCAAATGTCACGGCGTAACCTTGAGACGATGCTCTCTCTCTCTCTCTCTCTCTCTCTCTCTCTCTCTCGCCCTTCCTTTCATTTATGTCTTGTGGTGCTACACTTTTAATATTTCTCAACACCACTCCCCCCCCCCCCCCCACAGGGCTCTCAAGGAGGGACTTTTCACCAAAGGCACATAAATAAGGAGCACTCCTCTGCTCGGCCGCCCAATGATATGAGTGCTGAAATATCAAGAGGAGAGCTGACTGGAGGTGGATCTCTCCCTGGTTAGACAAAGCACGCCGTTCAGCATCTCCTATTTGAAGCTGCTCTCTGCTGCATCACAGTTGTTTTGTTTATTGAATAGTACATACACAAAGTGCATACACAGTTTCTTTTGGTAAATACCTTGAAAAGAAGTGTCAACATTTAGTGTATTTTATCATTGAAAGGAGTAAATGCAGTGGGAAGATAAATAACTGAGAGAGAGAGAAGTAGATGAAGAGCGGTTGTCAGACTGAATCATTTCTCCATCCTGTAAGACCTCATGGAATAAAGACTTCATTGCATAGTGGGTTCTCATCATCATCACACTATAGATAGACCTGGAATCCCTTACAGACCTCGCTAGCCTACTTCCAGCTCGCCGGCAGATCTGATTGGAAAGTTCGAGTCGATTCTGCCCCAGTTCCCATGTGGTTTGACCTCTGACCTGCTTGTTTACGGTCAGGTGGGACATTGCCAGACTTTTTCCTCGTTTCGAACGTGACCTTGGAGCGGGGCGGTGTTGTTTGCCCGTGAGCTCCGGCGGCGAGGCTGCATTATACATCAGGCCGGGGGTGCCGAGGGTAACGATGCACCATAGTTTGGTGGATTTATCCTCCTTGCTGTCTTCGCCGTTAATCCGGACCACACTGATGCCCACACCCTGCCCTTGAGCCTGTGTGTGTGTGTGTGTGTGTGTGTGTGTGTGTGTGTGTGTGTGTGTGTGTGTGTGTGTGTGCACTGTACAGGATTCCACCAGGACAGGAGTCCAAGCGCAAGTAATACTGCCTATAGCTCCGGTTAGTCTCTCCTCTTTCCACCACTTACCGATCGATTCCTCCACACTCCCTCCGCCTCTCTCTCTCTCTCTCTCTCTCTCTCTCTCTCTCTCTCAACCCCGGCATCATCCCAAATGACTGACTGACTGTCGGACCGAGAGAGAGAGAAACAGATGGACATGGAGAGGGGAGACGAGAGAGACTGAACAAAGAGGAAGACAACAGAGGAAGACCGATAGAGTGAGAGACAAAGAGAGAATGGGAGGAAGAGGAAAAACCCTGGGAGTGTTATCAGAGTCGGTGCAGCCTATTGGATCAATGGTCCACCACACCTAGTGCCTTACACACACACACTACACACCAAACCCTCTCTCTCCTGCACTTCCACACCCACCCTCCTCCTCCGCTGTCTCCCCCACTCGTTCTCCCCATCCGTCCTTCCATACTTTTTTTTTAACGAGAAAGCTCATTACAGCGGACCGAGCCCTCGCTCCTCTGAATAAACAACGAGGGCCGCGCCGCCGTTCAGCCGCCAGCCGGGCCAGCTTATTGATCCCTCCAGTCCAGCTGTTGATCCTATCTTGTGTACTTGTGTCATTAATATAGTGTGTGCAGAACGAAGAGTTCATCAGGCTGCAGTAGCCGTGTTGCTCGTGTTGTATGATCCCTGCAGCAGTCGGTCCCTGATGAGACACCGAACACACACCGGGTCAAGGTGCGCTGTCCTGACCCGTCTTTTTAGATGCAGGAGTTTCTCAGAACAAATGACACTCCCACTCTCTCTCACTCTCTCCCTTTGTTCTTCAGCCTTTTTCTTTCCTCTCTTTATGTGTTGCCGTTTTTTTTGTCCCCCGGCTCTCTCTAACTCTGAATGCATCTTTTCAAGAGTTCACCAGCGTCTGGCTTTGAAGATAGCTGCTACCTGAATAGAAATAGGGTTGTAAAAAGGCCTGGTGTGGTTTTGAATCCAGTGGCATCGAGTTCAGCTTTGATCAACCGCCTCCAGCCGTTACAGACTGGAGGGGAAATTGAGTAAACTACATTTCAAGTCAGATTCTGCCTGTTTAAAGTTTGTTTGTTTTAGTTCCTGTTGTCCAAATCAATTATTTTGTTTCTTGGTGTCTTTTGAGGTTATTTATTTATTTATTTATTTATTATTTATTTATTGACTGATTAATTGATTCTGGTTTAGTTATTTGCACATATAAAATGATGAAACACACAGACACACATCACAACACAAGATAAAAAACATCAGGCGTATAAAAACATTTCACCAAAATTGTACATAATCCCCATAAACCTCCAGCTTTCTTCTAAGCCTGACATGAAAAACTAGACTTTTGTGTGCATATGGCACATCCTCAGTTTTGTCTGCTGTGTTTGAGCTGCAGCCTGTCAGTTCCCAGGTTGTGTCTTCCTGTATGGGTCAGCGCCCATGTGTTACTGCCCCCCGGGGCATCTGCAGGCCCAAACCCCGACCTTTACTTTAACAGAGTTCAACACACCCGGTGCATGTTTCTGATCCTGTGTGACATTTAATGTATGGCGCCTTAATGCAGCGGTTTAACCCCGGCTGTGCCACTGCGACCTTAGAGACCTTGGAGAATATGCCCTACAGGAGGCGTGCTATATAGAAATACACTATATAGAAAACATACAATGATGCTGCAGATGATCTTCTGTAGCCGATGAGTTTTGCATTCATTAGTCCTCTTTTCTGTTTGAAGGAGCAGGAAAAGGACAAATGACATTTTGTGGTATGATCATTTCAAAGAGGATGCTATTTATCTTTATTTATCTTTTTTTGCCTGAGACAGTGAAGTGGGAAACCTTTTCATCAACAGTTGCATGAGCCATGAAGGTTTTCACAATGAAACCTAAAGCACCGTTCCAGCATAATTGGAATTTTTGCAATTTTTGTTACATTTCATCATGTGTTGTTAATTCTGACTGTTTTTAGATCATACGCCACAATTAACAATATTGTTAAATCAGTTTTGACGGTGCCTCTCAGGCTCATTCGCTCCCATTCAATTCCATGTCACAAATACAACTCCATAGACGTTGCTTACCATCACTGTGAATGAGAAACCAACAATCGCGTTTTGCAAAGTTGCATCAAAATGCTGATATCAGGCTGTGAACATGTACATTTTGAAAGAAGGTCCATTCATTGTTTCACGTTATTGCAGGAAGACTGCAAGAGCTGAGGCGAGACAGGAGGGTGGAAATGAAAGCTAGATTTGAAACAATAACGGCTTTAATTTGCTGCTTTCTTAGTTACTGGGAGTAGCTAACTAAGTAATAGTGAGACAGTGTTTGTTTCTGAATACTTACTTATATAAATAAAGGAATAAAACACCCTCATAGTGTAATAAAACACTGGAAAACAATCTGCAGTTATGCAACATAACGTGAATGCATGAGCAAAGAAATGGTCTGGAATCCTTTAACTGTCAAGTGACGATGTTCTCATGTTCATGTGGTTGAACAATGCTATGAAATGAATTGCCCGAGCGTGTGTGTGTGTGTGTGTGTGTGTCTGTTGTGTTTCTGTGTTTCTGGTTGTGTATGGGGCTGCTGAGGCCGAGGTGCATGGGAGCCGAGGTCTAGCGGGCTAATGAAGTTTCCCTCTCTAATGTAATTAATTACAGCACTTATCTGAGCGGACAAAACCCGGCTCGATGGATCGAATTAGGATGCAGCATCTTGGCCCCGGACGGCGGACTGGGAAATGCATCATGATTATCTTAGCGGTTAGGACAACAGAGACACACACACGGGCCCATCGCCTCATATCTGATCAATTAGCAGGCCCACTCTCTCCTCCGCACGACTCGGTATCACGATGGGAGCAGCAATAGAGGACTTGGCTGTCGTATTTTTGAAGTTCAGATTTTGGATGAGAGTGAGGGAATGCACCCCAAAAAAAATCTGGAAGGATGCAATGTCTGAATCCTATAGGACTTAAGAGTCTTATTGCATTGTCTCATGAGAGCCTAACAGTCATATTGAAGTGTGTAACAGGACTTGGGGTCTAGCAGCATTTACGTCACAACTGAAGGCATGCACATCGGTCTGACAGATTGTCGGTCGACATCCACGTTGTGCAGCTTCTGCAACGCTTCGTAGTTCTGCCCCGACAGCGTATGAAGTGCGAGATTCAGAGGTTTAATAGCTGTAATAGTATACGGCTCACCGACCGACCAGAGCGTATCCGCGGGAAGAAAAAAAAAAAACGCAATCCCACCCTTTTCTCTCTGAGGGGGGAGAGAGGCGCAGACGTCTTTATCTCCCACCGGCCGACACTCTCCATACTCCGTCACTAAATTGCTTCCCCCCGCGCCTCTGTGATGGAGAAGTAAAATAAAACGATAAGTCTGAAGGCGTGAATGTGGAATTTATATATTTATATATATATATATATATATGTCAGGTTTCTTATGGGATCCTTTCAAGCTGAGGCTTCTGACAGAGTGGGGCGAACGGCTGTTTAGAGCCCGGTGAGAGCTGATAGTAGGAGATGGATCTGCAGAGGGGTGGAGAGAGAGAGAGAGAGAGAGAGAGAGCATCATCCTTTACTCTGCCATACAGCCCTCTGTAGCCTTTGAGCATTAGCTTCTCTATCCATTTGAGTGTTTTGGAGGTATACTGACAGGCAGGCAGGTTAAAAACAAACAGAAAACAATAATTAACAAGGAATAACCGGGTGTGAATGAATGAAGAGACTCGATACAAGATGAAATGACTCGGTGGGACGGGTGTTTTTTTTTTTGGTACCTCACACTCGATCCCTCGGGGGTTCCCTTTAGCTGACGGTGCTGACTTCAGTTTGTTGTTGCCAGGCTTTCGGGGGAAAGTCAGAAGCAAGTAAAAACCGTCGTACAAGCAAAAGCACGAATCAGCACGTTCCTGTGCGAGTAGGTTACCATGGTTACCTCTGATACCTCACGCAGTAAGGAGCGATTGACTTCCTGATCTCATCGTTTCGCTCGTTTTTATTCCCCGCTTCTTGTTGTGAATGGAGAGATCAGCTTTTTAAGACCGTTATTGAATTTGTATTTATAGCTTGTAACAAAATACACACACACACTATTGAAGCATCACTTCCTGGGAGACGGAAACCCGACACCATGCCCGTGCAGTCATGGATAATTACATCAATAAAGGAAGGAGTCATTTTTCTCTGATTTTCTCCTCTCAGATTATCACTCCCAGCCTGGTTTTGGACCCGGGGCAGGTTGAGGTTTTGGACCCGGGCAGGTTGAGGTTTTGGACCCAGGGCAGGTTGAGGTTTTGGACCCGGGGCAGGTTGAGGTTTTGGACCCAGGGCAGGTTGAGGTTTTGGACCCGGGGCAGGTTGAGTTTTTGAGTTACTGCAACTCATTTAAGCCGACCAACCGTGTTTATCGAGAAGCTGTTTTTTTTTTGAAGCACGCCTCAAGGGAATCTGTCTGCCGGTAATCGCATCATGGTCTTGTTGTTTGTTTGTTTGGTCTTGTGCTCTTTTTTTAATGATTCGACTCGACGTCACAACAACAATCTAGACTAACTTGATCTATGTGACTTAGGCGCCTCAGTCTGAAGCCTTTTGTCAAACTGTGTTGTTTTATGTAGCGAGCGGTGCGGTCGTCGCTAACAGCAGTGACGTTGGCGCCAGGCAGCCGTAACATAGCAGTGGAAGAATGAGTTTAATTAAAGCCAGATAATCCTCTGAAGTGGCGCTTTTGTGTGGCAACTTTACACAGACCTTTATTTTTTTTTCTGTTACATTTCTTTTGGTTTTTGGGGTTTTGGGTTTTTGTTTTTCTAGCCCTGCGGAGCCCAGATGATTTACACACATTCTGGTTTAGTCCGCATGAGTCACAGACACGGTCCCTTAATCCAGTGGGAAATTAAATGATCGTTCTTGTTTGTTTGTTTGTCTTTGTTCCTCAGAAAAGGGAAATTCTGTCTTCACAAATCGTGACAGAACATGCAGTAAGCGATGACTCAACTTTTTCAAGGAGTGTTATTCTGACTACTATGATCTAAAACACTATCACGGTAAACATCACTCCCTCAGGATCAAAGAGCAAGAGGCTTCTTTCTAGACTCAACAACCACACAGAGGGGGAAATCCATCGCAGAAGAGATACCGACTTCACCGCCGACAGTAGCCTCAGTAGACCAGAATGCAATGCAACCGCAAGACGTGCTGTGTTTTGAGTAAGGGGGCGCGGCAATCACTTTTTCTAAACTGGAAAAACGTGCTCTCTTGCTATGCCATTGCTATCTATCACTGTTGCTGTTGCTCCCTCTACTTCTCCGCCTCAATAGCCCACAGCTGAAAGCAAGTTCATGCCTGTTTTTCTGTGGGTTATCCAAAAGGCATTCTGGGAAATGTAGGAAATCACTAACTGGGGTAGAAGTAGACGAGGCAGGTTGAGGGGAAAGTGGGTACAACAATAAAGTGAATTACAGCACTTCACCACATACATACACACACACACACACACACACACACACACACACACTCACACAGATACACAATAAGTGCATCATGTGAAGGCATTTTAGGTTTTAAAATTGCCATCACACTAGCATATACTGTAAAACAAGGCTGTCAAACCATCAACTGTCTATGGCACATGGTTTGACACCCCCGCTGTAAACCCATGTTCACACCTAAACACACACACACACACACACACACACACACACACACACACACACACACACACACACATGCATGAAACACAGCCAGACCCCCAGAGGTGGCGATGATAAGGAGCAGCTGTCTTATCGTGATGTCTCGGTTCCGCTGCTGTCCAAGCAGGTTACTACTGGTCACCACCTTCCTGCAGACACACAGATGCAGGAGTGTGAGGTGTAGCATGCTGCAGGCTACCGCCCCCCCCCACCACCACCACCACCCCTCCTCCACCCCCAATACCCCTCAAATAAATGCCAGCCGATGTGGCCTGACAGGCTCACCTCAGCCTGGAGGACCAACAGATAAGGGATCACGAGGAAGACAGGGGAACACACATCCTGACCCTGCGGTGGATATCTGCAGCTCTGAACACAAACACCCTCTCTTCCAGATTGGGAGGTAGAAGAGGTCAGGTTGCATTGAGCCGTCTGACATCAAAACCTGAAAAACACAGGGGCGGCGTCGTACCTCGTAGTCAGCCAGACTCGGCGTGGCCTCGTGAAGGTCAGTGCTTAGAGACACGCGCTCCAATTTTTTTTTTTTTGCTGAGTTGCATTTCCATAGAGCCCCGCCCCTTCCACCGCACACACACACATATACTCTTGACCAAAGTCACCCCACTGCCACTGATGATGCATGATCGAGGTGGTTATGTGTGTGTGTGTGTGTGTGTTGGGGTACTATGGAGACAAGGCATCCTGGGAACTTGGGAACATGCTTCATTTGAGCAGTTAAACCCCTTGGAGCATCACATGTGACACTCCACGCCCCTCACCGATTGGCTCAGTGCTCATAGGTTAACACAACAGGACACTCTCAACACTGCAGGGGGACAGGTGAGCAGCCCAGACGCTCTGCAGCTCTGAACCTATAGCAAGGAAAATAATCTCCCTTCAATTTCCTTTTAGAGTAATTACACTCGTCTTGTTGATCCTCCGGGGGCCTCCTTCAGGTCCACTCGGGAGATCTGCGTATGCGTTTTGTGTGCAGCTCCTCGGCACGTGGGAGTCAATCTGAGATGATGTTTGATAATGCTCTGATTAATATTGCATGGTTCATCTCACTTGACTATTAATGGATTCCTGCTCGCTTGTACGGTATCTCTGTGGTCCATCTCTCAGGCGGTTCTGCTTGTTAATGCTGGTCCCGTGTGTGTGTGTGTGTGTGTGTGTGTGTGTGGGTGTGTGTGTGTGTGCTGCTAGACCACACACACACACAGCAGATAAGAACTCATTCCCATGCCCTTTGTGAATGGCAGGGAGGAGACAGGAGATGGATGAGAGAGAGAAATGAGCCATCCCTCCCATTCTTATCAGACATCGAGAGAGAAAGAGCTAGATAAACTAGACCCGCGGTCCAGCAGGTGAAGGGAACATTCACTTGAAACTTATTTTGAAATTAATTGAAGTTGGTTAAATTGACATATTATTGCCCTGACAGAAAACTCACTCAACTCACATCGCGTCTAGTGGAGTCATACGTTTGTCTCTGTCAGATTGTTGATCATCTACAGTTACTGATTACTGGGAACAAATAGATGGAATCAGAAATCAAAAATGTTTTATTGCCAAATATGTGCATCACAATAAACATAGCAAGAGAAGAATACAAATAAAACAAGAATAAGAGCAAGTACTGTAAAAGGCAAAGGTCAAGAATACAATATAAAATAGAAAAATACACACTAAAATATATGAAAAGATATTATAAGAAATAAGAAAATAATAACAATAAAATGAAAAGAAATAGCAAAACACTGAATTTACAAACAAGACAAAACAATGCGCACCAACACACCGAGGCAGCCATCTTGGATGTATTTGATCTGATTACTGTGTCCTTTTTTTACAGTCTTTAACTGTTATAACCATGTTACATCTAAACCACACATCCTGTTGTTATAACCACACCTTTACCAGTTAGTGTTACGAAAGCAGTGGCTGCCGTCCACCAACAACACCACTCTCATCGCTCAGTCGTCTCCTCGTTATGTTCTTTCTACTGGAAGTAATTGGCACATCGCTGCCACGTATTTGCTTAATGTGCAGCCGGCAGTCTGCTGGAGAACACATCAGTCCTGGGGGAAATGTTCCTGGTTGACACCCCCCGTGGACGAGCCAGGGATGAGAGGAGGAAGAGCAGCAGCGCCGAGATAGACGGAAACAAACAGAGATGGACACAGGCCAGACACGCCTCGCGGCTGTTTGGGTGCCCTGTCACTCAGACGGATCATAGAGCGCTGACCCATACGGTGGATTGGATTACCACGTTTGCTGAAAAGTTATTTTATTGTTATATAACGTCATATATATATATATTTGATTCAGCCTGAAAAGTCAGTTTGGTTGAATGGAATAGCATGTGTGAAAAACTGTCAAAACTCACATTTCCTTCAGGTCCTATTCTATGAAAAACACAAAAAAATCCAATCCTTTTGTAATGAACTCAATATTTTTCACACCCCAATCTGATATGAGGCGATTTCTTGAATAATATGTTTTGTTTGAACTCCAGCTGCTCTCAAGTTTCTCCAGTTAGAAGCTGTCCTCTCCCGCTGGATGGCACCAGGCTGAGTAATGGCTTCGATAGCCTTGAGCATATTGCCTCTGGAATGATTTCCTTTCCCCGATGTACAAACTACACAGCCAAGATTGCAGTGTGCAGGTCGTCTGGCTCAGTCCGTCCTGCTCTCTGCCTCTTCCTGGCTTCCTAACTGGATGGCATTATTGTTTTTTTTTGTTTTTGGTGCAGTCAGTCCTGTCCGATTGAGCTTTGTCAGGACTACTTAGCGGCAATCTGGGGAAACACATACGGCACGACATGAATGTGCATGGGCAGGGATCGCGCTATAGGTGCCCTTTTCAGATTGAAACAAAGAGGTGGAGTTGCTGATCACCAGAGGAGCTATAAGAAGAAAATATATAATAAAGTCTGAAGGGCACTTCCACTGTATGTAGGCTATTCAAACCTGCCACATGGTCCTTACCTATGGAGTCAACACAAGGCCAGAAAGCATTGTAAACGGAAGTGAAGTATTGTAAACCACAAAAATATAAAATATCACTTAATTATTAAAAATTATCACTTTTTTGCATTTACGATACTTTTTTTCGTGTGCTCAAGCCTCTTCTTCTTCTTCTGTTTTTTGAATCTGCCTCTTCCTCTCTCTGACACGCCCACTCCTCTAACCCCACCCCCATGTCAAAAAGAGGCCACAAAGTTTTGTAAACGCAAGAAAAGTTTTGTAAATGCAAAAAAGTATCGTAAATGCAAAAAAGTGATAATTTTTAATAATTAAGTGATAGTTTATATTTTTTTGTTTACAATACTTTCTGGCCTCGTGTTGACTCCATACAAACCTCTCTTCAAGAGCTTGCATTGGCCAGCAGTGATCATTTAAAGGACTACACCAACTCTTTGGCCCATTGGTGGATTGGCACCAAAATGGCCTCTTCAGTCCAATAGTCTAACTCTTTAGCATACAGTATGTTACTGTAGGTAACCACAGGTGTCTAGTGTTACCCTGAAAGAGAGACAATGAGAACTGTAAGACTGAAGGGATGATTAGTTTTGATAACACGTCTAAACCTGCCAGGCTTGTTTAGCGGATTGTAAAATAGACCAACAATTCAACAAGAAGAATGCACTTTCACTGGCAGAAGATCTCCACGAGACTTCCTTTGTTTACACAGGAAGTGACCGGAGTTAGCCAGACAGCTAACGTTTTTGCGCTGTTGATTCGTGATGGACTTCAGTAATGAAGTGGACTTCAGTAATGAAGTCCATCAGAGGTTATAAATCCACACGCCATAAAAAAAAACAATACCAACTTTGGATTACTAAAAGGTCTCCATGCTTTGGATCATGTAATTGCCTACGATGACTTAACATACTGAATGCTAAAGTGGAAAGTGGAAATTTTAGAGCTGTTTTATATTCTCTGCAGAATCAGCGACAGAATCCAGAAATATTACTACTGATTGAGTTCTTCCTTATCTTGTATGGAAACACATTTATTTCTTAGTTGCTGCAAAATGGAAGTGGAAACTATCTTGTTCAACAAAGAAACTACTTTGGCAGGGTCCTATGTGATATTCCAAAGTCAGTTAATTTCATATTGCATTTCATTTAATACCTGCAATGGGATTGGATTACATATTAATCTCAGTGCCTGGTCAGAAATGCAATTATATTGTATTTTCTCCCTTGAAAAGGTATGTGACATGCCACTCTCAAAACTCACCAGAAATTAGTTTTTTAAAAGCACATTTTCCAAAAATGACATGGGGGTGCATGCCCCTGAACCCCCTAGCATTCCTGGGGAAGTGAAAGATCTCGTAAGGATTATTTTTATACCATTTCTGCTTCATTATTCAACTCACATTGAAAAGAGTCAGAGAGGATGAGAGAGGATGACAAGGCTCCAGGCCAAGACATTGTATTTACATCGTAGGCGCCTTCTCCAACTGAGCCGTCGGGACAGCCCAGAAACTCTCAGACTCTCTGAGATGGTCACGCCACTGTCGCACAAGGCTAGATATTTGGCTAACACTACAACTCACACTTCAGAATTAGACATTGTTGGAGAGATATATTGAAAACATTTCTTTTGCTAGTGCATCCTGGCACAGATGGTGCAAAGATAACAGGAAGTCAGTTACAGTGCAGTGCAATTTGACAAGGCAAGAAATAAAATGGACTACATACATCGTTCTACGTGAATACATACTACATCCCATAAGGTGTTTCCCAGAGGAGAAATCTTTTGCTCAGAGTCGTCTTTTCTTTATCTCTATTATCTCTCTATTATCTCTTCCCTATTCCGAAATAGGGAAGATCTCAGTTTTGTATCATTTTGTGGTGACCTATATCTGAAATGTTTCTCCTAAAACCCCCTCAGGAGCGAGGAGGAGATAGCAGAGAGAATAAATTCTTGAGACTTGAGATATTTATGAGATAAATTCATGAGATAAATTTGAAGAGTCTAACATAATGGTGAGAAGCTGCTATTGTATGGCTGTTGGCTCCAATAGGCTTCAATAGGAAAACGCAGCAGTATGTGACATGCTTAAGAAGAAGGAGTCATAAAACATCATAGTGAGTTTTCTCATGCATGGAGACATAAAATTGTAAAATGACACTTATTATTATATATCAGAGTGAGATAAACATGAACTTTGAATCAGAGAAATGGGAGAAAATGCCTCTTTGTCTTTCGCTTTCCTATTGGTTGCCTTGTATCATTTCCTGTTCCTCATATGAGAAGAATGGTCTAAAGTGACTAATGTTGAACACTAACAAGGTGTCTGCAGCTTTTATTTTGTATTTGATGGGTTCACTTAATTGTATGGTATCACAGATGGGACATAATTGTACACTGAAAGGTTTCATCCCTTGATACAAATGCAACAAGTCAGTTAGATCACCCAGAGCCGAAGCATCTGTCCTTCCCCACCGCAAATCATCTACACATGAGAATAAAATCTGTCATGGAGCATTTTCTCTCCCTTCGATCCTCCCTCCCTCCTAGCCCTCCCTCTTTTTTTTTTCTCAGCGAAGTGTTTGATCACTTTGATTTGTTCAAACAGAATAGGGCTCTCTGTGTTTTCCAGGAAGGCTTTCCACTCCACAGGTGGCGTATCTCAGTGTACTTTTCATTTATTTTTAATGCCAGCCCCTCCAGGCAGCGGACGCACAAACTCCCCGTCCTCTTGCGCACTCCTGTGGTCTCATCACCCTCTCTCTCACTCCGGGGACTCCCTGATGGCGAGGGTAAACGGCTGGAAGTGGAGGTCGGCCTTGACTTGAGGATGCTTCTCTGACTGCAAATGCTGCCGCCGCCGCTGTGAGGGCAAAGATGTATTATGAGTAAGAGTTTTATGTCCACGATGCCCACAGCAGCCGGGCTCTCCACTGAACCAAATGCCAAATGGACTTGAATGTCCCTAAGTGATGCTGGTGGAGCGCTAGCCGCCCGACTAGCTAGAACATGGCAGATGGTTGTGGCGGTTTGAGAGCCATCTGATGCTGTTCAGGGAGCTTGTCACCCTTATACCTTACAAAACTGCTGCCCAACACAGGCTGCACAATATTTACAAAAATCCTATTGCAGGGTTTTCCTTGTTGAAAATGCAATTGCAGTATGGATTGCTACACATGTGGACATTTCTACATCGTTTTAAGTGTTTAAAGATGAAGATTTAAGTGTCCTTCAGCAAGACATTGAATCCTCACCTGCTCCAGAAGGGCCTCTCTTGGTTACATGCATGTGTATCCAGATGATTCGTCAGTGTGTTTTGTAGGTTGGCTGAAACACCTTCCTCTATAAGGAGATTTGTTGTGAGTAATTGTGCAGCCCTGTCTGTGACAATGACAGACACACAGGGAACAGAGGGGAGGCTCTTCAGTACAGTAGGGAGCTCCCGATGGAAACGCCTCTTCCTCTCTGCCAGAGGGTAGGGTCCCCAGAGGTGGGGGGACATAGAGATTTTATACAGTACATATATATTCGTACATGCACACACACACACACACACACACACACAAATTCTGCACACTGGTCATTCACGTTAGCATGCACAGAAGCACAGTTACTCATGCAAACACAGCACATAGTAGTGAGCCAGGACCTTTCCATGCTGCAGAGTATGTTTGTGTGAGTGCGTGTGTGCATGTGCACGTGTGTTTATGTGTGTGAGTGCATGTGTGTTTATGTGTGTGAGTGCATGTGTGTTTATGTGTGTGAGTGCACGTGTCAGGCTTGCAGTCAGAGGCATGGGGGAACAGAGGTAGAGCCGTGAGAAGTTGGAAGTGAGACAGTTTACGTATCGGTGCAGCCCCGTCGCCCAGCCCGCTGCCGCCTGCTGCTCGCCTGTCTGGGTCAAAATGAGGCTTTTCCTCAGGAAGCGCCGGGGCGTCAGGAGCACGCCGCCGAGTGCACGGACCTGCCAATTAGACTCAGCCTCTCCAACCTCTCCACTCCGCAGCGCTGCTGTTATTATACCCTCAGGATTCACTGCAAGTCCTCGCCCATTCACAAGGCACCTGCCCTTACTCCAGCTGCATTGCAGCCCAATGGGGTTTCCCGCTAGGGTGTAATATCTCATATAAGCAATAAGAGAGGATTCTGTTTGTCTGTGTATGCATGGAGAGAGCGGTGACAGTGCCAGTGCCATATATATGCACATAAGACCAAAAGAGTCAAAAAGCTATCGTAGGTGCTAGATGGGTGGGGCTTTCCACATAGGGAAATATAATGTGTGTCCGGGTTTAGACAGTCACAGGAAATTATTGATTGCTTGATAAAATCTATTTAACAATTTCATATTTAAGAATATGCAGTTTCACAAAGACGGTGATTCCACTCGGTACAGCATGCAAGGCATCAGGCCTGCAACACACAACCGCTCTCCTGGGTTTTTATGAGTTAATGTCCAACACTTTTCACAATCGGTCCCTTTAAATAATTTAGAGCTCTCCAGAAGCTGTTGGGCGCTTTTAAAAAGCACATTCACATTTCACAGCGCTCCTAAAGCTGATAATTGTTGGGTTTTTGTCCTATCAAAGTTATTCTTATGAGGTTTTAATGGGAGCACGTCTTTGCTCTCTCGGTAAAGTGGCCGATGGCACGGAGGAATTTAACAGTGGGAAAAATGGCCTCATGAAAGAATCAGTCGTCTGCAACAGATTACTGCTGCAATAAAATAGCGTGTTTCTCATCTGGACCTCGGCGACCATGCCAGCGTCCCCTCATCACCTTCAGAGCCACGGGGCGATATCCTGAGTGGGATTAAATCTGCTGTGTGTCGTTTAATCCTTCTCAGGCAGATTGTAGAGAAGAACAAGGCGGGGTGTTTGACACACCCTGTAGTCAGACTTGACCTACAACACGCCTTACAGTTGGCAAAGACAAACCCTCTACTTTATGACCCGTTGACCATAAACCACATCAGACTGCTCTTTCAGATTTCGATGACTTTCAAATACGTTTCATTACAAAGGCATCCACATCTAGAAAACTGATACCTTACTTTTCCGTTCAGAAGTACAAAAGTAATCTCAAGTGTTTGCAGTTATGTAGTGGAGGTTGGAGTGGGAGATCATAAAGGTCAGGTGGTGGACCAGAGAGGGACTGATGCCCAATACTTGAGTGTGTCTTGTGTTTTCTTTTTCCCACGGTGCAAGACGTGGGTCACGCGGGGTGAACATTTCATTCACTTTCACACGACCTGACTGGAATTTTTGTCAAACTCCCACAATCCTTCCTCGTGTTCAACAAGACAGTATGATCATCTGATTGGTTATCTGGTTCTAGCTGCACCCTCAGCTGGCAACGCCGATGCTGATGAGCGTCATCAATCTTTGCGTAACTAGTTTAACAGTGTGATGGGCCGATCGTTGATCCGATCACCGATTTAAATGATTATTGGTTCATTATGGGTTCCAGTAGCTCCTCACTGCTAGTCAGTGCCTGAAAGTTGGCGAGTTTTCCCTCCATAGTTTCTTCTGAGGTAACGCCAAACAGCCCTCTCTCACCTCGTATTGAGTGATGCTTGCTCGCCTGGTGTTACAGTCTCGTGTGTAAGTATTGCAGCTGCAGTGGCTAATCTATGTGTGACAATAGTTACAACTAGTTATTCTGGCAAACCGGCTACTACTACTACTACTACTACTACTACTACTACTACTAGGTTACTATGTGTTGCTGTACACCTAGCTAGCCGCTGTGCGACTGGACAGCATCTGTACTTGTTTTTATTTCTGGAGTCTCACCAACATGTGTGAGAAGTACAAGGTGCTAATGCTCCTGGTAGCTACAGCAACACCGCTGTGAGGAACAGTTAAAATGGTGACTCTAGCTGATAATGCCTCCTCCAGCTAAATCCATCACCCCGACACCAGGCCTGTGTGAGCGTGTGTGACCAACAGAGTCGAGTCAGTTTTAATCATGGGTGCATGTCTGCAGAAGGCCGAGCTTCTCTTCCTGTGTGTTTCTGTTATTGCTCTCTGAATAAAGCCATCCACTTTTTTCCCCTTTACGAGTTGTTTCCAGAGGCCCGCCACTATAAAGCGCCACCAGCCCTCAACTGTCTCCTATTAGAGCACCAACTCTCCAACATGTGGGGCCCGCCTGGGGTGATTGGCTGTGCACTGTATGTTTCTCTGAGGAACACAAATGTCACCAAGCAAAGAAAAACAGCAATCATCTCCCTCCCCATGTTCTCTTTCTGATTTTTTCCAATACTCGCCGAGGTCCAGGAAGCAATAAATAAACAATAGAGATGTACAGCCCGGTGCCTATACATGAAGGGTGCATCCACATGTCTGACTCCTGGGGCCATCACTCACATCCTGCCCCATTTCCTGGACTGGGTGGGCTCCACCTGATCAGGATGCACCAGCCTCCATTATCACAAGTGTATAAAAAAAACTGCTTTTATCTCCCCCAGTTCCGGGGGGGGAGAGAGAGAGAGAGAAGGAGAGAGAAGGAGAGAGAAGGACAGATGAAATAGGATGAGAAAAAAGTAATTGAAGCAGCTTGTAGCCCAGCGATCTGGAAACTCTATAATATTGCTTTTATGTTCCCTTCCATCTGCTGTTGCTCCTGTGGCACTTCCACTATTTCCCCCAACAACCCCCCATCCTCCTCCCCCATCCTCCTCCCCCACCTCCTCCTCTCAGGTACATTTAGCCTAATGTAGCATTTAACGGTGTAAGAGACACATTTTGTGCCATGTCATCGTGTCCTTGGCCGTGGCAGCTAAGTCATTCAGACGCCCCCTATGCTGTGGTCAATGCAGCGGTCAGGTGTGACCGACCTGGGGGCCGTGGGGGCCTGAGTCTTTTGAGTCCGATTAGTCTGATATTGAAAGTTCTATCTTCGTTCTATCTTGAGTAAATACAATATAACAATAATAATCTGTATTTATATTATCATTAGTAGTAGTAGTAGTAGTAGTAGTAGTAGTAGTAGTAGTATGTATTATCGGGGAGTAAGAATAGCCTACACCTTCACGTGTGAACAATTAACAGGTTGTTAAAGCGTCACACAGACACTGGACCTGGACCACTGGTCTTCATCAGGATCTGTTAATACTAATACTGTACATGGTAACGAAGCACGAACGAGTCTGTTTTATTACAAGTCCGATTAAAATGAGATCCAAACTGGGCGACATACCAAGTTCCATCTGGCCAGGTGGACCGAGTCTCCCGAGTCATCAGGCACAAAGCCACTAATGGTAGTTTGGCCCAGGATACAAGCCAAGCGCTGCTCCTCCTCCACTGGGTCCCCTCTCCTCCTCCACTGGGTCCCCTCTCCTCCTCCACTGGGTCCCCCTCTCCTTCTCCACTGGTCCCCTCTCCTCCTCCACTGGGTCCCCTCTCCTTCTCCACTGGTCCCCTCTCCTCCTCCACTGGGTCCCCTCTCCTCCTCCACTGGGCCCCCTTCTCCTCCTCCACTGGGTCCCCTCTCCTTCTCCACTGGTCCCCTCTCCTCCTCCACTGGGTCCCCCTCTCCTTCTCCACTGGTCCCCTCTCCTCCTCCACTGGGTCCCCTCTCCTCCTCCACTGGGTCCCCTCTCCTTCTCCACTGGTCCCCTCTCCTCCTCCACTGGGTCCCCTCTCCTCCTCCACTGGGCCCCCCTCTCCTCCTCCACTGGGTCCCCTCTCCTCCTCCACTGGGCCCCCCTCTCCTCCTCCACTGGGTCCCCCTCTCCTCCTCCACTGGGTCCCCTCTCCTCCTCCACTGGGCCCCCTTCTCCTCCTTCACTGGTCCCCTCTCCTCCTCCAGTCACCTTTTGCCATTCAACATATTTTCTTTTCTTTGTAACGTCAGAGCTAAGGCTTCTTCTTCTTCTTCTTCTTCTTCTTCTTCTTCTTCACATTCTTCACCAATGCTTCGGCCATTTCTTCTCGAAACTAAAATAACAATGGCGTGTGTTGGAAGCCATTTATAGTAAATTGTGGGCGTGGTCAGAAGGTCATGAGGCTTGTACACGTGTGCACAATTTCAGGATGATTGAGATTTATCAGGAAAAAACACGTATGAACAGACGTATGAATCTGACGAAAATAAAAGACTTCTACACCTGAATATACACAAATGTTCATACGCTTGGCCCCTGGACCCAAAGCTCCTCTTTCCCCTGGTGGTCCAAACGTTACCCTTTGAGTCACAAGGAAGGAAGGATACTAGTAATACTTTGGCTTAAAGTAATTGTGTTGCGCCACAATTGGCCCCTCCATTGAGGGATGGCAGGTCTCCTTTCTGGCTATTATTAGTTTCTGTGGGGGGCTTAAGGTCCTGAAGGTCCTTCTGCTGGGACAATAGCAGGGGGGAAAATGCATTATCCTAATGGCTCCCTTGCCTTTCTCCTGCTCCTGCTATGCCTTCAGAGAGTGGCGGTAAACATATTACCCATCATCCCACTAATGTAAAGCCTGTAACAACAGGTAGTTGTATTTCAAAAGGCTAAATCAGTTGATGTGTCTTTACCGAAAGGAGATGGAGATGACGGAGCGCAGACACAGGTACAGATCTGACAAACTACTACCGAGGTTACCAGTTGTACCCGACTGTTGTACCTTGGTGTGGTATGTCACTGTTAACAAAGGACTGTAGGTACATTACTAGCTTCCTAGCGCCGCTAGATGGAGGTCTGACTGAGACACATGCATTTCCAGCTGGTCCTCTGACTTGATTTTGGCATGACTCTTAAACTCTATATATGCTAGCATGCATTTTGTGGGAAAAGAGAAAGGGTCATGTGAAAGATGGTGACTGGGTCTAAACCAGCAGATAGACTACGAGAGAGAGAGAGAGAGAGAGAGCTCTCACATTGGGCACTGGGCAGATCGGGCTTCGGTTTGGTCGCAGCTTGGATTCAAAAATATGGTGGAAAAAAAAATGTCTTCCCCCTAATTAATTATCAACACATTACGAGCAGCTGCTCTACTCCGGGCTCACAAAATGGGTTTTGCAATGCAAGCTTCACGCCGAGTTCCAGCTGGCTCTCGGTTTGGGTGCGGACTTACATTTTTCGGGGGTCCAGTCAGCCTGGAGCTGGAGTCTCGCTCCACTGAGAACTGCTTACCTCCTTGACCTCTCCGTGGTCCTCCTGCGGTTTCCCTCCATCCCCTCCTTGCTCCGCTCTTTTTTTAGCCGTGGGTTTTGGAAGCCGGGCCTGGTTTGCGCTAGGCTAATGGCGGTTGTGGTTGCCAGTCCCTCCATCGGTCTCTTCTCTGCAGGCATGGCGGAGGGCCCCATGGCCGGATTACTTCATCTTGAGTGTTTAAACACACAAACCCTCCCTGCCACAGTGAGTGGACACTAATAGATAGACACATGTACACGTACAGTACACACACACACACACACATGCACGTCACCTATGTGCAGAAACACACACACACACACACGTCCTCCTGACAGACACAATATGGTGTGTTTCAATGTGAAGGTTTTCTCCAGGGATTGAATGGAAACACTCGTAATTGCATTGGATCCAAGTAGGAGGACTGGATGTCAGACTCTCCCATGTCCCTGATTCAGGGTGATTCGCTTTCTCTTTGTGTCGGTCAGTGTGTGTGTGTGTGTGTGTGTGTGTGTGTGTGCACATTTGTGTACATGTATGTATGCGCTCATCTTAATGCTTTCTTGTATGGTGTGTATGTGTGTGTGTGTGTGTGCATCTTCTTACCTACTTTGGCGCTTGTTTGTGTATGTATGTATGCATCTGTGTGTGTGTGTGTGTGTGTGTGTCCTGTCCTCTCCAGGTTATTGTGATTTAGGTCACCGTGTAGTGACAGACAGGGCAGCGCAGTCCTCAGAGGAATGAGCCATCACATCACTAATAAAACCAGCTGTCAAACTGGATTGTTTCACGTGTGAGAGACGCACTCGATGAAACTCCCGACACTCGGTGACACTCGGTGACACTCGGTGACAGAGTTGAAGGGCAAGACGTCGCCTCGATGTCGTCTTGTGTTTGTGTTTATTTATTATTTGCGATTTGGGAGGAAAATTCGTATTGACGTGCTCTGATGGCGGTGAGCAGGTATATATATTGTGACAGGAGAAAATAGAGAGGGAAAAGAGAGAGAGGCTGGTGTGGGAGAGTGAAATTAATTTCATTGTTATTAACTATCCTGCCTGTTCTCTGTCACACACACACGTGCACACACACACGTGCACACACACACACGTGCGCACACACACACTCCCCCATACATGCACGGGCAAAGGAATCGACACACCAAACAACACAATGTATTTTTCATGAGACGGCTTTGTTACCAGGGAGAGAGAAAGAGGAAAATAAAAGCCCCCATCGTCCTTTTTTCTGGTGGTGGCGCCGCTGCAGATTGTCTTACATTATTAAGATGTGTACACCTCTTTGTTGCTCTTAAATGCTACAGGGCACCGGCAGGAGGGTTGGGGGGGGGAAACAAGCCCACAAAGTGCAAAGTGCTCTGCTGTTTGAAAAAAAAATTGGCTTTATGGAGCGGGAGTGATTACATGGCTCTTCTCAGGCCATGGAGTGCTACAGCCTCTATGGGAAGGAGCTCGGCTTAGCGAGGAGACAGGTGAGACGAGTACGGCACTTTCACTTTGCTTCCCCACAACTGACATCTTAATGGGTTTCCCTGGTTTGAAATCCCTCCAGCATCATAGAAGGAAAAGAGAGGGAAAGTCGGCGACCAGGTAGTGAATCAGGCTTTCTGTTCGCATTTCTGTCAAGTCATGAAATTCAACTTTCTTCAAGAGTAAAAAGGAGCATTTCTGCTTTTTGGATGCGACTAGACTGACGGCCATTTTACCGTCGGGGGGGGGGGGGCAGTTTCCTGCATTTTCAACCACAAGAGGAGGAAGAGGATGAGGCCGGGTGCCATGCAGAGTTCAGTCATTGTCAGAGGTCTGAAGAGGAAGCGAGTGTGTAGAGAGATACCCAGAGAGTCCGTCTGTCTCGTTTCATCACCGGTTTTGGGAAGTTTTATTCTGAAATGACATCATGCATGCAGAATGGTAGAAAATGGAGAATAAAAACAACAAGATGTCTTATTATTATATAACTGGAAACCATTGAAATCCTATTTTCATCTGCAGGTGAAGGATGAGTGTAAAGGAGAATGACGACCAACGGTTTAAGTTTTCATCACGTTTAAATGGAAGCATTGAATCCATCATATTTCCTTTTCATTTCCAATAAGGAACTGCAGCTCACATGGCTACGAAATGTATTTGAGATGTTTGTCTGTCAACATCTTCTATCTAAAAAGCAACAGATACATAGGATTGGTGTTGTCATCTCTTTTCTAACCCTCTCTTGCTCCAGCTGATGCCTTCTTTTTTAGTCCCACGCTTATTTTCTTGTACCGAGACGAACATATTTCATGTTAACGGTGCTTTGCCAGGTTTCTACGTGCCAAACATGTTCACGACTCCACGGTGGGATCCAGAGTCTTCATTAAGATACTGAAAACGTGGCTCACGCGGGGCGTCCTGCTGGCTCCATTGGCTGAGGCGAGCATCCTTGTGTGATCACGACGTCCCGGGTTTGAATCCTGCCCAGGACCCAGGACCCCCCGGTACTCTCACATGGAGCAGAAATAATCTTTTTTTATTTTTGTGATTTTGCTTAACTTACATACAAGCAAAGCACAATAAGAAAAATGACATTACATCACAAAACAAAAACAAAACAAAGCAAAAGAAACAGAAACTGGCGACCCCCCCAACCCAAACCCCAGGATCTCTATATAGTATTTTTAGGACATAAGGGTCCAAAATTTAGCAATAAATAGAAATGGTGATTACAGCAATTTCTTGATTTTATCTGCCATCGCTTGCCATGCTGAAATAGTACCGAAGCAGAAATAATCTTAAAAAAAAGACATGTATCACTCCTCAGCGCCTCATTTCTACACAGTGGCAACCATTTCTTTATACTAGAACGTGCACACTTCCCCCTGTCGTCCTGTCTCTGGTCCACCAGCAGCTTCTCTTCTCTCTCCTCTCAGTTTTTTGGAAGTGAAAACATTCCCATAGTGGATCCCCATCCCTGTGTCGTCTCCCCCTCCTCCCCCCCTCCCCCCTGCTGCTTCATGCTGTCCTGGTGAGACAGGCTGAGCAGAGACCCATAATGAGGCTCTGTCTGTTCCAGCTGAGACAGTGGGTTGTCTGTGGCTATGATGTGTCACTCTCTCTCTCTCTCTCTATTTCTTCTCTCTCTCTCTCTCTCTCTCTGTATGTGTGGAATAAAGGGATCCCTCCCTAAAAAAGCCTCCATGGCCCCCGAGGGGATGGAGCCGATGCAGACCTCCTTCGGCGAGGCCCCAGACTTGTTACTGACAACCATCACACCATCTACACGACAGCGCAGACTGTGGCTCTTAGTTTTGAGGTCTAACCCCGCTCTCTCTTTTCTTTTGATTTGTGATTGTAAAACGAGCCAGTTTAAACAATCTCACATCAGTCCTGCGGCTGCTGCGTGCCGCCGTGGGGGATCGCATTACGGGCTGACACCCTCCTCGTAACCATCACTGTAAACAGTTGGGTGCGTTGCGTCTCCACCCGCTCCCTCTGAAAGCCGGCCGCCCTCGTTTGGTCCCGCCATGCATCCCCGCAAATTGCTTAATTCAGACTCTCAACGCTCGGTCCCTCTTGTGCAAAACAAAGTTTGTTTTTCATTAAGCTAAGTGAGGCAGTCGGCGAGAACACATGTGTCTGGCGGCGGCGGGTGAGGCAGCCTGTCAACCCTCTGCCTAGAAGTAGGATGCCTGCTTGTACCTCTGAGGGAACATACTGATAACCTGCTTTATCTGGACCAGTCATCCTGCTAACCTTAATGGCTTGAGAGGCAAGGATGTCCCTGGAAGATCATTGGTTTAAATCCCTTCGGATGCAGTAAGTGAACCAAAATCTCTCTCGTTTTTCCTCAGCAACTACTGTTAAATTGCTTGTTGTGAGTTGTGAGTCGAGGGGGTAAAAGGAGTTTACAGGACAGGTAGGAACACCAGCATGTATCTCCGATGACGAGCTGTAAATGTCCTGAAACATTTTGAAACGCTCGATAACGTTGTTGCCGTGCGTTACGCCGCTGCATCGCTTCGGATAACATAGAGTTGTGTGTAATGATCAATTGAACATGAAGAGTGTGGTTATTGTATACTGAAGCAGCCAGTGATTGCTGTACAATGCACTATACAGTACTTATCGATTAGACACGGAATGAATTGCACCCCAGGGTCGCGGGCAGCATGGCGTATATGGAGAATGGATTTTTCATGTTTGACCAGCGTGTCCCGACGGGCCTTTTATACTTGCTGAGACTGAACTGTATTCTGTGGTCTATTCGTCCCATGTAGTAACACTTTGATGGATTGGAGTCAATTGAAATTGGACACATTGCACAAGAGCTTATAACCATAACTCATTCAAACTCACACCCACAGACAGGCAGTGTATCATCAGGTTTTCCTTCATGCATCGTATATCCATGATCTATGTTGGTCCTGGGTGGAGTCTGCATGGGTGTGAGCGAGCGGTTGACGATGTTGATGCCCGTTGCTGATTATCCCTCGCCGCGGACGGACCGACGGCTCCCAATACACAAACCAGGATTTTTCCGTAATCCCAGTTGAAGCGTGAAATGTTTTCCCTCTGCATACGTAGCATCATCCCAACCTCTTCAGCCGGCCCCGCCCGTCTGGGTAGCGACAGTCATCCCCGGGCTGCAGGAGACTGAGTGATATCCTCTCTCCAAACTCCAAAACTCAGAGAGAAGACACACACACACACACACACACACACACACACACACACGCACATGTGGAAATTTGCAAGCAGACATTGCGTCACACATGCGTGGGTGCAAACACACACGGAAAAACACACACACACTCGCACACACACACGGCGAAAAAGAAACCCGTCCATGCTTTTCCCACATCCTGTTTAGCGAGCTCCCACCAAACCGTTGAGACTGTTTGCATTGCAGCCACAGGAGCTGTCTGAAGACTCTCAGATCCCCGAGCTTTACCCGAACCACACTCGCTGCTTAACCTGGCAGCCCCGGTGTGAAAACCTTCCCTCGACACAACACCAGCCCTACTTCTCTGAGCGCTTGCTCCCCGGCTAAATTGGGATCAGATGTAGTGCGGCAGATACAAGTCGTGTCCTTTTTCAGCGGGCAGAGCGTTGCGGTGGACGAGGTTTGTCGATGCCTCAGTAGGCACGCCGAGCCAAAAGTGGTGGATGCAGGCCGTTACCCTGTGGGATTTGAACCCTCCAGACCCCTCAGGTCAGCTGGGGCAGGTCTGCTAACTGGTCCCAGAGTCAAAACCAAACAGCGTTGAGTTACTATGGCAACAAATAGGTGGAACAAACTTCCAGAACGACTGAGACTTGCTCCCACAATAACTACTGTCACACAATTACTACTGAACTCTCAAACTTGCACTACCACTTTTATTCCTTTTGCACTGTGATTTAATTTTAACTTAAATTTTTTTTTTTTTTTTAATGTCTTTGAATGCCTCATGTGAAGCACTTTGAACTGCCTTATGTATGAATGGTGCTATACAAATAAACTTGCCTTGCCTCATTCATGCATCTGTGGATGAAAGCGTCGAGGCTCGGCTACAAAAATAAGCGTGGCAACGACAAAATGCCACTGACATGGATGACAGACAGACAGACAGACAGACAGGCAGGCAGACAGGTAGACAGACAGACAGGCAGACAGACAGACCCATTAAACATCCTCATGACAGAGAATTATTTACCGACGTGGCTCCTCGTGATGGCGGCCGCCGCGCCTCGCCCCCTCATCAGCCATGCATTATTCTTTTTTTTGGCGTCTGTTCACGTTGGCTCACGAGCCTGGAGCGCAAACCGCATCACACACACACACACACACACGTTTTCTCACTCTCACGCTCACTCTTGCACACACTCGCAGGCTGTTAACTGTTTTGGGAGTCAGGGAATGTGAAAATATTCAGCGAGAAGACGAGCGGGGGGGCATCGAGAGAGAGAGAGAGAGAGAGAGAGAGAGAGAGAGAGAGAGAGAGAGAGAGAGAGAGAGAGCTTTGAACTGTCACACAGCCTGTGCTGCCGACGGTGGCTGACGTGTCTGGCCATCCTGAAAGGTTAACAGGCGCCAACCTCTCGTCTGTCCGATCTGACACGCCGCTCTCCCGTCAGCGCCTCGGTTTGACGGCATGTTCTTTCACGGCTCACCGACTCCGAGTCGAGTCGTGGGCGGGGCTTCCCCCCCTCTCGGTTCTGTAAGACATCATATGGGCTGGCAGCACAAAGAGGACCCAATTTAATATCTTCTGGATTTTTGCCCCTTTTGATCTGTCACACACACACACACACACACACACACACACACACACACACACACACACGGGCATACACACACAGCATAGTCTATGTGGTCACCCCCTGCGGCGGAGCTGCATTCTGCATTGAGAGGACATTAATAAGAGATGAGTCCGTCTGTAGTCTGACTGCGGCTGTCAGATCTGAACTGACGTGATCATCCCTGTAGAATAACACCTCCTCCCACCTTTTAACGTACACACTCTCACACACACCGCCGCCCTCTCTGTCACACAGCAGCCGAAACGCCTCGCCATATGGCTGCGGTGTAACAGCGCTGCTAACTCGTATTCCACATGGCCTTAATCCATTTCCTAGAAACACCACTGAGCGCGCTCCAAAACGACGATCTTTTTTCTAGCTTGTCGGCTGAGTTAGCGACTGTTTTGTTTTTCTTGCATCCCCCCCTCACCCCCCAGCTTCCTCCACTCCTCCCCCCTTGTTATTGGTGCATATTTGTGTGCGGTTGAATCTGTTATTTCAGCACATCTTCTGAGTGTCCCTGAACGCCCCCACGCCCCCCAGTCAGCCCCAGTTACCTCAAAGGAAAGTATTACATCTCAATCACTGGAAGCAAGAGCTCTACCTCCCAACCGCCCCACCCTGAACTACAACCACACACACACCCCCTGCTGTGATGCTATGGTTACGCCCCTCCCTCCTCCATCTTTCTTTTTTTATACTCATAAGGAAGAGAGTTTCTAGTCTAGCCACAAACCACAAACACAGCTGTTGCGTCTCATCGTAGAACAGACCTTTAAGCTCAGTCTTGACCCTAAATACTGACAAAAACATACATATTATTGTGATCATCATCATCATCATCATTCCATTATGCCCATCACAGTTAATACCGCTGCGCCACAATTACCGTCATCACTTCCATCATTTTCATCATCACCATCAGAGTCAGCTCCTTCAAACGCACCACAGTGACTAAAAATAGAAAGAATCACACATTTGCTCGACATGTTTTAGGTGGAAAACGTGTCAAGGATTACATTTCTATTTCATCCTGATCAGTTTAATCTGCATTACAGTAGATTAAACATGAGTTCCCATCCCATCACCAACAACACAAACAACCAGTGGTGAGCAGTGCAGTGTATTGCCTCTGAGACAGACTGTGACCGTAGTACGTCACCTCCCTCTCTCCGCCTGATGGATGAAGTTGGACTCGGCGTCTCTCCTGCCATCCCTCATACCCAGGGCTCTTATTTCACACTCTCCCAGCTCCCCGCCCGTCCGCCCAGCACGTCGTCGCCAGGCTGATGGAGAATTGCCTCTCCGGCTCTCCCTCGTTCCCTCTATGTTTTTTGTTTTTTTTCCTCACTTTCTTTCTTCCGCTGTCTCTTCGCACGGCGTGTGAGATTCCGTTGTGCTGGAACCATCTGTGTCGGTGTTTACAGTGTGAAAACCCGTAAATTGTCAGTATGTCTCTGAAAAGATGTCAGCAAGACGAGGTGCTTTTATTTCAATGCTTCATCAAGAGGATGCTCGTTCTGATTCAGATTTCTCACCGTCCATGAATGAGTCACCATCCATTTGGTAGACTGTGGTAGACACATATATACACACACACACACACACACACACACACACACACACAGAGGATTACAGGAGCATCATCTATCTTTGTTTTAAATGTGTTCAGTTTCTCATCCACTGCAGGTGATGTTCCCCCTATGCCATATAGCCTGTTAATGCGACAGGGAAACTGCAAGAGCGTTTTAGCCTTGAACATCATGACTTTAATCGAGTAAGTAGTAAGCATTAATTCTGCACACACCTATGTAATGAATCACAGCAGAGGCTTCCAGTCGGGAACTTGCTCAAGGATTCTTCTACTTTGAAATCAGAAGTTGAGAATCTCTACTTGATGTTTTTCTTCTTTTCATCTTTCTGAATTACAAGATTCTCTGGACTCTGTGATACTTAGAGCTACTGATGTATTAAACTGATATTAAACTGTGTTGTACCTGCTGTACCCTGCCATCTTTGATGTGCATGGTGTTGGTTATGATACGGCTGATCTCTGTGTTGTAGTATCTGTAGTAGAAGCAGCTCCCAGGCAGATAGGATGATGAAGTCATCGCTCTGCTCATACTGACTTCTGCGGCCTGCAGCCCAATCAGAGTCAACCCAACAGACCCCCTTTTTTCCACGGTCCTGCTCGCGACTGACACATTCTTCACGTTGTAGACAACATGTGGTAACATACTGGGATATTCCACATGTGCATTCACTTGTGAAGAATGTACGTACCACCGACCAATATACTCTACAGGCAGCTGTTGGCAACCGCTCGGTGTGCCTGTACATTGTCTGTGTGACTGACGGCTAGTTGACATTCTGCGATGTGCATGTAGCCTCTGTGGCCTATGGATGCCCACAACGACTTGCGTGCAGCCCTATGCACATGTGCAGAATTAAGAGGCGTGTCCTGTCAGAGCCTGCAGATCCTCTGACCGACAAGAAAAACAACCGGGCTAATTGCCTGTTAGAGAACGTCTAGAAAGCCTGGAGTTACTGCGAGACGCTTGAGGTATTTATCTGTTTTTTACGTTGTCTTGGGATTCCCTTGCACACAATCTGTGGGTTTTTAATGATCCTTCCTAATGTGTAGTGAAACCTGCCTTGTCAAATCAGGTCTTCATGGCACCGTGCTCCATGGGGGGTCCGGCTGTGTTTAACCAACTCTGGAAAGTCCTAGCCGATAACTCTTGAGGAAAATGGAGCTATTGAATGCGCACACAACGTCAAATATTACAAAGCATTACCCCAGCATGAAAAACTACGATGAAAGTTTCATTTATCCTCCAAAATAATGGAAAACAAGAATCACAAACAAAGCCACCAGCACACCAGCCCCAGTTTTGCTTTTGTTTGATATCATCTGGACGTCAAACGGCAGCAACAAATGGATCTGTCTGCCGTCTGGATTGCGCCCCGTCGGCTTGTGTTGCCTCTCTCCATCTGTCAGTGGCCCAAGGTGTGCCAGAGACAGGGTCTTAATAGTAAGGGAATGAAGTGGACGGGAGCCCTAATGGAAGCCCTTTGTTCAAGCTGTCACTTCCACTGCTCCCATGGAAACGTCCTGCCGGCCAATCAGACGAGCCCTCCAGGTATCGGCCACTGTTGCTGCTGTCACTGTTGGGCAGGAGGCGTTTATGTCACCTCAACTTTCTCTCTCTTTCTGTGTTTCTCTCTCTCTCCTCTCTCTTTTTCCCTCTGTCTATCCCTCAGCAGTTGTTTTTGCTTATTACTGAAGCTGTCCTTTTGCTGTTTTATCCTTCCTCCTCTTTCCGTTGGCTGAGAATAAGCTGTAGTATGTACATCTCCTGTAGAAGCCACAAGTCCGTATGATATCAACCTTGTTTTGAGAAAAACATGTTTTATTCGCGATGTCATGGAGAAGTACTACACTACCCACAATCCTAAAGTGTAACAGCGACGTCTCTGATTGGTGGAGCTCGCTGTTACCATGGAAATGTTTACCGCACCCTGCGAACGTCTTGTCAGCTAACGTTAACGTTAGCTACTAACGTAACCTAGCTAGCTGCTTATCCTGTGCAGCTGGAACGAATCACTGTACCATGTCGATGACAACACTTTACACTATACTATATGAAACACTATATATACGCTCACAAAACAACAACAATATCAACACTATACTATTGACAAATGTTAAATTCAAGAAGAAGCGCGCTAAACTATCGTTAGTTTGGAAGGTTGTTGGAAAAGTATCATTCGCAATGGTTTATGGGATGAGTAGTTCCTTCACTTCATAAAATAATGATGTACACAGTCTTGTACCTTTGCCTTTTCTTCCGTTTTCCCGATCTTTTTTTTGCTCAGAATCAAATGTTTTATGGTCACGATTCATCGTCTAGCTGGTTGGCTTGGTTCCAGCCTTAAAACTCTTTATAGAAGGATTTTCTGAAATCTCAATGTAGTAAATGAATGGGAAATTTACTTCCGGAACCAGAGCCGTAAAAAAAGTGGGCGGTCACTGTTGCGCTCTATATGGTATGATATGGCCGGGAAAATAAGCTTTTGTATCATGTCAAATAATGTCAAAGGGAATCTTGTATTTACACGGTTGTCCTGTTGTGTAAACAGAGCTGAAAGGAGATGTGCTTTGGTAAAAGGTGAAAAAAAGATCTTCATGTTTTGCTTGCCAGAGGTCTCAGCTTAGCCCCCGTGCTGAAGTGTCTCTGAAAACATCCCACTGAACCTTCTGTGAGGTGAATATGAAGGTAGATACTTCCCACTGGGTAAACACTGCTTTGTGTGATAAGGGGCTTTCAGAGCGAGGGGGGAATCTGGCGGAGGTGAAGGGAGGCGAAAAGGGATCATAATGTATCCCTCCGCTCAGCTGCAGCCAGTTGGAATGGAAAGCTCCCTAGTGGGTCGCTGCCGTGTTCAACTAACATCCGTACTGGGTCTCTCAAGACCACGGAGCAGGACTTCAACAAGATGAGGGGAAAGTGATCCATTTGTGTTTGACTGATACCAGTGAGCTCTGGGCTCAGGAGGGCCTCTCCCTCTGTCTGACAATGTGGAGTGTAGCTGTGCATGTGTGTGTGTGTACATGCATGGATGTGTGTTTGTGTGCAAGTGTGTTGGAGGGGGTACATAGACATGTTTGTGTGTATGGTGGAGTCGGGTTATGCCCCCCCACCCCCATGTTATCTTTTGCAGCAGAGCGGTGTAGACACGCCCCCTCACTCCCATAGGATGGCCGGATTACGCCTGCTGGCTTAATCTCGTTCATTCTCAACGTTCTCTGTCAACCCGAAGCATAGTGAACCACCATATGCCAGTCACACACACACACACACACACACACACACACACACACACGCAGACTCAGGTGCCTCTGTCTGATAAGCGGATATGAAGAATTAGCTTCTAGCGGCATCAGAGCATCTCGTGCTCCCAGTCTGCCCTCATCACCACACCCTGCTCTGCAAAAACCAAAGCCCACGCCTCGGCAACCCAGACAGCTTTGTGTCAGGGATCATCTCCACGTCAAGACAGTGTCATGCAGACAGCGCCACGTTGTGCGATGGGAGATGCCACCTAATATCTGTCAACAAATGAAAAGTCAAATACGTCTGCAAGTCTTCCTCTCCATCACCGTTCCATCGTATTTGAATGTGAGGTGCAAAGAGGACGAGTACAAAGACATTCCTGAAATGGCTCCAGGTTTCACCCTGGATCGGGTTTCTTCTGCTTATGCATTTATTCCCTCGCCTACTAGAAAATCTCCTAAGAGGATAGAGAGAGGAGAGAAGAGGAAGATGGCTCGTTCAGCCTGCATTGCTCTCAGCGCAGGCTGCAGCGGTAAAGCTGTTTTTAATTGGCTCCTCCATCATGGTAAAAGTGCTAATTCTAAATATTGGGTCTGCACTTGTTTGTGGTCCAGAGGGAATTGGGCTAAATCATAATGGTTTTTAATTTCACATTTTCCCTCGTAGTGGTGTCAGTTTTCCTCGCTGTGCTGGCCCGCCACTGCTGAGGTAATAAGGAGGAAGTGCTACGTAAGAGCTAATGGATTGGCTGAAGGCTGTTTGCTGTTGTGATCCCAGCCAGACGATGTTGTGTGGCTACCTGACCGGAACTGCTCTCCAAATAACCAACAAACAGATTATGGTCAAACAAGCCTGAAAAAAAAAAACCCTAGTACATCAGAATGCACACACACACAAATGCATGCACAAATAGAAATGTGCATTGAAACACACACATGCACCAATATTCATATGCCTGGACACGAGCACAAACACAAACACATGCATGTGCACACACACACACACACACTCACGTACAAGTACACATCTGCACAGAAACCAGAGGGGGATGAGAGGAACAGTGTAACATTTGTCTTCCATTTCCTCCCCGAGCTGAAGAAATAGCTCAGTTTCAGCTGTTCTTGGCCTTCGTCTGCAGGCTTTGTTCCTGGTGAAGGAAGAGATGATATCTTTCCTCCTTCACCTCCTCGTTAGAAGCGCGGCGTCCTGAATAAAGATGAAAGTTACCTGACACTGATCTTCAACCCGCCGAAAGCTTCTCTTCATAGTTTTGGTGAGAAAGAAATATGCCTCAAATAGTGACGTTCCATAGATCCAGTTTTCCTCTCAACTGATTACTTTGTCGTGAACCTTTTTTGGCCGTTTGTGTTGCTCAGATTTCCACAGAGCAGCTGTAACTCAGATCCAATCAACAATCAGGCTCTGCTGCACGGCACCGACTCGCCTCCGGATCATCTTCCCCTCCAGTCCTTTGGATTAAGATGCTCAACTTAACAGCGAGTGGCGTTGAAAGCGTTTCGCTCTCATTGACACGTCCTGTCGTAGATTGTTTTCCGTACACTGCTTTTGTGCGTGGAGCTGATTGACACGTCGGCGGAGGTGCGGCGGTGGAGGGCGAGGTGGTTCGTGGTTCTGCCCACAGCTGATGAAAGACTTTGCAACATGGCATGACACTCAGGAAATGTTCATCACAGCAGGATGCTCAGTCATTCTAGCATGCAAATGTCAAACACATGTTTGGGAAGGAGCAAAAAAAACTGGGCCAGCCAAAACACGCCACACACACACGCAAATAGACACACACACACACATTTTCTCTTGTCTTTTTTCCTCTCTTCTCTATTTCGCTTCTCGTCGAGCCTTTTGAGCTCCTGGATCAGGGGTGTGATTTTCTCAGCAGTGTGTTGAGATCATGAGTAATAGTGCGAGGAATCGGCCTGCTGTTTTGGTGGAGGAGCAGCGGTGGACAGATTGTGTGTCTGATCTCAGATCATTCCTAACTTGAGGATAACCCGAAGCCAATGACCACGGGAGCTCCCAGTCTGATAACTCTCTGTAATGGTATCACAATAGATGAATTCAGCAATCTCTGGGTTTTTTTTGTTTTTTTTCTCCTGCTCTTTGGAAATGCCACACATTGAGCTCATGCAGTACAATCAATTTGTTTCCCTCGTCTCTGTTCTCTCACATTGAATCACCGTTCTATTTCCAGCTCATTGTGTGATGATTTGACGCTCCCATGTTCTGTTAGAGCCATTAGCTCAGTTAGCCCTAATAATCCTCTGCAGGGGGAAGGGTTGTTCTGCTCCATTTGCCTTCCGATGTTTTGTTGTCTGTCAGCTGCCATCGTGAGCCTAAAGAGTTTGTTTTGTTTTGTTTTAACATCTGTTAGCACCGGCATCATCAATGATTTGTGTGCACACGGGGGGCTGCACGCGACGCATTGCCTGCATCATGCACGCGACGCATTGCCTGCATCATGCACGCTAACCCTGCCCGTCGGGCCAGGTCGGGCACCGTATCGCTGAGGGAAGGGATTAAGAGAGGAACGACAGGGAGGAGGGAAAGAGGGGCTTTATTCACTTGACTCTCTGATTGATCCCCGGGGCGTTAAGTGGAGATCTCGGCTTCCTTCTGCCTGTAAAAACGCAACACGCGAGCTTCAACTTGACCTTTCACTGAACTCTCTCCCCCGGAAGATTCTTCAGGAAATTATTTTGACATCCATGTGGTTTTGCAGCAGCGCAAACAGAAGCGTGGCATGTGACGAGAAGGGGCGAGCAGAAAGGCGAGTGGGTTTGACTCGATGCAGTCCTGCGGAGAATGATGCACACGGGCCCTGTTTAGACCTGGTATTAACATCCGATTTGGGCGATCAGATCCCAAGTTCACACCTCTAAGTACGTCCGTTTACACCTGGCATTAGAATGCGTCTGTGATCGTCTCGAGTGATTCGGATCTCACTTCCCCACTCTATATGCAAATAAACACGTACATCATCATACCAGTTAGCCTGATAACAGATCAATTACCAATCATTCATTTGATCTCGCCATGAGAGACAGCGCGTTCTCTCACTCTAGCACCAACCACGGCGCAGAGCGAGAGAGAGAGAGCGAGCGAGAGAGAGAGCGAGCGAGGTCTACGGTCTTTAAATGACGTTTTACGGTATAGGACATTATTTTATTAGTTTATTTTGTAATGTGTATGTATGTCGATCTTTTAAAAGACATGTTGAAATAAATATCCCTATACCAGTAGTCATGTCTTTCGTTGTATTGGTTTGCCCTCTTATGGACGTAATGCGCTGTTTTTTTTAAAAGGAATAATCGTAATTTTGGCCAATTTTGACAGCGCTGCCGCTTAAACAGAGGACGTCAGTTGAGTAGGCGGTCCTTCAATGCGACCCAGCATGCATCGCGTGCACACTGCTAAAAGAATGTGGTCATATCGGTTCTAGACCACCTCCGAATGTGGTCTGAGCGATGCGATCTTAAATGCGATTTGGGTGCGTTTACACCAGTACTTAGAGGTGTTAACTTGATATCTGATCGCCCAAATCAGATCTTAATGCCTAGTCTAAACAGGGCCACAGATGTAGACAGGCACAATCAGACACACACACACACACACAGGTAAAACACACCAACACCACCACACAAACTAAGTCATAAAGCATCCCCTTGCTCTCGGACCCCAACACACACATTCACACTCCAACAGTAACCGACTGTAGCCCAACCACAGCACAACTCAGCAGTTGTCATGGTGAGAACTTGGTTTTGTGCCTGGTCAGCAGAGGTCCGTGGTGGAGGCAGCGTTGTCCGACTAGTGCTGCTGAGTCACCAGATGCCTGTGAGCTGCTGTCACCCCCCCCCCCCCCCCACCCCACCCCCCTCAGCCTGGAGCCCAAACACCACTATGTCTGCCGCTACACTCAGAGCATAACCTGTTCATTCATAATGAATGGACTGGCTCGCAACAAATCAGCTGTAAACACAACAGTCATGTTTGATCAGTTGCTCGTGCTGTTTAGTGGAGCGGCAACGCATGTGTTGCACTGTTCCACTGATCCAGGCTCAGTCGTAAGGGTTACTAATGGAGCACCGCTGTTGGACTCTGGCAGCTTAGAGGTAGATTTACTCACCTACTGGTACTCAGTCAGCAACTCTTCCAGCCTCTAAACCATTAAGAGAGATTTCTGTTATGGTGGAAGGAGAAACTACAACACTAGAACACTACAACACTACAACACTAGAACACTAGATCACTACAACACTAGATCACTACAACACTAAAACACTAGATCACTACAACACTACAACACTAGATCACTACAACACTAGATCACTAGATCACTACAACACTACAACACTAGAACACTAGATCACTACAACACTACAACACTACAACACTAGAACACTAGATCACTACAACACTACAACACTACAACACTAGAACACTACAACACTAGAACACTACAACACTAGAACACTAGAACACTACAACACTAGAACAGTACAACACTACAACACTAGAACACTAGAACACTACAACACTAGAACACTAGAACACTACAACACTAGAACAGTACAACACTAGAACACTAGAACACTACAACACTAGAACAGTACAACACTACAACACTAGAACACTACAACACTAGAACACTACAACACTACAACACTAGAACACTACAACACTAGATCACTAGAACACTACAACACTACAACACTAGAACACTAGAACACTACAACACTAGAACAGTACAACACTACAACACTAGAACACTACAACACTAGAACACTAGAACACTACAACACTACAACACTAGAACACTAGAACACTACAACACTACAACACTAGATCACTAGAACACTACAACACTACAACACTAGATCACTAGATCACTACAACACTAGAACACTACAACACTAGATCACTACAACACTAGAACACTAGAACACTAGAACACTACAACACTACAACACTAGAACACTACAACACTAGAACACTAGAACACTACAACACTAGAACACTACAACACTACAACACTAGATCACTAGAACACTACAACACTAGATCACCAGAACACTAGAACACTAGATCACTACAACACTACAACACTACAACACTAGATCACTAGAACACTACAACACTACAACACTAGAACACTACAACGCTAGATCACTAGAACACTAGAACACTAGATCACTAGAACACTACAACACTAGAACACTACAACGCTAGATCACTAGAACACTACAACACTAGATCACTAGAACACTAGAACACTACAACACTAGATCACTAGAACACAACAACACTAGAACACTACAACACTACAACACTAGATCACTAGATCACTACAACACTAGATCACTACAACACTAGAACACTAGATCACTACAACACTACAACACTAGAACACTAGATCACTAGAACACTACAACACTACAACACTACAACACTACAACACTAGAACACTAGAACACTACAACACTAGAACACTAGAACACTACAACACTAGATCCTGAGAACATTCATGTCCTGCTGTAGTTCTACATTGTGATGGAGAACCTAGCTCTCTCTCTCTGTTTTCCCCCTCTCTCTCTCTGCCCCCCCTCTCTCTGTTTCTCCCTCTCTCTCTCTCTCTCTCTCTCTCTGCCCCCCCTCTCTCTGTTTCCCCCCCTTTCTCTCTCTCTCTCTCTCTCTCTCTCTCTCTCTCTCTCTGCCCCCCTCCTCCCCTCTCTCTCTGGATTAGCTTCCCTTAAGCCCCATCTCTACCAGGACCTGTCTATGACCAATAATGAATGACCCATAGGCTAGTGCACTATTGATCCCTGTGTGTGTGTGTGTGTGTGTGTCTGTGTGTGTGTGTGTGTGTGTGTGTGCGTGCGTGTGCACATGTGTGTGTTTGTGTGTGTGTATGTCCATTTAAACGTAAGTGTGTGTACTAGCTTGTGTGCTAACATGCTGTAACACATCGGTGCAGTCACACATAAGTGAGCAGGCCCATGCACATGACTGAGCGTGAAGCGGGACGGGTCCTGGTCGGGTCCTGGTCGGGTCCTGGACGGGTCCTGGACCTGGACTGGTCCTGGACCTGGACGGGTCCTGGACGGGTCCTGGTTGTTGTCAGTGTTGACCGGGCCAGGACGATCTATGGGACACAATTTGCACATATTAGCCACCGTTGCCCTTTTCCTTTAAGCGATGCAGATCCAGATCAAATCAATGTTCAAGGCCCTAAAGCTGGATAAGCTTTGAAATTGATCCCTAGGTAACATATTTCTAGTAATTCATATTGATGTGTGTAGAAAATGTATGGAAATCACCGGAAACTATTTAAAAAAGGCTTAAAACCTTTCATCCTCACCTGCATATGTCTGCATATCAGGCATTGATATGATTAGTAACTCTGTACATTTTTGCCTTGCATCCATTTTGTCTGGCACTGCGGGTGAATATGGTCTTTGGGTCAGCACCACTGGGCCCTGCTGGCCCCCCTGGCCCCCTGGCCCCTGCTGGCCCCCCTGGCCCCCTGGCCCCCCTGGCCCCCCTGGCCCGCCCAGAGGCTTTACTAGCCCAGACGTGCCCAGTGAAAGCCCCTGTAACCAAGCAGCTGGAGGGGCCGCTTTGAGGGGATTTAGTGCTAATGCTAATGTGGCAGGTGCCAATCAGACGGCAATCAGGCTTCACACAGGTCCAGGTCCAGGTCCAGGTCCAGGTCCAGGTCCAGGTCCAGGTCCAGGTTTAGGTCCAGGTCCAGCTCTCACTGGAGACCAATTACAGTCATTCATGTGGTTTCTAATCTATCTATCTAATACACTGGGCATTAGAAACGTTCTGCGGTAGGAAACACCCGATGACGTTTGGGGCCGTGCTCTGTGTCCACGTTTATTCTGTGTGTAGTACCTAATAATGGAGGGAGGAAGAGAGAGAGAGAGAGAGAGAGAGAGAGAGAGAGAGAGTAAAAGGGAGGGTGGGTGAAAGAGAACCTCCCGGAGGCGGTGGGCCACACATGGCTCTACTACTGCCTGTCCATTATTGATGTCGGGCACACACAGGGTTCCCTCTCAGCCATCTGTTCTCAGGTCTGCCACTCCGTCCCCCTCGTTGCTTCATGCCCACTACGTTGGCAGGGCTGGACGTCAGCAGAGCAGCGTTGTCCTGTCATGGTGTGAATACATGGTGTGAAGATGTCACACTCCTAAGGACTTCCCGGTAGGAGGAAGAGGCCCGAAGAGAGAGAGATGTGTAAAGCAGGTTGACAGCGTGATGATTTTTTTTGCAGTTAATTTGGCCTCCATGTTTGATGGCCTCCAACACATACATTGATTTGTGGTGTGGGATAGTATAATGTCATGATGATATCACACATAAATGAAATTGGCGGTTGGGTGTGTTCTGTGGCGGCCTGTCGATAGTCCTCTAGCTTTCAGAGGTCTCCATCAGATCACCCTGCCCTCCTACTGTTCGCAGCATAAGGCTGCAGGTTGGATTTGATCTGACACATAATTGATGACCATGCATATTCAGTCAGGCCTAGTTGCCGGGGGGAACCAGGTCTTCGGAGCGTCTGATTGGTGGTAGGGGCGGGGGTCACGTGAGACTTTCGGTTGGCCCCGGCTGTGACAGTGGCCACATGTGGTGCATTTGGAGACATGGGGGGTGGCATGTGTTTGCAAACACTTGGCTGCATCGCACAGTTAATCCATCTATACAATCCTCACCCCCCCTCCCCCCTACCTCACTCTGCACACACACTCCTACTGCAGGAAATGAGCTTTATTGTTGCATGACATGTAAAGGCTGTGAACGTCAGCGAGGCTGTCTGGGTTTATCTTCCTCAATCACTTTGTTGACTGACAGAAAGGGTCAAGCGTTAGTTGCTCGGGTTGCCGTGGGGTGGCGGGGGGGAGATGGAGGTAAGATATTGGTTTGGGGCTTTTGAAACCTTAGCTATCACTCCAACGTGTGATTTGTCTTTTCTCAATAGTCCTAGAGGGGTGAAAGAAGCTTGATTCTCTGGCTGGCCCCAGAGTTAAGACCCCCTGGGGAGTCTGAGATGAGAGGAATTAATAATGTGCAGAGCTCCAAAGGCTTTGGGTGGACCGAAGGATGGGAGAGAGGCCGAAACAAACAGACAGGAAGACTCTGAGGCGAGAGACAGTGGTGAGATTGAGAAGGGCTTGAGACTGATCAAAGTGCACCGTAGTGTGTTATAAGAAAGGAAAGATGAAGTGGTGAAATAAAATAAAACCCTTGCATCATCCACAGTCACATCCTCTCTGTCTGCAGTGACACTTTCTGTAGTCTAGATCAAATGGATACCATATCAGTTTCTATTTACTATTATTTGCCTTTCCCTAGGCACCACAAAGTTGTTTTCTCAGTTTGTTTCTGTCTCAGGTGCCTTGAAAAACATGTTGCAAGCTTTAGTCGTATTCCTTATTGAAGTCAGTTTGTATCACTTACCTGCGAAAACTCATCCAGACATATTTTTCACAACACGACGAGTGGAAAAATCGAGTCAGTCAATATTAAGTCAATATTTCTAGAGTTCACCCTGAGGTGCATTGGAGGGCAGTGGTGTGAAGCTAGCACACACATATCTGGCCCAGTAGCGTCTCCCCTGGCCAGGCAGGCCTTGTCCACGCCGTGACCCGCCTGGCTGAAAGTCTTATTGTGAACCTGGTGAAACCTGAGCCAGCAGCGTTCAACAACCTGGCCAGATCTGACTGAAGCTGATGACTCACTCCATTATGAAATATTAATGTTATTTATTATCAATAGATTTTTCTTTCTCATATATCATGATTTGTGCAGCATTACAGGTGGATAGAGGTATTAAATCACTATCTAAGTCACAAACTAAGTGATTGAGAGAAGAATGATGAAAACTGTCACTCGTCGTTTGTTCTGCCGTCTTGTTTTCCTGCCGGTGCTGAACAGCCAGATGTCGACTGAAGGTGGACAAGATGCGCTCGTTACTCTCACATCTCTCACATCTGTGTTTTGCTAGCCAGCCAATCAGCGGCAACGCAAACCAAACTCCCATCAAACCGTGGCTATCCCCAGCTGAATCAAACGTGACACTCAATGAAACTGGGGCAGTGTGCCGTATGTGGCGGCGTGCCACCCAGCGGCACCGTGGGTGATTTATTACGCACTCTTACCAAGGCCTAACCTGAAACACAAAGCTATGCTAGCATTATTCCCCTCTCTCTCTCTCTCTCTCTCTCTCTCTCTCTCTCCTCTCTCTCTCTAGCTGCTGTGTGAATGCATGTTAAGGGGGGGGTGTAATAGCAGACTGGCCCCATATTGCAACCATTAAAGCATGACTGCCCATTACATGGGTCTTTAGCCACACGGTGCAATAACCCCTTATCATCCTGTCTAGCCAGGGCCCGTCTACGGTTAGATGTAAACCAATGAGATGCACACATGGCCACGCAGGTAGTCGTGACAACACTCCATACACTCAACACACTCAACACAACAGCTCATCTTTAGCATGAGAGCAGCTGGAAGGTTTCGGTCAACGGTCCTAAAGTGGTGCTACACTCGGCACAATAGCCATTAGCATCAGCTCAGTGTTAAAGAACATCCTATTGAGATGACGGTGCTGCGTTATGTGTTCAGAGACGAGAGGATGGGATGAGAGGTGGAGTTTTTGTGTTAGTGTCACACCTGCCAAGGAGGAGAGAGAGGACCATTTCCTCCTCCCTGACGACAAGGGGGCATCTGGCGTTAGCACGGCGATGGAGGCAGAAATACACCCAGGAGAGGGAGATGAGGCGTTGGAGGAAGGGGTTTTGGTGTGTGTGTGTGTGTGTGTGTGTGTGTGTGTGTTCTGGGTAGTGGCTCCCTCATCTTCCAGCACTAGCCCCAGCACACCCCCGAGCATGCCATCTGTAAGCCCCACAAACAGTCAGCCATAAGCCCACTCGCATGTGACTCACAAGCAGCATTAAATCGGTTTAAATACAGGCACGCATTTAACCATGTTACACTGGGATGGTTTCACCAGGGGGGGGGTGAAGGAAAGAGACGGTTAGAGAAAAAAGGAGATAAAGGAATGGAAAGGAGGCGGTGGCCGGGTGCGTGTCTGTGTGTGCTTGCTAACGCGTGAAGCATTATTGTGTGCACGGGCGTTTTGCGGCGTGCGTGGACGCTTTGTGATAAACAACTCAAGTGAAGCGGCGCCCATCCGTGACTGAGCACACGTCTGAGGATGTCATCGTTACGTGGTGGCCTGCATTATGTTTACACACAACCCTGCGTGGCGCCGCATGCACCGCGCCGAGGAGTCGTAGCGAACGCGCATTATGTGCAACAACCACCAGACTGAACTGAACGTGTCGTCTATTGTTTGTACAGTTTGTTAACGGGTGTGTAATATGTTGTTGTTGCTGTTGACTGCTGCACCTGACTGCTTATCGTTTTGTTTGTTCCAGGTAATCTCCGCTCTGTCGAGGATCTCCCACCACAGCATCGCACAGATCAAAGGCATCAGGTGGGTGTCTTATTTGTTTACCTCTCTAACAGACGGCACTCGGGACGATCGCAGTCAAGGAAACCACTCAGAGAGGTGCCTTCCACGTTTCATTGTAGATTGAATTCAACAGGAGTTAACATTAGCTGATGCTCTTACCTAGATAATAAGCCCATAAGCATCATGTTGCCGCCGGCGACAGTGATTGCTGTAATTGTAACACGTGGCGTTTCCTCCATCAATCATCACCGTGTTCATTTCAGCGTGAGCGCTAACGTCTGAATGCAGCATTGTATGCCAGAGCAGCCGCTTTCCCTCACATAATGGTGAAGCTGAGAAAATCCTTCAACCTCAAGCGAGGTTTGGAATGGTTTTCTGATTTCTCTTCATTTGCTTGATCCGCTCGGAGCTCGGCGGCTCCACGTGAAAAGCCATTTCATCTGACTGGATAATGAGTTGATGGAGCGTGCCTATTAGGACCCATGCCAGGAAGTGAAGGGATGGGAGAGAGAGAGAGAGAGAGAGAGAGAGAGAGAGAGAGAGAGAGAGAGAGAGAGAGAGAGAGAGAGAGAGAGAGAGAGAGAGAGAGAGAGAGAGAGAGAGAGAGAGAGAGAGAGAGAGAGAGAGAGAGAGAGAGAGAGAGAGAGGGTCCCCTGCCATTAATAAACACAACACAACCTGCTGACTTCACCGCCTGTCCAGAAAGACCAATGTGCTCTGAGGTGTCCAAATCGATGTTCATTCGACCTCAGAAGTCGAGTTGGAAATCGGATTCCTAACTTGCTTTTTCTGACTTCGTATCAAAGCACTTTCATTTGACAGGCACCAAACTATATATTTGGAACAGATCAAAACATTGACTGTTATAAAGCTAGTTTTAGTTGAGTAGTAATATATTTCACCATGACTGGACGGCAGAGCTAGTAGGGAGGCCGTCCTCCAGCGAGATACTGACTCCCTACCAGCTCCATTGATGCTGTTCTGTAGCTGACCTCTGACCTCTGACCTCTGACCTCTCCATGAGGGGGGCGAAGCAAAAAGAGAATTTCCCTACGGAGATCAATGAAGTATGACGTTAAGAAAAGTGATTAAATGTCATATTTGGTTCCAGCCAGTCTATGAAGTCTTTTCTTTCATCCAGTCCATAAGCTACTGTCTGTCTCTTAACGTCCTCCAACATGGTTGACACGGGGGAGGAAGGGGCATATGACTCATGCATGCTGAGGTCCAAGGCCATAATCTTATCATGAACACAACATGTATGTTCTCTATGTACTACTGTGTGTATGCCTCTCTACAAGGCCTCCTCACCCACGTATGGGTTACTTGCTTCGGGCAAGGACAAGCCGAGTCACCACAAAGGAGCTGTCAGTCCTCTTCTGTCTCACTCCCCTGTCAACCACAGGCCCTGTTACATCTCATCCCGTCCTATAACTAGTGTACTTGATAGACAGCACAGTCCTGCCCACTGCTTTTTCTATATATACTGTGTTGGCCGTGTGCAGCTCCATGGGTAGAGCTCTAACATTTGCAGGGACAGGACGTTTCCACCGTGCCAACACTGTATGAAGCAATTACATTTTGTCCTGTTCCAGAATAACTTTGGCCAGCCGTTTGTTGCATAGAGATCTTCCACCATCCGACGGGATCCATCCGCACATTTGATTGCAAAGCCATTTAGTAAAAGAACAGTAAAAAGTCAGAAGATATGATGCTGATTTAAGAATTCTTGACATTTTTTGGAGATCTTCAGAATGCATTTGTCTGACATTTGAACGTTTCGTATCGCTTGATTGATCACTTGGACCAATTTAGTATGAGGGACAATGTAAAGTACAGCAGTGGTGATACAAAGCCTCCAGCCTAGTCCCTCTCTAGTCCCTCTCTAGTCCGGCCTCACTCCATGCACTGACATAAGCTGGTCTCTTGTGTGTGTAATAATAATAATAATGAACTTTATTATTTATCAATTTATTATATACAGCATTAGAAAGTGTTTTACAAACCAAACAATGATAAATAAATGCAATAAGACCATAAAAACCAGACATGAATCATAAAGAGGCTTACATCAGAATCAAACCCAATGTATTATATGAAAGCCTCTCTGTAGAAATGCATTTCAGACACAATACTCTCCTATTGTGTCTGTACAGACTCAGATCCAGAGCCAGTGAGTTTTAAAATGGACTGAGGGATCCTTAATCTGTCTGATCTCAGGTCTGTTGCACCGGCTTGTCCATTGACTTGCTGTTGAAGCCCATTGATCTCCTCTTTGATGTCTGTTCACTGGTATTGTCCCTATATACTGTACGTCTCTTTCACTGTGTCAGCATGGCAGCAGCACCCGGAGATAGAGGCCTAATTTGCACACACACACACACACACACACACACACACACACACACACACACAAACACATTCACATTCACAGTTGCACGTCCAAACACAGCTACAAGCTCCCTCTCTTCTCCCTCTCGTCTCCGTCTTCTCTGTTCTCTCCCTCGCCTTCGCCGGCGCCCACATTCCCGTTTGACCTCTCAGTTCTTCCATCACGTCTCTCTTTGAACGGTCTGCCGCAAAAGATGTCAATCAAAAAAAAGTTCTCTCCCTTTTGTGTTGTTGAACCACAAGTCCCCGTCTGTGCTGAGACCTCCTGGTCATTGTTACGTCCCCGGTCTAGGAGTCGGGGAGCGCAACATAAAGTACAAACCAAGAACGTAAATAAGTGCAAAAGTGAGCAGTTTATTTCTACACAGTGAACATATACCATGAGTGAAGCTGGACGTCAGGGTGAACCAAAGGCCAAAACAATAAACAAAACACTATTTCCTCAATAATCTCTTACCTAAGCCCTAACCGAGTAAAAGAAACAAACAAAAAGACATTTGCTAAACCTACCTACCTAAACCGAACCAAAAACAAGAGAAAACAGGGATTAAACAAAAATGGCGATCCACCCCTACTGCTTCGTGCTATACAAGTGCTATACAAGTGCCTAGGATATTTACAGAGATGTGCAAGAGAGTTCAAGCTAAGCTAATCAACAACAACAAGCAAACCAAAAGGATTATCTAAATTCAGAGTCAAAAGATCGTAAGTCGAGGAGGCGCCGCTGTCAAACATCGACCCTCGTAGTACGTCAGAGAACCCGGAAGTTAAATAGACCAGTGTCTTCTGGATCGGCCAATCCCTGCGCTGGAAAACGCCACCTGTTGATTGACACAGATATTCACAAGAAAAGAGAGCTCTCACTCTCAAACAAAATACTAATACGGCTGGCCGTAACAGTCATACATGTGTGAGCGCTGGGAGCTGACCTTGTGTTCCCCTCAGCTTATCTATGACATAAACTCTCTCCATCCTCCGTCCTGACGCTCCATCCTCCGTCCCGGTGCTCCATCCTCCCTCCTGGTGCTCCATCCTCCGTCCCGGTGCTCCATCCTCCGTCCTGGTGCTCCATCCTCCGTCCCGGTGCTCCTGGCGCTCTGTCCTCCGTCCGTCCTGGCGCTCCGTCCTGGCACTCCGTCCTCCGTCCTGGTGCTCCATCCTCCGTCCTGGCGCTCCATCCTCCGTCCTGGTGCTCCCTCCTCCGTCCTGGTGCTCCATCCTCCGTCCCGGTGCTCCCCTCCTCCGTCCTGGTCCTCCATCCTCCGTCCCGGTGCTCCATCCTCCGTCCTAGGCACTCCAACCTCCGTCCTGGTGCTCCCTCCTCCGTCCTGGTGCTCCATCCTCCCCCATCCTGCTTATCTGAACTGTCCTCAGCTGACCTACCGCGACCTTCAGCCAAACCCACTCACACTTCTCCCAGGCTGGATGTGGCCTAGTTCATGACATGGTTTCTATGCTCTGTGTGTGTGTGTGTGTGTGTCTTTGTGTCAGTATGTGTGTGTGTGTGTGTGTGTGTGTGTGTGTGTGTGTGTGTGTGTGTGTGTGTGTGTCACGGCTCAGAGGATCAGGGTTGTAGAGTGTGTGAGGCTGCAGAGCACAGCAGGAGTTAGACTCACAGTGTCTGAACGCTGCCTCTCATCCTCTCATCCTCTCAGCTCACCATTCCCACTTTCCTCTCCTCCCTCCCTCCCTCCCCCCTCCTCCTCCCCCGCTTACCATTCCTTTCCTCACCCTGACATCAGCCACATTAGTCATTCAAATCCTTTCTGCCCACTCTGCACCCTTCATATGTGCACACAGTCACATTTCTCTCATGCAGCGTGCTATTTGAATACATTGCGTGTGCTAATTGGAAAAAAAACATTTACTCATATTTCACGCTTATATATTGTGAAATTGATTCACACACACACACACATGAACAGCGATCTTACTCATGCTTTACTTTGCACACGCACGCACCCTCCGCCAAGCAAAACCAGCTTTGAAATCCATAAGTGCAATACTGAGTTAAATGGAGGGAAGGAACGGGAGGTTTGTGGAACTGGACGTGGTCTCGATAGGTGGCAAAGTGTACGAGCTAGCTTCAGCACCGGCGCTCCCATCGATCCCTGCAGAAGCAAAGCTGTGCTCTGGGCTTTGGGACCTGCAACAACTCACTGCGCCGGCCATTTGAAGCTCCGTTCACACCATTGTTTCCTCCTGTTTTGTCGATAGCTGCTCGATGGGACTGGCCCACGGCGGCAGGTGTCCGGCGCACATGTGCCAATGATTCCCTTTACAGCAGCAGCCGTGGTTTAGTGAGGACAGTGAGGAAGCGCTCTGACTTCATCACAAGCATATCGGGGGTGTATTGACCCAGTGAAAGTGATCCGAGGATAAAGAGAGGAAACAGTAGCTCTCATTTATCAGAATAAAGAAGTGGAAAAGCATACAGTACATCGAAGCTGAGCAACATGAGTCTACTTCCTGAATACAAACAGTCCTTTAACTGCCTGATGTGTGAAGACAAATCTCTGGACCAACTCTAAACCACAGTTAAATTAATGTTGTGCTTGTTTTACCCAAGAGACGGCTCTAGACATAAAATGTTGAGAAAAGACAAAGCAAACTAATTTAGCCAAACCAACCAGAGGAAGTGGATGCGCTCAAACTAACGAAGTAGATCAAACTCAGAGGTATATGGTTGTGTATAGACCAATACAAGGTTATTGTCACTTGTTGCGTCTCTTTCTGAGAGGAAAACTGCTGTCAGGTACCACAGTGAGCAGCCTCGGTTTACAGAGCTTAGCGGGCCTGAAGGAAACGAAGCAACAGGCTTACAGGAAGGACTAGAGGAGTAGTGAATAGCCTGGAGACAGCTCAACGAAGCTGTGAGGGCGTTATTATGAACTTAGATCTACTTACATCGAGTTACATCACTTAAGAGGAATGAAAAGTGCAGCACGCGAGTATCGGACAGCGCTCGGCTCGGCAGAACAGCGTTGACACGGTGCGTATGGGTGCATGTCTTCACCAACTACTGTGTAATTACAGTTTTGCCCTGCGGGACTCCGTTTATAGCCCATAATATAATGTGCATTTCATTGGAGGGCACCGTCAGACATGGGTGTGTTATGTTGCTCTTGAGGAAGCGCTTTATGCGTTGTTGCACTTCGCTCAGATCAGTGATTAGGGAAGTAACGTTAATCAGACGAGGCCGTTTGTGTGTGATGAGCTGAGCGCTCGAAACGCAGCGAAGTGGAAGCATGCACAGTTAGAGTATTGGGACGTGACCGAACCAGTGGAGGCAGATACATAGACTGGGTTTGTAGTATCTTGTGTATCTGTGTGTATCTGTGTGTGTCTGTGTGTCTCTGTGTGTGTCTGTGTGTCTCTGTGTGTATCTGTGTGTGTGTGTGTGTGTGAATGCCAGAGGGTGACTAACTGACCTTTGACTAGCGTAGGTCAGCATTCATTAACCTGACGCCTGACACGCTCCTTCAGTGTGGCTCCTGCTGTAATTACACCAGGGCTAATTACTGGTGTCACACAGATACACACACCCTGACACACACACACACATGCACACGCACACGCACCAGCACGCCTGCACATATACAAAACTGGAATGATAACTTGAGCTAGATGAACCTGTTGTTTCATTGCTTTTTACAAACTCTAACCTTCACTTAAAGGTTGTAACCCACCGACAGGTCACTGTTGTTCCCGTGGCAACACAACGACGTGTCAGAGTCGATTGATGCTATCTTGGGAATAACACCGCAGTCAAAGAGGATTAAAGAGCTTAGTGCTTACGGGGAGCAGAGAGTGGCGTTATGGGAGATACAGCTTTTGTATGTTTGGTCTCTGTCACGAGGCGGTCCGGATTACATCTCCCAGCTCACTTCACAATCAGCTTCAGGTGCACACACACACACACACACACACACACACTTTCACATTTTCACAATCTCTCTCTTTCTTCTCTCTTCCACATTATATATCTGTGTTTCTCCTACATCACATTCATACAATGGCTGCAGTGGTGGCCTGCATGGACTGTAGGTGTCTCTCATGGGTGCCAGGAGAGTCACGCAGGCCGCCCGACTACTTGCAAGGTTTAGCTAACCTGCTTGCAGCGCTACTAGTCTTTTATATGTGAGCATCAGAAAGTCAGCAGCCCTTATCACTTAGCCAGGATGGCGTAATGTGTAAAAGCAACATGGCCGACAGTACGACCGGCAGGCTGAAATGGAACATATAGGCTTTTTGTTTTCAATGATTTAAAAATGGTTTGGATGGGACTCTATGAGACAGAGACAGGTCTTATTGTGCTGTGGTTTGTCCCACACTGCACAATGGGCAGCGTCAGCAGAGTAATTGGTTAACATGCATTCCAACCATGCTGATAATTCCCTAAAATGTAATTGGTCACTATGCTGACACGTGGTGACCAGCGAGCTAGAGAGCATGTGTTTCTATTATTCTCCCTGATTTCCTTTTCATCAGGTGATGATTTCTTTACGGCCCAATCTCCTCCTCCCCCGACCTCCTCGCATTTTCAACTGCTCAGCGATGGAGGACGAAATGTGTTACGAGAACATTTCAGCTACAAAGGCTAAAAACCAAAAAAGGAAATGACAAAACAATGTTATTATTACAGTATATTGTTGTAGTAATACTGTATCAGGATCTTCATTAGGATCATCTGTTGGTTTCCTACTCTACTTAGCTAGATTACTCATCTCTTTTGAAAATATGACCTCATCATTCATGTCAGTTACAGGCCGCCGTAGCTAAAGGGGACATGAGGGGCGGGGGCGGTGCCAGAGACGTACGAGTGTTCCTATTGGTTACCAGTAGAGGTCGATGATGGTCTTAGATTACTGGACGCCCCTTTAAAGAAAACCTTTCAAACATTACTTGTATTAAAATATAATACGCTAGATGTTGTTGTCTACTGTGTGTGTGTGTGTGTGTGTGTGTGTGTGTGTGTGTGTTCAGTAGTCACATTATACAGAAGCAGTCAAGGTCACCCTTATGTAGCGGACGCCACAGCTGTGTGTGGGATTATCGCATAGAAGCTGATGGTGACAGAATCGTGCTGCTGTCGCGGTGAAAACAAAGTTTGCTGTTTTTCAGTGCGATGGTACAGTGGTTTGAGCAATGTGACCGAGTTTCATCACCCCCGGGTCCTTGAAACCTGCTGATAATCATTTCAAAAATACATGGGTCAAAATGAGAAAAGCATTCTTCTTGTTTTGAAGCTATGCGGTGTTTATCTGACAGCAGCAACCAGAGACCAACTCATCCACTGAAGAATAGTGTTTGCCAAAAGCACGATATCTGTGTCATTTCTGAACTGAAAAATGGGGGAAATGTGGATGCGGATGAAGCACTTTTCACTGAGTGGAAACGATTCCCACCGGGCGGCCACACATGCATGGAGACGTAATGAACAAAAATTATTTTTAGTGCCTCAAATTGGCTGATAAATTGGCCATATATGGTTTTATAATCAGAAACGGTTCACGACATGCTGGGTGCTCCATTCGTTTTCAAGATCACGTTTGGGATTAGACCTTTAATTTCTCCTGGTTTGGGAGTTTTCCTCTCAGGACTCTGGGTTTTCAGCCTCCACTCATCTGAGACCACGTTTTCACCTCCCTCGGCACCTTTTGCCCTTTGCCTCTGTTAATATTACACATGAAGCATTTTGATGAGTTCCTGGGAGAAAAAGGTGAGAGATAAATCCACCTCTTTAAGCAGCTAATTGATTCATTTTAACCCTCCATGGTTGGAAATGTGACTTTTTTTTAAAAACTGGAGTGAGATTATTTTATGACACGCTGAGATAAAGGATTTTTTAAAGTTATTCTTAATGCTAACTCGCTGTGTGTCACTATAATTCTGTGAGGAGAAATGAAGCGCCTACACACTAGTATGTCACTGCTGCTGTGGGAAAACCTTGTATCTCCACTATCATGCTCTAACCTTAAGCTTTATATCGTCTTATATTGTACCTGAGGGTCCAGGAAGCCCCGGGCTAATTTCTCTCTCCTGAATTCCTGAAAAGTTGACTTTGTGAAGAGACAAGGTTTTAATCTGTCAGCAGCGTGTGTGTGTGTGTTGACGTGTTTTGACAGCGTGGCGTGTGAGGGATGGAGTCCTCTGATGAATACATCCTGCTGTTGTGTTATTCATGTGATGGAGCGGAGACTGACAACCTGACAGATCGGGCACGCAGTTCCCACCGGCGCTTTTTTTTGGTACCTGGGACACTGTTGTATTGATAGAGTATATTGTACCCACTCTCACACTGTGTCTGTGTGTGTGTGTGTGTGTGTGTGTGTGTGTGTGTGTGTGTGTGTGTGTGTGTGTGTGTCTAGGCCCTTTCCATCGGAGGACACAGCTCTGAATGAGGATGATGTGTACCGAAGCCTTGAGGAGCTGGCAGAGTGAGTATGCATTCCACCTGGCCCTTGGTCAATCGAACACACACACACACACACACACACACACACACACACACACACACACACACACACACACACACACACACACGTCACGTCTACAACACCTCTTGAGATTCTTTGTAGTCAATTGTGACCGCCAACTCTGACACTTTTTTCCTCTCGCCGTCTGTTTACACAAACGCCCAGCCCCTCTGTCACTCTGCCTGTTGCTATGGTAACACCAGCAGTGCTCTGGCTTCCTGCCTGGCTGCCTTACGGCCCGCCTTAATGACTGGGCTAGGTGGCTGGCTGCCTGCTCTGGTAGGTGGGTGGTGGGTTGGTGGGTGGGGTGTGAAAGAGAGTCAGGGGGCTCAGGATTGGCAGTGGTTGAGATAGTGACAGCACCCCGCTCTGATTAATGGAGAAGAATTAGGCGTCGCTCTGAGATAGGTGTCATTCATCATGGCGACGGAGAGGAGAGCGTGCACGCTATAGATGTATGCCCGCTGAATGCATGATCACGGCGTTTCTCTGGAGGATGAGGGATGTTGCTCTTTGCTAGAGGAGAGGAGTGCCAGCCAAGCAGGCTAATACTGGATTAGGGCGCAGTTTAACCCAACACACCGCCAGTTTAAAACACGGGGCCTTTACTTTGAAAACACACTGAATCTACCACATAGAGCGACGATAAACGAGACCGGCACTGATTTGATGAAAAACATGGAGCATAAAATGGTCACAGAACTAAAACACCATAGGCTCCTGACTATTTTTCATCTGGCCTGTAAATAATTTTGTATTATAGGAGCTAGCGGCTATCACTTGATGTCAACCAGAGCCTACAGTGGATATCAGCAGCTTTTCATGAAAGGTCGTGGCAGTTTTGACTCCTGACCCTTTATTTCAACCTCAGACCTCTGGCCTGCACGCTCTCCTCTCCGCCCAGTAGCAGGTTTTGGCCTCTGCATCCATGGCGGCTGATTTGATCATCTGGTCTCTGGTCAGTGGTGTTGCAACACGGTGCTCTTTGTCTAACCTGTAGGTGCAGAGGGCTGGGCATCACTGAATTAATCAAGCTGCACTGCAGCACGACGCCGATGCTCTTGACCTTTTTTTGAAGAACATGTATCCATTTTGTTCTCATCAATAGACGGACACATAATTGATTCATCAGCAGGTCCTCAGCCTAATGCAGCTGGACACACTTAAGCTAGCAATAACCCTGCACTCAAAGACTTATTAATTAGCCTGAAATATTGATGCACACATGATTTACGAGGAGAGCATGACTTGATTGTGAGAGCGAGAGAGAGAGAGGTTGACGATGAGTAGATTGGACCACAGCAGAAATATTTCAGGATGGTGAGTGATAATAATGGATATTCTTGTTAAAGCTGCTGCAGGCTGCACGGCTCCTCCAGGGCTGTACTCATCGCCCTACGTGAGAGAGTGTTCATGGCCGACTGTTAGTTTATGTGTTCGAGGTCGAGTAGAGGTCACTTACCTTCACGAGATGATTTCCATATTTACAGCATCATGTCAGACGGAGTCGTGTCAAGAGGGGGCAGGGGGGGTATACGCCTCAGGCTGTCAGTGTGAGCTCACCTGGAAATGAATGGAATAGAAGATCCTCATATTTGCTCATGCTCATATTTGCACTGTTTGTCAGGCCCAGACCAGTCTGTACCTAATGGAGGTCTCTGAGGTTAATATGGTAAACTTGGACCGTACTTCCTCCCTCTGGCTGTGTATTGTCAGCTCTTCGCGTTGCCTAACTCGGAGTCCTCCCCAGCTGGAATGACTCCATCCTGGAGTCGACAAAGCATGAAATGGGGGAGGATCAGCCAACAGTTGCTAAGGGACTTTTTTTTTTCCTCTGTGAAAGACACACATCACTTTCCATTCTGAAGCGAATAGTGTCGCAAACCCTTTATGTCGCTTCTTTTGCAGTTTATTTTGCTCCATTAATCCCTTGGGCATTGACATGAAAGAGTCAGTAGCTTGAAGATGGATTGGGCTAAGCTAGAGGTATTTAGTTACAGGAGCTTTTCATTTTCAATCTTTTATTTGAACGTTATATAACCAGATAACCACAATAAGATTCAAATATTTTTACAGAGAGATAGTTAGTTAGATAGTTATATAGTTAGTTAGATAATATGCATCATCAATGACAAACATATACAATTTTGCAGAGAGAGTATACAGCAGCAAAAATACTGTCCACAGTGAAAACTACAAATCAATGTTTAAGCTTACAAAGAAGTAGAAGAAGAAGTGAAACATGACATAGTTGATTGGATTTGATGTAAGAAGAGTATTATGTTTTCATTAATACATATACTGTACATATTTGCACCCAGAGGATAACACATGAAAGCTTTAAAAACTTGCTTTTATTTCCGATGTGATCTTTGGTGAAATATCTGGTGTGACGACAATTTGAGAACACTTTACCAAATGGTGTGAACAAGACATTCAGATATATTTCACATTTATACGAGCATTTCTCAAAGATGTAAACATTTTGATTTGTATCAGTTCTAATTTTTTTAATTAAACTCATTTAAAAAATATTTTTGATGAATGATGAAAAAAAGCAGTTCCTGGTAGTGGACTCTTTTGGACCCCACTGTATATTACATATACATGTACATGTACGTAAGCTGATACACTTCAACGATGCACACTGGAAATTAATTTTGTTGAAACATACCTTGTGACTTACAGTATGCTAGATGGAATAAATGGTACCAAAATGGAAAACAGGGGCAGGGAAGAGGCAAGCGTCCAATCTGATGGAGATAGTCAGACAGGAGGAGATGTGGAGGTGGTTGAAAGAAGATCCTCCGACCTGTCAAACTGTTTCATCGCAAAACTGCTATGTACTTTCTATCTTTTAACATATTAAACCCCCAAAGGCTCTTTATAAAAAAAGAAATCCACTCAAGCATAAAGTGACGTTCAAAGATCAGGAATACGTGGATAACTCCATTTTGATAAAAAAAAAAAAAAAAGTTTGATAGAACTTTTTTTATTCCAAGCTCACAAGTGCTTTCACACTTTGGCATCACATTCACACTCAGTGCTGTTTTGTTATGTAAGCTATTGAAAATCACTGTGCAGCTTAAAGGGGTATCCAGGCATTCACAGACGTCTGCGCTGCGGTGAAGTAAAATACTAGAGACAAAAACAAGTTCAACAAGTTGGAACAGCAATTTTAGCTTCACATGCACATTATTTATATACTGGGAATTGGTCTTAATAAACTTCTGTAGAGACAACCAGAAGCTCCGTTCTTCTGTAAGTATTTGTATGTATCCAGTCTTGTTTTCAGCTAACAGGGTTATCTAAGGTACATACACCCTTGTGTGACTGACGGCATCCATAGTCAGCTGTTGGGAATCAAAAATACCTTCCTTTGTTTTGGGGTCTGTTATCTATTTGACCCCATTCACAATGTCAAATGCTAAGAGAAGCTATGCAGATTCTTTGTAAATCCCCAAAAAGTATATATATATATATTCATATACTTTAACACAACAACTACAGCAGCACTCCTTGGTTGTTCATTTGATAAAGCCAGTTTCCATGGCATTCTACCTCAGTACTTTAACTTATCACCCTTACACATGCAGGCACTGCAGAGTGGCAGCGCTAGCACACAGTCACAGGGCAATACACACACAGTAGATCAGAGCACTAAGACACAACAACCGCTGCATTAAAAAACATGTTATTTTAATAGAAACCAGCGAGCCAGCAGAGCCCTGGGGGACATATGTTCTCATACCCCCTCCGTCCACTCCTCTGTCGTAATTGTGCCTATGTCAGTTATGGCTGGCGTAGCAGCGGTGGAGGATACGGGCCCGTTGCGTGCAAACACACCGGGTCTCCTCTGGCCAGTCGCAGTTCAGTCAGACAGAAAATTAGACCCCGCCCACGAGTCCTCAGGACTCCAGCTCTCTATCTCACTGATGCTCCAAGACACACTTACATAAATGTGTCCATGCATGCAAAGACACAGGGGTGCATGTGCATGCACACATACAAACATGCATATACACACATTGAGATGCTCACACATGCACAAGTACAGACACACATAAAAGTGTGTTTGATTTATTTATGTCCAACAGCCTCAGAGACAAAGGAGCATAAATAGTAAAACTGACAGTTTTACAAGACTGGCCAGAAACATGTCTCTCTCTCTCTCTCTCTCTCTCTCTCTCTCTCTCTCTCTCTCTCTCTCTCTCACACACACACACACACACACACTCATACATACCACAGTAAAATCTCTAGCATGTGCAGTGTTTTATTTCAAAAAGAGATATCAACCATTTGAAGCAAAATGACGCCTCCTCTAAGAAAGAGATTTCTGGAATGAAAGTAAAGCAGATTATGGAGTAACTGGATACACACTACTTTGGAACGAATTTGTAATCCCATACCTTTCCATGAAAGACAGCACTCCAAACAGTGCTGTGATTTGAGAGATTTGATCTCCTCCGACTCCCCCTCCTCCCTGCCCTCCCTCAGGATGCTCCTCTTAGATCCCCAGGCAGGTCATGCTCACATGACTGCCCCTGCCCTCGCCCATCGAATGCTTCCCTCAGAGGGATTAGAGGAGAATAAAAGGAGAACATCTTTCTCAAAACTTCCCTCCCATTCAACTCACCGGTCTCTGAACTCCACAGAGACCAGAGCAGACTGATGGGACGGCGTCGGCTGGCGGTTGTCCTCCCACGGAGCCTCGTCATTATTCAGTCTGAGCCACTTTCCTTAACGAAGGAATGAGAAGAGCATTGCTGAGAGTGAACCAAGACACCTCAATTAAAACTTCAAACAGCCTCCATACCAGCAGAGAGACAAGGCTGAATATTTCATGGAGGCCGGTCCTCTCCTCTCTTCCCCCGTCTTTGTTTTCCCTCATTCACGCCCACAGGAAGGAAGTGTTTTAGCTAGTTAAGCTACAATATTAACACTTGCATCCCTCGTTTTTGTCGGGATGTAATGACAAGAAATGTACAATATGGATTCATCATTTCACAATATGTTTGTGATTTCAGTTGCAGTCTAATATCTAAGAAATTACATTCAGATTGGTCTTTTCTCTTTCACGTTGTTTGAGCGCTACAGAGCACGAGGCTAGCAGGTTTTAGCTTTAGGGTCATCAGACTTCCAGTGAGCCTGGCTGAACTCACTACCAGACTAAAGTAAAAACTAGAAACAGAAAGGACACTTGAGGACGCTGCGTCATGTTTTCAGCGTTTTGGGTGTCCAGTTAAGAAAAGTGGCAACAAGACGACTGACAAGACAAATACTGTTTTCAGGTGTTTCAAGAGAGCCTTGTCAACACGCTGCAGCAGGTACAACACATCACAGTGAAGAACAGTCACCAGTATATGGTTAAATGTTGTGTTTGAGTGTTCGATGGTTTCAGAGGTGTTAAAATGCTTTTCCAGGGAGACGTTTCCCTGGTTGTGTAGATGTATACTTTACTGGGTCGGTTACTGGTGACTTTATTTGAACTGGCATTAAAAAGGTCTTAAAAAGGTTTAAATTTAACGTGTTGATGGTTTTCAGTTTTGTTTTGTTTTTGTTTTTCCTCAGAAATAAAACTTTTTTCTGTTCAGATTTTGCTGATAATATTTCATCAAACTGTGAACCCGGTATCGTGGATCAAACCAAACCGTGACCTGGTTGTGTTGTTACATCCCTGACATTTTTGTATTATCCTATTCATGCAATTCCTGCTCAGGGTACAAATAAATGTTTTTTGAGTGACCTACTTTACTCTTATTATACTTTTACATTTTGTTATGTTCTGTTTTGGCCCCTGAACCCAGACCCCTTTGGTCAGAGGACAACGTGATGCTATAGTCAGACCTGCAGGGGATTCTCTGTGTGTGGGGTGATATGTTGTGTGTATATCTAGATATCTAGTCAGGGGTGTGCAGAAAAAGAATTTCACTGCATGTATGTGTATGTGACCTGTTTCCATGAGTCAGCTACAGAGCAGCGCCTCTGGATGGTAGGGGTCCAGCGTCCTGCTCAAGGACACTTCAGCAGGCCAGATGCTTGAACGCAACAGGATGCTCTTCATACTCACTACATGATGCATGTGATATTTTTGATTATAGGCTTCTTAACCTGGTTACTGTAAAGGGACAAAGCATGCACTGTAGGTAGCCATAATAAGTCCATGCTGTGATACTGTAGGCTCAAATGTTGTTAGCATTATGATACATGAGCATTTTGAGACAGTGGAAATTGTCAATTCTGACGTCGTAACTTATAGCCCATTGTTAATTAACTACATTGATTTTGGCCCATTTGCGACGCCCCGTTCCTGCCGAGGCGTCGCCGCCGCCTCAATAAGTGGTCCGTGTAGTAATTGCTTTTACAGAACGGAGGGAGATCGGAGCGAGCTCCCACCGCTCCGGGAATCCCCCCCATAAGTCATTCTCCTCCACAGTAACTGTCGGTGCTCTGCTGGCTGCTTGCCTAATTAAAGGTCAGTTAGCTAGCTGGGTGCCGAAGCAACACAAACACCTTGAAGAGAAATACCACTCGGTAGTGCAGCTGAAAACATGGCCGACTCCCTCCTGGCGCCGGATCACCAAGCTTACTCTTCAGCGGTGCTCATGACCCGGCTGGATCGACTCTTCAATACCTCTCAGTGATATCATCCTTTGAGTTTAGATGGTGTTCAGGTGAGGCCGTCTGTCTAACCTGTGTGTGTGTGTGTGTGTGTTCCCCAGTGAGCATGACTTGGGTGAGGATGACATCTACGACTGTGTGCCGTGCGAGGACGATGGGGACGACATCTACGAGGACATCATCAAGGTGGAAGTACGACAACCCATGGTGAGAACCTCCATGTGTGTCACGTCTTCGTGTTGCACTGAATGTTGGTGTTTGAGTATTAACAGTATTAACAGTATTAACAGTATTAACAGTATTAACAGTGATCTCTGAGCAGATTGCGTGTTTTTTTTCACATTTTTACTACCAGGATGGATGAATTTGGGTTAAACCAGATGATGCCATACCCCTTACCCACACACTCTCATCATCCCTCCTACTGTTAGCCTACAGTATCAGTGTGTTGTCATTGTCTCTGGGGTCTGTATGTGCATGATGACTTCTGTCTCTTCTTCCTAACCGATGAATCTTTTCCTTCTGACTTCTACCTGCTTTGCCTCTCTCATGCTGCAGATCAGATACATGCAGGTGAGTGCTGCTGTGCTCGTGACTCACCCTGCCCCCGTCAGCTAACTCTCCCACTACTCCCATTTAAAAGCATACTCAGCACCCCAGGAGATTGATCAGCCAATTAGCTCAATGACCCCCCTACACAGCGGGGGGGTGGGGGGGGCAGCGGAGACCCCATATGGCTCGGAGTCTGACTCAGGGGCCCGTCGAGACGCAGTGACATCAGCGGGGTGACAGCAGTGCTAGTTGACGTCAACTAGGGCGACCAGATGCCCGATTTACCCTCAAAGCGCGAGACAATTACACATTCTCCAGTTGGCTCACGGTCCCGCCTCCCGATGGTTCTCATTGGTTGATAGTGTGCTGGATCGGGGGCCTGGGTTGGTCTTGCACCTTTACATCATCATCCCCAGATAGAAAAAGTGATATCGAGATGATGCGTGCGTGATTTGATTGTTTGGAAGAATGAAAACGTAGGAAAACACACAGCCACACACACACACACACACACACACACACACACACACACACACACACAGAAAGAGACCTACACCAGACATCAGGTTCCAAGTTGTTTGTGTTCTTTCCCCCTCCCCTTACAAAGCGTCTCGCATGGCTAACTGAACAACTTAACAACTCTTGATGCATCTACATGGGCCGTTGCCAGCCAGCCGGTCCCCTCCCGGCCCCAGATGTTTGCACACATGCACACACACACACACACACACACAAGCACACATGCACACACACTTGCTGCTCACACACTGCCTTCGTCTCTACAGTCAATGTCACCAACCGCCTCACGTTACACAAGCAAGTGCCAGCAATCGCAGTCAATCCGGACGACCACGCCCCTCCGGATCGAGTTGATTTGGAAGTTGAGTTTGGGTTAAATAACATGAGTGGAGTAGAGTCCAAGCAGCGGAGGGAGATCCCCGCCCCCCTGGTTCCTATTTAGTCCCATAGTGTTGTTAATGCCTGGAGACACTCGCCCAACTGGTGCTGTCACATTGCGTCTACACATTTAGGTATTGATTGAAATTGAATGCTTGCACTGGCTTCAGTTATAATGTAGATATTGTTTACATGCAGAAGGTCATTCAGTATGTTGACACACAATATGAGATAATCAGTGACCCAACATCCTGCAGTGTGATTGGTGCCCGGCCCTCCAACTCCTCCTGTGTCTTCTTCCCCTCCGTAGAAAATGGGAATGACAGAAGACGACAAGAGAAATTGCTGCTTAGTGGAAATCCAAGAGACCGAGGCGAAGTACTACAAGACTTTGGAGGACATTGAGAAGGTGAGTGTGAGTGTGTTGCTGTCAGGTGAAAACTTTGTAACTCCAATTTTGGTGATTTTCAAGCTCAAAACAAGGCTGTTTTTCACGGTTCTCACCCAACAGCAGTGATATGTGTGCGTGTATGGGGTTTGTAAGTTTGTACAAGCGCTAGTGTGTCTGCGGATGTGGATGGGTGGTGGGGGGGGGGGGGGGGGGGGTACATGGCGGCGGGGTGCCTTTTGTCACGTCTTCTTTGCCGGTCTCACGGGCCTGCGGGGGTAGGACCGCGGCGTGGAAATGTCAGCTATTGGCAGATTCATCGGGGAGCACAAATGTCAGAGGAGCTGATCGATACGGTTATTATTGGCTTGGTCTCACACAGGGCGGCTGATCCCCGGGGCTTTATGTGTAGACACCACCAGGACGCATGCATGTACACGCACGCCTGCACACACACACATACACACACACACAACTCAGTGTGGTTTCCTGTAAAGCAGCACTTTACAAACACATACACACACACACACACTCACAGCCAGCTCACTCAGTGTGTTTAGATCAGTGTTGCTAACACATCAGTTTCTGTATATTGACAAAGATATCGTTCTCATTTCGACGGACCGCCAGAAATCATCCGCTCCGCTGGTTCCCGTTGAAGCTAAGCGTGTGTTGTGTGTTTCGCCGCGCCGGACCGACGAGAGATTAAACAGGAATAACCTTATGATCAGAGGACTCGTTAAGCTTAATTGAGTTGGGGTTAATAAAGCCTGTTGTCTCTTCATTGCTGCTCAGCTGATCTATTTGTTATCATTAGAATGATGGAATGTGACAAGCATGAAACAACATTAGCGAAACAACAGGCAAGTGTTTTTTTTCCCCCGTGTTAGCATTAGCGCAGCACACGCTAGTTCACACACACGGTCACGCTCCGTGAAATAAAAAGGGCTTGTCCGGTGAACGCGGGAATGTTGCCGCCATGTTTTGCAGTGCAGCCTGTTATTATTGATTTCTTTGTAGCCTCAGTTAATGACTTTCAATTTCACACTTCCACTTAGTAGAAACTAACGGTTGGGATTCGCAGAGCCTTATTTTACACAATGGAAATGCTGTATCTGAAGAATTGACAGCACTGAGCCATAACACATTGTTAGATGAGCAAATTGTGATATCCACACATTTTCACTCAACTGTGTTTTGACTCTCACAGAACTACATGATCCCCTTGAAGCAGGTTTTAAGCCCACAAGAAATGGAGGCTATCTTTGTCAATCTGGAGGTGAGTAACCACTCTAGCAAAGAAAATGATGCATATATGCCTGGATGTGTGGCAGACCAAGTGTATAATTGAATAGGTGCATGGATGGCTGGATGGATGACAGAGTGTATTGAAATATATAGGGGGAGATAACATGGATGGATGGATGAAGGGTGGATAGATAGAAATATGGGGAACGGATGGAGGAGCAGATGAATTGATTGATGGAGCAGACAGACAGACAGACGGAGAGCATGAATCAAAAGATGAATGGAGGATAATTCATAATACTTGATGTCTCATCAGGATGTGATCAAAGTCCACTATGCCCTTCTGAGGGCCATCGACCTGAACATGGTCAGCGGAGGAAACGGCCTGGGAAAGATCTTCCTTGACTTCAAGGAGAGGTTAGTGACCGGTGATGTGTCCTGTTGTATGCAGTGTGTGTGGGATATGTTGAATGAGTGTGTCAGTGCATCCATACGTGAGAGAAATCGCTATTCCCTCTGCTCTCATAAATGCACAGAGACAGAAGATAGATAGGATTAGTGTTCAAGGAATAAGTCGATTAAAAAAAAAAAAAGCATGTTAGGGGAAAAGCTGAGAGGGCATGTAACCGATCGTGCCCCTCCACTCAATTGATCTCTGCAAATCCACTCAACGTCACGCCATGAAAAACTCACCTAGTGACAGAACGATTTCATTGTCTTGTTCTCTCACCTTTTTCAGCCACATCACTTTCTCTTCTATATCTTTTGTCTTCTGCTGCTTCTTCCTTCAAGCGTTCTTCAGTGTTTCTCTCGCCTAGTGAGCTGGACCTCCCAACCAGCTGTAGCTGGAAGGTGATGGTCTAGAAACCTGAGGCAGAGCTGAGCAATGCACTCGGCCTTTGAGCATTAAGTTGTATTGGTTGCCAGATATGTCACGCAAACAAGGTTAGGCAGCGTCATTAAGTTGCTGAGCACCAAGAATTTACCTGATGTGCAACAACATGGCGAACCAAGCCATGACAAGCCTGCCTCGTTTTGAAACAGGTCATCTATGTTATTTAAAAAATATATAAAAACAATATATATATTTTGCATGTTGTAAAGTGCCATTTATTTTCAAGTTGTCAGCTTTTCCAAAATGAATCAGCTGCAACGTTTGCACCTGCTGACATTTTCCCTCTCTTGGCAATGGCATGACGCATCAGAAAGAAAATGCTCCAGTCACAACATCACCCACGCTGTCGCTGTAGACAACAAGTCATTGGGTCAAAGAGTCTGGTCAGGGCCAGGCAAGGATTCCTCAGCTACCAACATCATCGCCAAGAGAGATAAACCTCCCTCAGGCTCCCTAACAGCCTGGATCTCATTCTCCTTCTGCAGCGAATTCTTTTCTCCTGCTCGGGGATTAGAAAACATCACGAGGAGGGAAAGCTGCAGTTTTATTAAAAAAGCATGTTTTCTCTGCGATGCTCGGAGCTCCTCCTCCTGCAGCTGCCGAGCGGCGTGTGAAGGATTTGCATGCGAAAGGGGGAGCGGTGATGATTCACCCCCCCTGCTGGGCGGCGTGCCTCCGCTTCACTGATAACGGTGATGATGATGATGTTTCTGGCCTCAGTCATGATTCCATACGTAGCCACCGATATGCCGCTCTCCTGCAATGATACAGCCATTATTTAGAGGAGCAGTTAGTCATACGCTTCTGTGCATTTGTGTGTGTGTTTCTGTGTTTCTGTGTGTTTCTGTATACAGTGTTTTGCCTCCTCGCTATCCTTCCAACCCGAAACAGACAGTTACAGGTCTGCGTTTCTTTGGGGGGATGTCAGTTTGCGTAGGTAACAGGCTCATCGCGGGCCTCGTCCCCGAGCCTGGAGGACCTCGTAACACAAAGTTAGCGTGACAAGAGAATCTCCTTTGCCTTATACACAGGCAGGCACAGATTCTCTCTCTCTCTCTCTCTCTCTCTCTCTCTCTCTCTCTCTCTCTATCTCTCTCTCTCACATGCATACACACACTCTCCTCTCCTTCCTCGTCTAGTTCGTCCAACCCGCTGATCTGATTGGACAGTGCGTGGAAATCCTAACTTGCACGCTACCCCAGATAAGGTCCAGCTAGCCGAGTGGTCCCTTCAAAGGCCTGGAAACCACTGCAGCACAGGGAAACCACAGTAGTAGGGTACAAACTCATTCCTAGTGTAGCTCCTCATCCAATCTACTCAGTAGCACTTCAAGTATTTATGAATGGTTATAAATTAGTTATAAAAAATAACTTGGTTAAGCATCACGAGCAACTATGCGGTTAGCTTGTGTGTATTTATTTTAACTCCCTGACATAAACATGGAGCATCCATCTAGCATAAAACTCACACACTTTTTTTTAGCGTTGATGTCCTGATATATAAATAAATATTTCGCCTCTATTCACAAATGCGTTGAGAGATGACATACAATGTTAATCTTTACCTTTAGTGACATTCTCCAGAATGCGGTGCGGTGGGTATTTTGAGAAAAACGCTTCATTTGATTTGCAGATTCGGTGCGTCACAGGCTTTTGCTCTTCTGAGTGTGATTGGCATGTACACACCGCTTCATTATGAGGCTCGCGGTGACCAGGGAATTTGGACCCAAGCAGAACCGCTCTCGTTGTTTCCCCGGGACCCGGCTAGGTGTAATTAATTTGGTTATCTATGCTTGTAAGTCCCGGTGACCTTTACAACAATGTGCTTGTTTCTTTTTTTCTCACTTCAGTGAAAAAGATGAAAAGCTTTTTTTTCCCCATTTGTCATTGAACTGAATGCCATGCTGAAAATGTCACGGGTTTATCTCTTCTACTTCTCAATTCTGAACCAGCCAGAACCCGGCTGAAGTGGCTTCACTCTGTCAACTAAAGAGGCATTTAAACCCCCCTCTTGTTGGCGTCCTCTACATCTATATACATTGGACCGCTTACCACGTTCCCCATCTCATTTCCGGAGTAATAAGGCTCCTGATAACCTTGCAATGCCTCCTCATGGCCCGACCGCGAGGTGCCTTTATTGGAGGTCTTTGCTCGACGTTCTCCTCCATTTGCCGTGTGCTGGATACGTTGAGTGGAGGTGAGGTGGTCCCAATGCCACGTGTCAGAGGATATTAGCTGTTCTCCACAGCCTGTCACTTCTGCTTTGCTGGGAGATTTCCTCAGTAGCCTGACTTGGCTCTCGGGGCTTGGTGAGGGTGGGGTTGAAGGCCCAGGGAGCAGTTACTCTAAATTGTATTTTCTGTGAAATAACATGCATGACAGCATCCCCGTAATGAACGAAGGCAGCGCGGCAAGGGTGATAGCGCCGGCACTGAAACGGAATATAAACAAGTTGAAACTGCAGCAGCAAACTCTCCCACCCAGGGGAAACCTCACTCTGACGTGACTCTGATATTTAGAGGTTGTTGGTGTATTGCTTGTTTACACCCTGCTGTTCCTATTTTGGGCTACAGTAAGTTTTCCCACGACCCAGGTGAAGACGTGGGTCATTGGCATTTTGACCCTACTCATCATTTGGAAAAATACAAACTGCTCTTTTGTTTACCAATCAGAGTGGTCTCCTTCGGGGCCCCTCCCTCTGGTTCAGGGCCCGGGACAACTGTCTTGTTTGTCTCTCATGACACTCATAGTCGTCTCTTCTCAGCTTCTATCTTTCAATCGTAATTCTTCCTTTATCTGTAAACCTACCTTTTGACGGTACAGCACTAACTCTTGGTGCAAAGCAGCACAACGCATCTTGACGTGCATGCTACCAAGAGTGAACCAGGCAGCATTTGCGTCTCATGCATGACAACATTTACGATCCACTCCAACCCCTTTTTTTTTTCTGTGACATGTCAACCAAGTTCAGGGAAGATAGGACAGAAAGAGAGAAAGAGAGAGAGCGAAAGGGGTACAAGCTCCTTCCTCGCGGCCGTGGCTTTGCCAGTGGCTGCATCAGATTGTGATATATGGAGCCTATGAGTAATCTCCCAGTTGTGCTGCTGGATATTAGAGCATGCTTTATTTAGCAAAACTCTCATTAGATGCATTTCCTCTATAGTCATAGCTGATTGTCTAAGTGTCAGGTACACTAAGCGTAAAATTTAGCAAAAAAAACCAAGAAAACCTTTAAAGACCATTTTCTTAAAATGCCTCGTATTTCACATAAAAAATGCTAAAAGAGTGCAACCAGGGATTTTTGCTATATACATAGTATTATTAATAATTACACCCATTCAAAATAAATTCATCATAATAGTCATAATACATAATAATAAAATACAAAATACAAAATAATACAAAAAGTGTTGTATTTGTGTGCATATTCAACATACAGAGTTTCATTGTGAGAGGATGAGAGATCGGCCCGTGGTGCCTCGCCCTGCAAAACGAACACATATATAATCATGCAGAACACACACTGCTTAACGAGCTGTGCAGCGCTGCCTTATCTAAGTAAAGGAAGACAAAGTCCCTTCAGGTCCAGATTACAGTCAGTATGTGTCTCCCTATGCCTCCTTCGGTGTCAGCTTTTTCTGGTATGAGAACAAAACCGATCCCTCTGACTCTAATTGTGCCTGGACTCAATTTTTGTCTCTGCAGATAACCACTAATAGTCAATTAGTACAAAACCGTAGCCTGTGGACTTTCCTTCCTCATTCCATTCAACATACAACAATTTTATACAAGGAGATACTGCTGAAAGCGCACCACGTAATTGATGAACCACGTAATTTGCACAGGGAAGTAGAGAATCTGTTGTCCATGTGCTGTTGTCGTGTAAAGCATTGCCCGTCGACACTGCAGCCAATGTTTTACCACCAGATGGCGACTTGTTAAGGGGTGCAACATATCCATGCCCTTTCTGGCAGCCAAAAAGAGAATAGCAATTGAATTCAACATCAATTGTTTGGGATTTGTTTGGCGTCATTTACTGTAGCGGTTCACACTTCGCCCCATGGTACGAAATATTCACTACTTCATAAACAATTAATTGAGTCTGTATCAAATTTGCACTGACTAAACATATTGTGGTGGAGGAGACACTAAGAATTGAAATCAATGGAAATCATCAATGGAACAAGAAAGAGAAAATGAGTAAAATCTGTTATTTTGAAAAAAAAAAAAAAAAAGTGACACCAACTTTATTAACATCTCTTTTATTTTTATTTTATTTTATTTATTTTATTTATATTTTCTATTTACTCCTCCATTAAAAAAAAAAAAAAAAAGTGGAAAAAATACTGGCTCCTTTAGGTTCTGGAGGTCCTTCGCCTCCCACTGTGGTGTGTCCAGACCTCGGTATCAAGGAAGGGGAGTGCTTGTTGGTGTGTCAGGGACTAATTACGGGTGACATGGCCAAGAGTATGTGCTCGCTCCGGTGTGTCTGTGTGTCATTAGCCCTTTTGTTCCACTGCCTGTCTCAGTCAGACATTACAAAAGCCTCTGACTCGCCTCTCAAACCGCAGAAGAAATGTTGTTATTAAAGATTCATTTAAATACACTCGATACCCGGGGTCGAGGCGTTCACTTACTGCTCGACTAAACATTTGAATTGGCAAGACGTGTGTGATTTCTGCAACTTTGATTGTGGTGTTATCCATGGTGGCGGGAAACACCGGGCCCCAGCAGCTCACAAACAGATGCCATCCTGAGATTTTCACACAGTAATACGAAACCTGTGCCGCTGGAAAAATGCATTTGAATTTGTGTTTGATTGAATTCCATTATATGTACCTGAGTTTGTAAGTGAGTTTACTTTTCTCTGGTTCTGGTAGCTCTGTTACAAATCAGTTTTCCCAGATACAGAGTAGCTCTATGTTCTGCTAAACAGTGATTTAATAACAAGTACATATGACGACTGCCATGATACACACTTTATCAGGTCTATTTACACTATCAGCAAAAATGATCTAATAGTGTGAGGAGTGTACAGATTGAACGTGAACCACCCTCCTCCACTTGCAGACTGGTCTGAACCGGCCAGATAATATCAAACATGTGTGATATTTTTAACCTGGGCAGGTCTTGGGGTGTGTGGGGACCAGAGATTCATTCCATTGGACACTAGAGCCCAGTTTACCGTGAGGTGAGGCAGAATGTGCTTGTGCAAGGTGCTTGAAAAACTTTGGCAACCCCTGTCCTACTATAAATGCTAACATTAGTCTGCTCACCTCCAGCTCTCACTGCAAGATGTACAGCCCACGTGTCTCTCCATGCAGCTTTTTCTTTCTCTTTTCATGTTTTTTCATTGTTTTTTTTTTATCAGTGCTTATTAATGCATGTCCCATTGTGCACATTAATGCACTAGAATAATGTGCCATTGTCTCAAGATGTTTCCAGGAACACAACACTGACTTTAGTTTGCTCAAGTGTTGCCTTTGCTGTCCCCACATCTCAGCTCAATACAGCACTTTTGGGATTATGTGGAATGGGATGTTCACGCAGCACTAAAGTGCAGCCAAAAAATCTGCAGGAACCAGGAACTGTGTGACGCTGTCCGCTTGGACCAAGATCCCCGTCTAACATTTCCAGCACATTGATGGATCCATGTCTCACAAAATCATGCTGTTCTGAGGCAACAGAGGGTCCGTACCCTGTAACAGCTAGATGTGCCTAATAAAATGGATATTGAATGTGTTAGCAGGGACATAGGGTCCTCTTCTCACACAGGGCTTGTGTCAAGCAGAGTTATAGCCCTGTTTGTGTGGGACTATATATCCATCCGCCTCCTCGCCCATCATGGTCCTGGCTGTCCGGCTGGACCTCGGTTTGTGTGCTGCTAGAAAAGCTTCAGAAAGCGAGGCCCTCAGGCACTGGAGATCTGGCTGTTTGCTCCAGGCATGCACTGATACTCACGCACATGAAAACACACGTGCACATATGCACAAGTGCACATGCATGTGCACACACACACACACACACACACACAGACCAAAGGATGGCCTCTATCTAACCCCAACCAGCTCAGCAATGCAATCGCTCTTCTTCGCATCCTCAATCTCTTAGTTTTTGCAATTGCTGGGAGAGATTCATAATTTAACATTCCCTTGAGGAAGTTTTGTTTATGGTGCAGCGCATAAATGAATGTTAAATGAGCATGCAAATATCATCCATTGGATCTTCACACATTTACAAAGCGCCCCTTAAGAAAAAGTGAAATATCTTTCATGCATTTTCTATCTGCCTATCCTTTGAACGAGGTGATCCACCTTTATCGTGTTTATCCTCGCCAAATTCTGTGTGGCATTTCAGCTTACAGTCTATTTCTGTGTCTCCTTTCACCTCCAGACCGATAGTAATGACCTCCATCACTGAAACTCCTTATACAATTATGATTCCACCATCCCCACCAGTAGCAAACATTTCTCCTTTCACCTCCAGACCACTAGTAATGGCCTCCATCACTGAAACTCCTTATACAATTATGATTCCACCATCCCCACCAGTAGCTGCAGCCTACTGACCCCCTGTCATGGAACAGCCTCATAAAAGAAGACCTTCCTGTCCAATTATGTTCTGGTGACATACATTATGTGTCACTGGCGCAGGCCCCTGGATCCTCACTATGCTGCACAATCTTCTCGCTGTCTGGTAATTGATCAAGGCCCCAATTAATCTCAATCACTTTGTCCTCCTTGAGGAGCAGCAGCCAGGGGGAGCTGAGGGGAGCTGTCTCCATGAGTGTGGATCAGGTCTTAATCATGGCCTTGTTAGCCCTAGGCCAGTATACCTAGAGTAGCGAGCCTCACTGCAGGGTGGCTTTAGTCATGGGCTCCAGCAAAGCAGTGGTGGATCACTGGAGGATAGACTTTGATCAAGTGATGGGTGGATCCGACTAAAATGCTGCAGCTAGGGAGGACTTTTACATTTTAGAGGTGTTGCATGATGAAGGTTAGGATTTTATCTGGAGTAGAAGTCTTAAGAAAAGCATGTTTGTTATTGAGGAAGATTCAGAAGTTCATATTTGATGTGTGAGTTTGGGGAGCAGCCTAGTCATCAATAAGAGAGTCTTGTTATGCACTGCATTGTATAATAGTGTTTTAGTCAACTGCAATATAAGTGATTAGCAGGAATCGACTTATGTTTCAGAAAAGAGATGCTTTTTTGATTTTTTTTTTCCTGTAACTGCACCACGGCTCTTTTGATGTTTATATGAAATTTCTTCAGTCTCAGTGCTGCTCTTGTCTCCGTCAAAGATCTTTCAGAGGCGCGATCAGCCGCCTCGCTCTGCTCAAGAGTCTTGAGTGCCAACACCACCAGAGGGGAGGGGGTTGGCACTACCAGGCGTGCTAGTGCCCTGCTTTGAGCCTCGTGCAGTAGCATCCTCTTGCCACGATGACTTTGAACTAATTCCAAGTTGAATCCGCAGATCTGTGCCAGGGTCCCCATTGTAATATCTAATGAACACAGGCTTCATATCCTCACTGGCACAAATTAAGAGATTTTTTTTTTTTTTGCTCTCGCACAGATAAGGGGAACTCTTCAAAGCAATTGATATAAACCACTATCTTTCATTACTGCACTGCGATTACAGCCTATTGGCAGGGGGATGCTAGCCCTGAAAGTATTGCCCTGGATCAGAGTTCATCCATCCATTATTCATGGTATTCATATATATTCCTATTCATAATACATGTATTCACATATTCATTTTAAATCTGTCCCCCGTGGTGCAAATGGCTCCCACCCCAACCTCTTTAATAGTGTTATTAATTCTGTTGTATCTAACAACATTATTACGTCCTGTATCGCCTAAAGCCAATGCTAAGCTAATGGTGGAATCCAGCAGCAGAAATTCCCCTTGTCATTACATTTTCATTAATATATCACTGCTCCTAGGTGACAACATCATGTTTCCAAAATAAAACCTTTTAGAAATTAAGATTTTTTTTATTGTACAATGGGTCTTGAGTGGTTTTATAAGCCACAGAAACAATGTATTCCTTCAGTTCAAGTAAAAACCTTAATCTTGTGAGTCTTCCTGGAGTTTTCCTCTACAATTATCCGGATTGAACATTGGGTTGTGATAGTGTATTGAGAATAACAGTTGAAGTGTGTCCTTCCCCAGGTTGCTGATCTACGGACAGTACTGTAGCCACATGGAGAACGCCCAGAAGACACTGGATGAGCTTATAGCGACGCGTGAGGACGTCAAGATGAAAGTAGAGGTAATGTCCTTCACCTCCCACCCCAAACGTCTGACAACCCATTCATTTGTTGGACATCTACAAAACAACCCAATCATGTACAAAAAAAATACTATTTCTACGTTGTTTTAGAAGTTGTATACAGAATAGGCTATAGGCAGATTACTCTTCTCCAGAGTGAGTAAGGGAGCAGGTAAGGGTTCAGTCTTGTTCAAGGACACTTCGACAGGACAAAAAATAAACAATATGATTGAAGTATGACAGTAAAATGTATTATGGATTGTTTTGGAAATAAATATCTATATATATATACATTTGCTTTGCTTATATAATAATAATTGTTTATGAAGTTAATATACATTTTGGAATGAAACCATTCAAATATTGATTTGAAAACATAAACACTGTGTATTCAATGTGAGGCTGGACATAGGGCCAAAATATGCAGCTATCATGCACAAACCAGGATGAAATCTGGACAAAATCATGCAGTTTTTCAAATATGCTTTTTAATGTGTAATATTCTATTGAATTCAATGTCCTTTGTTGTCCATTAAACTAAAATATAGCATAGTAGGTTCTATTTATCATGAGCATGGTGTTTTCTTGCAGCATGCAGTACACTGCACTCTCTTTTACCTTTTTCAACTCTTTCAGCATTTTGCCTCAGAGAATAGCTTTCATGGCCCTGCAAGCACACAGACACAGGCATACAGCCATGACCATTCATAGATGCTGAACCACGTACTGTCAGTTTAGATGTAGCTGGAGTATCACTACAAGTTTCATCTGCAGTACAGATTCTCAGCATACTGTGGACGTGTAGTAACTGAGGGTTAGCTGGGTATCATCTTGGTTTTTATGGAGAGATTTTTGTGCAACGTTTCTGAATTGAATCTGAAGACCTCCCTGCCTGTGGACTGCTATTATTCTCAAATATTTTTCCGATAATTCTCAGCTCCAGAATCCTTTGGAACAATCTGGACCGATGATAGGGGCAGGCTAACACCCTTCTGTAATAGTGGGATTAAGGAAGATCAGCATTTAGCATGCCGAGAGAAAAGCTGGAAATGGGTCTGAGAGCTGTTGACAAAATGGAGGTGATTACTGCCCGGGGTAGCTGACACGGAGATACACTCTCTCAAAATAGAAGAGCTTTGTAACAGAGCAAAATGGCTTCTCGCTGTCTATTTACACAAAAAAACCTTGCTTTTAAAAAGATTACAGCTGCCCCCATTACTGCACACATAGAAACACCAGGAAGGCACTGCACAGTCAGAGCATTGTGGAAGGGTCTCATAGGGCGATACTGACAAAGAGAATGGTTTCTTATAGAGCCAAAGCACAATTTACAACACAGTCTGTGTCCTTGCTACTGGCGGACCCTCCTATAGCCATGGAGAGTAAAAGAAATGAATTAGTTAGAGGAATGTCTGAGTCAGCATAGATGGCAATTGTCGTGTGGCTAGTACGACTCGGGGTTTTGTCCCTTGAAAGAATAAACTAGCCTCGCTGTTGTCGCTGGAATTTGTGGAAGCAATCGCTGGAATGCAACAAGACACAATATGTTGAACGATGAATGAGTATTTGTTAGGAGGAATATACTATGGCACATTGTGCAATATGTATTACTGACCCACTGTTGCGGGTGTTGTTTCACAGGAATGCACTATGAAAGTCCAGGAAGGGAAGTTCAAGCTGCAGGATCTGCTGGTGGTTCCTATGCAGAGGGTGCTGAAGTACCACCTGCTACTCAAGGTACGTGGCATCAAAGATCTACAAAACTACACTAATGGAAACACCAGGGTTGGGGCCACCATTTGCCTTCAGAACATCTTCAGTGCCCCATGGCATGCTGTCATGCAAGTCCTGAACTGTGTGTAGTGGGATATTGGACCTGTCTTCAAGAAGGAAAGCCTCCAGTTCTTTGAGGGATGAAGGAGTTGGAAATCTGCTTCGTACTCTGAGATCTAAAACCTCCAATAAAGTTTCAATAATGTTTAGATCTGGGGACAGTATTGGCACCATCGCAGTGCACCTGGTCCTATAAAATGACCTTACATACCTTGGCCATCAACAACCAAAGCAATTATAGGACCTAATGACTCCCATTCTGTGGCTGCCCATACCCTTACAGATCCAGCACCATGTTTATCAATTGGTAACAGACATTGCGGGTTGAAGGCATTTTTTCTGGCTGCCTCCAAACGTAAGCCTGTCCAGATGTTGGGTGAAAGATGACTCAGAACATATTATCTTTTCCATTGCTCAGGGGTCCAGGTTTTGTGCTCCTCACACCAAGTTACGCATCTCTGTGCTTTGGATACAAGCCGTTACTTTACAAGCTGTGGTGATTTTTGAGGCTGTAGTTTTGTGGTGTCAGTGAGCTTTGACTGGCAACGACTGTTCCTCTTTGCCAATGCAGTATGTTGTCATGATTTTCCAGACTGTTCCCCTTGTTACATTCAATCATGTTGTAGTTTTTGTGACCAATGCACCTGCAATCTGGGTTCCTCTCTGGAACTCTGCTTTGCCGCTCACATAAAAGTGGTGATTGTCAAATACTGCCTCTCGGCCTTCAACCTGATATAGCTGTCTTTGTAATTGTGATGTAGGTACTTCAAATTTAAAGTCCTTCTATGTGGTGTTTCCATTATGTTGTTGTTTTGTTCACCCCCTGTAGACTTGCTTTGTTTTTGAGGAAATAATTCAATCCAACATTACACTTCATAAGTGTCTGTAAAACGAATCCAGTGTCAGTAGAACAATATGTCAATCCCTTTGGTGTACAGCTTCTCAATCACGTGGTGAAGATGAGAACATCGTCAAGTTGTGTTCCAAAGCTCTTTATAGCCATTTGTGTGAAAAATCACTTTAAGTTCATCATTAATTATTTCTGAAATACAGAACATCCACTTTGTAAAAGTGGTAATGTTGCGCTATCAATTACTTTGTCAGTGTAGGTGACATTTTTTAGTGCATATCTCATTTTTTTTCAAGCACTTTGCTATTTCAGCTCTAAAGTGACCTGCCACTCTTTTGTGCACATGTACAACAACTCTGACCACTCACAGACCAAGCCACCTTTTCCTCCCCCCCTAGTGTTCATGTCTATCTGGCCACTGTAATAGACCACATGATTAATTGACTGAGCATCTCAATTATAAATGAGCATGAGTTTATGATGTGGTGCTCAGCGGACTAGGACGGAGGTGAGTGTGGTGCCAGGTGATTGTGAGGCTGCACCGAGCGGCATGTGACTTCTCTATTCATTTGAATGGATCCCCTGCAGAATTCCCAGCAAGGCACTGAGGTCAAATCAACCGTGCTCTAATCAGATTAAATGCACCCCATTTCACTGCTTCCCACAGCTTTGCAGTAAAGGATTAGTATGCTGTGGCTTCAGGGCATTTTAGACTGACAAGCCCTGTGTGTGTGTGTGTGTGTGTGTGTCCATTCATGCCTGAGGGCACATGTTCTGGGTGTTGTATAGATTTCACAGTGTTTCCATATTTGATCACAGGGTGAAATCTCTGCACCTTCTGTGAACTGCAGCAGCATCTCAGTGAACTAAACCCAGCAGCTATTTCATTATTTCATAAGTAATTCTTCTCAAGCAGTGATTTAATGTTCGGTGAATTAGTAACATTTTTGTGAACCCAACTGTTATATAGACTGGACAACCTTGCACACCCCCACCGCCCCAGGTAACTGTCCACCTCTTGAGAAACTCACTGACAGCAACACTTATTTCGAAGTGTGAGAAAGGTCTGCCCTGTCAGCAGGTTACTTGAATGTGAGTGAAGTACAGTTAATACTGTAGGTGCTCTATTCTAGTGGCACCAACACAAGCTGAGATAGTGAGGCTAAACTTCATATCTAAACCATTGGTTTTGTGGTAATGGTTTGGATGCAAAACACTGAAACAAGCTGGTTTGCAGGGAAAATGTTCAAAATATGAACCATTCAAGTTTTCCAAGAGTCCTCTGTAGTCCCAATATGATTTGCTTTGCTTTAACATGGAAATTCAGTAATTGTCTCGTGACAAAAGATATTATTTTTAATATTGAGCATACTTCATTATGACTTCATTATTATTTACCTAAGGGGGCGCTAGTTTGTTCATCTGTTAGATATTGCATGTGTCACAAGCTGATGGGATTTTGGCAAAACTTGAGAAAATGATGATGATCTCACCACTGCACTCACAGAATTACACTGATTGGCCCAGAGGGGGCTTGTTTTTTATTCTGATGTAAGCTGCTACTGATAGTACTTGACTAGTACTTCACACATTGCAAAAAGCATCATACGTGATCGAATGACCCGATGAGAGTCCAGCTCTTATTATATAATAAACGGTACATCTCTCAAAACAAACCCTAATGATGAGTTGAGCTGAGTTGAAGTTTTTAAGTAATAATAATAATAATAGCTTTCATTTTTAGAGCGCCTTTCAAGGTACCCAAGGCACTTAACAGTAGAAGGAGAGCGTAGGAGGAGTAGAATAAGATAAGGAGAAAGTAGGATAAGGATAAGTAGAAGTAAGTAAGAGGAGCCAGGAAGATTTCTTGACTGTAGCTCTCATTGTGTTTGCCTTCTGTTGTTGTTTGTTAGTTGAGTTGATGTAAAAGTCAAGGCGTTCTCACAAAGTGCAGAAATGGATTCATGTTGTACTGTTCATGTTATTCTGACAGAACGAACCTCTTCTTCTTCTTCCACAGGAACTTCTGAGTCACTCAACTGACCGACCAGAGAGACAGCAGCTCAAGGAGGCATTGGAGGCTATGCAGGTGTGTGTGTTGGATGTTTGTTTGTGTGTGTGTGTGTGTGTGTGTGTGTGTGCACTTAAGAATGATATTTTTTACTGCCACTGTTTAGGTAAATCCGCTATGATATGACAGATGTCAGACAGATTTACAGTGTGAGCCTGAATCGATCTGTGCCTCGCTCTCTTAGGACCTGGCTATGTACATCAACGAAGTCAAACGGGACAACGAGACACTGAAGAAAATTAGCGAATTCCAAAGTTCAATCGAGAACCTTGTAAGTACTGTGAACTAATACTCTTCTTAAAGGGTCGTTCTAGTTTAAACTGCATCCCAGGGTTGTCTGATTTTGTCCAGCTTGACGTACCTGGCAGTCCTGTAGTCCCACTCCAACTGAATGGGTCCATTCAAAGCAAACAGTGTTGAAATGTATTGTACCTAATCCAATTATTTGGCTTCCTAATGCCCATTGTAACGCCAGAGGATTTCCTGACTAATCTGTGAAATTCAGTTTTTGTTTAAATTGCAGAGCTCTAATATGCCAACACTAATATTTCACCAGCATGGATTTTTTTCCAGTTTGTCAACTTGATGAGTTGCTGAGCGTCAGAGAGCAGTTACCCATCCTTAAAATCTCCACATTTCTTCCTCTTGCTGAGAACGCTTGCTTCATCTCTTGCCTCCACCTGCCGCTGTCTGTCCTCTGCAGTGATAATGTCCCCAATAAATCATTATATCTTCCAGAACATGAACAGACATGAAGTTGTGTGAATCCCAAACTGATTTTCACTTTCCATCTTCTCTCTAACAGCTCTCTGTCTCTCTCTCTCTCTCTTACCTCCCTCTCTTCCTGTCTTCCTCCCTACTGAGGTGCAAATAGTCACTGGGTTAATTTTGGACCTGTATGGCTGTAGATGTAGTCCTCATTATATCCCTCACGAAGCTGAACCATCGTGGCATTTAGTAAAAGGGTCATGCAGTATGAGGAAAGCGTCACTCAGCTGCAGCATTGTAGTATTTTGGATTAAAAAATGAACAGCGCTCTGAAACCAGCGTTGTATTCCCCTATTTCTTCATGGGGTGAAGAAATAGGAACCTGCCTGTTGTTGAAGAGACATCTTGACCTCAGTAGTCTATTTCCATTGTAATTGAATAGGGATTGAATAGGTTCATTCATTATGTATCTATTTGACTTCTCTCTCTAAAAATGAATGTGTATCTGCAATATGTAGAGTTTCTCATTACATTAGCAGGTCTAACATGCAGTGGATTGACCTAGGCTTCTCTGTGTGACCTAAGCAGCAGGTGAAACTGGAGGAGTATGGCAGGCCAAAGATAGACGGAGAGTTGAAGGTGTCCTCCAACGTCAACCGGACAAAGCAGGATCGGTGAGTCCAACGCCTTGTACCAAAACTGACCGATACAACATGACGCAAACACAATCACAATTTCTCACTGAATGTGCGTTTGTTTCCAGGTATATATTCCTGTTTGATAAAGTGGTCATCGTCTGCAAGAGGAAAGGCTACAGCTACGAGCTCAAAGAGATCATCGAGCTGCAGTCGTACAAAATGTCTGACGACCCCATGAACAACAGAGACATGAAAAAGGTAAGAAATTCAGCCTTTGGGGTTTGGAAAGACAACGAGCACAAGTGTCTTATGCGGTAATACACCCTTTTTAAAGGCAAACCTGCTAGAGGAGGTTATTAAACACACCGGTGCAATCATTATGAATGATGTCCTTGAGCCGAAGAGATGTGGAAGTCATGAGTAATGCAGTGAAGTGTCAAATATGCATTGTGCTCGTCCATGCTTTAAAGACCGTGTAAATGCAATGAAGGTCATTTACGAGTCATACTAGCCACTACAGTGCATTCCACCAGCCAGTCTAACATGGCTTCTTGTTGTGAATCTGCATGTGTGTGTCCATGTTGCATGTGTAATTGGGTCTTTCTCTGGTGTTTCTTTTTGCATGCTTACCAGTCCAGTGGAAAAATGGTAAGCTGAAGTGACCCCTTATTTAACTCATCCTCTCATAGTGGCCTATTTTTTGGCAGTGGTGTGTTGGGTGTCATGCTGTGATTGCATGTGATTGGCTCTCCGGCTTTTTGTCAGATGCATCGCTAAGCATGTAGACTACCTTTGAGTTCTGAATGAAATGGTTAAAAATGTTAGGGTATGTTTTGTGTAGATCTTGGTGTTACAGGCCTCTTTGTCTATCTCTTCCATTGCCATCTGTGTATCTCTCTACCATCTGCTCTTCACTCACTCTTTCTCCCCAGTGGTCCTACGGTTTCTACCTGATCCACCTGCAAGGGAAGCAGGGCTTCCAGTTCTTCTGCAAAACTGAGGAGAACAAGAGGAAGTGGATGGAGCAGTTTGAGATGGCGATGTGAGTAAGATTAAGTGGCAATAGCAGCATTATCAGTTATCACTCGGTTCCTTTCATTCATAATGATTCACTTATGTCGTCCAATCATCAAGGTCCAACATCAAGCCAGAGAGAGCCACGGCCAATCAGCATAACTTCCAGATGCACACATTTGATAAGAACACCAACTGTCGAGCTTGCAAGATGCTGCTGAGGTAATGACATCATACCCCAGACTAAAATAGATTATAGCGCATTATGGACTTTCGGACGTTGACACAGCTTGTATGAAATAGTGCCAGAGATGGTTTGCAATGCATCCAAGCCATGTAAGAGTGTGCCAAGCCACATAAGACACACACACACACACTCTTGGCACACTCTTACATGCACTTGTCGTGGAAATGTCAAAGAAGTAAATTGCCACGGAAAGTTGTTTTAGCAGAGTGATAATTTAATCATGCAGCATGGAGAGAAATCAGAGAAAGCATTCAAGCCCATGTGTAGAAATCCTCTTATACACCTTGACACAGGTTGTGTGAAGTTTGTGGAGAGATGTGTCCATGTTTTACGCCGTGGTAATAGAGTATAGAACAGTGCAAGTCAATCACGAGTCTCAAGACACAAATGTTAGTGTTCACTGTTAGTGAATAACAAGGTGGTTGAGTGGTACCGCTATTGAACAACAAATAGACGTGACTCACAGACCAGATACGTTTTGGCTAACATCGCCTTCTTCAGAGTAAAAGCAGTCTTCAGAGAATAATCTACTGTTCATGATTGACAGATGATATTTTTAAACGTCCCCATTCCCGCAGGCTCCCAGTTCGTCCCCATTCCCGACCACACCTCTTCCCTCCTCTTCCCACGTTGGTTGCTGCTGCTTAACTTCAGCAGGAATCGCTCACTGTAACTCACTGTGTCACCAAAGCACCTCTTTCACCCCTATTACAGTTAGCTGGCTAAACTCGATTCTGCGTATTGACCCACAATTTTCACGGCTGGGCTGACCTAAATACCCGGTGCCGGTGGAAGCGGGAACCAGCGTACTCACTCGCGGCTGGATGCTAATTACAGCTGCAGCCCCAGCGGATTCCACTGTGATTTATGGCACTCGCTATTAAACATGTCACTGCAGAGTGCATGCAGAGTTATGGTGTATGTAACAAATAATTTTCTTTAATGTTAATGAGTTGGACATGGTTTTAAATGGAGTTGATTATGTGTGTGTGTGTGTGTGTGTCTTCGTGTCTTCCAGGGGCATCTTCTATCAGGGCTACTACTGCTCTCGCTGTGGAACGGGAGCACACAAGGAGTGTCTGGAAGTCATCACCATCTGCAAAATCAGTAGGTGTTTCCTCTGCGCTCCAGTAGAAACTCCAGTAGAGACTTTACTATCAGTAGGTAGTTCTGTTGTCGTGCATCTCTTGACTTTCCTCCTCTCTTTGTCTACTGTTTCAGATCCCCTCGATTTGGTGAGCAGATCCTCCGTCAGTAAACATGGCAGAGTTATCACCCTCTCAGAAATGACTGCTTTGTTTTAGATTAGTTTTTCATTTATTAGAGATTTACCAAAAAAAGATTTGCGTTTGCGAAGACCGCTGCTGATTGAATATTTTTCTCCCCTTCTGCAGGAACCTGGGATGTCATCAGGTACGTTTGTGCAATACAGAAATAAGCTACAGATAATAAGCTTCACATTGCCAGCTCATCACGACTCAAAACATCTCTGGATGAAGCTGTGGCTATTCTGTGTTATCAGCTGTCATGTAATCAGTTTGTTATGGGTAGAGGCGCTGTTCAACCAGCTCGCTACTGCCATCTAGTGGTTAATGCCACTTCATATGAACCACAAAAAGATGATCAACCAAAGGAGGGTGGGTGGCAACTCAAGAGGAGGCTACTATTTGAAATAAAAAAATAAAAAAAGGGAAACACTTTGACATCAAAATGAGTTTATAATTAAATAAATGTAAAATAACACACAACATATCAACCTAAATCACAAAGCGAGGCAGCATCCCCATCCAATTCAGACCCTGTATATTCCCTGTAGAAATGAAATTGTGGTGTTGAGAACGGACACTAAACCCACAGGAAGTGATGAATTGAAACTTAAGAGCAAAATATAAAGTGTCTCCTAAACAGCAGCAAGCAAGCTCTCCATCCAGAGAAAGTGCCGTTCACTGACATCACATTACATGATTTCTGGGTATTGAAGTTCAAATTCTTCAACAATTACCACCGCCACCATTGTGCAAAGTTTCCCACTGCAGCTTTATAATGAATATAAATGAAGGGAATTGACCCCACCTTGATGGAAAGCGGCTGTCATGTCATCAAGCTAGCTTTTGCTCCAAATGAACACTGAATTCACAGTTAAGTATATAGAAATTCTCTGCACATGCTTGATCCTACTGTCTATTCTTAGGCCCTAAGATGGTGGCAGTGAGGAACTACCATGGTACACCGGCGCCCCCGGGGAAACCCCCACTCTCTTTTCAAACAGGAGAATTCATTGAGCTGCTGAAGGGAGATCCTGACACCTCTTGGTGGGAGGTACAGTCGTGAATCACTGCTAACTGAACACTCACTGACCCCTCAATAATATCGGCTGCCAGGCTCAGTATTCTCACATACAGATTGATGAAGAACCTAAAAAAAAAACTTCTTTCTTAATAGCGTTCCGATAAAAATGCTGGACACTGACGTGTGCTGTAACTTCTTTTGCTTCCAGGGAAAGCTGATCCAGACTCAGAAGAGCGGCTTCTTCCCCAGCTCATGTGTAAAGCCTTGCTTGGACCCCAAGGTAATTGACCAAGTTAACCAAGACACGACGTAGGTCACACGTTACTCCAGTGTTGGCTTCTCTACATTGGTTACCCATCAAGTGCAGAATTGATTTTAGAATTCTCTTAATCACTTTTAAAGCAATTATCTGAATTATTGTGTCCCCTGGCCACCGTGAGATCACCGAGATCTCTCAGGTCTACTGACCAAGGCCTTCTGGTTGATCCCGAGATCCAGGATAAAACCTGAGGGGGACCGAGCTTATTCAGCTGTAGCTCCCACTCTGGAACCGTCTTCCCTTAGTTATTAAACACAGAGTCAGTGGATAGTTTTAAGAAGCTGTTAAAAATGCACCTGTATCGTAAGCACTTTGTGTTATAATGTGTTTGCCTTCTGTGCAGTCTGAGTGTCCTTGTATTCTTGTATTGTTATTTTCTGTTTTTCTATTTCTAACCTATTTTATTTCCATTATTTTACTTGCATTTTCTAACGTTTTCATTGTACAGCACCTTGTATCTCTTGTTTATAAAAAAAGTTTACTTACTTACTCACTAATTGACCTGCATATGCATTTGAGGAGAATAATGATGTGTGATAATGGAGTCGTCTTACTGCTCTTTAGTGAACACTTAAGTACCTGTGTGGCACATTAATGTGTAATGATCTGCCTTCTGCACAACGGTTATGTTGTGTTTATGAGCGCTCTCATGTGTGGTCTTGGTTATTTGCTACAGCCTTTCCAGTCGTTCCCCAGCCGGCAGTCCTCCAGGGAAACGGACTACTATGGATATCCCTGGTAAGACCCTATGCATCTGGATTTACTGGGTTATTGTACCCTCGTACTAGTAGAGCCTGCACACTGCCTGCTGTGTCTCTGGTGACCATGTGGCCATGATCCTGCAACAGTGTAGTAATGGCAAATAACATAATAACGATAACAATAAGGAGCTGTTATTTATAGATTTGAGATAATAACCTTTTAATGGCAACATTTTCTAATTTTTTAATATTGAAAAAACATGGCGGCAGTCTTTTTTTTCCTTGCATGTTTGACGTCATGAACCTGTTAAGATGAGGCGTTGTATTTGGAGGGCCACTGTCCTGTATGACTGTATGACTCCCCTGTAGGTTTGCAGGGAACATGGAGCGCCAGCAGGCCGACAACCTTTTAAAGTCCCACAACAGCGGCACCTACCTGATCAGAGAGAGGACCGCGGAGGCAGAACGGTTCGCCATCAGCATCAAGTGAGTGTTGCACATAACAGCAGGTTTCTATCCACATCACACGGGAAATAAAATCCTCCCGGGACGCTCTAGTCAGCGTCGGGAGCATCTTTTAACTCTCCAAGCACCACAAAGTAATTTCTTTTTTTGATCCTATTTCTTGTGTTGCTTTTTTTCCTGTGGGGGAAATTTCATCCCAAAGAGAAATAATGCAACAGCTGTTATTGGAGCTGTCGTAGAGTGATGTGTTGTTGTTATTGTTGTTGTTGTGGAGGCTAATGACTCCTCCTCCTCCTCCTGGCGCTTTCTTTGTAGTCACACTACATTGTCTGGCTTTTCTAGATTCAATGATGAAGTGAAGCACATCAAAGTCATTGAGAAAGATAGCTGGATTCACATCACCGAGGCCAAGAAGTTTGAGAGTCTCCTGGTAAGGCAGCTTACTGTACAGCACATGAGTTAGCCATGCACACACACACACACACACACACACACACACACACACACACACTCATTCACAGATGCTTTTGAATGGAAAGATCGCTGTCACATCTTTTTCTCTTCCTCTGTTGTTTTGTGGTACAGGAGCTCGTGGAGTATTATCAGTCCCATTCGTTAAAAGAGAGCTTCAAGTTGTTAGACACCACGTTGCGCTACCCCTACAAGTCCAGAGAACGCTCGCTAACACGGGCCAGTACCCGCTCACCAGGTAATCCAACTATGAACCTCATCCACTACAGAATGTTCTGGTCCGACAACTGACAGCACATCCTATGTCGGCCTGTATTCCTGCTCCCAATCATGGGTATTTTACAAGGCCTAGCTTCTAGTGCTCCTACATGCTTTTCACACTACACTTAACCCCGGGCTAACGTCTTTCTTAACCCTGGGTTAAGGACGCATTTAACCCCGGGCTAAGCAGCGGTTCACACTTAACACCACTTTTAACCCTGGGTTAACAAACCCTGCTACGAAGCAGGGTTAGCACCGATTTTGTGGTGCTATCCCTGAAACGCGGTGCTAAGAACAATAGTGTGAAACGTTGTGGGGTTAGAATGTAACAGGGGTTAGAATGTAACAGGGTTAGAATGTAACAGGGGGTTAGAATGTAACGGGTTAGAATGTAACAGGGTTAGAATGTCTCATTTGTTTAAGATATAGTAGGTTGCTAACTTATTGCACTCTTACCTTAACACTGGTTCTGCTCTTAGTTGCTTGTTTAGGAAGGAAATGCACTTACGATTTCTGGTGACTAGTAGTTTTCTTGCCTACCTATGTTGAATGCACTTATTGTAAGTCGCTTTGGATAAAAGCGTCTGCTAAATGACTGTAATGTAATGTAATGTAACGGGTTAGAATGTAACAGGGTTAGAATGTAACTGGGTTAGAATGTAACAGGTGTTAGAATGTAACAGGAGTTAGAATGTAACAGGGTTAGAATGTAACAGGGGTTAGAATGTAACGGGGGTTAGAATGTAACAGGGTTAGAATGTAACAGGGAGTTAGAATGTAACAGGGGTTAGAATGTAACAGGGTTAGAATGTAACAGGGGTTAGAATGTAACAGGGTTAGAATGTAACAGGGGTTAGAATGTAACAGGGGTTAGAATGTAACAGGGTTAGAATGTAACAGGTGTTAGAATGTAACAGGGGTTAGAATGTAACAGGGGTTAGAATGTAACAGGGTTAGAATGTAACAGGGGTTAGAATGTAACAGGGTTAGAATGTAACAGGGGTTAGAATGTAACAGGGGTTAGAATGTAACAGGGGTTAGAATGTAACAGGGGTTAGAATGTAACAGGTGTTAGAATGTAACAGGGGTTAGAATGTAACAGGGGTTAGAATGTAACAGGGTTAGAATGTAACAGGGGTTAGAATGTAACAGGGTTAGAATGTAACAGGGGTTAGAATGTAACAGGGGTTAGAATGTAACAGGTGTTAGAATGTAACAGGGGTTAGAATGTAACAGGGTTAGAATGTAACAGGGTTAGAATGTAACAGGTGTTAGAATGTAACAGGGGTTAGAATGTAACAGGGGTTAGAATGTAACAGGGTTAGAATGTAACGGGTGTTAGAATGTAACGGGGGTTAGAATGTAACAGGGGTTAGAATGTAACAGGGTTAGAATGTAACAGGGGTTAGAATGTAACGGGTTAGAATGTAACAGGGGTTAGAATGTAACAGGTGTTAGAATGTAACAGGGTTAGAATGTAACAGGGTTAGAATGTAACAGGTGTTAGAATGTAACGGGGGTTAGAATGTAACAGGGGTTAGAATGTAACAGGTGTTAGAATGTAACAGGGGTTAGAATGTAACAGGTGTTAGAATGTAACAGGGTTAGAATGTAACAGGGGTTAGAATGTAACAGGTGTTAGAATGTAACAGGGTTAGAATGTAACGGGTTAGAATGTAACAGGGGTTAGAATGTAACAGGGGTTAGAATGTAACGGGTTAGAATGTAACGGGTTAGAATGTAACAGCGAGTTAAACATTAGCATTAAACGTTAACCTGGGGTCTACAAGCTTACAGTGTGAAATCCTGAACACTGAATACCCGGGGTCAATTGTTAGCCCAGGGGTAAAGAAAACTAGTGTGAAACGTAAGATAAGTTAACCCAGGGCTATTATATAAAGTTAACCCTGGGCTAACATATTCAAGTGTGAAAAGCCTACTAGTGTCCACAAGTCCGACATCTAGCCCCGTTGCCATCTTGGCTGTTTGGACGCAGCAAGGGAGGGTAAATAACTAAAAGACAGACGGTCGGTGAGACTACCTCCCACTCGGTTTCTTTTCCACTAGCTACTCTGTTCCACCCCAGGCCAGTCCCCCTCTCCTGACCCAGACTATTGGCGGGAGATGGGATGGGAGAGGCAGGCAAACAGGGAGCGAGGGGGAGGGGGGTGGGCAGGACGAGAGAGCACAGTGAGGACTAGGGAGAGAGAACAAGATTTTGGCAGCGGACTCAGAGGCCTGTGGACCGGCCATCTGAATGGGCTGCGCTGGCCTCGCTGTCCATTAGACTGTATAAATAATGGATGTGGCCCGGCGCTGGCTCGCCTCCCACACTGGCCTGCCTTTGTTCGCCCTCCAGTGAGGCCCAACTGGCAACGACAACCACATTTTTTCCCTCCACTTTTGGTTGGATCTGTAAATGGACGGAGACAATTGGGTCTGCAGTGAGGCAGCTGATGATGGGGCAGGAGTGCTGTAGGAGTCGATGTGTCAGGCCTTTTCCTTTTGTAATGTTCTGCCTCTTGAGCTCCGGCTCTGTTTGCATGGCCCCCTAATGCATTTTCTCTCTTCCTTTTTCTCCTGTTTCCTCCCTCTCAGCAGCTACCTGCGCCTCCTACAACTTCTCCTTCCTCAGTCCACAGGGTCTCAATTTCTCTTCTCAGAGCTCAGCTCCCTTTTGGTCAGGTACTCTTTCTTTCTTTCTTTCTTTCTTTCATTCAGTCATTCTTTCTCTCCCCCTCTCTATCTCTCTATCTCCTGTTGTCTTCCTGGTCCTCGTTGCTTCGTGGCTTCCTCATCAGCCTCTGTGCTCCTGACCTCATTAAGTCTTTCTTCCATGGCGCTCATTTCATTAGCAAGAGCATTTCAGTCGTTCCCAGGATGACATCCTCTCATTAAATCAAGAGATAGAAATCCAATTTCCTCTGGATGGAACATCTTGCTGTCCTGTTTATCATCGAGTTTATAATATATCACGCTGAACACTGAACACAATTTTCATTCTGCTTGTTCTTCATCAATCTATTATGACTATATATAACCTCCCACCTCTCACCTACCTTCCTCATCTACTTGCATCAGATCATCCTCATATCAAAAAAATCTGCTTGGTTCTGAACCTAGCACTTATCTGTAGTGATGATATTGAACCTCATCCATCTCTATTAAGGATATTTGAATCCCCTAGGGGATGTTTTACTCTATTATTGTCTGTTTGTAATACAGGTGATAAATAAATGTTAGCATATCTTACTGTCTCTCTTGTTTTAAGTCTGTTTGATTCCTAACAATGTGCCCACATCCACAGTGTTCACTCCGCGGGTGGTCAGCACAGCGGTGGCCAGGTATAACTTTGCAGCGCGAGACATGCGAGAGCTGTCGCTACGGGAAGGAGACATCGTCAAGATTTACAGCAAGATCGGCGGAGACCAGGGGTGGTGGAAGGGAGAGGCAAACGGACGAGTGAGTAAACCTCAAAAAAAGACTTTTGCTGCCGGATGGGAGAACAATAATGTTGGTGACACTTTACTTTGACGTGTTCCTCCTGAGGCATTAGATCCATTATAAGCACATTATCAATATAATCAGAACATGATCAAATATCATTTAACGTACACCTTGACGGGTAGTATCCTGCTCATGCCACGGTCACTCGCTGAAGAAACAAGACGAGCTGGGTCATTCTGGTGTACGAGCCACACCTCCAGGCGTGCACACTTCAAAATGTGTAATGTCAGGGTGATGGCAACATAACAAACCAGCCTGCCTAAGAGTTAGGGGTGGGCGATATGACTTTTATTCAAACGATTCGATATTTCAAACTTTTACCTCGATTAATGAACGATTATTTTATTTGTTTTATTGTTTATTTGAATTTTTATTTTGAAATTGACCGGATGCTCTATGCCGTTCCTGTGTCTGACTTCCTGCCCGGCGTGACACATTCGCTCGCGGCTCGCAAAAAACGAACGGTCAAAACCTGTCTGAACACGGCGTTACTGGACGGGGCGGAGGGACGTGACTGAATACCACGTAGTATTTTTTAAGGGGACAGTTCATGAACGCAGCATTGGGGAAAGTATTTGGCCCATTCATTCGCGGGAAAGTGATGTTACGTCTTATGCGCGCGCACACACAGACACTCACACTGGTTGCTTTGCTAACTGGCGCTTCTAGACGTTCCTCGTTCTTGTAGCCTAAATAACAATCGAAATCAACGATTTTGAAAATTTGCCACGATTACATAATTAAAATGACGATTACGATTATAAACACGATTATCGCCCACCCCTACTAAGAGTGTTCATATATATTTTACTTGCTGATTTTTAACAATGTTTATAGCATTACTCCTATGCTATAATCTCATTCCATATATGAGATTCTTATGCAATGGAAATGTTACCTCACTACTCCAGCAAACAGCAACATAGCTCCAAACCAATATGCCAGCAATCTTGTTCTTGCTTTGCAGGTTCATGATGCTTCTGTAACTTAAGTACAGAAAACTTTGACCCCAAAAGTTTATTGTTGTTATTGAGCTACGTTGCTGCCTATGTACCGCCTCCGCAGTTAAAATAGAAATAAAGAAACACGTCATATCATTATCAGCTATAACAAAGGGAATTAACAGCTTTCCTATACTTTAGATACAACTGGGAGTTTAGAAATAGGTTTACATTGGATATAAAAAGTATTCACCCCCTTGGACCTTTTTCACATTTTATTGTGTGATAAACACAAAGCACTCTATAATGTAAAGGTTTTTTTACATTACATTTCTAAATTAATTACAAATAAAAAACAGAAACTGATTGATTCCATAAGTCACATAATTAGTCCAACTGTGTGCAACTGAGGTGTTGCACATGATTTCAGAAGAAACACACCTGACCTTGGGTGATCCCACAGTTGGTTAGTGCATTTCCAAAGTCAGCATGAAGACATCCATCATGAAGACCAAGAAACATCCCATACAGATCCGAAAAGCACCATTCAAGGGAAGGATATATGATAATTTCCAAGGCACTGAATATCCCCTGGAGCACAGTTAAGTCCACCGTGAAAGAAATTGAGAGGATATAGCGCAACTATGAATCTGCCTAGAACAGGCTGTCCTCAAAAACTAAGTAACCGGGCGAGATGGGACATAGTCAGAGAGGCCACCAAGAGGCCACCGAGAGGCCTATGGCAACTCTGAAGGAGTCGTCCATGGCTGAGATGAGAGAAACTGTGCATGGGACAACAATAGCCTGGAAACTTCACAAATCTGGGCTTAAGTGGCAAAAAGTTGTTGAAAAAGAACTCTGGAGAGGCTAGAGTTTGTCCGAAGGCATGTGGGAAACTCTGAGACCAAGTGGAATAATGTAAGAAAGCAAAATGAATGGAGCAAAGTAGCGAGAAATCCTGGAGGAAAACCTGCTGCAGTCTGCAAGAGACCTGGGAGAGAAGATTCATCTTCCAGCAGGACAGTGACCCAACACATGCAGCCAAAGCCACACTGGAGTGGCTTAAAAACAAAAACATCAATATCCTGGAAGGGCCCAGTCCAAACCCAGACCTCAGTCCAATTGAGAATCTGTGGCAAGACATAAAAATTGGTGTTCAGCAACGGCACCCATCCAACTTGATGGAGCTTGAGCAATTTTGAAAAGAAGAATCGGCGACAATTGCTGCAAAGCTGACCCAAACAGATTAATTGCTGCCAGAGGTGCTTCTACCAAGTATTACCTCTTTTCACTTCGACACTACAGAGTACTTTGTGCTTATCGGTGACCTGAATTAAATCCATTTTGATTCCATGTTGTAACACAATAAAATGTGAAAAAGTCCAAGAAGGGTGAATACTTTTGATAATTTCAGAAAATCTGATTTCTGATGTTTTCAAGAATGGGATGGTTTTAGAACGGGATGTCCAGCAAGCTCATATAGGTGTGATGGTCAGGTGTCCACTGACCTTTGGCCATATAGTGTATATCAGTGCTGTTGTTAATCTGGAGAGGAACATCTAGACATGGAAGCAAAGTAGATTGTTCTTGCGTCAGGATACTTTACACAACTGCAGGTTTTAAATCAGTTCTCACTATGTGAATAATGGTATTGTTGCTGATGTGTCAAAACCTTGCAGGCACATTCATTTAAAACAGTGATCAAACAGGCCATGGTATAATACACTCATAATGCACTTACAATTCACGTAAAGTGTTACCACAATGTCAATATTATGTGGCTGAATCAGAGATGTACTGTGACATCCCGGTGGAAACTCCATTAAAAGCCCTTGTCTTGCTGCCTCTAATCACTGTTACCCCTGACATTTCAGATTGGATGGTTCCCCTCAACCTACGTGGACGAAGAAGGAGTGCAGTGAGACTTGGATGTTGCCGTCTCTCCTCTTCAAATCAGAACCCATCTTCTATTCACAGTGCTCAGAGAAAAGTACTTGGTCTCCAGGAAAAACAACAACACACGGAAAAAAAACTAACTTTTTTTGGTGGATACTCATTTTTGCAGTGAGCGTTTCTACCCCGTTTCTCTATCTTAAAAATATGCACCGGCTTTTGCTTTCGTTTGTATTTTTTTGGTAGGATGTCCTGTTTAATTTCTGTGCAGAAAAAAAAAAACTGGCTTGCTGTGTCTGTCAGCCTCTGTGTGCTCTGCAGGGGCGTTATTGAACAGAGAGTGCTATAGAGAGCCTCAACACACAGCAGAAACTGACTGTGTGTAGTTTTACATGGATAAAGACTCCCCTTTATTGCAGGTCTTTGCTAGGGGAGATAAATGTACAGTATAGATAATTTATTGAATAGAGATACTAATGATTATTGTGCGGAAGTTAAGAGTTGATATTAGTAACAGCAAAAGAATCAGATGAAGAAGAAGAAAAAAGACGCAGATGCTCTGTATTCATGCTGGGAGATTTTGCCTTAGTTGTCATGGCGATGCCTTTGTTGGCTGACACCAGTGGAGGGAAAAGACTTGTTGACTGGTTTTACTTCTTGTCGTGTGCATGTGCCCATGTGTGCACACTCATATCCTGACCAATGTACAGTACGGTGCCTTTGAAGAATGGTCATTGCTCACAGAAACCTCAAAATCAGCCAGTCAAGAACGACGCCATCCCCGAAAGACAGTCACTCCCCATCCTAAGGACACTACTGTACAACATCTAGAAAAGGGGGAAGGGCACTTATTGAACATATTTGGGATCAGCTCTCATTCTGAACCCTTGAAAGCAACATGGTGAAGCATCCCGCCTGGAGACTGAATGGACTCCCGTAGACAATGCACAGTTGGTGAGAAAAATACTGAACGGTTTTGCAGCCAAATAAACTTAACAGCAATCAAGTACAACGTTCACGTCAGTCTTGGCATCACGAGTCTATGGGTACTTGCAATCAGCTGGATGCAAAAGGGAAACATCAGGATATTCCACTTAACAGCAACGTCACACTTTTAAATCTTGTTGTTTGTTGTTTTATTTTGCACAGAATCAAAAGTTTTAAGTTCAACTGGATCAACACCTTATAATTTGAAGCCAAAATCAACCATGTTTTAACGTCTGCATGGACTTCGATCTTTTGCTATGATTTTTGTACCTTGCCTTATTTACAGATGATCAGGTGACGGGATTTTTGATGTTAATCATTTTTCACGCGTGAATGACATTTTGGTGCTGTGCCGACTGGTGAAAATAAACAATGTCAGACATTTCCAATCTGGAGGACAACTTTGTCTGTGTGCTAAATAACAGTAAAATCTGCAGGACCCTCAATCATTTAGTGATTATTTAGCGGTGCGGTTCTTAGTGTTTCCAATTACTTTCAGTATTTCCAAGTGCCGTCCATTCGTCTCAGTTATTATCGCCATCTCTTTGTGTAGCACACAGACAGTGTCCTCTTACAGTGTCATTTTGCAAGCTTTCATTAGTTTTCACATTGTGAGGGAACATTGATGCTGATTCACTGAACATAAATGTACAGTCAGAAAAGAATTACAGCTATTCTGTTGTTTACCGACCCAGTCAGCTCAATTCTTATAGAGGTTAGTTCAGATTTTTTGATGATACATTTGATTTATCTTGACAAATTTTGCTGGGTTTCCCAGATTGATGAGGGCTTATCTTTAAAAACTGTGTTTATATCACTTACCCACCTACACATTTCTCTAGTGATTTGTCCCAGACAGAAAACAACGTAAATGCTTTTGGAAGAAATTGAAAGTTTGAAAATTTCACAGAACAACAAAGGAAAATTAAATAAACCTAAAATAAACCTATTAATTAGAAATTACCTCTAATAGTTGTGTTCTTTTGAGGGATACTGTACACAGCCCTGATGTGATGCATTAAACGTGCACTCTGTAACTTTGTATGTAAGAATACAAGCGCCTTATCAGTCTAGTTCATGAAGTGGGGCTGTGACGGGCAGGACTGACGCCTCCTCCTTCGTTGAGCCGCTGTAGATTCGCTCCATTCACCCCAATGAAGTTTTGACGTCGGGTAGGTACACTGGCGGAAAGTTTTCTCCGAGCACAGGAAGTGGCAAATCTAAATTTATGAGCCGAATGCACACACAGCTCTGAAAACAGCAGTGGGCGAGCTAGCACCTCTGCTATCACTACAGAAAGCTGATTCACCTGCGAGCAAAGATGACTGAAGCTGCTACGAAAAAGATTTTCTTCACCACCTCCACCCCAACAAACCACTAAGAAGAAATTTAGATCGAACAGTTATTTCTCGCTGCCACTTGCCAACTAAATTACATAAAGTTACATAGTGCAGGTTTAAAGCCAAATGCTGGAAACCTCTCTCAGAAGTGGAGATATGATTGTAGAAAAACAGTCTGCATGAGTTCTTACAGCGTAAAGTTTATTAACAACAAAATTTGATCTAACTCTTTAAGCCCTCGTACACCAGTAAGCCACTGAACGTTGAGCACATCGCTGCTGGCTGATGGAACAGAAGATGCTGATATGTTTAGTTTCTAAACTTTGACTGTCTATGATGTGTGTATTGCAAAGGCCAACCACACCCCCCCCCCCCCCCAAACACAAGTCCTACCACTGTGTCATGGAGGAACTGGGGAGGGGACAGGGATAAAACAGTAGGCCTACATGTTGTCTAAGAGGGAGGGGGGAATTAGTCGCTGTTGATGTAGTGGACAAAAACCCATTGCATGTGGCTATTGATATTTCGACTCCTGTCAGTACATCCTCAAAAAAAGTAATTAATCGTGTACATTTTTTTGAATGGTTGAGTATTTCCAAATGAGGTCTATCATGAAATAAATATTTCTCTTTTTGTCTAAATTTGAGATTGAATTGTTCGTTTGTATTGTGAGTGTGTCATTTCCAAGGATTAGTCAAGAATCCAGGCGGTGTTATTAATACATTATTAAGAATCAAAAGCACAGTACAGTATATATATATAATACGGTACAGTTACAGAACCAGGTACTTGCAGGTTACATCTCACTAGGATAATAAGACCTTCAGGATTAAAGCCTTTGTCTGCTATAACAATGCATGTTGAGTAATGAATGGTTAGGCTTGCTGCTATATTATCTAGTAGTTATGTGGAAAAAATGACAAAACATCATATCTAAGATTAAGTTAAAGCAATTAAGTTGAACAATGTTATCACGAACTCTTAAAACTGCACAGTTTTGACATGAAAGCACTAATCAGGTTCTGTGACTGCTGGTGCTCCAAATGTTCACTTTTCAGACTTTTACAGCTGAAACTCAAACATCAGAATGAGCTGAATGCGTTTCAGTTCAGCTGTAGGTTGTTGAGAACAGCATGACCATTGTTAATAATTAAACTATATGTCCATACTTGCTGTCGTACTTCACAGGTGTCCATCTAGGGCTATAGGTGGAGGGGGTGTTTGTGTGTCCTTCATCAAAACTGCTTAGCTCTGGCTTGCCCAGCTGGCTGTATGTCACCCCTGGGTGCTGGCTGCCACTCCGGCTGGCACTCCGGCTTGTCCCGCGACTGACCGGGCGGCTCTCAGGGGCCGGGGCATCCTCCCTGGAGAGTGTGAGTGCACGACAGGGTGAGAATGACAAGAAACGTAGAGGATTTTCCCACCAAGGGAAAAAACGTTGCTACAAAATAAAGGGTGACGTGATGTATTCTCTACACACTGGCTCGTCCCCAAGAGAACTCATAACGTGAGTAAATGAAATTGTCTCTTGCTTTGTGTTTCATGATAATTGCTTGGCAACAGCTTAGACGGCTACCAGAGAAATTCAGTTCATGGAATGAGCATTCTTGGTATCCGTTCTTGAAAATGAGCATGGCGTGCTTTAACGTGTTGATGTTGGAATCAACTGCTTCATGGAGCTTTGGGTTACTGCTGGCACAACCCACCGTCATGCACGCAAACTGTCAGCTATCGTTTCCACTGTTAGCCGATCCACGGCACACACGAAATCACAATCAAACGCTGGAAATATGTCGGTCTACTTCAACTGGCCCGGTTCCTACTCGTTCTTACTGTACACTCAAGCTGCTGCTGGGACGAATGAGAAGCTTCTGCCCAATGCTGGTGTACACTTTTCTCAAAATGGTGCCCAGTGTGGGAGGAGGCTGATAATTCCACGAGCATAAACCTTTTATTGCTGTTTGCCTAGTTGGAAGCGATTCCCTTTGAATGCCTGCTCTCATTGAGATCCTGCTGTTTACTGCTTCTTCCTCTGCTGGATGTGAACTCTCTCCCGGTGCTGATTCCAACCCACAAACTGCTCAGAGTGGCGTACAATCTTCTCTTGTCAACATTCAAGCCACTTTGTACGCTGCATTTATGTATTTATCTGCTCATCTGCTCATCAGCCGCACGACTGATTGACTTCAAGATTTTCAGCTCCTGCAGCAACTCAAGACTGAGAATTTTGTTGGTAAATGGATTAAATTTGCTACTGTTAAGCGATAAGAGGTCCTTTGGGGCTACGTTCCCTGTGCACAAGAATGTCCACAATATAGACAAATTAATTACACCAAATGATGAAATACCCATAATTACTTGGCCAAGAGGGTATTTCCTTGCAGTATTCGTTTGGACGCTCTGCAAATAATTTCTTACTTTCAAAAATAACCTCCATCTTTTTCGACGTAAGTTAGCCACGGCTTGATAATCACACACACTAATAGACTTTACCCTTCGTCTTCTTGATGGCTTTTTCATTTTCTAAACATTTTCATTTCGACTTTCAGTTTGTTTTACTGTATTGGCAAGAACTATATCAAAACATTTCACTCCCACTTGCAGCTATAGGGTGTTTTGGTCCTGATGCAGATAGACAGTTGCATCTGTTTTGTTCTGTGCATTTGAAGATTTCTTAGATGTGGAGGATGTACGACTTGCACTGAAACTATTTGATCCTCTGCATGGTTCATCTCTTTCAGATCTTTCAAGAGAACCTGCTATGTTTGTACCTTGAACACTCAAAACTAACAGATGCAAAAGGAATTATTGTTGCCATTGCCCAAATTTATACTGCTTTGTCCTCTCTCTTCTCTGACGCCCGTACGTCATAGATGCTGGGAAGGCCATGTCAAGATTGTGGTCTCCTGTCCTCTCCACGCTCTCTGGGTTGTTGGTCTTCAGCTGCATATGAACCCCATGTCCAATTTTGTTGTGATAGTCTCTTGATTCCCAAAGGAGAAATTCTCCCTTTGCTTACTCCCCTGCAAAAGGAGGTCAGATCGCATGGTCGGCTCCAGAGCAGCACCCCCCGGAGCTGCTAGGGATTCAGTGTCTTGCTCACTGAATCACTTTATCAGGGCTGATCACAAGAGCTTGACACCGGGCCTGTCTGGTTGGAGGACCATTTCCCAACTCACTGCACCACCCTGCTGCCTCTTTAACTTGATCTCATGGAAATACTGTTAGCTCAAAAGCTATGAGTGCAAATATTCAATTGGAGTTTCATTCCAAAATGAGATTGAAAATTGTGATATCTACTGACAAAATGATGGATGGCATGAGGTTAAAATTCACCATTGGATATTATTGAAGCTATTCGCTGCCTCAAGCCATTCACATACTATAGAGACTAGTGATGTGTTTTTCCAAAGTATTGTGCAATGAACATTTAGGTTGCACAATTCTACTAAATAGTCACATTAGTCAGAGGATACCATTTGTAGAATGGTTTGCATTGTTGCACTCCTCAAATGAAAATGTGCAGAAATGCCCACAAGGGAAAACACATAAGCTTATAAGATACTTACAATTATGTAATTGTAGAATATTCCTCTTGTATCAAGATACTGTGTAGTCATATACAGGTTTAAGGGTGGTTGTGCATCATGCATTCAAGGGAAATGTAGAAGGATTGCTGCTTTATATTGATTTCTACATAGAATAGCAGTCGTGTTTTGTGTGATTCTGCTGTTTTGGGGATTAAACAGAAAAACCTGCCACTAAATCTTTAGTGCGATTGGATTTGTGCAGTGAGCATATAAGATTGCTAAGGGGATCAATTGTTTTGGGCTGCAGCACGCTTTCTTGGATTTGTACAGGGATCACTATGAAGAGCGGATTTAATGCCAAACATGACGGTATGCTACATTCTCGTGTTTCTCAGTTTTCTGAGTCTCACACACCAAACCGATGCTCATTTCTATGCCAGCCTTTTGGTTTCTGTTGTTTGAACTGAAACTGAACTTGAAATCCAAAGTGTAGGCCTGTTATAAAAGGAGTTGAATGTCATGCATTGATTTTCACAAATACATTTATGCAAGTGCAAAAATATTGATATTGTAAGCATGCCATTATGTCTGCCAATGTTCAGTGGGCAGTTTCATTAAAGGATTCCTTTTATACAGGCAAGTAGTGGATATTATCCAACTGTGCTATAGTGGAGTGGTTAATTCCCACGTGGGCCCCTGCTGCCCTGCTCCTCACACTGTGTGAAAATATCAGCGTCGAACCGTTTCATTTTGCACATTTCTCTTGAAGATATCTTACATGAAGAAAATGGAACAAAAGTTTTCCCTTCCGAGGCAACTCTCGCCCACCTCGCCCGTTAGGAGGGAAGTCAATTTTTAGTGAAAGAAAATAGACTCTCAGGACATCAGAGGGGGGTGCAGAGTGAAGGCGATCTGAGGCATACTGTATCCCTCTGTAGCTCTGACCTCGTCTCACAGGAATGCATTTATTGTGTGCAGGATGGAGCTGGGAGGGCAGGCATGACAGCGTGATAGCGACAACCAAAGCAACTCGTGTTGTCACAGGAAGAGGGTACATAAAAGGATGACTGGCTTTGGTCTGGCAGAGACGGCTGCTGCTTGTTCTAAGGATGGCTTGTTCTTTCTCTGGATGCACTGAGATCAATAAACCCCTGAAAATACAGCCCTCAACAGAACAACACCATTGGCTTAAAATATGACTTCACTGTATCCACTGAATGCTGAACATGGAGCAAAAATAAACAGACACCAGAGAGCGGTGACAGCACAGTGAGCCCTACATGCTGCCAGCTAAAGGAAGACGAGCAATAAGGAAGATCAAACTTTGTCTTCAGCGGTCGTTCATTTTTCATGAATCCTACTCAACGGCAAAACAGATGTGTTTACAATATCACCATCATTGCACTTGCATCAGTATAACTGAGGGAAATCGGTGAGGTTTTGCTCCAAGCTGTTTGTGTCATGTGATCCTTTATTGCAAAATAGATATTAAATTGTATAACTCCAACAGCTTAAACTTTGACACACTGTCAAAATACTTTTGCTCTTATATCCATATAGATAAGCATCAAAATCAAGACTATATATGCCGAATCTTTGCCATCATAGGTTTTGGAGGAGCGCTGGTAAGATTAGTGTGATCACAGACACTTTTATAGAATTTGATTTTTTTTGCTGTTGTATGTTACATGTTTCATTCTGTTGTAGTTCTGGTTTTAATGAAAGTCTGGCACTTATATTCTAGCTACTTTTTTTTAATGTTATTGGCTTTGATATATTATTGTTTTAAAGTTTGCACATTCTAACTAACTAAAATTGCTATAGAAATAACCCTAACCCTATTATTATTATTATTATTATTATTATTATTATATACAGATGTAAAATTCTGTACAACTACAGTATATGCACAATGATACTTTGTCCAACGTTTCAACCCTTATCCTGACTAAGCTTGCTAAGCTTTCTATCTTCTTTACTGCAACAACCTGGGGAAGTGGGCACATTCACACCTATAGGGATTACCCAGTAACCCCAGCATCTCCATGGTAACAGAGGGAAACCTTTCTCACACATGGGCACAGTGGGCATTGAGGATTGGGAGAGCACGTCTGCTCAACCTCCCCTAGTGAGATGTCCGCAGACAGTCTTGATTTGAACCAGACCTTCTAGTACTAGCCCACTCTTCTAACCGTCAAGCTGCCACCGCCTTCACCGTCTGCCCTGTTGTATCTGTTGGACCTGCTGTACCTGATCTCATTGGAGACCTCCTTCTCGTAACGGGGTCTGTCGCAGAGCTTGCAGAGGAGAAGGCCGATGAAGATCAGTAGGAGGATGACGAGGAGCAGGGAGCCCACGACGATGCCGACGATCATCCCCGCTCTGTTTGGAGCTGGAAAATCAGTGTGAGTATAACAAGCAATCAGTCTCTCTTAAGCACCGTGGCACTAATCTAAAGGACACTACACAATACACTGTACTTGAAACGAAAATGAGCGACTCCCTTCCCCCCAAAAGCCAAAACTCAGAGGACTGGCACTGGAAGCTGTGATGTAAGAGCTGGATCTGCTCCACGGATAACGAAAGAGAGACTCATTGTGTGGATCCTCAGAGAGTTTGTTTGACTCCACACCCCAAAAAGCTTTATTTTATTGCAGCGCTGTTCTGAATCTGGGGAGAACTCCTCCTTGCTGCTTTCACAGACACCGTTACCGTCTTACCAAATTCATTCCCCCGTGAGGCAGCTCTGATAGGTTTCTAGCTTCGGGGTAGAGTTGTTCACAGATATTAAATGGACCGTCCTAATCTATAGGAATACATTCATGGATTTTCAAATGGAGTGGTATTTTATTTCATTTTCTTCCCCTACTGTGTGCCAATGAAGCAAGGATAACGAACTGCTTGGGGACCCTGCCATGCCGATGTACAAATTTGGCACAATCCGAAATAAAGAATGGAGAAAATAAAGGCAATGTTGTCAAGGCGTGTGTGTGTGTGTTTGTGGACGAGCATGTTGTGTGTGTGTGTGAGGGTGTGTCCTTACGTTTGTGCGCTCTCAGATTGATCCTGCAGTGTTCAGCTCCAACAGCATTGGTGACTTCGCAAAGGTAGATTCCTGCAAAGCTCTCCGAGTGGTTACTGATTACCAGCTCCCCAGTCACACTATCTGAGAACAGACAGCACACACACACACACACACACACACACACACACACACACACACACACACACACCCGAAAGACTAAAATGATGCACGTGAAGGAGACATCAGGTCAGGTCTCATAGCCACTACAATAAGAACTGAGACACTGAGAATCAAATTGGTGTTTATTGAAACTTGTTCACACAGCATCACATACATCATACACACACACACACACACACACACACACACACACAGAGCAAATACTCTTTGATCTGTAGTTGCATCGTGACATCAGCAGAGGTCAGACTTACTCTGTGTGGCTGCAGACGGGATGGCTCCTCCCCTTTCTCTCCTCCACATGTATTTTAAGGGAGTGGAGCCTTCTGCAGACTTGCAATGCAACGAGGCAGCCTCCCCCGTCACCTCGCCCCCCTCCACCCAGCACTTAGGCACAGAGGGCTTCGCTGAAATGATATAACATAATGTATAATTTCATACTGCCATTTCCATTCCATTAATTGGTTTTATTTTCTAAGGGATAAAATGAGAGTAACGACTCTCATTCTGGCTTCAATAACACAAAGTGATTATTATTATTTGATGCTTTTTGGATTTCAACAAGTCAGAATTACATCAATTTCAGAAGAAAAACAAGACTGCATTATTTGCCAAGCTCATGGACACATTTTAATAAATCAAATCTACATGGTCATTCACTATACACTATGAGTTAAAGACGATGAGTTAACGACGATGAGTTAAAGACGATGAGCTAAAGACGATGAGTTAAAGACGATGAGTTAAAGACGATGAGCTAAAGACGATGAGTTAAAGACGATGAGTTAAAGATGAGCTAAAGACGATGAGCTAAAGACGATGAGCTAAAGACGATGAGCTAAAGACGATGAGTTAAAGACGATGAGCTAAAGACGATGAGTTAAAGACGATGAGCTAAAGACGATGAGCTAAAGACGATGAGTTAAAGATGAGCTAAAGACGATGAGCTAAAGACGATGAGCTAAAGACGATGAGTTAAAGACGATGAGCTAAAGACGATGAGCTAAAGACGATGAGCTAAAGACGATGAGTTAAAGACGATGAGCTAAAGACGATGAGCTAAAGACGATGAGTTAAAGATGAGCTAAAGACGATGAGGAACGACTGGGAATATGAGAATATGAGGAAATGGACATATAAATGTCATGGTTCTCCAAGCCTTTCTCAGCAGTAGCTCTGTAGGGTTGTTATGAAAGGAGCGAAAAATGCCATGGACATTTGACAATTTCTCTGAATAGGGGGAGCTCCACAGGGGAGCTGCTAGTTTCTGTAATGGGGGAGGTGGTTTCATCTGAGAGTGCCTAATGCCTATAAAGACTCTGACATCCTGCATCTCAACACTTCCCTTGAAGCAAACAATCAAACAGCAATACAACTCACTCTGTTGTCTGTGTAAAACACTATTTGAATTCCCTGCATCCATAGATCAAAATGTTCTTTTTTTTCTTAAACTTATTCTTTAACGAGCTCCAGACTCGAACCCTTTAACCCTGGAACATTTGTCTGTTAAGTCTTGATGATGGTGAAGAAGATGCTCCATGTCTAATTTTGGATAGACCGGTCAGAGGGTGATATTTTTAGGGTTTGGCTCAGTGGGATGTGGGTGATGTTGAAGCCAATACGATCTATCTATCTATCTATCTATCTATCTATCTATCTATCTATCTATCTACTTACATTAAATAAATAATCATATATTGATCTAATCTTAGTAGGATTTGTCAGTTAGTGATGTCTTGGGTGCCAATGATTAACTTAACTCCTTAATACTTCAGATGTGAAATGTGAAATAATGATGCCTCATCAGTCTCTAGTCTCTATTAATGTTTTCCCCTTTCACCTCCTCTAAGATTCAGACTGACTGTGATAATAAAACAAAATGCTGTAATGGTCCACAGCCTGGTACTCTTAATGTTCTAGCCCATCTTTAAATACAGAAAAAGCCTAAAACTACAGTTTTTCTCAGTCGCTTTGGTCACTTTCTCAGATCAGAATTGAAATTCTCAAAACTACTTGTTCAAGCCTCCACATCATCTAGTCACTTGTGCACATCATAAAAGCAGCTTCTCATTCTTTTGAACAAATTGCAAATGCTTTAGCACATTCATGCAAATGATTATGTCCAACTGTTTGCTGTTTCCTACATTATCAATAGTTTATGTCATGTTGATCAAAATGTATTATATTGGTTCTCTGTTGAATAGTCTCACCCCCCAGAACATCTAGGCACTAGTTCATTGCATAAGTCATCACATGCAAAATGGTTGAACCAGTTGTCATAATCTGTCAAGCATATCAAGCATGTCAACCATTTCTATTAGACTTTTTTTGTAAATGTGTTCTGAATTGATGAATCTTAACTTTCACTCCAGTTTTTCTCAGTTGCTTTGGCTCAATTCTCCAATGACAGTTGAAGTCGTCAAAACAATCTGTGAAATTCTTCACAACATTTTGTTACCTGAGCACAACAGAAAGAGCATTTCTCTTTGTTACCATCTGCAAATGTTTTAGCACATTTAGGCAAATGACTAACAATTATGACAATTTGAACAATTATTGGTTGTAAATGTCTTTTGAATTGATATATGCCATACAGAAAAAGTGCAGCCTTGTGCATTTTCAATCATTGTCATCAAACCCTTCACCATAGTTTCCATCAGAGTAACTGTTGTATTGACAACATGGCTAAGCATTCTGACTATCTTGTTTGTACTCAATGACACAAGGACTTGTCATTCTGATGGACTGACATGTTCATTGACATAAAGATTTACTTTTGAGAGATGAACTAAGGATTTTGAGCAAGTGTTTAGCAGCATTGATTGAAGTTTAGTGAAGCTGTAACAACAGTTCAATGACATCGATGCTCAGTCGACATGTAACACCGATCAGTCACCTGGAAAATGTGAGGAGCTTCTTTGTGAAAATTGATAATATCAGAGAGATTGGATTAGTGCTCTGAGTGTAACCTTTCATTAAATGCCAACCTCCCTTAATACTATAGCTGGAGACACTCTGATAGGCATTAGCCCACGCAAAATGCTCTTCCTGCCTCTTCATGTGGCCACTAGACTCCTGCAAGATGTTGTTGCACTGCAAAAATGAAACAAGTTATTTAATATTGTATTCAGTCCTAAAATCTTACTTTTTTCTTAATAAATTTGCCCATGGAGTGACAAGATTTCACCTGTCTCCGATAAATCTCAACCTATATCAACAAGTGAACAGCATGTTGATTCAAGACAACTCTTAAACCACGTTGAGGTTGACTGGAATCAAATGCAATTACTACATTGGCAAACGTAAATACAATATCAAATGACTACAGCTGTAATTGTTTGCAGAAGCTTTTAGTCCCTCCTTAAGAAGCCCAGTCAGCCCTTCAGTCTCGGACAATTACAGACCCATTTCAAAGCTCTCATTCATAATAAATTGCGAGAGAAAACTTTTTTGTTTGAAAAATTAAAGCAATTTTTTTCTGATCAGGCTACGGTAGAGGACAATATCTGGCTCACAAACAACCGTCTTATAAATGCAGGCACTGGCCAATGCTTCAGTTCTCTCATCAGTGAGCCGTAGACAGATACTAGATACAGCCTGGGATCTCCAGCGCTACCATAACTCATTCATATCCTACCTTTCAGATGGACTGTTCTCTGTTGATTTGGGCCACTTTGTTCCCCGTGTACATGTTATCTCTGGGCCAGCTTATTGGTACACTTAGAATATCTATTTTCACTGTAACGCAGGTGACAAACAATGTACCGTATCTACCTTTTATTAAAGATTGGATGCGTCAAAGTTTCCTTCAGGTAAATGTGAACAAACTTGTGATTCTCTCTGTCTCATCCTGGGTAATTTTGACTCTATGTCTATGAGTGTGAAGTGATACAGTAAAGGTTTTAGGAAGTTTTGATCCTAAGTTCAACTTTGAAGAACACATTTTCTTCTTCTTGATAGATAGATAGATAGATAGATAGATAGATAGATGGATAGATGGATAGATGGATAGAGAGATAGAGAGATAGATAGAGAGATAGATAGAAAGTGTTCATGATGACATTCACTTCTAAATTTGCTTTGTGGTAAATGGTCTGCGGAAGACGGCGCTCGTTTTGTGGAAACACTCAGGATAGGGATTTCACCCAGGCAATTTTGTGTGAGATTGTTTTGGTGCCTCAGTGATGCCTTTCATCCTGCAGCATGACAAGATGACAAGGCAACTTGAGCTTGTTCGTTTCAAAATGCATCCCACAATGCACGTTTTTGTGTAAAGTTGCCTCATCAAGACCTCTAACAAATACAGTACTATGGTTTCACAGCTTACTGAATTAAGGACTTAATAACATAAGGACATAAATAATGCAGCTCAGTGACATGTGTTGCTCTAAGGCTGTAACCCAATGCCCCGTCTTACCCATCACCACCAGTGACACCTTCCGCATGTCCACTCCAGGTGGTTTCTTCACCTTACACTGGTAGGTAGCTCTGTGGGCAGGTGACAGCAGAGCAATTGAGAGCGATGCGTCACCCATGGAGGGATCGCCAGCAGAAAAGTCAAGCCCTTTTGCAAGAGCGTAGTCAGTATGGATGTACTTAGTGCCGCGGGTGTAGGACATGAGCTGAAACATTAAAAAAAAACAAAGAAGCAAAAGCGAACAAATAACACTGAGCTTTTAATTGGATGTATTAATTAAGGTTGCAATTCGGAAATATTGAGATTGCACTACAACAGATAGCTGTTGACTGTATAACTGCAAAAGTTTGGAAGTTTTAAAATTGCACCAGCAAAGATAAGCTGCACTGCTTACTTGTGTCTGAAACAAGCCTGACCTGGTCAATCCTTGTGTTGGCAGTGGCAAAACATCTACTGCCTCAGGGGCAGAGATGGCTGCTCTATTCTATTAATAAAGAAATCATCCTTCCCAGACTTTTAATGACTCATTTAATTTAAAAGGCACAATAACAACTATATTCCTGCTTAATTAAAATGCTGCAGCCATTTATCCTCACCCCTGATCTCTCCCTGCAGTGAATTTTGATTCAGACTTGTAGAGTTGAAATTAATCTTTTGCAGGAGCTCAGAAATTTGAACGGAGTGGAAAGTTCCTGTTCCTGTCATTAAGGCATTGTATGGCATTGCACCATTCCCCTGGTGGCTCTTACCAGTCGGTCTTTCTGGGTGGTGTCTGGGCTGACCAAGGACCATTCTATATCAAGCTCTCCAGCATCAAGGGGGCCTGCTGTGTAGGTGCAGCCCAAAGTCACGCTCTCTCCCTCGGCCCTCCGGATCGTCTGGGGGCCTTTGGAGGTCAGCTGCATCCCGCTGCACATCCTAATTCTTTAGAGAGTCAGACAAATTGTTTGTACTGATATTGAATAGAGACATTACTGTATTAGCTGTTACTTAAGCCCTTATTTTAATACCTAATAAATAACAATATTCAGTATATTCCCATTCAGTAAGTGACCCAACTCATACGGTCATTACAGTCAGAATATAAGGTGGTGTCAGGGTAAAATTCAAATCAAAAGAGCTCAAAGCAGGACCAGGGAGCAAGCCTATATAACTCTTGACCAAACAAAGCATAGACAGCTCTTTATTAGGTCTGCCTGCAGGTCTTTCATAATCAGTTTAAAGTCACCAAGAGACCAACCTCTTCAGTGTTAAATCATTTTAAAATAAGTTCCGTGAAGAGGGAGAGCGGAGTGCAATGAAAGCCCTTTTGTCTAATTCAGTTTGGACCTCAGGGACAGATAACAAAAACAAATCATGTGACCTTAGAAAGTATTTTCCACCAAGTTTTTTCTTTTAAAGATATAAGCGTACAAACAGACTCAGAATGGCCTTTCGGCTTCATCTTCTTTTCCAAGGTGTATGTGGCCTGGAGGAAAGGCAGTAATTCATTAAAGTAACCTAACCCTAACCTATGAAAGTATGCAAGAGGATGCAATTGTAATAATGTAGAATAGAAATAGAAATAGAAAAGAAGAAGAAAATCAGGTAACACTTTTCTCTACCTGTGTATTGAAAATCAGTCTAAGTTTACAATAATACTCTGAGTATATAATGAAAATCTCCCAATTTAATTGTATTGCACTTATGAGGGTTCACATTTTTTTTAACAAAATATGTAAAAAAGCAAAAAAAAAAGCACTCGTTACCCAACATGTGAATGTGTTTCTGAGCAATGTGCCATGTAAAGTGTTGCTAAAAATCATTTGACACGTGAGATTTCAACATTTCAACATTTTGAGATGTGGTCTGTTGCATCGGTCTATTAAAAAAGTGCCACACCCTGAAGAAACAAACACCTCAGCTCAAAACCCCTGGAACATTATGGAGTCAACAAGGCGTCTGGAGGCATACTCCCAAAGCCGGAGTGCACAGGGCAGTGAGTACCATGGCAACACAAGGGCAGACTCATATCTCTGAGGCCTATAGCTCAGCGCTGTTCAACATACACAAAACATGACCATGAGATCATTCTTTTTTCAAATGGTGATCACTTATCTTGATGGGTTTCAGCACAACAGCAGCATCTGTTCTCTTCTCTATACCTTACATTCAGTTTGTACTTTTTTACAGCCATTCTTTGTGGAATTCAGGCAAAGTGATGCTGGCTGAATGTATGCTTGTGTGTATGTGTGTGTGTATGTGTGTGTGTGTGTGTGTGCATTTCTTTATGTGTGCACACATTCTTACCTGTACTTAGCAGAACTGCTGCACATAATACCACTAGAGATAACCAGGGATGGTAGCTGAGAGACAAATGAGTACAAGGCACACAAATGTTTGTTAAACATTACAGAAGTACAGAAGTAAATAACATCTATCTCGTTGACTGTATAAACATTTATTTCAACATTTCTTTTTTGTTATCAAAAAAGGATTAAGCTTTTACTCAAATATTTGTGTCTTATTGATAGATTTATCAATAGAGAAGTGGAGAAGAAAATAGCAGAGAAGGAAAATGTGACTTAATGCTTAATAGCAATAATAATAATACCTGAACACCGGCGCTACATCCAACCGTCTGGCCATGGAGCACGATGGATCAAGCGGGATTATGTTGCCTGGTGCTCCTGCTCCCTTTACAGTGAGCTTCTCCTTTACTTCCTCCTCATTGGCGTGAAGCCTTCCCATTGGCTGTCCGTTCCACCTGTTATACTTGTTCATCAGGGAATAGCTTGGTATTGTTATTCAGCTGTTAACCTGTTAACCCCACCCCCAATTAGATACTATTACTACTACAACTACTACTACTACTACTACAACTACAACTACTACTACTACTACTACTACTACAACTACTACTATTACAACTACTACCACTAATAATAATAATAACAATAATCAGTGAAATATATAAAACTTATTTGCCAGCCTGAACAGTACCAAGCTGTCCCTTGGTATCTAATGACCCTTTATTAGTTCATTCATTCATTCATTCCATTTCTTTTCATTTATTTATTCACTAAATAAATCAAATAAAAAGAGAAAGCCACACAGTCACACATCCTGTAGCAAACATAGCTCCCTTTAACAAATGGCTCTGGTTTCAGACAATGACAAGGCCACAGAGACTTGGGCCTCTCAGGTCTCAAGTGACAACAAACTGGTTATTCAACCAAAAACAAAAACGAGCAAGGTTGGTACACCTACGACCTGACAAAGCAGCTCTCTACACAACAAAACTAAACTCCCATGCAGAAAATGGATTACTGCTAAAGTGCTGAAGTGTTTTCAGTTCTATGTTATTTAAAAAACATTACACATTTGTGTTAATTAACCAACACAATCAAATAAAATCAAATGACTTCATTATATCAGTGGCATGGCCTGCTGCGCTTTTTAGTAACTGTGTGAAAGACATCTCCATCACCAGTTTGCAGCCAATTTGGCTCTAACTTGTTGACCAAAATGTCATCGCTCCAGTTTCATACACTATAATATTTACAAACAACCAAACAAAATGATGTACAGCAAGCATCCCCTTATATATATATATATATATAATATATATATATATCTTGTGTTTTTATGGAAGACAAACAAAATATTATATTACAGTAGATTACTGATTAAGTTTAATCGTTGAAGGAAATCATACAGTAATGCAAGTAAACTCAACTGTATTTTACAGTAAAAACATAAACAACAGTTACAGTAACAAAAAACTTTATAATAAAAACAAAACAAAACAAATGCATTTCAGTGCTTCAGCAGCATTTTGCCTCTCTGCTGCATTTGGCCACAGAATTCGTCGACGACCCCGTCCTTCATTGCCAACCTCATCAGCCTCAACGGCTCCATGTTGTCAGAAACTGCCATTCAGGTTTCTAAGCAGCCTTTTATGTAGTGGTGATGAGATTATCAATTGTGTTGCAATGCTACTCACCTGGGCAAGGTTGCTGGAAGTAATGAGACATGGCTACAAACACCTGATGAACTGATTCAGTGACCTGCGTTTGTAGTAATAAGTATTTGAACATTGTTGTAATATTAGGTGGCTGTACTCTGAGGATGGAGCAGATGATTTTTTGTACATTGAAATTCTGCTGTGCAAAATGAGTCAAAGCAATCGTAAAAAACTGTAAATGGGTCTTATGTGTGTACTTTTGTGTATTTATTTATGTTTATATGTTTTTATGCATGTCTGTATGCATCTGGCTGAAAGGAGAATAAAGTTGAATTGAAATTAATTTGAATGCCAATTGAATAGCTTTGATGCCAGTAAATTGTTAGTTTAGAAGCCAAGGTTAGTTCAGCTGATTCAGTTAATCCAGTTTCTATAAACCACTTACACATTGATGCGGATGGCTCAGTCGGTAGAGCATGAGACTCCCAGTCTCACGGTTGTAGGTTCAATCCCCACACAGTGTAAACTATCACCTTTGTAAGTGTCTTTGGATAAAAGCATGCTATAACAGTTCAGTAAACACAGTTGGGTCTGTAAACTCACAATGGAGGACAATACCACTACTGTGTACTATGGAAAAAAACAACTTTTATGCACTCTGTATATGCTGCTTGGTCAAACTCGGCTTCTACTGCACGCCCGACTGTCCTGGTAGGGGGATCCCTCTCTGAGTAGCCCCTCCCTCTCTGAGTAGCCCCTCCCTCTCTGAGTAGCCCCTCCCGAGGTTTCTTCCATTTTTCCCCAAAAGATTTTGTGGGAGTTTTTCCTTGTCTTCTGTGAGGGTCCAAGGCTGGAGGATGTTTATTTATTGTTTTCACTGTTTATTGTTGGGCACTGTGAAGCCCTTTGAGACTGTAACGGCGATTGAGGGCTATACAAATAAAATGTGATTTGAAAAGGCTGCATCCTGTGTTGGACCACAGGATCTCATCCACATAGTAGGCAATGTTCTCCCTGGCTGTGCAGCAGGGGACGTATGACCTGGCATGATGGATCCAGCCTTGGATGGATCCCTGGATGTTCTTCCTCATCCTCCTCTTACCCTTCCTCTCCCTCTATCTCTCTCTGCGATGTTGCCATCCATCCATCTCCAGTGTGTCCCGTGTGTTTCAATTCAACCTTTTGAATGGCTGTGATTTCCATGTGTGTAGTGTTTTGCACAACGTTAAAAATAGCAGTCTGAGTGAAAAACAGAAAATGGATTTTGTATTTTTGCAGAAGTGGTTGAAGGGTTTGGTACTTGTTTCTCAACTTCCACTGTTGGGGTGTAAACAATTGAGAAAAACTGTAATAAATAGTTCAGATTGTCTGAGTCACATTCAAAGCCATACTAGTATTACAACTATATTTCTTGGTGTAAGAATAACATTGAATTATCCTTATTTAATTATTATTGATTAAAGATTTTCAACTGTTGCATTCTTTTTTAAATGCAACGGTGTTATAAAAGCATAGGCACGCAAGACAATGCCTCTTCCGCTGTACTGAGATCACTGGAAAGACTCTCTTGGCCTTTTTGCTGAAATTTACACAGGGATTCATGCCAAGTAGGTGACAAGCTCAGTTGTTCCTCATTCCAAAGTGCACTGTTATGAAAGCAGTCCAGGCGTTGCAGATAACCGAACTGATACAGAGGAGAAAAGGGAATGCAAGTTGGATTTCCTGACTCTTTAGCAGCACATGCTCATTCGACACGTAAAGCTAAGTTTTAAAGATGACTTCAGAAATCTGGGACGTTGTTATTGTCGGCGCTGGGATATCTGGATTGAGTGCTGCTCACTTGCTCAGAAAAAGGAATGCCACGTTAAGAATACTGATATTGGAAGGAAAAGGTTAGTAAAGTGTGACTGCACCGTGGCTGAAAAACAGAATGGCAACATGCGATGTTGGATCACTTTCCAGTGGATTCGGTAATATTGCTCCAAGTAAATCATGTCTTTTGTGTGTCCAAGATCGAGTGGGCGGCCGCACGGTGTCCAAAGACGTACCGGCATCCAGTGGTGTTGATCGATGGGACTTCGGAGGGCAGTGGGTAGGCAGGTAATATCGATCATGGTCATTGTATACATGCAAAAGGTAGCCAACATAATGCTCAGACATTTTGTTTTGAAGAATCACACAATGGTTTCTTTCATGCCCTAGTTATAGAATACACACCTTTCTGCAGGAGACATTGAAGGACGTCTTAAGGGCTGGTAATGAACAGGCAGAGAAATTAGACTTCAGTTGGACTAGCGAGCTTAATCCAGCTGTGAATCATTACAAATCCAGTTAGACACACTGTCTTGCAGACACAGATTGAGGGTTATTTTAAGGATTGCTATCGATCTGATCCTTGCTACACCAAACAGTTCAGGGTGCCTGTCATTGTGGAGCATGTCCACTACTTAGTAAAAGAGTGGGCGTGTTTGCATCTGATCAGAACCTGAGCGTAACAAACTGATGCTGGACGCCAGTGTGTTTGATATTGATAGAGGCTATTAGATATATGCATCCTTTGCCTTCTTGTGCACACGTTTTGAGAACATGAAACAAGTTGGTACGATCTGCCCAGTCGGTTCGCACAATTTAGTACAACTTAATTTGCCATGTGTACCAAGTAAGTATCTTTTAATAACGAAACAGTTATCAACACTGGGAATTTGAAAAGTGCAACTGATATCAAAATCATCTTTCCTTATTACTAATTATGTTTTTTTCACAGAAAAGTGTATTGTATTGTTTTCAATGATACTTCCCTTACTTCTCATAGGTGCTTGTAGCAATTATACCTACCATAGAGTTTGAACAACCCAAGTCAAAATAAAAAGAGAACACACACACTGTTATGAACCGTGTCTTTCTGATTCTTGCTCCTGACCTTTTCCACCATCTTCGCTATGTTTATTAGAGTGAACAGCTGATGACAGCCAGTGATAGCTCAGCTCACTACTGGCTATCTACTGGAAAGATAATACATCAAATTATTGAACCTCACACATCACCTCCAGACTACTACCCACTACTGTAGTATAAATACAAAAAGATCTAACTTGAATGTGCAAGTGCAAAATGATTGATGTATTATGACAGCTACGGTTGAGTAGGTATCCATCTCAAACTCACTCACACTAAATGAGCCCTGACTGGGGAACAGACACCTCAAATCTGACTGTTTTTTGCCTCGAATCTGCCTGAGACAGTAAAATCACTTAAGATAATATTAACTGAATCAAGTTGTTGGTGGAGACGCCTGACCGCCCTGGGAGGGGGATCCCTCGCTGGGTAGCCCCTCCCAACGTTTCTAACATTTGCTTTTCTAATAAGGTTTGGTGGGAGTTGTTCCTTGTCCTCAGCAAAGGTCGGGGTGTTGTGTGTTGTCATTAATTGTTTTCATAATGTGGGCGTGGTGAAGCCCTTGGAGACTGGAAGTGTGAGTATGCTGCTCGAGCTGTGAAAGTAAATTAGCGCAAAGTGCTAGTATTTATCATTTATCATTTATTAGTTATTATTTGTGTCTGTTGTATTGATACTATGCTGTTCCCTGTGACAGACATGTAACATGTGTGCTGCGAACGTGGCAGAACCTGCCAGTGAGGCCTTTCAAGGAAGTCAGAAATGTGATTTTGACCAGTCCACTACTGTATGTAGTCCAGAGGATGAACCATATGGTCTTAGCATGGAGGACCAACCATGAGAGACTTCTCTCTCTCCAAAGAAACTATAAAGATTGTAGTGAGTTGACTTTCAGGGAGAGAGAGAGAGATAGAGAGAGATTTTGACTTTCTGTGGGACTTGTGACGAGGTCTTTCTCCCTCCAATACAATATATTTGTGTGCTTCAACCTATCAGTGTTTTGTGTTATTTCAAGAGTGCTTCAAGGCAATTTTCCACGACAGAGCTACGGAGTTTGTGCTAAAATAGAAGAAGGCTGTAATAACTTCTAGACAAATACCAAGGGTGAAAAAAAAGATTTAAACATTAATTAATCCTCCAAAGCCAAAGAATCACATGAGAATGAACAAAATGACTATAAACCTTTTTATAGCATTCTTGTCAACATTCCTAACTCATGAGGACACATGAAGACACATGAATGCATCACTGTGTACAACACTTGAGTAATCTGAAACCAAAGCTGTCTCTGCAAAGTCAGTTTTCGATTATCTTTTGATTGTCCTTTTTACTTTACACTGTATATTGACTATATACTGTATGTTTTATATTGGCTATTCCTATATTGGCTGTTCATCTAAGTTGTCATGATTGATCGCCCTGTGTGCATAAAGCATGGGGAGACATGTGGGTCATTTCATTACACCCAAGTCTCAATTTGGCCGGGAAGCACTCGGCTCCATCAGCTGTGATAGATCTGTCTGGGCCGGACCAATCAATGGATATGAACGACTCCAACGAAGCAAAGAGAAGCAAATTAAGTTTTGAATGGACATGTGTAATGTGGAGCTGCACCTGGATTCAGCGTTTTTTATTTGAGCACTTAAACTCTTTTATGTATTGATTATGTATAGGATGGTTTCAACCCTTATTCGTCCTGCTTTTTTTTTTTTTCTTCTCGCACTGCCCTGATTCTCATTCACACGCTTCACCCACTTCTCTAACCTCTACGCTGCTGCAATCCTGATGAGGTATCAGTTGGAAGTGAAATGCCCCTAAATACACTGTAAATGTTGACGTTATCACCCTGAATCGTTGTCCTGTAACCCCACTGCTTCACTCGTACCAGCACCAGAGCTTTTAAGGGACAGGTGAGATGAGCGCCTTCCAAGGACCCCATGAAATCTGTCATATCTTTTAAATACCTTAACCTTGGTTGCTGTTTATCACTTAACTGCTTCGTTCTCGTGGTGTTTTGCTTACTCAAGGCTTTTGGCGGCGTTCCAGTAATATGTGATATAATCAAGTAATGGCTACGCCTACAATTCCCCCTTTCATTTATTTTATAAATAAAAACGCAGACGCTGATTTGGTTTTGATTTACAGCATGAAACTTTATTTCCTTTATACATTAGGTTATTAGATTGCTGTGGATGCAGACATCAGCTGTAACGACCTCCCTGGGAAAAGGCCACGGGGCTGACATAGCTGGACATTGAGATTTTAAATTACAATTTCTCAAATGCTGTAAATGTCATGAGCTCATCCTTGCATGAAGGATTTAAAGGCCTGAGCATATTTGACATTTACAAATCTTACCCATACCCTGGTCACACCCCATTATTTTATACTATGTAATACTGCGAGGGATAAAGATGGTGGTCTCCTTTCTCTTTCAGCACCCAAACACACATCATGGAGCTCATACAGGAGCTGCGTTTGGAGGTCTACCCACAATACAATGCTGGCAAGAAAGGTGCACCACATGGGCGGGCCTGACGCCAAGGTCCGCACCTACACAACGAGTATCCCTAGTCTGTCCCCAGGTGGTGCTGATGGACCTCACCCAGCTCCTGTGGAAGGTGAGGCAGCAACGTCAGCCCGGAGGTACACGGCAGTATTTAGGACTATTCGCTCACTCGGAGCTGTCTTCCTCGACGCCCCAGGAAACTCTCTGAGAAGGATCAGCTATATCACCGCAAATCTCAGGACGCCAAATATGATACCAGCAAAACAGAAAAAAGTGGTTTAATTGATTGTTTGTTGAATTTTTCATGTGTGGTAAGCAGGAAAAAAACGATGACGACTCACTTAGACCTAGCTAGTAAGTAAATTGATAGACTACAGCGTATGAAGGAGTATCTCACAGAGGGCGTTTTTCTTCAGAGGCCAATTCATAGGAGCAGACATCTTTTGTAATCAGCTTTATTTTCCGACAGCCTCACCGTGCCGGGAATCAATATGACGTCCCCAAATGGATGTGGTAATGATATTCCACATTAGCAATGCTGTGTGAATTTGGACTGATAGCACAACGGCGCATTTATCACACTCAGCGAGAAACCCTTACTGTCCCAGATAAATAGTTATAGACTGCGGTGGAAAATGTAGTGGGGGGTGTCACATTCAGTCGCCTACAACTATTCTTTTCTGTTATCTGTGTCAACGGCTCCAAATTGGTAAATGGAGACAAAATGCTCTACGATTTATGTGAGTTTAGGTGATAATATGATATAAACTGTGTGTGTGTGTGTGTGTGTTGTGGGGGTTGCCTTTTACACACAGATTAACAGGCTATGTGCCACAGTGTGTGTCCACGACCCTTCCAGGACTCCCAATGCTGTGGAATTGGACAGCATGACCCTGCACTCCTACGTTGAGCAACACGCCTGGACTAGAGGTTAGGTCTGACAGGAGCTCTGAACAACACTTAGTTCTGTCTGTCCTTTTGTAGTAACCACTCTGGTGTTCCTTCTGTTATGTACTGGTCTTGAATCAGGCCAAAAACGAGGCTTTTTCTTTTTAAAAAATTAAAAAGAAAACATGCAATGGGTGGGAAAAAAAACAACGTTTTTTCAATGTGAATCAGCTTGTTTCACAAACAAAGTGACAGTATCTTGAAATAGCGCTATACACTATCTATAGTTAAGAACAGAATAGAGATCTGCCCTCTATTCTGTTCTTAACTATAGTTAGTGTAAAGTGTAGTGACATTCACTAGTTGTGCCTCGATTTTATACCAAATCAAACAATGCATTGTAGTCCCGTCATGTTTACTGACCACAGGCCAACCACTCCTCTGCTCTGGGCATGAAAAATGATCTTCATCCTCTCAGGTCTCTCGTTGTTGAGTGTACCCTAACTGACCGGCTAAACATGGTAGATCAACACCTAGCAGAATAAATAAGTAGTCCACGGTGTTGAGCTGTGTCAGTATTGTATACAACAGTGTGAAAACATCCATTTCCCCAGAGCTAACGGAGGAGATGGGGCTTTGTAGCAGGGCGGTGTTTGGCGTGGAGCCATCCCAGATGTCCTTCCTATTCTTCCTCATGTATTGTGCAGCAGCTGGAGGGGTGCTGTCGCTGCTGGAGAGCACGCCGGGCTCTGCTCAGGAGTTCAAGGTCAAGGTACTCCTCTTTCTTTCTCCGAGCCGTTTTGCCTTTCTTAGGACTAAGTACTTTGTTGACTCAGGTACGTGTCACTGTCAGCTGCAGTGCACATTGGATTTCTTCAGCTTGATTCCCCTCAGCACTCAACCTTTCATCGCCACCCACACCCCCCATACAAGATTTGCACCATCAATTTAGATCCTTTCACATGTCTCAGCATTTGGTCTGTAATGGATTGTACTTTTTTTTTGCTGCGTGCTCCCTTCCAGCACGGACATATACAATACTTTGAACTTATGGTTCCTTACTGTTCTATTTTCGTGGCATCTATAGAGCCTTTCCTGCACTCAGAGTGAACAGAGATTGAAAGCGAAGAACACCCATGGCTCCATGTGCACAAAAGGTTTCAACTTCCACACTTTATTTCTTAGCACATTTCTCTACTCTCTCCATCTGTTCCGCTCTGTCCATTCCCTTATTATCATATACCACTCCTGTGGTCATGACATTACATTACATTACATTACAGTCATTTAGCAGACGCTTTTATCCAAAGCGACTTACAATAAGTGCATTCAACATAGGTAGGCAAGAAAACTACTAGTCACCAGAAATCGTAAGTGCATTTCCTTCCTAATCAAGCAACTAAGAGCAGAACTAGGATGACAGAGCCACATTTGCAGTACGAGACTCAAAGTTGAACTGGAATTGGCTCTTGTCTCTCTCTCACCCCTCACCCTTTGTCACGTCACGAAAGTGTAGAGAAAAGTAAGAAACAGAACTTGGAACTGGACACACACACACACACACACACACACACACACACACACACACACGTCCTTTTTATATTATGTATATATAATGATTTTACATCCTTTACAGTAAGACTGATTGATTGATTTATTGAGTGTTTGATTGATTTAGTCACCTCATGTTATTATTTCTGCTACTTATTCTTCTTCCACCCAAGCTTGGTCATCTAACTACTTCCTCATACTTTTCAACATAAACTCCATGGCCACTTTAAAGAGATTCTTTGGGACCGTGCGTTATAATTTCAATTATTTTTATGATGTTTCCTTTCATAGTTACATATTTTCACATATGGAGGGATGGTGGGATGTTTCAGTGAGCTGGAGTGGAGGAGACAATATCGCAATTTCTACTTCTATCAGACCTTGACGCTTGCATTCAATTTCTATTGTGTCCTATACTTCTTATACTTATGCCTGTATGTAATATTTTGAATGTACTTTTTGTTTTACACAAGGTTGTTTTAATAGAAATAAAACTGAGGTCAGTTGGAGCTTTTTCAACAAATTCCATGCAAGAAAAGCTGCTCCAACCTTGGATCACTAAGTATAGTGTTATTCTGCCCATAAACCTCACAGTTATTACTAAAGGTCGTACCATATTGCACTCACATATACCTTGCTCTAAATGAGCCTTTCAGAACATGTACTTATATTAAACTATCTTAGTTTTGCATCCAGGTGTTTTTCTTTTGCCACTACTCACTTCCCAACCCATCGCAGACATATGTGCACTAGCCCAGACAAAAACGATGAGTCATGCCTCGGGGGCTAGCACACCGTCCATACTTGCTTCTATTTCCTGCTGCCCGTGTTCAAGTTCAAGCCCTCCCGGACGAGGCATCCTTGCCTCCTTTTGGACTGCAATATCTGTCTCTCCACAGGGCGGCACCCAGCAGCTTTCAGAGTGTCTGGCGGAGCGTGTTGGGTGGGAGAGTGTCCGGCTGGGCTCGGCTGTGACGGCCATATGGCAGGTAGAGTACAGTAACAGCTCACTCAGGGATTGATGAGGCGCGACACAGAGATAACAGCTTCCTCAGTGGGGAAACAGGCCATCTCCTGCGAGTGGACTGTCTGTTCCGCCTGACTTGTCTTTCTTATCCAGACCTGAGAGGCTCAGTATGCCACATGCACGCCAAAGTAGAGCTTTACCCAATGCTCCTCACAGCTAAATTGTATATCGCAGCTTTTTTGTTTGTATATGAACCCTATTCTCATAGATTATCACAGTGGCATATATTTGTGCAGTGAGCATCAGTTTGGCTTTACCCTGTTTTGAGACAGTTTTCTGTTGGAAAGGCCTGATTTTCAGTTCGTTATCATATGTAGCTGTTTTACAATCCTATATTCTGTGGTGGGTGAGTTTTAATTATCACCAGAGGCTATGAGTGTAGGGGAAATACTTGTGAGACCTAGGGGGTGGCCACAGAACAGTGCCATAATTACAAGGGAAGGACGGTGCTGTAGTCTGAATCATGCAGATATATCTTGCTGCAAGGCTTTGTATCTCGGGTCCACACTTGACCTAGCCACCTCTGAACTGTTATTTTACCATATTATATAAGTAAGATGCTTTCGCCTGAGGCATTGTTGATGCACGCTGCACAAACACTTGTCTATTGTATAGCCATACCTTTACAAACAAAGGGGGAATCTATGGGAATTGAAGGTCTTGAAGAGATTACCTGACTTGATATCCATAGAAATACAAAACAAAAGCAGTCGAATTATTAACCATCACTTTAGAAGCATATTAAGTCTACCTACCGGACTTTAGAAGCGCCTTTCTTTCACAAAAGTGTACTGATCAACACATACTGAATGAATCCAACAGCTTGTCTGGATACACTATATGTCCAAAAGTCAGTGGACACCGCTACTAGTTATTGAGTTCAGGTGTTCCTCAGGGTTTGGGCTTGGCCCCTTAGTTCCAGTGAAGGGTAATCTTAATGCTACAGGATACCAAGACAGTTTAGCTTCCAACTTTGTGGCAACAGTTTGGGGAAGGCCCTTTGCTGTTCCAGCATAACATGGTTAGACGAGTTTGGTGTGGAGGAACTGGACTGGCCTGCACAGAGCCCTGACCTCAACCCCATTGAACCCTTTGGGAGGAAGTAGAACGGCGATTGCGAGCCAGGCCTTCTCGTCCAACATCACTGCCTCACCTCACTAATGCTCTTTTAGCTGAATAGTCACAAATTCCCACAGACACTCCAACAGCTTGTGAAAAGCCTTCCAGAAGAGAGGGGGGGTCCAACTCCATATTAATGCCCATGGTTTTAGAATGGGATGTCCAGCAAGCTCATATAGGTGTGATGGTCAGGTGTCCACTGACTTTTGGCCATATAGTGTATGTAAGCTACCCTGAAGCACCAATACCCCCAGTGACGGTTTACTTAATTGCAATTTGTACATATAGCAAATTGTTTCCAAACTCAAATAACTCAAATACACTTTCAAATACAAATGCAAATTTCAAATAGCCCCAGCATACCAAACACCACATACCAACAAATCCCTGTAACTTGCTTGTTAAGTAAAGCCGTGCGTGTGTTTGTATGTTTCAACAGGATGGTGAGTGGGCCACGGTGAAGACTGCCACAAACAACTTCCTGTGTAGAACTGTGATTGTCACCTGCCCCCCTCATTTGGCAGGTCAGTGTGTGTGTGTCTCTCCCCACCCCCGTCAACACACTAATGAAATCCTCACTGATGCAGAAGGAAACTCTCCCACTCACTTACCAAGTCAGTCAAACGTGGCAAAGCCGTGCACCCATGCAGATAAATGTGTGATTCCCCTAACTCATTTTGGCTTTGTGTGGGTCATGTGGCCTGTGGCTTTAGTAGTTGTTATGGCTGGGACTGGGGTTGACATGGGGCTGAGACTTGGCCCGGGGCTGGGGATTTAGATGAATTGGATGTTGAACCAGGAGCAAGAGTCGGGGCTGCAACCTGACTAAGGTTTAGACAGGGCAGTCAGTGTAGGATCTAGAGGCGTAGAGCTGGATTTGGGTTATTAGGTTGGGGTGCCGAGGATAGATCTACTGATACTTGGACTGGAGTTGAGGGCTGGGTGATGTCGAGGCTGGAATTGGGACTGATTTTGCCAAAGTTGGAAGAGACTGAAGCTGAATCCGAAGCTGTGCCTGTCTGGCAACCGATCTGTCAGTCAAAGCTTCATACTCAGAGGCATGGACCATCGCCAGGATCCTTAATGAGACAGGTTTGAGAGCGGCGTTGAATTATGCAACATGGATTGCTCTGGCTCTGATGTCAGTGCCACCCGTTGGCCTTAAATCAGTAAGTGGGGAGGTTGACAGGGACTCTTAAAAGCCAAAGGCTGGCCAGTGATTTAGACATCGCCTCTCCCAAAGGCAGTCTGGGGGTAAATAAAAGAGAGGATTGCCGCTTAAAAGTCCTCTGTGTGACGTGTTTCACTTTCATTTTCTGGAACTGGGGGAAACCTGAGCAGCTTTTTCAGTCGGTGGCAGAGCCAAGGACGGAGCTTAACACAGACAGTGGGAACGACGATTACGACTCAGAACTGAATCCAAGTTCTCATGCACAGTAGACGTGTTGAGCATTGTTCACCATATTCTCATACGAGGCTCTTTACTTCCAGATGTTTTGCTGTTCACATCCCTGATTAATCATGAGGTCGTGCTCTTGCTCCTACTTACAAAAGCACAGCCACATGCACACATACAGATATAGACACACACACACACACATACACACAACAACGCACCTACCCTCCTCCAGCGAGCTGTGTGAGTTGTGTGTTCCCTGATACATCACGATTGTCCCCCGTCCTGGATTTATCTCCCCATCCATCCATCTTTTATAATGAGCACAGTCAGTTTTTTACCTATTTTCTCGCCCATCTCGATGATTTATGAACTGTTTGGATTGACTGGGATATTAGATTGCTATGCATGAAAGGATGTTGAGCTTGAAAATGAGAGCTTCGGCTGTGTGTTGACTTTTCAAAATGCCGTTGCAGCATATACACGTCTTAGTTGGTAAACATATTCCCATGTCTATTACACCTTCTGATATGTTGTTTTGAGGTTGCATAACAAAAACAAGTCCTAATGAAACTTTCACAGCATGCAGTTGGAGTTTAATGCAATTAGGTGCACAGTCCAACAATCAGCTCTGCACTTACTAAATTAAGATTTTGTTTCAATGTGTTTTTCTGCATGCCAACTGTCTGCCTGTGTGCATGTCTGCGTGTCTGTGCAGGCATGTGTATGGACATTTACTTTTGAATGGGTTCCTCCTGCTTGAGGTGAACTTCTTGACATCACTCAAAGTTGTTCTACCTGACTAAAGAGGGATTTCAGCTGAATGCAATTGAACTTGAGAGGCAGCCAAGCAGCACTACATGTGATGTTGCCATCTATCTTCTCATGGAGAGGAGCTGTTGTAATGACAGCGGCGTTGGGCAATGGCGAGGAAACCATCAGATCTGCCACTCACAGTTTAGTCCACAGCCTTGTTTACACTGGTAGAAAACAGGTAAGCAATGCATTAGCATTGATTTGCCAACTGCCACTGTGTGTGATGTGCCAGGATTCTAGGCCAGCAGTTGCTGTGCCGTGAATGAAACTGAAGGAGCCTACTTTAGGGATTAAACATAAAGTGGAAGCGGTTGTAGCACTGAAGTGATTGTTAAGATAAGTAATGCTGGGTGATTTTTATCTCGCTGTGAGTTTAAACTCTGTGGAAATTAATTTAGTTATCTGCGTTCAGTTTGCATCTCCCCTGTTGCTTCACAAAAAAGCTACTAATGAGCAAGAAATACAGCAAATGCTGTTTGCATAGCGTTGGTCACCAGTGGAATTAACCCATAGTGACAGACCACAATCAATACTGTGGTTCTAAGGGATGGGCTTCTGCCCTTTCTGTTTTTGTATCAGTCATCAGGTATTAGAGTAACAATTTAACACCTTGAGCTTTTCCACTCCATACCCCTAATGGGCCAATAACACCACAGCTTAGCTAGCTAATGTACACAAACATGCCGTTGTAGGTTTGTATGTTTGAGCTGTACCTATTCAGACTTGGCCTTCTCAATGTGTGCACTGAGGATTCAGCACATACCTTCGCTCGGAGATGGTTTTATTCAAAACCGTGGTTTCTTCTGGAACTTTTAATCAGTTAAAACTGAAAAGTTAAAAATAAAATGTACTTCATTTAGGGAAATCCACTTTTGTTAAATTCCCTAAATAGTAGTCCCATGGATCCAAATTTTGTGGGACTAAGTAGAGCAATGATGAATGATTATTTTATCAATGTAATAAATTATTAGACAACTAGCTAGAAGGAATATCGGCCTTGAATGCCTCTTGATGTGATTGTTGTTAAAGCAAAAATGTATTTATGTATGTATTGTATTAAGTATTGTATTATGTAATGTATTAATTTATCTTTGCTCTCCATTATAATGATAAAAATCACAAGATCAGACTTGCGGTTTACTCCTTCAGGGCTGTATTTTAGTGATGGCGGATGGCGGGGCTTTGTGCAGGCAAAGCGACATTTTTGTAGGTTTCTTTCTCGTTTGCACCCATTTGGCATTTTGGTGACTTGCCGTTAACGTGACTGCGCTTAAGTTGGAGGAGAGGCGCAGGTAGGTTGTGTGTCAGTAACGATCAAGTAGCACAGTGTAATGTTGCTGTCAAGGATTATGGGGATTTGTGCTTGTGTCGCCCTCCTGCTTAGACCACATCAAAAGTGCACAGCGCAAAGCGCAGGCGGCTTCTATGCTATTTTCATGGCTTTACCAAGCGCTGCGTGCATGAACAGATCCTATTCTAAAGCTTACCAACCCGCTTTGTGGATGATATGTTGGCCAATTTGACTTTGATATAAATCCCTCAAGCAGAACATTTTTTATTCTACATGTGGCTGTGGAGTGAATAACTGTCCTCCAACAGAGAACTGTCAGTGTGCACCATGACGCACTGAGAACAACGTTGAAGAGAATTTCAATGTCTCCATAACAGTTTTTTCTTAACAAAAATTGATTATTGATTAACTAGGCCGTGTTTTCGCTCGCGAACCTGCACAAGTACTGCAGTTCTTTTGTGGTGGAACCACTCTGAACTGTGCTCTTCCATCACACTGCTTTTAAAGGGAAGAAAAAGAGGTGATTTGATTGGTCATGATTGCAGCCAGGCTCGCCACACTGTGTGCCTCAAGCCATGAAATGAACAAAAATCAATCACCATGCCCTTAGTGTTAACTCCTTTAGTTCAGTTTGTTTGGGCGGGTGAGAACGATGGCATTTGAAATCGGTGCGTACCAAATAACTGCATCTCAGTGCTCTTCCAAGCCGGCTGCAGTGTGGCTCAATAGCAGTGAGAACGTAATCCGACCCAATGCAAGGTTTTATCAGTATAAGAAGCAGGATTCAACGTTGACATTTCTTTCCACTTGCCCTGTTGGCCAGTAGATCAGAGTTCTACTGGCCCCTAGTATATTTTCACTGGCCCAGCAGGCAAAAATGAAAATAAGCACTTCTTCATTCATTTACCTTATTTATTACCAATAAATGTATCATATTATCAGTTTAACAACACCTCGCTGCTACCCAAAAAACATACATGCCTTATTTGACACACACACATGCACACACACACACACATTGTGTGTGACCATGAACTCAACTTGAAATTGAGCTTGAACTTAAATAACTAGAAGAATATAGAGAAAATAAACATGATTGAGATGAAATGTTGGATTCTCTTCCACCTATTGCATATATGGGCTTGTAAGGAAACATAATCAACAGTTGACATTGGCAAAGCAAACAAACAAAACTCAATAATGGATGTTCACCATTGTACCATTGTATGGAGGTAGTGCATGCAACCTTAATATCCATTCAACTTTCTCTTTCTTTCAACAAGGTAATAGGTTTTCTTGTTCATCAACATTCCTCGTCTCTTCATTCATCTGCCTTGCTAAAAGAGACTGTCGCATCGAGATGTTTATGTTCATTTGCGGTTCCTTTATAAAATGACCTTCCTCGATACGCTTCATGCGGTGACGCACTTTGCAAAACATTGTGTGGATTAATTTGTCTTTTTCCACCCAAAACTGTTGTTCCCAGCGTAACAGAAATTGCTTTTTCCTTTTCCTTCACCTTGTAGCTTGAAGTTGCCACCACCATGTCCGCTGCACACTATTCCCTCACGCTGAGGTGGGGTCAAATCTGATTGGTCGGAATACATACAATAGAAAGGAATGTGGGCCAGTGACAGAGCAGAGAGGCTTATCACTGAGTGAAAAATAGTAGGACCAGAAACCAGACATTTTTCGGGGCACTGGCCCATTTGAGCCGATGACTGACCAATCAACTGGCCCAAGTCAACCTCTTAGTGGCCCTCAATCCCTACTGTCAACCCCTGTATGTTGTTTCTAATTTATCTCTATATTATTTCAGTGAATTGGGCTTCTATGAGTGTTTGCCCTGGATTATGGCACAAGGGATAGTAACACCATATCCTGTGTATTGATGAATGTATTCTCAAAATGTCATTTAACTATATTCTCAAAATTTCGACTTTATTTTCCCATACAATTATTTAAAAAAATCCCCTTCCAAAAATTACCTTCCTCGCTCTAATACTCTTCCGTACAAAACAGACGGATGGATATTTAGTAGATAAAAAAAGAAAGAACATGTGACAAAGTCACAGCGATCCAGGAGGACCTTGGAGTCATCAGATAAAAATGAGAAATGTAATAGTAAAACAAATATAGGACATATATTATTAGAATGCCCTACGACGGAGGACAAAATTTCATGAGAAGGTTGGTAGGATTGGAAGGGAGCGGATATTAGAGTTACGTGACCAGCAGCGGGTACTTAGTAGGGCAAGTTTTAATATGAGATAGCAATATAACATGTACAGCCATGCTTAAAAGTGTGTGAACCTTTTGTGCAATTATATAAATGTAGAGTTTTTAATCATGCAATCCTGAAATAAAGGATTTATATTTACAAATGTCACGTGGAAATTGTGCATGTAGTAAAATAAAAATAGCTTAAAGAGAGTGCAGGTGCAAAAATAAGTGAACTTCCTCTTGCATTAGTTAAATCAAGTAGGTAAGTAGGGGGGTAAATAATTGGGTATGACGTTAACGTAAAGTAAAATCAATGGTCAGATCTTTGGGGAGGGATTTGTGTGGCAGTCCCATAAATACAGGTGATAAACCCGGTCAGTTTGGTGTTTCCCATGCAGGTGAAAGAAAAACACTATGCCGCGATCTAAGGAGACCTGAGGCAGCTGAACATTTAACATGACAGTGACTCGAAGTGGACCTCCTTCTGAAATGAAAATAGCCACAAGAAAAATATTAAAACTAGTAAAAGAAAACAACCCCAGAATAACATCCAGAGATCTACAAGCCTCCATTGCTGCATCTGATGTCATTGTGCATCAGTCTGGCCAAGGTCTCTGGACAGATCAGTCCAAAATGTAACTGTGTGGTCACAAGCACAAATGCCATGTTTAGCGACAACCCAAAACTGTCCCCTACCACAATGACCCCCTGGGAGTGTCTGCAGATACCCCAGGGATAGCTAGAGGAGGTTGCTGGGGAAAAAGGTCTGCGCTGCTCTGCTTGGCCTGCTGCTACCATGACCGTGACCTGGAAAAGCAACAAGGACATCTATGGATGGATGGATAGCTAAGCTCAATTTGGTTTCCTGAACTGCTGAACGGGCCCTTTCAAAGCAGAGGAATCAGCCACCTCAGCCCGTTGTTGTTGAGACCAAAAGCAAGTCTAGAAATGATTGGGTAACATTGGTACTCGAGTGTGGAAGGGGGGTGGTTATGGCTAATATTGAGCCTGGAGGTGTCCAGGGCCTAATTCAATTCATGATTGGTGATGGAAGGTGCCCACTAATTAACCCAATGACATACCCACACTCACACACTGCACCCTGTAGCATGTACATTAGGCCGTAAGTGACCAGTGCTGCCTGTCTAATGGTCCTGTAGATTCATGACGATGTAGCCTGGCGTCCTTTACGGTGACCGTTTGTTCTGTTAATATGGCATCTGAACTGGGCTTCTGTAAGGATGCTCCCCCTGTGCATGTATGTAAATGTATGGGTGGAAGAGATGATATAATTTCACAGCATGCATGGGCAAAAAAATTCTCTCCAAAGCTTTCATCTTGTATTTCTAAAAGCTAGACTAGCCATGAACTAGACTTTGAAAACTTTAGCTATTTTATTACTTTTTAAAGTTTCCTTGTACCACTCTTTATAATTGCCATTCTAAAACTGCATCTATGAATGATCCTCCCTTTGATGTTATGTGGTGACTTTCCGTGTTTCCCTTCCCTTATCCCTTTGACACTGGAAGGCCCTATGTGCTATAAGTTCAGAGTGAGAAAGTAATGGGAAAATTCTTCCCCCCTTAGCTGGAGGCTACAGTACATGTGTTTGCCTCACAGGTCACTGCCATGGAGGAGACTGAGACAGCAAGGTGAAAGTTATCCAGTGATGAGAAGTAGATTCACAAATGTGAAGTGAGAGAGAGAGAGAGGATCAAATAGGACAATGTTTTTAAAAAAAGAGAGGGAGATCGAGACAGACAGAAAGAGAGTGAACAGACTGAAAGAAAATTGCTTTGGGGGAAAGCAGAATCCTATGAAGTCAGGGCTCAGAAGCCAGTTAAGCAGAAGACACTCTTGAACAAATATGGCATAGAAATGGGGGAAAGGGGGGGTCTGGTGGGCGGTAGGATGACAGTGCCTCTGAGAAAGCTACTCAAATGAGGATTTTGTCAGCTTCTTTTAGAGGGAACGTGGTTCACTCCGCCTCCTCTGGGATAAACAACACTGGCTTTACTGTCCTCTGCTTCGTAGTACTGCTCTGGTCAGACTGTGAGGCAGGGATTCCCTGATACGCATGGTGGTTCAGGGTGCTGACATATCATACAAGTTGTTCATTACATTACATTACATTACATTACATTACAGTCATTTAGCAGACGCTTTTATCCAAAGTGACTTACAATAAGTGCATTCAACATAGGTAGGCAAGAGAACTACTAGTCACCAGAAATCATAAGTGCATTTCCTTCCTAAACAAGCAACTAAAAAAAGTGCAATAAGTTATCTACCTACTTTTGAATTAAACAAATGAGACAAATAAGTAAATCAAATTAACAAGAGCTAATAAACAAGAGCTCAGACAAATGAACAAGTGCTAAGAGGAAGGGGAATATTCTAGTAATAGTAAGTAACTAAAGCTCTGTATGTTTAGATGAATGCTTAAAAGTCAAATATAGTACACAATATGAAAGGCCAAGTTGTGTGAAGGCAAAGTGCAGTACTTATTTAGTACATTCAAGATATTGAGTGCTATAGGTAGGGTGGAGGTAGGGTGGAGGTAGGGTGTACAGCGATACGGGATATTTTAAAAGCATGTGGGTGCAACTGTCACAGTAGATCTTTGTATAGAATCGTGGATGACAGGATAGTATCGCTGTCAAACACAGAAAAAACAGACGCCAAAATACTTATTTATCTGTCACCGATTCAAACATTAGACCAGCTTGATGGATAACGAGGCCCCTGCTGCTTTTAACTCAGCCGGTGTCGGTGTCAAAACAAGCGGCGTAATGAATATGACATCTCTTGACAGGCCGTATGTCATGTGTACAGTGCTGTCATTTGAACGTCTAAGTGACCATGTCAAATTAGGTTTGGGCCACTTATCATGTCACTGTTTTTCAATTTAACTGCTTTGAGATCATCAATTTTATTTAACATAAAGGGCATTCGTTTGAAATTGCTGACAGGCCCTTGACAGTTTCCAAACGACGTTTCACATCTTCCACAAGTTCATTCGTTAAAAGCCTGGCTTTTGGCCAGATGTTGCTTCACTTGCCAGAGCGAGCGATTGAAACAGTCTTCCTTCTCCGCGCGTGACACACACACACTCAAAGCCGCTGCCTCTGACAACACTGATGAAGTTATTCGATCGCGCCTTCACAGGGGAGAAGCAGGCGGGCCCGTCGTAAAGGTAAATACGGCAATTAGGACTCTGAGGCGCAGCGACAGGAACAGTAATGTTTGGTCAGAGAGATTTCTGAGCAGGGCCACTCTACCAGTCGTAGTCACTGGGGCATTGAATTCAATTTACCTGAGTGCTAGTCGATGATTCAAAAGTGAAGTCGCTCTGATCAATAGAGGGATTAGCTTAAGTGATATGTTATCTGTCTTCACACATCTGCCGCTGCCTCTTTGTTTCTCCCTTTTTCTCTCTCAAGCACACGTTTGTCCTACGACGTCCTCTTGCTTTTCATCTACACCTTTGATGCCTCCCTTGAGTTTATTCCATTGTAGTCATTTTCTTCATAACTTAAGTGTTATCGACCAATAAAGGCATATTTTTCCAATTTAAAGCAGTATGTCATTGTTGACCATCGTGTGTGTGTGTGTGTGTGTGTGTGTGTGTGTGTGTGTGTGTGTGCGCTGTTGTTTTGCCACCAGCCAAGATCCACTACCAGCCAGCTCTGCCCAACCAAAGGGAGTTCCTTACCCAGAACATGCCTGTGGGCCACATGATCAAGTTCATTATCACCTACCAAACGGTGAGTAACAGTAGTACACTTCAAACATTTATTCCTTGTCCTCCAAACAGTGAATTACTACTACTAACCCTACCGCTGATAGACAGAGAAGATTCATTTAGTTTCTGAAATAGGTACTGTAGATCATCAAGTTAAACAAGGTGGGTCAAAACTGCAAGGGTGTTATGTGAAGCCGTTACAAGTCGTGGAAATACAATTAGAACATTGATTTCAATGTAAAACCAATTATTAATGTGTCGTTAAGTTAATGTTAATGTTCAGTGTGTTGATTAATATGAAGTTCAACATGCTAGTTACATTTTATTTTTGATGTTTGCATGAGGGTTTGGAGAATCCATCAAGGTCTTTGAGGGAACCCATTGGACTTTAGTCTTTCATAGTTAGAACTGTTTCCCATACATACCGCCACAATATCGGAACGGCCGCAACAAAATAAAAAGTTGCTCAATGTCTAGAAATTGATCTAAATCAATCTCGTTATGTTCTCTGGCACGCCGATGAGGATGAGGAAAAAAGGTGAACGCCTTTCCTCCTCATCCTCTTGTATGAGACAGACCAGTACACCAGTAGCATTGCACTCAATCTGACAGACCCCAAACTCCCATGTGTTAGTAACAGTGTTTGTAAAAAGTCAGTGTGGCAGCCTGGGGGGGGGAGGGTGTGGGTGAGGTGTAAACTGGATGCAGGATAGAGTTGAGTCAGTGGATTGACTCTTCCTGCATCCAGCCTACGCCTCACCCACACCCACACCCTCCCCCCCCCCCTTAGTCTGCCACAGTAAGTAGTGTCAAACTGCCAAACACAGTTTTAGAAAGTTAACATAAGTGAAGTGCAAAGACTGACTATTCGCCAGTGGACACCGCTGTCAAGAAACTAATAAATCTGTACCCCATGACAAGCCTCTGCCCGCTCCACTTGGTATTCTCTAAAAATATTTGATCTTTTCCATTTTTGTACTCTCATGTTAATTAGTTTTTAAAAGATGTCTGCACAAAACTGCCCATATTTTAAATGAACAAAATGCTTGTGCGCCTAGTTAGTAGATGAGAATCCTCCACTTTGATAAGAACAAAATTATTGCAAACATTTATTAGATCTGGGAATTGGTTTTTCTTGTCAAGATACATTAAAGTTAAAATACAGTTTGCACTTTGATGTAATGAACCAATAAATACCAAAACATCGGTTGCTGAACTAGAATATGGTCTGTGTGTGTCCTGGGTAGCGTGTATACTTCTGTGTATACTTCTGTAGCACTGCCAATTGTGCAGGAGAATAAAAACATCACACACACACACAATGCCCTGCAACGTTTTATTCCTCTTGGCAACATTAAGTGATGATCCCTTGGTACACAAGTAATCTAATGCAGTCTACTTCATCCTAACATCAGTCTTCAATCCTCAGCATGGGAAGCAGGCAACTATACCAATATAAACATGACTGCAAATCAGAAAGCACAACAGTATTTTGCCAATATTTTCATGTTTTGACCAAGTTCAGAGTAGACGCGTCACGGTGGTTTGATGCGCCACTTGATGCTTTTGGTGCGTGTTCAGCAATTGAAAACAATTGGTTTCAATTGAGTATTAATACTGGCCTTAATGCTCAATTTCGTCTTTTACTGCAGAAAGAAAGATTGATTGAATTGAAGAGAAAGAAAGTTCAGATCATGAGGGAAAGCCTGGAGATACAAAGGAAAAGCTTAAAACTAAATGGAAAACTTTTTAAAAGTACTTACAAGCTTCCACTGTCCAGCCAGTCAAAAGATGTTGGGGAACTGGAAGAAAGTAGTTTATGAGAGAAATGTTAGGGATTTATTTCTCATAGATGTTACAATGTCAGAGCTCATAGGGCAGCAGAAAGTGCCTTTATTATTATTTATTGAAATGTTATTTATTAAGCTTAATTTCTTCCAAAGGATTTGTGATCTCAATAAATGGAACAATGTCAACATATTAATATGTGCACAAATCTTTAAGCTACTGTATGATGCAGGGCTACTATAGATATAGTGTGGCCTATATAGGGAAATATGTTTGTATGAATGTGTTTCAGGTATTCAGGCCAGTTGGTGGACCATTATGTTGTTGTCCTCTTCTTCCACGACACTGACTTTAATAATAGTAATACAAAAAATGACATCTTGTTTCCCAACATTCCCAAGATTTTCTAACAATGCTACTGAATTTAGTCTTCAAAAACAGCAAAATGGGCATATATTGATATCATTTCCCCATCCTTGTAACTTGTAAATCTCAGATGTATCGTAAGAAGATATCACAATAGTATGTTATTTGTGGTTCTAGTCACAGTGTTAGGTAGACCTGTCTAAAAGCCTTGTCTCTGCCGCAGGTACATTAGAGTCACTTCGTATTACACGAGGCAGCAAAGTTGCCAACAGACTATCATATACAAAACATCTGCATGAGAGCCAAATGTTTATTTTATGAGACGTTCATAATACATGTGTGGGTGTCGCTATGCTATCTTGGGGAGTACCATAAAACAGTCATGGCATGAATTGTTTGGCAATATGAAACTTTGGCAATATTCACTTGTGACTTAGCTGCATAGCAAAAAATAGGGCGAATCAATTGCACAGCATTCAGTTTTCAGGACAGGAAACATTCATGGCCAGCACACACGTTCTAACTGCCTGCAATCAAAATGCATGCAAAAGAAATTCTCACTCCTCTCGACCTCCAGTGAGGTTACAGTGCATGAGTTTCAATAGAGCACTGCCCCTGAATGATGGTCATACTCATGGACTGATGGTTCATGAAAACAAATTCATGCCTTACAGATTCATGAATACACCATAAGAGCTAGAGAGAGAAAAAAATAATTTACCATCTACAATAGTAGATTTTAATCTAACGTCTAACCTAACAACCTATTTTTTGTTTTACCTATTTTTCCATATTTCACTCTCATGAATTACTGTAAAGTCAAGCTCAACTGACAATCAATAGAGTCCCGTTTCCTTTTACAATGGATTACAAATGAATCCACTAAATATTTACAAACTGCATATAAAGATTGCACAAAGATTACTGCACATAATTAACCAAAACGTGACCAAATACTAACAGGTGGGAAAATCTCTTAAATTTGTAAGACACATTGTTGCTTGTCTCTTTTTTTCTCTCATGCGCTGATGCTGGAAGACTATTGGGATAGCAATTTCAATCAATATCAAATTTAGGACAAATTTGGAAATTCGGTAAACAAATAAAAACGAACAAAAAATGCAAACGGACTAATAATAATACAAAGTAAAGGCTAATTTACACCTGGAGCTTGTAGGGATTCATTGGCTTGTTTGACACTTTGGTAGAGCAAGTGTTTGCCAGTATGTGCCATGAACCATCTGGTGGAAGGGAAAGGAGTATTATTTCATGTAGAAATCATATGAGAAATCAAATCTCCTTTAACTTCAATTGAAATCGCTCCAGTATAAAGGTTTTTGCTGTGAGTTTAGTTGTGCAATATGTGTTTTTTGCAATTCAGGTAAGCCTGAGAATAAAACATTTTGTGCCGCCACAAGAATTTATTCATTATTTCTGCTGTAAATGAATAAGGCTGTTCATAACACTTATACAGCAAGTGCAGGTCTATTCAACTTTCAAAGTGCAGTTCAATCCTTTCTGAGTGGTTGGATGCCCACGCCAAAAGAGGTAATATTTCACACTTACCTACACTTACATACCACCGGCAACACCAAAACTCCCAAGTAAGTACATGGTTGCATTTTGAGTTGAGGTTATTGGACTACGGTGACTACTCACATACACGTCTCTGTTTCTCTGTAGGCTTTCTGGCGGGAGAAGGGCTTCTCTGGGGAGATAGTGGCAGGGCCCTCCAGTGACTGTCCGTTCAGTGTTACCTTCGATGCCACCAGCCCCAGCTGTAATGCCGCTTTGGTAGGCTTCATCGCTGGCCAGCAGGCCTCTCGATGGGGCTCCAAAGAGGTAAGAGGTTGTTGATGGATGAATGCATGGATAGCTGGATGGGTGGCATCTTGCAACCCATCTTGCAACCCCCCTTGCAACTCTTGCAACCCAACCATTAACCAGACTCGCTAATGCCCCAAGCTTCAAGCTCTTCTTTATCCCTGCAACTTTTTAAGCTCAAAGGAGGCTTTTGGCATGTTTTAGGAGAAGGATGGGATTTAAGAATGACGATCACCTTCTTAATGTTTTAAGAAATAACCTTTCTTAAGTGGGAGAAAGGGCAGAGTTGTTGACAACCTTTTGTTCGGCAGAGGGGGTGATGTCTTGTAATTGTATGTGACTTGACGGTGGTCGCACACTGAGACTTGCATTACACCGCAACGGCAATCTCTGTGCACCCCTTGACTACTGCTGTCGACAAGCAACTGTTATTTCATTGACGATTTCTTCACGACCTTTAACGCCCAGCTTCTGTCACTCAGTTAATTGTTCTTTTCGCTTATATTGTCCACAATCTAAGCATAGCATTTAATGACTACACACTTTCTAGTACCAGGCATGAATACTGCCATTAGCTGGTGCTGTTATTGAGCTGTGAGTAATCGAGTGAAAGATGTCACTGTTTTCACTCAATTAACCCTGGAGGCTTTATTGCCTCATTAGACAGAAGATTCATGTTTTTAGATATAGAGCTATGCATGTGAAAACACAGTCTTTGTGTCAAAAAGAGAGCAACACAGAGGCCAGACAGACTGTAGCAGAATACACAGGATTCTGTGGTAGAAAATCTCAAATTCAGCACATGTAAAATTGCAATTTCTGCAATATTCTGGGAACATTAAAAAAACACATTTCTGCATTAATAGTGGTTGTTATGGTCCTCCGTCTTTTAAGAATGTCTGTTTTGCGTTTGAGGTGGTGGTCATCAATTGACAGTGGTCTAATCAAGCAATAACTCACAACAGACCACAGCATATGGAAGAACCCTAGCGTAACAGATAAGGATCTACAAGCATTTCTTGAACTTTCTAACATCTGTGTCCATGAGTTCCCACTAAGAAAAACACTAGACAAGAGTGGTGTTGATGGGAGGATACCATGGAGGAAATCACCACTCTCCACAAAAAACATTGCTGCCCGTCTCAGGTTTGCCAAACACCACTTGGCTGGCCACAAAGCTAGTGGGACAATGTTCTGTGGCCGGGGAAGGGATGCTCACACTGAGACCTGTCCATCACCATTGACAATGCGGTGGTGACGTCGATCTAGACGACCAACTGTTGTTCTCGGCAAACACTGCGACATTGTGACATGCTCCTGTAGATTCCTACTCTACAACATCAGAAGGATTCGCCCCTTCCTCACTGACGAGACGCCGCTCATCCAGGCTCTTGTCATGTCCTGCCTGGACTACTGCAACTCCCTCCTTGCTGGTGCCCCGGCGTTTGCCATCAGACCTCTGGAGCTTGTTCAGAAAGCTGCAGCTCGTCTGGTGTTCAACCGCCCCAAGTTCTCCCACACAACCTCCATTCTCTGTTCTCTACACTGGCTCCCTGTAGCAGCTCGCGTCCAGTTTAAGACTCTGGTGCTAGCCTACAGGGCAGTGAAAGGAACAGCTCCTTTAAAGGAGGCATTAATGGTCAAGCTTTCTCCGGGCCAATGAGTCTCTCCTGCAGGGGGACTTTGACCTCTAAAACTGGAGTTGGTATACCTGGAATTTCCTGAAAGAAACTCACTCCAGAAAATGACATTCAATCTCGGTCTTACTGCATCAAAATGATACCAGAACAGCCCTATAGACTAGTCTGTACCACATTATGTCCATAAACCATGGCTTTATGAAATACCTGACAGGATTAAGGTGTTATAGAAACAACATAATGTCAAGTTTTGATGAATCTCCCTACGAAATGCCAATGTGTTGTTATTATTAGAGTCGTTGTAAATTCTTGCTGCAACTGCTTTCATATTGGTTTCGTGTAGGCCTAATCTCCCTTCGTGCCTATATTGCCAACATATCACATATCACATATCACATATCACACCGATAACTGAAAATTTTAATATTTTTCCCGCTACCTGAAGAATGAAGCATACATATTTGTGCACACACACTGCATATCTCTCTCTCTCTCTCTCTCTCTCTCCCATTTTCATTTAGTCACAACTCTTTTCCTCGACCAGACAAATTAAATCCAGCCGTCACATTGCTTGTTTTATACTTGCAACTGACTTCAGCCCATCAGCCTCTGTCATGGTCGTTTACCTCCGGTGTTGTTTTGGCATTTCAGTCATGTCGCCATTCCTCCTCTCTTTTCCGTGCTGCACACCTTTATTACACTCCATTTTTTATTAAATGTTTTACAGAACAATAATATCAATTTAAAGTTTTTATGCTCTATAGATTCATTTAAAATGAATGTCCTGGTATGACAAATTTGATAAAAGTGTCATTTATATTTGTCCGTATATATGTTCACTCTGTGATGGACTAGCTACCTGTCCAGGTGTCCACCCTACCTTCTGCCCAATGTATGCTGGGATAGGCTTCAACCCCCCCGTGACCCTGAATAGGAATAAGTGGGTATGGAAAATAAATATATCAATAATATTTACTTTGTGAGGTGGATGATTAACGCAAGCGCAACACCCCATAATCATTGACGCCAAAATTACACTGCAACACTTGATTGTTACTGACACACCCCCTACTGCGCCTCTCCTCCTACTCCTACTAATTAACTTCACCGTGAGTCACTAAAATACCCAACGGGTACAGCGGGTGTGCATCCACCGTGGACTGTCACAAAAATAGAGCTCTAGTACGAGCAAAGAGCTTGACATTTCCACAGATCATTGATACCGGGAGATAACGAGCACATCCTAGGGTATCTTTGACTTGAGCAAGACAGTGATTAGTGCATTGGATCTCTATGAAACAATCCATTATGAATAGCATCATTTATAGAACCTAAGATAAGAGGTGCTACCTGATCCCAAATGGTTAAGCTCTGGCAGGATGCTATCTAGGCCTTTTTGAGGAGATTTCATTGCCCTCCTTAACTCTTCTAACGTGACGGTTCTTTTCAAAGATGTAGATGATGTACATCTGTCACTATCCAGATTGCGTTTTGATGCATAGAGATCACTATAAAAAGCCTTAAAGACATCACTAACAGCCCTCGGGTCAGTCATTTATAGCAGCTTTGGCCTCATTTTGATTTAACGCTAGTGATCTACTTGGTCTATCACCATGGAAGTAATACTTTTACTTAGTCCTATACAGAATACATTCTACTTTGTGAATTGACAGGCCCCTGTGTTCACGTCTTAGAGCCACAAGGTGTCTGGATCTCCTGTCTGAAAATGTTTCACTTTGTTCTCTCTCCAACAACCCAATTTCAAGTTTTCGATCTCATTCCTTGAATGATGTAATTTGGAGGCAAATCCAATTCATCCAATCCGATCCCTTGATAAAAAAATAAATTCCTCCCATAAACTTTGAGGATTTTCACATTGATCCTTATTGATCCTTGGGGAGTTCCTTAAAACTCCCTGTTTTAGCTGGATGAGAAATTGAATTGGTGAGCAAAGAACCATTAAATCTCCATCTACTTGCTTTGGTGTATTCGATAGCCATGGTCATTCTGCGTGAGCTTGGGGAGTGAAATCAATATCTCTATTTGAGATATATCATCGGTTAGTGAAGGGCTGACCAAGATATAATGCCGGGTTGAGTAAAATGAGAAGTCCTTTACATTGTCATTACAACATGCCAAAGGGCCACCCATTTCGTGTCGGCTTGTACGATCCTCAGAGCTATAGAAGATCTTGGGAGTTTGTCTTCTGCCCCTGGAGATCTATCCAGTTGTGGGGAAACAAAAGCATTCAAATCTGGTAGTGCGACAAGGTATTGCTTAAAGTGGGCAAAAATTGGTCAAAATCATTTAGATTGATACTAAAAGTAGTTTAGTTTATTGTATGAAATACAAATCTCCATCATTAGTGCCTGAGTCCTCTACTAAAACTTTTTTGTATTGGAACAGTGATTAACACACCTTCAACCAGAGAGGAGGGACTAATCAGTGAAATCACCTGCTGTTGTCTTGGTTTGGACTGAAAACCTGCAGACTCTCGGCATGGCACATGATTGGACACCACTGTATTAGAATTTAAACACCTTGCAGTGTGATTGCGCAAGAATGTGCCCCTATAGTGTTATTTTGGAAGTGGTTCACATTTTTCTGAGTTCAGTGCAGCTCTTGCATGGTGTAAAAATTCTGTAATTCTCGATGTAAAATATTACATCATGTGTTGTAATGTGATGTCATGTGTTGCTGACATATCCAAAACATGATACCCTATAGATGAACTATCTTCCAGCATGGTATAACTGAGCAAATAAGAGCATAGATGGTGTCTTCGGGCTGTTTAGTAGGTTTAAGCTTAGCAAATGTATTTTTAAACAAAAAAAAGAACAAAATATGATATACATGAAACCAAACCGTCAGGGTATATAGAGTTATTCCTGTGGTGCTTGTATGTAACAGCAACGTGTTACCCCTGCCTCCAGTCTCATCTGGTGGGCCCAAATAATAATACATATAAATAAACTATCTTTGAGCTTTGTGGAGCACAGATAAATACTGCCTTGTAACCTCCTGTCTGCATTGTCCCAATACACTCTTATTATTGCGACGGCTAGCCAGCTAATTGCTGGTGAACGACTATTAACTTAATATTATTCTAGCCTCTCAATTATGACCGTAACTCACGCCTCCTGTAGTGGTGACTCTAAGGCTATCTCCATCTCAGGATCTGGTTCGGGCTCTGGGCTGCAGTCCTCTCTCCCGTTGTTTGGTGGCCCCGTTGGCAGTGGTACGAACGTCATTCTTAGAAAGACCTCTGCTTCTTGTGGTGAACTGAAGATGATTTCATTACCTTTGTAATGAAATTTCAGCCGCGGTGGATGAATCAGTTGGGAAAGAAAAAGCTTTCCTTTACACCTTATGTGTTCTAGCACCCTTCATGATTGCATCTTTGCATCATGTTTTCCCTCTTGAATGTCTCTTCCTACCAGTAGAATCCATTTTGGCAAGTTCTCTCCTTGATCGCCTTCCCACAGGGCAGCTAGTCTCAGGTTGTTGCACATTTTCCTATCCTCCATGTCTGTTCATTTGTTGCTAAATTCCTGCAACTATCTTTGCAGAAGTCCTTTGTTAGCACAATTACTGAATCGTTGGTGTGTTTTAGTTGCAGTTTCAGCTCATCTACGTGACCATAGAGCCCAATGCTAGTAGTAGTTTCCTTTACTGCAGGTGTAGAAAATGTCGATTAGCTTCAGTTGTTCCAGCATAGCTTGGCTAACCCCTAATAAAATGGACCTTGTGATCAGGTCTTCAACGTTGGAATGAATGAAACAATAACTTTAAGGGGTTGTGGGAGACTAGCTAAGGTATTAGTGCTGCGTCGTAGCCAAGCATCACCCAGAAGTCTGAGAATGGTGTTGGTGTATGAGAGAGATACTGTTGACAGTTTGTTTAAGTAAGATTTGACCATATATTATTATGATATTTGTATATATTACATTATTATATGCATTACAGGCAGTAAAGTGCAATGATTGGTCAAAATTGCAGGCACACACATGCTTTGGCAATCAGTTGAATTTTCAGTTAATTTTTGTTTGCTTTGGTGTGGAGGGGCCCATGGTGTTTAAAGGACATTTTCATTTGCTACATAGCTTCATTTGATTTTCAATAGAGTCATTGGCAGTCCTGAAGCAAATTACCAGCTACTTTTACATATTTCTCATCAAAGTTAATCTGGCACCATGCTTCTACTCCCTCCTTGTCCTGGTGCAAGGCTCTAATTAACTGGCGATGAGCTCCAACTCTGAACTACACAAGACAGTGTGCTGAGAGCAAAGGTACAGGCGACATGCTGATGAAGGATTTTAGACAATTTGGCAACATCTGTCACCCTGCTTTATGGTGATCAGGCCTTTTGGGCCCGAAGCCCCTGCTAGTCCGTACATAACTCATTGTGTGCGCGCTCACAACCAGGAGCATGTGCCGACCAGGCTTGAGTTATTCACATTGATTGCAGCTGGCTCTGTCCAGCTTGGATCGCTTTCTTGGATATGCATTCATATTTTAGCAGCCTGCTCCTATATTTCTGGGAATGATGAGCTAATGCAATCTAAGTACCAGGTTGAGAGTTATTTCCTCCTTTTTGCAGGTTGCAGAGAGGAGAGAAGCTGTGGTCGCCAGTTTGGTGAAATACCTTGGTCCTGAAGCCACATCCTTCATCCACTACGAAGAGAAAGTAAGTGTTTCATTGGCTGACATGTCACGTCATGTTTTAGTTTGAGTCATAATTTTATAATGTTAAAATTTGAATTGGGGTTCCTCATTATTTTTGAATTGGTTTTGTTATGATTGTTATGTTATGTTATGATGATTATGTCTTGTGCAGCTGTCTTGTGCAACAAATCAACTCAGAAATGATGCATTGTGCATGATTTGGGTCAGTCAAAACTCTCCTTGGGACAACTCAGATTCCCAAGGAAAGGGTCAGACATAAACATTCATGCATACACACACATGCATGCACACAAACACACATCCGTGTGCACAGAGGGCTTGGCTCCATTGCATGATGCACAGCACAGACTGACGGAGAGCATTTATGCTTTGCAGTATGTTAGCATTTTGCTCCCTGGGCTGCTTTTCCCTCACTGTAAGTGTTGTATGGCAAGGAACAATTGCCATGAGGAGACTTGGGGCAGGAATGTCAACTGACTATGAGACTCGAGGGGAACATTATGTTATAGAAACTGATATCAACAAGCTTACTGAACAGAAAGGATGAGCAGGCTAGATAGATGATAGCCAGTCTGATTCCCCATGCATCATTTCAAAATTTGCCAAAAATAACCAGTTTGTGCTAGGGGCGTTCTGTAAAAAACAGGAACTTTTCTTGTCTTCAGTGCAACAGTGGAATCATGAATGCCTCCACTGGCATTTTCAGTGATGTAACAACAATTCCTTGAATCTCGACAAGAGCTAAATGCGAAAAAAGCTATAGTTAAAAATATAAAGTTAGAAATACGTAAATATTTGAGTATATAAAGAATGTGGAGGCACCAATTTTTTTTCAACATTTAGAAGACATGTGGGCACTGGGAAAAATATATTTTTTAAGAAGATTCTGTTTTTCTTTTTTTTAAATATATTTTCAAAGAAATCAGTTTCCGTTTTTTCTTTCTTTATGATTTATGGCATTATAGCTGTTTTATACTGCACAGAAGACTTTCTCGATTCTAAATCCTGCACTTCAAATGCCCGATTTTATTAAATTTTTTTCTTTTAAATGTCTTATTATTTATATGTTCTTCTTTTTAAATCTCTCATGTCTTCTTTTTAAATCTCTCGTGTAAAGCACTTTGAATTGCCTCCATGTATGAAAGGTGCTATACAAATAAACTTGAATTGACTTGACCTGGACGACTCAACATCATTAAGGGAACCATTCACCACCAGAGAATTATAGAACAGAGCGCCTCACTTTCGGCCCAGCTTTTATCTCCGTTACCATCAGAGAACTGGTGTCACAAGGTAACTGGATGTTCTCTTTCAGACAACTTTGTTCAACACAACTCTTTTGGATTTTCACAAAACCACAGTCTCTCGACACCTTGTTGATGAGAGAGGTCAGAGGAGAGTGGGCAGACGTGTTCATGCTAACAGAAATGCTCAAATTACAGCTCTTTACAGCAGTGGTGTGCAGAAGGGCACCCTGTTGAATCCATGCCGTGAAAAACTCTGGAGACAAAAGGGGGTCCTACCTGGTACTAGAAGATATGTGTACCTAATAAAGTGACCAGCGAGTGTACGTATATGTATTGATGCCAGAAAATGTGTTCTTCTGTCCATGTGCTGTGAAATGAAATGAGAGGGGATTAGAGGAATAGAAGTCATTGTATTGTATTGAGTTGTGCTGTATTGTTGACACAAAGTCACGCTGTGTTATACTGCGCTGTGACATTTGTCATTCCTGTGGTGTATTACAGGATTGGGCTAAGGAGGACTACAGCGGGGGGTGCCCTGTTAATGTCATGGCACCAGGTCTGCTAACGTATTACCACCCCAGCCTGAGGAAACCCTGTGGCAGGTAATCAAACCACTGCATCACACCTCTCTTTCTTTCCTCTCTGTTCTCACCAACACTACTTATGATTACTTATTTATGATATAAAAAGGTGATGCAGAGGGATGTCGATGCATTTTAGTAAATAATATCATTTTGATGTACATTAGAAAATATGGTCTTTCAAGAAAATCTAGCTATATTGTATTATGAGTGATTGCTGGTTATACGTCCTGTTTGTATACCTCGGAAACGATGTCAGCACTACACAAAAGAAGTTTTGTGTCGGCCACTAGCATCCGGTGCATAAAGAGCATTGACCTGAGCAGAATGGAGAGCAGTGTGAGTGATTATGCTTCCACTGACATACATTAGTCCAGTTCTAAATAAATGGACGAGGGGTCAACAGGATCGGTGTTCTCGTGGGAAAACGTCCCATAATCCATTTCTAATGGCCTGTTAGGAGATGCACAAAGCTGAACGACTGAGAGAGAGAGAGGTGGGGAGGGGCGAGTTCAGGTGATGCATTTCCATAATGACATTAAACCCATAGGGAGCCGAGGAAGCTCATTACATAACGTGACTACAGGAGCATGGAGCGGTAGACCTCATCCCCATTCCTACCCCATATAGGAAATTAATCCTCAAGGACATGCTGTGACCTTGACGCAAATGCAGCACATGTGACAAAGGTATAGCCCCACACTGGCTCGGTTACCTCAGCTGTAGATGCTTCAAAACACAATGGTGACTCAATGATTTCAGTAATGACGTTCTCATGGTATTAAAGTGATTCTCCCGTATGGATGCTCTGGTCTAAGTGGTCATCATTTTGAGAACGTTTTGAGAGAGAGCTCCATTCCACTTCAGGGATTGTCATGGAGGGGATGAGAGAGAAGGAGGCGGAGCAGAGTAGAGAAGAGAAAGAGCAAATAATAGGTGCCAAGAACGAAGGATAACTTGACCCCGGGGGGTTCATGCTGAGCTAAGAGATCCATAATGCATGTAGAATAAACACCCTGCGCTGAAAACAGTTGCTTAAAAGATAACAGGGTTATGAAATGAAATCCAAAACAAAAATCTGATGTGGAAAACCATCTCTGTCTCCTGTGTTGTGCTCTTCACATTGTTTGTTTTTTTTACCAGCAAAGAAAAAGCAATAAGTCAAAAACTCTTGCAAAAACTGTAATGCAGAATCATTCTAAAATGATTCTGCATTACAGTTTTTACAAGAGTTTTATATTTCTTGTAAGGAATCGGTTTAAAGGCATGTGAATAGATGTTTCTACATAACGAGGCAAGATGTGTGCAGTATATTTGAACGGTTTATTCACCGCACTGAGAACAGTTTGTCAGTCGGGAAGTCTTATCAGCCGTCAGCCTCCTATTTTTTCACCTGAGTCACACAGAGAAGCGTTCAATAGCTTGTTTCAAGGCGGCAATAAGTGCTAACGGAGACGTAATTCTTCCTAAAGGGAACAGGCAATAAATGCTTTTCATAACAGGAGCATAAATGTCAGCGATCATAAAGTGTAGTGATTGGTTTCCTTACTTTCATCAGCTCGCATTTAACATTTCTGTGACTCAATGATTCCGGTGATCTCCAGGATCCATTGGGCCGGCACTGAAACGGCCACCCGGTGGTGTGGCTACATGAGTGGCGCAGTGCAGGCGGGTCAGCGGGCAGCTGTGGAGGTCCTGGCTGAGCTTTGCCCCTCGACCCTCACCCGGGAAGAGCAGGAAGCAGAGCGGCAGAATGAGGCTATCGAGTTCCCAGCACAGCAAACCACATCGTCATCAAAACTCGTATACCTACGCAGAGCCGTGGTCGTCATGGCACTCACAATGACTGCTGCTTTCCTATTGGCTCAGCGGCAAAATGAATTGCACAGGGTCAAGACTTACTTAAGACACGTGTTTGCAACAACCAAGTGTAACATCTTCCGATTGTAACATAAACCTGTAAAAGAGTTGGAAGTGGTTTTGATTTAAACAAATACAATTAGAGTTTTTACAGCGTTCCTGTTGGCTCGGCCTGCTGACAGCTGATTCTGTTGGCTCCAGACGCATGCTGCACATTTCATCCAACAGAGATATAAAGTTACACTTAATTAGATTAAATTACATTTTATTATACCCTATTATATTTTTATGTAATATATTACTTCAAATGATGGTATTACTTCATAGTGTTTATAATAGAATTGCTGTGTATTGATTTAATATAAAGTGCTCTTTAAACAGTTTAGGCAAAGGTATATTTTCTGACACATGCTGTTTTTTTTAATTACACCATAATTGTGTTGTGGTAGAGCAACGAATACCCTGAATATACATGACTGAAAGGTTGAGGTCTTGATAAATCAAGTGACTGAAAAATTGATAGTTTCATATCTTCCTCATCTAACAAATATCTCTTGACTCTTCTGCTTTTTTATTTAATTTACTTATTTTCTCTCACAAGACTTTTGAATCTTGTTTGCTGTCTGAGCTTTAGTCCATTAGTAAACTAAAACCTCCTGAAGGGAGAGGCAAGGGGACAAGGGGAGAAAATAGCCTCCTAGGCTCCCAGGCCCTCAGTTATGTGGTTTTCTTTGAATCCATCCTAGATTTTATCATGCGCTCATATCAGATTATATGATGAATTAAACAAAATATAATGATTTTTATTGCAGTTGGAAATATTCATACAATAGGGAACACGTGTTATTTTCAGTTGTAAAAATGAAAATATTGAAATCAATGTTTCCATGACTGTAAGTTTTGTCATGCCATGCTTAAAACAGTGTGCAACATGAAAATCCGTGCTTCCGTACTATATGCCTACTATGTATTGTTTCAAAACAAGCTGCAAAAACCTGCTCAAGAAGCTTGGAGCAACGCCCAGGAAATGCCAGGCAAACACACATATTCACCCACTCACGCACGCGTATGCACGTACACACACACACACACACATGCGCACATTAGTGCACACACCAAAACAGCCACAGACATTCGAATGAGTGTGAGATGGATGAACCAGTCATACAATGATAACGTCCCAGAGAGAGTGATTTAATCGCTATCACTTGATTGCACAGTTGATTGAAAGGCTTTTTGTCAGTCCCCATTTCTCTCCTAGAGGGTATCTCACACACACACCGGTCGGCTTGTTATTTGTCTTTGTTATCACTAGCTTGCACTGGATCAACTGCTTGTTCTCCATGGTTTCATTTAAGCCGGTCCAGATTGAATCAAGGCCAGCAGCCCAACATCTCTATATGTGTCAGATTTCGGTACCATTTGGTCACCGACTCGGCCGTTCTGGACGCCAGTCACAAGAGTAATGGCTCTTTTGTGGATCTGAGCTCCTCATTGCACTTCATGTTACATACAAAATATAGACTTGTGTTTTTCTCCCGCTTGACAGCATTGAGAGGCAGAGCAAAATGGATGGGGGTGCTATTTCAGGGACTCCACTGTGCCGCTTGGTGGTTCCTTCTTACGGTAGATGTCATCCCCCAGCTTAAGGCATGCATGTGGTCGTGTACCATCTGGGGGATTGCACCTGGCCCGGTCAGCTGCTGTTCTGTAGTCATTTAACGTAATCCAATTGGATTCCATGCTGGATGCATCATCATTGTCCAGTGATGAGCTTTTTCTCTGTAGAGGTTTTCTAAAGTAAAAGTCTGGTGTGTTTTTGTGTGGGTGAATGATAACACACATGGCTCAGCTTATTCAAGCCCAAAATCACCATCCACCATTACAGACCAAATGGTACGTCTGGAGGCCAAGTGGATGATGGGTAATAGGAGTTGGCCCTTGTTAATGCAAATTATGAAAAATATCCCTGATCTTTAATGGAGAAATTCAAAACCGCTACATCGCTAATTGACCTTTACCTCTAGTACCGCTTCATGTATTAATGCATTCAGAAATCAGTTTTTGAAGCCTCATAATTCCTCTATGAAAAAAGCACACCAGCGTAGAGTTGCCAGCATTCCCTTCATACACTCACTACAGCATTTTTTCTTGTGATTTGTTTACCTGCCCAGTGACGGCTCAGCTGTGTTCCTTCAAGCATGATGTTCGGTCAATTAGGAGTTGAAAGTTATTAAAAAAAAATTAAAAATTAAAAACGTTCAGTTGAATTTCCATATTTTCACCATGAAAAGTTTTCAACAATCTTGAATACAATCAAAATGCTGAAATTGTATAAAGAAATATGGAGACAAGGTGTTTCTTAATGACTCAGTAATGCTTAATATAATGTTTTTATGCTACAGTCATAAAGGCCTCCCTCTATAGTACGGTGTGGGTGTGTGTGTGTGTGTGTGTGTGTGTGTGTGCGCGCAGACGCAGTTTCTGGCATAGGTCATATAGGCCAGTGTTTCTCAATCCAGTCCTCAAGGACCCCCTGTCCTGGAGGTTTTAGCTCTAGCCTTACTCATGCACACCTGAACCAATTAAAGTTTCATGAGGTGGGTCCTTGAGGACTGGATTGAGAACCACTGATATAGGCAATTGCCTAGGGCAGCAAACGCTTGGGGTCGTCTACAGGAGATCTCGTCTAGGGTGTGGGTGTGTTTTGTCCATGTCAGATAGATAGATAGATAGATAGATAGATAGATAGATAGATCGATCCCTGATTTATCTAATGATCCCTGGGGGGAAATTTCTGGTGTATTGGCTGTGGCTACACTACACGGGATCTTTAAAGATAGCATCCTCCTCCAAATGCCCTCTTGCTGGTAAAACACGTGGATACAAATAGGAAACAGAAAACAAAAAAATGTGTTAGGCAATTAAAAATGAAATTGTAAAATTATGAGGTTTTTTTTGATTGCCAATGCAAACCATTAAACTTCTGAAATATTGATTTTCTGGCTGTCTTGGAGTAGATAGACTGTAGCCTCAGTGACCTGGCAAAGAACTGCAGAATAGTTTGCCTTGATGTGGAATACCAATAAATTCATTCAAGAATTCATAGTTCTCCGAGGACACTCAATATTTGTGAACATGAGCCAACTCCCAAAGCCAAAAACACAGAACTTAAACTTGAACCTAGTTCTTTAACCAGATATGCTCGCTACTGTTGCTATTTTTTGAGGTTTACATTTCATACTGTTGGAAGCTGCATCATGAGCTTTTGGATATCATCAACAACTGTTGTTGCCTTTTTGTTCTGTTAACTAAACATCACTCTTGTCCTGAAGTCGATAGCCCACTGCAACGCCCTGAACAGACCCTGTAGGCTTCTGTAGACTTTATTTACCGTAGTTTCGTCCAGACTTTTTCAGCTTATGTTTTCATTCATTTGTATTCATCTACTGCAGAATAAATAATAGACAGACATTTAATGAAAGCTTCAACATTGTTCATGCACATTTTAATGATCCTGGAAGACCTTCAGCCGTGATGCTAATATAGTTTACGTTTGAATCCCATTTAAGGACTCAATTTTCCTTAAACCTACTACTTTTAGCACCCCCTACCAAAAAATACTTTCAATGTGCATGCTAACGTTAACCACACACCAGGGCATTCTGCTTATGCAACATATAATAATAAATAAAAATAGTGGGTAAACACCTACATTGCTCACTAGAAGCCAGAATGTGGAAAGTTTACAGTTGAATAAGTGAGTATACAGCAATAATAAATAAAATTAAATACAATTAAGATAGTTAGTAAGCTAGCAGTAAATATGCTCGGCAACTAGCTTGTTAGTTGATTGGATTTTAGTTTGGTATCAAAGCACACTTGTCAAGAAAAGAATTTAAAAACATTTAATTAGCTTTGAAATAGCTAGTAGGCTAGTTAAATAAAGAGTAGCCACTGGTTTGATGCTGTAGTTTTGTATTGTAGTCTCTGATTTCTTCAGACAGCTTAACTATGCTATGACTATTCAAAAATGAACAAGTTGGAGAATTGAGAATATTTGTGCGTTCCTGTAATGCTGCTGTTGAATGAAACTTCCATTTGATCACATTTTTAGTGAGTCTAGTCAAATCACACACTTTGTTTAAAAATAACGATTCGTTCATGAGTCAGCCGTCACTAGCTTATGCAAAATTATTAATGTGAAATATGTTTGAAGCAAGGACCGGAACGAAGAGGGTTGCAATGCTGTGTGTACTTTTTTCTTTTAAATTTCTTTGCCAATTAAAAAAAAATGGCCCAAAGGGAGTGAAAAAGGGGCTATATAGATCAACTCTAAAGAGATGATTTTTTTGCTGAGCATGTTTATTTTTTTCTCTTCAATTCTCAAATGGTATCAAATGCTCTCTGCAGAAAGCCACTCACTTGGAAGCTGGAGTATATCAATGACAAATATAAAATAAATAAATAAATAAATACATCAATGATCAAACATAGGATGGTAGATTAATGTATTTTCCCTGTAAAATTACAGGGTTAATTAAATTAAATTACAGTCAGGTGCATTATCAGAAAAAAACATCTCAACCTGTAAGTTTATAGCGGGCATGATACTTCCATCTACAGATTGTTACTGTAATAAAATTACATTACATTTTTGTAGATTCAAACAATGTATTAAGAATGTAAATAGACAGCAAACTGTCAAATTTCAGTAAGCAACTGTAATGAAAACCATAATTAATAGTTTGTCTTTTTTGTCCACGTTGATTCATTTTCTTTACCTGCTTATTCCATTTTCATGTCATGGGGGCTGGAGTCTATCCCAGCATGCACTGGGTGCAAGGCAGGATGACACCCTGGATAGGTCACCAGTCCATTACAGGGCTAACACAGATAGATAGACACTCACATTCATACCTATGGGCAAGTTAGAGCCACCCATCCACCTGACTCATGTCTTTGGACTGTGGGAAGAAACCCAGAAATGACTGGGACTCGAACCCGGTCCTTCCTGCTGTGAGGCCACACTGCTGACCACATCCTTCAAATAAAACATCATTCTACCATCCTGATGTCATTTTATAGTTCATGTTTTCCAACCTGTGCTGCCAAGCTTCTGTTATCTGTACTTTTTAGAAATAAACAAAATCTGTAAAATGACAGGAAACTATCTGGGCTGTAATGTTGGTTGTATTTTTATTGACAAGTCCTTGTAAAATTACAGTTCTACTTGTAAAAGTAGCGCTATTATCCTTTAAAAACAGAATGTCTGTAGTTTTCAACAAATAATGTAATCTGTTAAATAACAGGACAGAAATGTAATATATGGTAATAACTATAATTTTAATGAAGTTTTAGACTTTTTGGAAAAATGTGAAATCTGTTAAAATTTACAGTATATCATCTGTTTTTTTTCTTTTGTTTTACTTTTTTTTACAGTGTACTAAAGCAAAAGCAGGTCTGTACTTCAACATTACCAGTTAGCTAACACATGTGGGTTACATTTTTGTTGTTCTTAAGTCTGAATCATTTTTAACACAAAGATGAGGACAAATACAAAATCAGGGGGAAAAAATCACAGTAACTACGTTTTTCAGACTTTATTTCTGCTCACATAATGTGGTTCGGAAAGTTCTCTGACCACCACCTTAGGTGGTCTGGCCAACCTGATTGCTATCCATCCTCAAGGCATATCACACACATGTGCACAGACACACACACACACATGCACAAACACACAAAAAGAGAGATGTGAACTTTCTTAAGTCACTTAATGGCACTTAACATCATAATTTGAAGGAGATAATTGCTATACTCAGGTTGCATTTAACATCAACAAATGTCATTATTATTATTATTTAGTTACTGTAAATAATAATTTTACTGGAAATTCAACTGAACCTTTTCATGTTTACAATATCTTTCAACTCCAAACATCATATTTCTGCCGAAGAGTCTTCAAACAGATCATACTGTGAGGACCACAGCTTAGCCATCACTGGTCAGGTAAACAAATCACAAGAAAAATGCTTTCTTGAATGCATGAAGAAAAGGATCTCTGTGAATCGATCCCCAGGGGGCCGCTATTATTACAGATTGCTGAGTTTACAGTCGTTTTCACCACCTTCACACCTCTCTAGCCTTCACTCTCCTTCTGGCTTTATAGTGACAATCAAGTTTCACCAGGTTGGCATAAAGGGCATGGTAGATAGAACACTTATGTTTGAACCAAGTATGTTTCTATTTCTGGTCTTGAATAACAACCGTAAGAAGAATAAATTACATTTCAACAGCAGTTGGCTCTTGGGATGAGATGGAAAGATGTAGAGTTATTAACTGCATTACAAATCTCAGGCGGTGATTTCACTCAGGAAGATGGAAAGTACATTGTTCTAATCTTCAACTCAAGTTTGAACAAATCTCTATCGTTACCTGAAGGAGGAATCCTATCGCCCTGCTCGGCTGGCTTGTGTGTGTGTGTGTGTGTGTGTGTGTGTGTCTCAGTTCAAACCGGTTAAAACTGGCCCTTTGTGATCCAATCTAAGATGACAGGCATAGAGAATGCACCAGGGTGTCTGTGTGACAGTGACAAGTTGAGTTGTTTACAATGTCATGATGGCGGGTTGATAAATCACACATCGGTGTATTTTGCTTATAGCTGAACATCTTCTTCCTGGGGCCTTTGGGGGGGAAGTGTTATGGACTGCCAACTGTTCTGACTTTGGTCAACATGGATCCCGAACCACATGAATAATGCATAGCGGCTGCTGACAGGCAAACAGCCCTGTCTGTGTTGCGATTGCACATGCAGTGCCAAAGATGGAAGGCGAGTGAGGAAGAGAGTGAGAGGGAATAAGACGGATAGACAGAAGGAGGCGCAGAGAAACACATAAACACACAGCAATATCAAGTATGGAGATGTATGAAAAAAGATATAATAAGAGACAGATCGGGAGGATGCAGGACGGCGACAGAGAGAGAGAAGAAGATGACCAAAAGTATGAGGAATCAAGGAAAGGGACCAGAAGTAAGTGAGCTTTGGGCAACAGACAGAGAGGGAGAAAGATGTGAGGGAGAAATGGAGTAGGAAGAGGGATAGGTAGAGAGGAGTATGTGAAAACACCACAGGGAGCGCCAGGCAGATTGGCCATCTGGACCTTTGAGCTGACAGCTTGACACCTTCCGAGTGCAGCGAACGTGGAGCAAATTCACTAAGTTGGCCGTCCTCTCGGGATACGCAACGCATTGCACAAGAAGCGTAATTAGAGGGCTGGTGGAGCAGAACAGTGCCCACGGTGAACGTCACTATGGACAGAACGGTCGAACAGAGATCAATGTTCTACTCTCTAAATTAATGAGGGTAATGTTGATGTGACGGCTTCATCACCGAGGATCCGCGGGGAACGAGACGGACTTCAACAAGTCCTGCACGGAGATTGAACAGAATGTGTACAAGCTTATTGCATTACAAGCACACACACACACACACACAGTGAGAAAATGTTTCAGACATTCAAACACAAACCTTTAATACAAAAAAATGATTCATGGATATTTTAATTTGACCAATCCATATTGCTCACCAATAAAGTCAATATTTTCTTTATAAAACAGACAAACGTTTGAAGTGAACAAAGAATACAACTGATTACTAAATATCAATAAATTTAGGGGGAAAAGCAGAAATTTACAATAGAAAATTACCTTTTTTTCCGGTGTAGAAATCAGATAGGAGTGTTTGAACATGGAACAAATAATTCACAACTCAATGCCTCTCAACTGAAGAATTCATTACAGATGAAACACACAAGCAACATTTGCAGTCTCTTTTAAGGAAAGTAGTGTCATCATTTGAGGAAAACGTTGACAGAGCATGTATTCAACTTAAGTCATAAGATGTAAGCCGTGCTCGAAGCTATCTTTCAGACAGTATCTTCCTCTCGAAGACTGTCATTGCAAGATCACTTGTTCACAAAGACGTACACATTACACACATGAAAGCTGACGTAAGAGAAGTTGAGGCTTCTTTGATTTTTCAGTGATTTTAAAGAAAGAATCCCAGGATCCACTACAACCTCCTTTTAATTTTACAGAAAAAGAGAAATGTGACGGAGAGTTTTCTTCCCAGACCTTTTTGTTTGGGAGAGCCAAAAGATCCATTTAGCTATTTGGTATTTGGTGTTGAAAATGGTAGAAACACATATTCATAAAGTACAACATATCAACAACTTAATAATTTCAGAAAATTACATTTTACCCTCGATGGCAACTCCCCCCCCCCCCCTTTCATTTCTGATTGCCCCCTCTTCCTTCCAAATGAAACTAGGTAGTAGAGGTTTGATAGCAGTATTAAAAAAACATCCCCACCAAATTTCATCGGCAGGAGGATGGTTTGCTTTCTTCAGACTTCGAACACTCCTCCAGCTATTGACTTGATTTCCACCCCAGAGAGCTCGATGAAGTCAGATACTGCTGAACTGACAGGTACAACCGAAAACCCAGTGACTCTTCTCATAATTCTTTGCCACTCCAACGAGGGCATGTTTACACCATCCTGGCCTTTGATGAGTCCCCCTTAAAAAATCTTGCAAGAAAGATGACGCTTCATAGGGAATTCAAATATGTCAACTCACTTTAAATTATACACAGCTTTGTTCGCCGAGCAGAGAGCAGCTACTTGTTCAGTGCGTGTTCGTTAATGATTCATTGCTCAGTTAACACCTTTTGTCTTTTGTCTTTTTTTTTTTAAACAAAGCCATGTTTAGCTGAAGTGGTCCATAATCTCCCATGTTTGATACAAGCATCCATCAGTGCCGATGAGTGTTCCTCCAAGGCTCTGCCACGTACTCACCATAGAATAAACTTGTCAGTGGTGTGTGTCAGTATTTACGTAATGATGACGCAAGATGGGATGTAGCAAAGCTGATGACCAAAGAGCACAGGGCCAAAAAACATTACAAAATCTTTAGGAAAAAAAACCCCCCAATATTATCTCTTCCTCTTCCTCTTGGTCCAGGGTCACCCCTTAATAGCATGGAGGTATCCTTCGTCTGCCTCCTCGGATGTGACAGATGGTGTGTGAGTAGGGTCAGGCTGGCTTTCTCTCTTTGCATCCCTGTTTCAGTGCGGTGTAGCTGCACCATATCAAAGCAGCTCCTTTTTCTAGTTAGTGGATGGTAGGCACATCTCCCAGCCAGGCACCGGGTAGCGGGCGTGGACATGTGTACTCATTCTGGAACAGAAGGGGAAAAAAAAGACAAGCCAAATTCAATCCATTTGACAGCTTGGTCCAAGCTCCAGTTACAGTGGTGGTGGTTACAATGTAAAGTTAATTACAGTGCCCGGTAATCTGATAACAGTACAAAGGGACTGCGACAATGCCAGCAGAGCCAATTAGAGTAAGCAATTAGGTAGATGATGAAATTCCCTGCGCTTGCACGGCTTAGAAGGTGGAGGTACAGCGGGTTCCCCAAGGTCTGAGGGAGATTTTAAAATGAAAAACCCGACACACAGTGTTCGTTTTGAAAATGTTAATTAAAGTTGAGATAATTAAATTAAAATATACCATTTAGTTCAATTGAACTTGCTGACATTAACATTTTATCTGAGTTCTTTCAGAGAGTTAATGGTGACGTGTAATGTAATGCAATGATCACTATCTCTATTACCCTCAAGTGTGGGAGAGGTCTACATCTGATCAATGGCTGACATAGACGTATTAGACTGCTTTGTTTAACTGTTTCTGTGAACCAAGTTAAATACATGACAAGTCCCGGTCAGAGGGCATTTCTTGGACGATTTCTTGGACGATTTCTTGGACGAAGAATCAGCATTCACGAGTAGAACAGTCTTAATAATTCACTTTATTGACCGGTGAGCATATTTGATTCATGTCAGACTCGGGGTGGGAAGCCCTACCTGGAAGACAGCAAAGCAGATATGAACTGGTCTTATATATACTGGTCTAAAATATATATATATATATATATATATATATATATATACATAAATAAAAGAGGCAGTGCAGCAAGCAGAGGCAGCACTTAGACATAGAGACCTTGTAGGCCAGGTGCAGCATGGGAGAAGGGGTTTAGGGCGAAGGGGTTCAGGGCTGTGTGCAGGGAAACCTGTGTGGAGTAAGGCGACAGCAGTAGAAAAAAGGAAGATGGTGGTTGAGGAAATACATCGTCAGGAGGAGGCAGTAACTAAGGCGGTGTCACGGGGGTAGTGTGTGAATTGGGAGAGTGTTGAAAAGAGAAGATTGCAGCAGAGAGAGAGTTGTGGAGCATGGAGGCAAGTCGAATTAGATTTATTATAGGAGCCACTTTGATGTGCTGCCATCTCCCCAAAACCTTAGTCAGTGAACGGGTGAGGATGCTGCCTGCCCGTTGTGTTCCAGCGCATGTACGCTCAGGCAGATACTGTTTAAAGTTAGTCTTTCCAAGGGGCGATACACTTGGCGACAAAACCAGGTATTAAAATGTTTGGCAGCAGCAGTTGACTCATTTGGGCTAGAAATAACTTTAGCTGTCAGCGGGGAGGATAAACAGATTGCCTTCGTATGTGAAAAGGTTAGAATAAGGGAACGCTCATGCAGGCTTGACAGCTAGGAGTAGGGCTGGGAAAACGAAGGTAGACAGATGCTGCTGTGGTCAGAAGCGCAGAAATGAGTTTATTTGATTGAGTTTACGGACCGAGTTGACGAGGAAAACGAGCGGAAGAAATCTAGATATGTGGAGATGGCAGCGGAGGCGGAACAGCGCGGCTTGGACGACTCCGGTGGAAGTTGGCTGTCTAGGTTTCGTGGCAAAGTCGGTCTTTGCATTGCTAGGTGAGTTGGGCATTCACAGATGGAGTTTGAAACGAGCAGTAAGCAATATATGTCAGGCAGCGGAAGGAGCTGCTGTTGGGAAGGCGGGTAGTGGGATTATCTCTGCTACTTGCTTTTGTTTTGTTTTTCCATGTCACTTAACATTTCAGGGCTAGACAGCTTCCTTTTCATACTCCTCCAGCACAGCATGCCCTTTGTTATCTGATCTGATCTGTCTCTTCTGTTATCTTGAGAAATGAATAAACACACTTTAAAAATGAATAAACATACTTAAAAAAAAGAGATGCTGTAGGCCAAAATCATCAATGAAGGTCCAAGTCAAAGGCTACAGCAACAGAAATGAAGGGGTATCCATGCTATTCACTGAATATGGAGACACTGGGAGAGACGCTTTTAATTAAACCACATTTATTTGAAATATATGGGCTCATTATTCTGATGACAAGGTGTATTATTGTTATCTTGAGACACAGTACAGTTGAAATCATGAAAAGTGAATAATATGGGACCTTTTAAATGCTAAAGGATCTCCTCAAGGCCAAGTCAAGCTTGTTGCAAATTACTGAGAGAGATTTTGACATTTTGTTCTCATGTGAGAGCTACAAGCTTTGAATTAATCTTCAGCCTCAGCCTGCATATCCAAGGTTGGCTCTGTGCATTTTTCCTCTCAAACCCCCTCGTTTACGATTTAACCTTTAGAAGAGCTTATTTGAGGCTAGGCTTCAGGTAAATCCACATTTCCTTAATAACACAGATGGGCATAACACCTAGATGCTTTGGGTTTTGCCAGCCTAAGCAATTTCCAAAGATTTCGGAGTCTGCTTGAAATTATCTGGGCCTAACGTTTGGCTGCCAAAGCTGAGATAGCTGTCAGTGAAAAGCGGATCTCCACATGGTCCGCCCTGAGCAGAACTTTGATTTAACTGCTATCAAACAGGCTGACAATCATTCACCCAACTCTCTATCTAAGGCACAGGTGGAGTGAAATGAAGAGAGCTGCGAAGATTGTCATACAACCTTGGACAGTTTCAACAAACACCGAAAAACTGCACTGCTGTACACACACCTGCATCCATACAAACTCACAAACACTGAGGCAAAAAGACTGACAGATATGGGTAATTTTGTGTGACGTGTGCCCCATATAGCAATTAGGTATCTAACGAATGTCTGTCACACAAAATTTCTCAATACAAAATTGACAGCATCATCATGGAGTTTAGAGATCACAATGAAGAACTCCTGTCTCTCTCTGCGTAGCTTTTCTAGTGAGACATTTGTAGTCACCCTGTTTATGGTTGGCACACAATATCGTGATAATATCAAACTGTGAATCCAATACGTGTCTAGAAGTGAACTGTGAGCTTAATGTATCGTCACATCCCTATTAGCAAAAGTCACTGTGTACAATTTAACCGTTGAATTGTCAAAAATAAAAGCATTTTCCATAAAAGTTTGTTGGAATTTTCTATTTTTCATCATTCTCCGTTGTCACTGAAATATTTGGCAAATTTTTCACTTTTCCAGCTTTCCCATTGGCTTATGGTTGTTGAAACCAATAGCAGGTTTAGAAAGTACAGGGTAATGATCTTAATTGGTATAAGCTCCAGTGTAGGTAGATGGTAGTATTGATGAGTATAGTTCTGATCAGTGTCGAGAGCGTGTGTGTGTGTTCCTGTAGGTCCTCCTGGAGGTATACTGGTCTAATTCACAATCACCTGTGATGGGAGGTGCCTGCTATTACCAACTGTTCTTTCATCTAACATCCAAGCAAGGTTTCTATCGGTGCTCACCCTAAATAGCATGGCTAGCCAGCCTCCTCTCCTGGTTTCAGGCCATACATTTGTAGGTTGAATTTCCTGCTATGATCCTCATCGTAATCTTTCTCCATCTGAATCAGTGTCACTGGTAGCCAGCTCCAGCGATTCCACCTTAGCTTTGCATGTCTCCACCACACTTTCGTTGCAGTAGAGATTTTGTGCCTTCTCTCGTCATTTTGCTCAGTGCTTCGGGATCCATTTGCAAGCTCTACACACTTGATAGTCTTTCAAATTACAATGGATGGTTGAGCTCTGAGAAAAGCAATCAAGCATGACACTGGGAAGTCACTCATTTGCTGATCTTCATGCACGCGTGAGGGCGTTTTGGGTTCCCGATTGATTCAGAGAGCGACGCTCCCTGCAATCTGAGAGCTACATACAGCTCTACAGTGAAGTAATTGACAATCAATGACAATTTTGATCAGAATTGATTGATTGATTATTGTAAAGTATTATGAGATAGACAGACATAAAAATAAGAGAGCTCAGGCACGCAAACACAAATAATAACAAACACAAACACATAATCGCAACAGATGGATGAAAAGTGTGAAACAGTGAAACCATGACCTATTCAGGAACCCCTTGGACCAATCAGTAACGAGATGCATCATCCCTCCAGGTTTCGTCAAAATCAGACCAGTGCTGTAGCAGCCTTTTAAAGATAGCACCCCCATCCGACCAATCAATGTAATTCCTGCACCAAAATGCACTATCCCTCTAACTTTCATCAAAAAACGGATACGACAGGTCAATATTTTGACCTTCTGCTGTAGCGCCGTCTTCATGCCCAAGGAGTTCCTGTGCCTGTTCCTCATGGAGAGTGACCACCAATAAGACTAACTGCTGGTCTTTTCAAGAACCAGGTTCCATGTTGTCCTGGGAGGGTCCAAAAGCTGCCCCAGTCGTTCATTCACCTCCTCGCTAGTCTTCATGTGCTTTTAATTGGGGTGCTAATTAGCAGGATGCAAACACGATGTAATTAGTTTGCTCTCTGTCAGGGGAACTGGAAGTAACACAGACATATGTCAGCCGCTCTCAAAGGGATCACAAGCCTCTTTCTCCACTCAGGGCTCCAATTATCCTATTGTGTTTTCCCCACCCGCTGCCCGTGTGAAGCTGCGAGGTCTTTCCTCATCAAAGGCTGAGAGAATGGGAAATAGATTGCATGTCATTTCGTCCTGAATAGAAATGGCGAATTAATATATAGACACGTGGAACAACTGCCCACACCTCGACTTTGGTGTGGGACTGATTTGTGTAGCAAATTCTATGTATGTGCACACAAGTGAGCTTTTTTTATGTGTGTGTGTGTGTGTGTGTGTGTGTGTGTGTGTGTTAGATTCACCCACACCAACAAATGAGATCATGACGGACATGGTGCTAAGTTCTAATCTCCAAACGAGATAAAAAAAAAAAAGGACAGCAGATGAAAGTGCCACAGCTAAGCTTATTTATAGAAAGTAATGATTATACAAGGAAACTGTGGAGCCGGGGAGCTCTTGCCGGTATGGGCTTTTGCTCTATGCAACACACACACACACACACACACACACACACACACACACAGAGAAACACACATACGCACACTCAATTTTTCTGATTAATGAAGAAAACATGATGTTCTTAGATATTAAACAGTGTAAAAGCAACCTATTGATTCTTTTTCCAGCCAGTGAAGTAACAGTGCAGTACAAGAGCCACTGTAAACAAACATATCCATAACGTTCATAGAAGCTTGCTTGGAGTAATCGGGCTTTCAAACAATGGGTTTCGTTTTTGTTAATTGTCTGTCAAGAGGGCAAAGCCTCTCATTCAATTCACCACGGTGATGAAAAAGGAACCAGGAATCATCAAAAACATACATTGTCTACATTTGTCTGGGAGGATATCTCATGACTAAAATCATAAGTATACTATACCGCACAAAATATATTTTCCTATATTTTCTTGCCTTGAAATGCATCTCCATCTCTTCTTAAAGACTAAATGCTGTTAGTGCTGAGAGCATGAATGTCTAAATCTTGACAGTAATATATATATATCATGACTTGGGCTGGAAGTACAAATGTTGTAATGACAGAGTTCAGAAGCTTGCAGGACACTAATAAAGGCGAGCAGCCAGCATACTAACAATATGCCTATCATTAGTGTCCTGTATAATCACTGTCATGCACAACAACAATCACAGGCCAGAAAGCAGCCATTTAAAAAGGTGGCTAGACCACGAGTGAAAAGAGCTCCACACAAAACAACTTTATTCATACCCTTTGGACAACATTTTGATTTGCAGGCAAAACAGGCAGCATCTCGATGACCTCATCAGCCAGTCTAAACTACGAGGGGATCAACCACCATTATCTGACGCTTGTTACGACCATCTCGCAGGCCACAGCGAAGGAGGGAGATGCACGCCAAACTCAGCAGTAACAAACTGACATGTATTGAAGTAATTTACAGTGAGGTGTGAGAGTCAGGACCGGTGGTGTATGGGAGTGCATGAACACAGTGGCTAATGTGAGGCGCGTGTTGTCAGCGTAAAACCAAAGAAGGCAACGCAAAAGAAGCAATTTGGTGAGGGGTGAAGGGTCCGACACCCTGGCGTCTGGGCAGGACGGGCTTAAGTAACTTGGGAACACTGGCCCGAGACAATGCATCCGCCACCACATTGTCCCGCCCCTTGATATGGCGAATGTCCAGGCTATAGGACTGGAGCAGCAGAGCCCAGCAAATCAGCCTCTGGTTAGGAACACTGCAAGGAACTCAAAAAGGTCAAAGGGTTGTGATCTGTAAAGACCACCACAGGCACAGAGCTAACATACACACTGAAATGTTGCAAAGCCAAAATCAAAGCTAGTGTTTCCTTTTCAATTACTGAATTGTTCAGCTGATGTTGGTTAAACTTCATTGAAAAGAAAGAAAACTGGCTTATCCACTCCCAAGTCATCAGGCTGTAACAATACTGCCCCTGCGCCCGTCTGACACTCGGAGGACCAAACATATTTGGCCTTAGCCTTCAACAGATCTGTGAGGGGCGCAACAACAGTAGAAAGGAAAGGTCAATACAGTCTTCCATACGGGGAAGTGGAAAAGAGTCTGGTTTTGTGACATTATTGACTTTACGGAGGTCTGAACAAAATCTGGGAGTGTTATTGGACTTTGGCACAAGCAGGCAAGGTGACGCCCAACTAGAACAAGATGGCTCTGCAATACCATTTTTTAACATATATTTAACCTCAGCATCAAGATATCTACGTTTCTGTGGGTGAACACGATAAAACCTCTGCTTAATAGGTTTAGAATCTCCAACATCTATATCGTGCTCAACCAGATGTGTGCGAGTAGCTGTACCGCCAAACGTGGATATCGCTTAATCAACTCTTGGAAACCTCCAAATGGCCAAATAAGCTATCCAAATTCTGCAGAGACTCCCAATTAAGCCGGCCATAAAGTACAGCTTCGCCGGGGCCCGACAAGTCCTCCCCCCCCTTGCCCTGCCACAGCATGAGGGAACACAGACACTGACAAACAAGCAGGGTGGGCACCCGATAAGTGCTCTTCCTGAGGGGCTGACTGATGTGCACGAGTGTCGTATGGCTCCAATAAATTAACGTGACAGAGGTGAGTAGAGGACCTACGATTTTGGGAGTAGCAGTCACATAGTTCTGATCTGACACCTTCTTCACAACTAAATATGGACCAGCAAAATTTTGCCTGAAATGGAGAGGTTACCATGGGCAACAGAGCAAGCACCTGATCTCCTGGGAGAAAAAACAGGATTCTCAACCTGCCGATCATAAAGGTTTTTCATCTTGACAACGAGCCACCTCCTGGGCTTTATGGAGCCTATATCTAAAGCCGCTGACATACTCAGCAAGGTTTTGTGGCGGCTGTGCCTCTTTCCAATCATCCTGCAAAAGTGCCAAGGGACCCCGCACAGTATGGCCAAACGCTCGTTGGGGCTAAACCCCCGTGCTCTCCTGGACAACCTCCCTAGCAGCTAACAACAGCCTGTACATACTGCACTGCTACATACCGTACTGCATGCTGCCAGCCGATATCATGAAGATGTATGTCAGTTCGGTTCGGTTTGTATCTGACAAATACAAATGCTGGGTAAACTGAACTTAAGTGGGTTTACCCCCCACAACATCCCTGTCTATTGGCTCAGAATATCTTCTATAAGAAGCAAGCACTCGGAGGCCCTGGAGTATCGCCTAAGCTAGCGGCTGGCTCTGAAAGGATCATTTGAAGTTAAGCAGAGAGAGATTTTGTGTGTGTGCATTAGCAAGCAAGAAATGCAATCCATGATCTAAAGGTAGAGCTCAAAGATCTCCCAGAGGAAATTTGATGCAATGAGTTGTGGCTGGGAGCAAACCAAGCATGTCCCTGATGAAATGTGTGTAAGACGTGTGTGTGTTTGTGTGTGTGTGTGTGTGTGTGTGAGTGTTATGATTTATGATGATTATGATTTATGCTTGTGATGGACGACCACATTAGGAGCAGCAGGGTTTTTTTTCAACTCTCTTTCTTGTTCTCTCTCTCTCCTCTCTCTCTTTCTCTTTCATAGCATGTGGCGCACAGTGAATTATCAAATGTCAGAAACACTGAAACAATGAATTCAGCAGTACTTCCTTGTCCTTGGTAGAATACAAACATCTCCTATAAATACTTGAATTTGTTGGAAATATCCTATTAAAGACCTAATGAGAAATCATTTCCCTGGTCAAGGTCAGTCAGGACTTACAGTATGAAAAAAAACCAAATAATTAAAGTGGCCTAAAGGAAAGAATTCACCCTAAACCAGAATTCACATGTATTATTTCTAACTTAAAGTAATACAGTATATTCCTCTTTACTCGTTACTCATTTCAAAATGAACAATATTACTTTAGTTAGAAGGCATTTGTTACACTATTATATAACTTTTATGGTTTATTCCTCTTACCTTAAAAATACCACGCCTGTGCCCCTCTGTGTCTAATACTGCAGCTTAGCTTAGCATACTTCACAACTGACAACATTTTTTGTTGTCTTTCTTCTTGACAAAATCAAAGTAATTGGAATACTTTCACTTTTACTTCACTATGGCGTTTGCAACGTGTCCTTTACTTGTAACGATAATAAATCCGGGGATGGAGATTGGCCATATTAAACGTAAATGTGATATGAAAGGTGATAACAAAAGTTATTTCTCTGATTGGTAACTGTAATATTATTACTGAAATTGAAATAGTAATTTGTTACACTACTCGTTACTGAGAAAAGTAATAATATTACTGTAACGAACAGCTCGTTCCAAAAGCCCACATTGGATCCAAGACTCAAGACTGCGATATCATACAGTAGTTCAGCGCAGCTAGTCTTTTGCTCTTGTATTCACTCTGAGTATTTTTCTGTTCTTTGTCACAGTTATTGTACTTCTGTTGGCCACTATCAACCTCATGTGCACATGGAGGTTAAGTGCCTCTCTCAGTGGAACTATTTGTTGAGGGAGGGGAAAGTGTAACTCCTTCACTTTCCCTACACAGATTTTCAGCCTTCATAAGCTGCTGCTTTTCATACCTTCTTCATTTTTACCACCATACAGTTTTATCACAGTATTGTGAAAACAATGTCAATCTTAATGCTTTGTTTATATCATTGTGACAGGCACATTTCCTGCTACATCGTTCGCAATGAGAAGATAAATTGTAAAAGAAAATTAAATGAATTTTTAGTGCATCTAGTCAATTTAAGGTTTTTATAAAACAAGATAATTGACATCAAGTAAGGTTCATAGCAATGACATGCCAAATATATTACGTACAAATTAGACTAATAAAATATAGCTAATATAAGTAAATATTATATATAAGGCTGAGTAAAAACATTGTTAAAAATATTATTGAAAAAGTAGGCATGAGTTGATTTTCATCTGTTGCATTTTATGGCAATTATATTGTTTGAGTATAGTTCAATGTGAAATGTCTGTCGGTAATAGTAAATTGAATCACTGCTTGAGAGAAGAAATCAGACGGGCCCAGCACCACTAGGCTTACATAACCTAGTCTTGCTATTTTACTTGGGAGATTAAGGGACTTTTTTATGTTCGAAAATGTAAACTCAGTTTTTCCTTCCCTACTCTCTGCAGCTCGGTGTATATATGGCACAGATTATTCCATTCTTGACATGTTTACTCAAGTAATCTGTGTTTTTTGTCAATGCATGTAAGCATCATAACAGAATAACCCAGTTAAAATGCCTGGATTAACTGCTAACCCACATTAAATGGGTCACTGTGGCATGGAAACATCTTACTCCTTTCATTTTTGGTTTCTGCCATCTGCGTAAACTCACACACAGCTTGATGGGTACACCAAAAGTCACCAAAAATCATGGCAGGGAGTATTAGTTACTACTAATACTAGTTACTATCTGGATTGTGATCATCATTTCTTCCCCATGTATTAGATGCAACCTATTGCTCAGTCATACAGCGAGGGGGTAGCTGGCAGCCGCAGTTTTTCATACTTTTTTGATCGTGTACTTCTCTGCGGGTGGGGCACCACAGGTAGAGAATATTCTGTTAACGTTTCATTTCAACAGGGATAATCAATCACAGAAGTTTGTGAAAAAAAATGGTCTACTTTTTTTCTACTATGATGATGGCATAAAATGTAAACTTTTCAAACTAGCAAGGGTCAGTCCAAGTAGAAAGGCAAACTTTGGGGTACCTTCGTCTGTTCTACAAAGAAGGAGTGGCCTCTCTGGGCGGCTGCGGCTTCGGCTGCTGCCTGATGCCGGCAACGAACATTATGCCTATAGGGCACCATTAAAAAATATGTGATCTCCACAAATGTCTCCGCTCCCCTCTGAAAACCATGCTTTAATAATTCAAACATTTGCAGAGAAAAAAGAGCCCGAGCCTTGCAAATTAAAATTAATGTGACAAGAGAAAAAATACTGCAAATACAGTACATTTAAAAAAACAAAAAACAACTTACTACTAAAAATAGTGGGTTGTTTTTCAAGAAGGATAAGGGCAAAACATAAAATACAGCCAGTTTTGTATAGTTGGTGCAATAGAAGATTCTGGTTCTGATAACATTGGCCAATTAAGATGAACCCTTAAGCTCTAGAAAAACAAGGATTCATCAACTTACTACCGAAACAACTTATATAAAACAATATAAAACCAATGAAACGTCTTAAAATGGGAACGTCCAGAACATAACAGAAAATACACCAACGAAAACATTTCCTGGAGTGTCCTTGGAAGTCTGGCCCTAACTTTTATTGAATTAAAGTTATGAAAAGCATATAAACTCACAATATCCTTGAACAACCGGTCATGAAAAGAAAAATGAAACACTTCAGGGCTGGTGGTCGTGTCTGCCTGGCGTACTGTTTCCTCACACAGTAAGCCTGACAGAGACATCTCTATCTCACTGAGAGTAAGGACGGACCGGTGAGTTGCCTTAAGCCTCCTTAAGGAGCTGCAGCCATGTTATTTTGCTTCAAGTATCTCATGCTGTTTTCCCGATTGTACATTACACTCCTACTTCACCGTGATATAAATAGCACCGGGAATGTTGTAGCCTCTTTCTGCCCATTTTAAATTCCAGCCGATTTCCTGCAGGCTGTTTTTTCCCCCACATTGCCGACACGCAATTGACCTCTCCTCGCTCACAGACAGCGACGAAACTGGCAAATGGGGTGGAAGCAAAGGCACAACGAGAAACTCAAGATTCAGAAGACGAAATGGCTTGGCGCTGAGGAGCAGTCTGGATGTGCAGCACCAGTAACAAAGGATATCCTATGTCTGCTAAAAACACATCCACTAATCCCTGTTTGTACATTACAGGAATATACATGATCTGTGTGTATCTGTGACTGTGTGGGCGGGGTGTATTGTGTTATGAAGGTGCACGTTTCCCTTCCTCCCATTCAATATGTATGCATTATATTCGTGTGTGTGTGTGTGAGTGCATGTGTTGTAGCTATATTAAAGAATATGGTAGACTAAGATGTTATGTGCGCGCTATGAGAGAACGAAGAACGAGAAGAAGGTGGGTGGGTTGGTGCTGAGGATGAAGTATACCATGGCTGCCAAAGCCCACGGCGAGAGGAAAAGGGGGGGCAGGTAGAAGATTACAAAATTCAATTTAGGGCAATGGAGGGGGTGGATCTTTTATATAAGGTGCCACTGAGTCTTTTTCATGTTTTTGGTCTGACACACACACAGATTCAAAAATCGGCTATAGAATCTTTCCTCTCTGTCTCATGTTTTTCATGTTTTACTGGATATCGCAATATCCAGTAAAACACAACATCCCTATTTGTCTTCGCTTCAGGGGGCAAGCCTGGGTCGAGATGCTGCTATTAATACACTGCTCATTGGGGTTTGTGATGCGTATGTGTGACTATATTTGTATGTGTGTGTGTGTGTGTGTGTGTGGGGTGGGAAGGAAGTCCATGCCTGGCGTAAAAAGCCATATTTACTACATATCAGCAGCACATGCAAAATCCACAACAGCCTCTGCAGGGAGACCCAGCGGTCAATGGAAGAGGGCTTGAAATCGCACTTCTGAGATAGTTAAGAAGTTGTTGCATTGGATTGCTGAAAATACGCCTCACCATGGGGTTTGGCTGTGTTGTTCACACTTCCTATCTTATTGTCCCCTTTGTTAAATGGTTGGATAAGTTGCATGCTGTTCACATCGCAAATGGAAAGGTTGTCACAAAAAGATTGTCAGTTTTTGTTGTTTTTGTCAAATACAAAAGCACCGAGCCAAGCAGTGAAAACGTTCATCTCACACTCATTAGCCTGTGCTGCCATTAATATTGGTCCCTTTATTGGCTAAGGGGAACTGCAGTGTCCTGGTGCGATTCACTGGGATATCAGGGACCCGGCTGAAAGGTGATTGAAAGCTTCCTGTCAACCATGAACCCTCTTAACGATCCCATCTCTTAAAACTCTGAAATGATGAATTAAATCATGTAAGGCCAGAGAATTTGATGATGCACACATTAAGCGCTGCTGTTTCAGTGTGCCTGCAAGGGAGATTTGCAAAGAAAAAAATGTGGGAACAAATTACTAAACTGGTAACTGGAATGTGAAACCTACTGTATATTCATCGGGATCCCACTGTAGTGTGTATGTGTGCGTGCATTTAAGCTTCTAATGGCTCCTTAAAATTGATGAGGTAAAGGGAGAAGGCGGCAGCGAATGAAAGTGTTCCTCTAAATGGGTTTTTCCGAAGAATGCCTGTCAAGTGGAACGGGACTTGAGGGGGAAATTAGCCAGGGGACATGCAAACCCGAGGACGGTGGCTGGCTGTGTGACATCCCTCTCTCTTCAAAGCCGTGCGAGGGGAGGAGGGGTGTACACACAATATCTCATACAGGCAGGGGGGTGCTTGAGGAAAGGCCAGAGAGAGGCAGGGAATCGACGTTCTCACACAAGAGACAATCAGAACTTCTGCTCTTATTTGTGACGATCTATAAAAGTCCTTCAAGCCACTTAAAAAATCTACTACTTCCTTATTCTTTAAAGGCTGGGTGTAGTTGTTTTTCAGCTCATCCTTGTAAACCATGTACTAGAAACAACCCTGATTCAGGATTCCATTTATTTAAAAAAAAAAAAAAAACATCATATGTGACCCCCACAGAGCTGGGTAAACACAACATCAAAGATAGGTATTTGCTGTTTTTCTTGTCTCGCGGGCGCTATAACCTGGGAGACCTGTGCGAGGTATAAACTACCTCAGCCTGACACAGCCTGATTTTTATTCATGTCTCCAGGTGCCGCTCTCATTACGGAGCCCAGTGCGCGTAGGATTGGGCTAAGGGAGGTCACGTCATCTGGAACCTAGATGAATGTTTATCTGAAGAAGGAGTCGGAGAGGCACTGAATGAAATGCAGCGTTTCATTCAAAAGCACCATGTATCCGTATAGAAATGCTGATATTAATTCCTTAATATCTAAAATGACAAGTTTTAATTTAGTGTCAGCAACTATTTTGTTAGATGCAGATGAAGATTTTCCAAAGTGTCAATTTTACTAACAAAACCTCTGTTATGAAAGCTGTAATTATGGGTATAACAGTGACACAGATCAGGTATCATCAAAGAGCCCAATCCATCAAGAACATCTTAACAGGTATTATGGCAACTAATCTGTACTTTCTGAGTACATTTGATCTGAAAGCAAGAATGAGCCTATCTGGTTCACCAATTCATAAAGCTTGCCCTAATGTGCTTCCTCGGCTCATGAAATGTGAATCTACAGTAAGTGATTTATAAAAGGAGCTGAAACCTAGGGAGTTTCTTCTTCTGCAGCGTTGCAGTTTGCCTTGTAGACTTCCTTTAATACATCCCATATTATGTAGCAAACATTGTTCAAAAGGACCTACATACATATTTGAAAATAGTATTTTCCCATACCTTAGGTGTCATTAGTTTCAAGTGGCGCAATCTGAACCTGTAATTTGAGTTATAATGGTACTGTAATATTGCAGGTGCATGCCCCCATTATCCCTATTATCATTCCTTTTTTGACAAAAACTGTCACTCACTAAAATGAATCTGTGTATATACCCATAATTGTTATACTAAGAAAACTGTATCCAAAACTCGATGAGAGGGGAGTTTTTTCCCCACATTCTTTCTGTTCTTGCTTCTGAGTAACTGTCCATTTTCAACTCAACCACAGATTTGACAAGCATGTACTAAAGACGACTACGAGATTAAATGAGACTACATGGTGACCATTTGAACACCAACGAGATGCTTTTAACACCTCAAGATGATGTTTAAATAGATGTACAGTAGAATTAAAAGCTGAAATTCATTATTCAAAAATAGGCCACATAATACATACTGTAGGTACAACATGCAAAATGAACTGAACTGAATGAATGAACTGAAAAGTGAAGCTGAGTTTGAGGGCAATGAAGCAAAGGGGCTTAAATATTTTGTTTACTGGTAGGGTAAGAAGTAGGGAAGCTTAAAACTCTGTCGACATGAATACATTCAATCCCAGAACCATCATTTTCAACAGGGTTGTGGCTCTCATCTGCCTTTGATGCCAACCTCCAAATTTAAGGAACTTTGCATGTTGGTGTCCTCTGGTAACAGGTTGATGTTTAAGATTTCAATGCTGATGAAAAGTCCCTTCCTTTTATCAGTAAACTACATGGGAATGCAAGAGAAGAGAAGAAACGTTCATAACCACCCGAATCACATACAAAGTTGGCTGGACATAGTATTAGACAATCCTGACTGCTTGTGAGGAACACCATCTCTTAACTTAGTAAGTAAGACATATTACAATGTATTTATTGACCAAATTCAGGACCTTATGGACCTTATGTTCCGATTTCCTCAATTGCTTAATTGTTTTGCTTTCTGCACTATTTTTTAAAATTCTTTATGTGCATAAAGTTGCAGTAAAATAGTGAGTTTCTTTTTTCATAATTCACATATGTCTATTTTCATCATCAGTACATAACATGTACAGCATGTCAAGACATCTGTCAAAACAATGATTTGTTGGTGTAACTCCCCTTTAAAGTAATGAGTCGATGCTTCTTTTTCATTTCTATTTTAGTTTCTAGTTTTTGTTCTTCCCCATGCTACATAATCAACATAGCTGTTTCACATTATTTGGTGATGCATACTCTGGTTTCACTAGACCATCATGAGTTGTCCTTTCATAAATAAATGGAGAATGGTTTCACCTTCAATAGTGACTGCAGCGTACACTGTGTGAGAGCTTACTGAATGATTTCCCCATGAATGTGAGGCATTTTACAATATGCAGTACAGTGCCTAGAATATGTAGCATGGGGAAGAACAAAAACTAAAATTAAATAGAAATGAAAAAGAAGCATAGACTCATTACTTTAAAGGGGAGAGTTGGCGTCTGCGTGGTCCCCCAGTCCTATGATGACGCTGACTGAGCTGCCGTTTGCTGTGATGCCCCACATCATATCTGGATGTCCACCATAATAAACTCTTATGCACTCTGAATACGCTGCTTGCCCAAACGGCTTGCCCAATCGGCATCTATTGTACACCCAACCGTCCTGGTAGGGGGATCCCTCTCAGAGTAGCCCCAATTTTCTTCCAGGTGTTTTTTTGGGAGGTTTTCCAAGGCTGGTGGATAACCATTTACTGTTTCACATGTTGGGCGCTGTGAAGCCTTTAGAGACTGGAACGGTGATGAAGGGCTATACAAATAAATGTGATTTGATTTGATTTGAAGATATCAATCTACACATACTGTAATTTTTTTTAATAATATACACCATTGTTAAGCGTAACCATATTTGACGATTTTAAACTGTGAGAGTTTTCAGGCCAAAACTCTTGAGGACTGAAGAGCCACAAGAAACTATTCAGGCTTTTTTCCCTGGTACATTACTGGGCTTTGACCCCATAACATTCTTTGCTGGCCTTGACAATACCTTACTGAATCCCATGCAGAGCAGGGAAATATGTTGCAATGGCTGTTGTTCTTGAGCATTGCCATCCACTGGGACTGCTGGCACTGCACTGAGCCATAATGAAAGGCGTAGCGGGCTGTGCCAGCCGGCAAGATGGCGCTTTCATCAAAGTAAACCAGGCTGACGCCAGCTTCTCAATTATTAAATGCCTGAAATGAGCAACAGTGTTGAAAAAAATGAACTACTGCAGACACCCTTCAGTGGTTTGCAGAGAAGAGAAAATTGTATTTGAGATGACATTTGTATTATTGTTATGTAGAGGGAGATTGGGAGTGCATTGAAGGGAAGTGCTACAGGAAATATGTATGGTCTGAGAAGAGAGTGAATCGAAACACCATGATTGTAAAGACTGATGGCAGGTGTTTTTAAATTCAGGACATAAAAATACAGCAGTCACAGGATTGTACCTGCCTCTGTCTCACTCATGCATGAATTTTGACATCTTCAAAATACAGTTCCAGATTTGTACAGATTTTGTACCAAGATTTTTTACTGATACTGCAGACCCTGGCGGACTCCAGTCAGAAAACTCAGAAAACACTTGTCGAACCATGAAGCAGATGGGCGGATTTTCATGGGAGTCATACTCTTATAATCATTGCCAATGCTATTTTTGAGTTTTACTATGACCACTCAATAATATTGAAGTGCAACAGATATTTTTCATTTTTTTTACTGTAGCACTTTTCAAGGAAAAGTACACTACAAATAAAATGTAGTATTATTATTATTTTACAAACAATAACCTTTATGTTATGTAGGCTTTTATGAAAGTAAACCATAAACAAGCATAGCCATAAACATAAGAAATGTATCCTCCTATTCCATTCTGAACTACTGTACAGTTTGAAAGGCATTAACCCTGTGCTCTATAACCCAGGGACACTGAAAGGCCAGTTATACACTTCAAAATGTTTCTAAATCAAAATATAGTTCCTTATCTACATCAATCTTCATTATGAATTACTGAATGCTTTAAACTCTACTACGCACACCCCAGAAGTGCCCCAAAAGTGCTCCCAGTCAGGCTGAATAGAGCCCTGATTGACTTGATTGTCTTTATTTTCAAAATCCATCTCCTGTGACTCACAGCAGCAGACTCCACTGGGGGAAACAGCCAATGTAACTCAAGAGTTTTTCTCACCAATGCAAGCTAAGTTATCAAAATAATTAGACTATTCATGTAGCAAAGCCCGAACAAATAACTGCAGTACTGACAACACAAGCTGCAGAACTATTATTTTCCCCTTCCCAGTCAAAGCTCTGTGTCTCTCAAACCACACCCGCTGTCATTTGAGAGAATCCTCCAGCTTAGAGTGGCAAATTAACTCTAATTATATCTCTTCTCTAATTCTCTATTACGGAGCAAAAACATTACTGTTGTTTTTCTGCTCCACATCACTTAAAGAGCTCTGTAAGATATAGGCCTAATAAAAAAACAAAACCACAAACAAACAAAAAACTAATAATATTTGCCAAATTTGAGAAGGGAAAAAGTTTGTATATAATGTATTATTTGTGCTTATGCTAACGTTAGCTAACTAGTAGGCTAATAGAGGATAATATGTTCACAAATGGATGTCAGAGGTGCGAATCCCCCCAAAAATAGCTGCTGGGAGGAGACAAACTGAAACCCTGTATTTCAGGGCTATTCAACCATGTGCCATGGAGGGCAGAGAGAGTATGCAGGTTTTCATTCCAACCAAACACCACAGCAGGTGATTTCACTGATTAGTCCCTCCTCTCTGGTTGAAGGTGTGTTAATCAGTGAAATCACCTGCTGTGGTGTTTGGTTGGAATGAAAACCTGCATACTCTCGGCCCTCCATGGCACATGGTTGAATAGCTCTGCTGTATTTCATTACTTTGTATGGACTGATAGCAGGACCGTTTGTCCAGAAGGTTATCAGCATTTTGGTTCTGACCAATCAGGAACCAGTACCTAATCGCAACGGGTTCTCGATACCCAACCCTACTCACCAGTCTCTGCTATTGTCAAGTAAAAATTGCACACAAACATTATCCACAACTGCTACACATATTATTTTAGTAAAGCAGCTTGGTTGTAACCGTTACTTTTCCCTTCTTAACAGCGGGTTTGAGGAATGAACAATCTCAACAAAAAGACTGGAACTGCATGCAGGAGAACAACAGAACAACAGTATATATTAAAATGTAAAAGCTGGAGCTGCTCCAGGAACAAGGGTTTTATGAATGGACTGACGTGGTGGGCTCACCGAATATTTGTTTGATCCTTTGAACCGATATGAGCTTCATTTTGTAGCAGTGATGGCTGATCCTAAAGAGAAGATATATCCAATATATAATCTCATATCCCCGTTGGATCCCCTTTCATGTTACCTTTCTCAATGGAGCTGTACATCAGTGTACAGCAGGACTGGAGTGAAGGTTATACAAATTTAATTTACACAACCTTAAATTTCCTTGGGTATAGAAAAAAAGTCATATGAGCACTGAAAGTCAATATTACCCTTAAATCATATTATAGGTATTAATTAGTTTCAGTATTTAAATGGATTAGGGGCATGGAGAATTGATAGGGTGCAAAAATATTAGTCATGCTCTCTGACACATAAGAGCTTAGCCAGAAGTAGAATATTAATGGTGCCTTTAGGTGCTTTATGACTTTAATTTTATGTAGCTAAGAAAGGATGAGGCACACAAAATAATTAGAGAATTTCTAAGAGTATAGCAGATATTTCACATGTGTCATGGGTATTCACAACTCACAGATAAATGCCAAACTCCCTCATGAAAACTAGTGGTGCTTAAGCTCACTTGCTGGAGTTGTACATGGAAGACAGAGGTAAGAAGCAAAACACTGATTAAAGTTTGAGTTAAAGGATAAAACCTGAGCATCATTTGCAGAGTTTTTGCCATTATACCGATTGAAAATGAAAATAACTGGTTGGAAGATAAATTACAAAACAATTTGAGGTGAAATCCTATATGTTAGTGTGGCGTGTTAGACTACCATTTTTGTTCGTACAGTACCTTTTGACATGTCATTAGTTTAGTCAGCGAACACAGAATGTTTCAATTAACTACCTTATTATATAGAACAAACATATACACATTCTTAGTTTGGGTTTCCTCTGATCTCCTAAACTTTCTACACAGATTACCCCAACACAGATTACAACACACACAACAACAGACACAACCACGCACACACAAACACACACGCAATCACCTTTCAAAACAAATCTGAGCTCACTGAAGGTGTGCACCCGCTGATTTAAAAGGCTGCATCTCCGCAAGAAAGCACGCTTGTCGAGATCAAACGAAGACAACCTGCAATTCTTCGTTTTCAGGCGAGTGATTGTAATTACCCAGGTATCTAAATATACTCCTTATCACAGCAGAGGGATCCGTATTTAAGCCATATCATAAGCTTTGGGATTACCCGTATTGCCTCGCCTCTGTAGCGATTACCATAAATCTCCCCCAACAACTGAGGAACTGTGCACCTGTTCCAAAAAGCTTCAATTTCACACTGAAATGGAGAAGGCCAGTTACAGCGTACAGGCATACACAAGGACCATGCAGATGGTAAAGGCCTCTCAAGTAGCTCCACTTTGTTATGTGGTATCCAATTCTGGATTCAATACTACTTTACCAATCCATGCTGAGAGTTTTGCATGAATTGATGTTGTGTTACAACAACCTGAAGGGAGTTCTTCCTAGGCTGGTAGAAGAGACAGGTTTGCATTAGTAACATAAAAGCACCTTTCCTTGAGAACATGAAAACTTAGAAGTGTCTCATTATCCATGTTTGTACATACATGTGCACACACACACACATACACACATGCACACACGCACACCCACACACACATGCATGCACGCACACACACCCACACACACGCGCGCACACACACACACACACACACACATCTAACAATAACCTCAAAACATTTGTGAGCCATGACATACTGCTGTGAAGAGTTATGTCTGTGAGATGCATATACAATGTGCAATTATTCAGGCTCTCTTGAACGAGACTTGAAAATGAAGAGCACTTATGAAAGTGTGGCTTTCAAAAAAGAGAATTTGCCATAATGAATAAATAAATAACATAGTACAAAACTGAGCAAAGGTCACTGAATAATTGCTCTTGGAAACTGAATGAGTAAATGAAGCCATACTCTATTAACTGCAGAGCACAGACAATTCTGTAACATGTGTCAGTGTAATAATGCAGTCTTCTGAAGCAAAGTTAAGGACCGCTGCCCCTGGTTTAGACAGACTATTCTATATCTGTGATTTAATTTAAGATTACAAATCTGAATAATTGGAAACTTCTAAGATTTGAAGTCAAGCATGTTATGAACCAAGAGACAAGGGTTCTTAACTCTGATTCAAAAGTCTCTTAGTGCATGTCTGATAAAGGATTTACCTCTCTCTTGAGCCTTTGTATTGTGATTTGAGTTTTTATTTTTAGGCTGATGCGATGGGTCATACCTCACACTCCCTGGAGCCAGAGATTGTGCAAGTGCAGGAGCCGGTGCCATTGCCTAGCACCTCCAATGCCTCTGGGGTGGCAGCAGGGTTGTAGCTCATGTAATACTCTTGGAGCTGGGAGCTCAGGTTCTGCTCCGGCTCCGGACTCTTTTTGCGACGCTTGCGTCCCACCATGGATTGCTGCTGCAGCAACCTGGCTGCGTCTGGGTAGCGCCGCCATAACACATATATAATGGTCAGCATGAGAGACATGGTGAAGAAGAGTGCCACACTGCCCACCACCACTTTGTGCAGAGTCATGTGCTCCATCTCTGGGGGTGGCGTGATCAAGAGAGAGTTGAGAGTGGGTTGGGTGTGGGACACAGAGTCTCTGGGGTCCTTGCTCACATGGCCCGGGAAGGTAGGATGAGGAATGGGTTGAGGTCTGAATGGTGGGACAGGACCAAGGGTGGGTGGAAAGCCGCTAGTAGTTGCAAAGGTTGGGTCTGGGGTAGCTTCAGAAATGAACTCTGGCATTGGTGAGGATGTTTCAGTCTGAAAGTAATCAGTTTCCTCACAGATACCATGGTTCCTTGTGGCTTCCATGATTTTCTCTCCCTGAAGATGCTTTGGGCTGCTGCAGATCATGGTGGTGTCTTTACTGCCCCGAAAATTCCTCAACCAGGCCACAAGTGGGCATATGCCCAGTCCACAGTCCCACATGTTCCCAGCCAGGCTGATGGAGGTCAGTGAGATCCAGGCTGATACGGCCTCCTGTGACACATTGGACAGCTTGTTGGATTCTAGGTTGAGGATCTGAAGGTTGGGTAGGCAGTGAAACACAGCTGGGTCCAGGCTCTGGATTTCATTTCCAGACAGGTCCAGTTTCTGTAGTGTGTACCAAGTCCATGGAAGGCCCTGGTTGACAACTCGGATGCGGTTCCACTGCAGGTACAATGACCTGAGGTTGGCTAAGCGTGGAAACAGAAAGAAGTTGATCCTGGAGAACTGGTTGTGCTCCAGATGCAGCTCCATCAGCTTCTGCAGCCCCAAGAAGGTGGTGCGGGTTAGAGCCTTGATTCGATTGTAGCCCAGATCCAGAAACTCCAAACTTCGGCATTCCAGGAAAGCTCGAATTGGGATGTTGGTGAGGCCGTTTGAGCGTAGGTGTAGGTTTTGCAGCTTTCGTAGGCCATGGAACTGACCTGGCTGCAGCACCTCCAATTTGTTGTATGACAGGTCCAGACTGCGAAGGTTGGGAATCCCATGGAATGTTGCGTTGTGCAGGGATGTGATCTTGTTGGAGCTCAGGATTAGCTCTTTCAGCCTGCGGACGCCCTGGAAAGCTCGGCTGTCCAGTGCAGAGATCTGATTGTGGTCCAGGTATATCCAGAGGAGCTGGTTGAGGTGAGCAAATTGATAAGGGAGTAGGGTGTGCAGGTCATTGTAGCGCAGTGAAAGACCTTGGCAGCCCACTGAGATATTTTCTGGGACATCTAAAAAGCCAGCTGACTCACAGTGGACAATCTTCCCCTCACAGCGGCAGCTGTTAGGGCAGGTGCGCTCACCAAAGCTGAACAACAGGGGAGCCTGCAAGAGGAGGAGGAGAGGGAAGAGGAGGTGTGCCAGTCGTCCATCACACAGCAATGGACCTATAGGAGGAAAGAGAGAAAGAGAGACAGAGAGGGAGATAGAGAGAGAGAGAGAGAGAAAGAGAGGAGAGAGAAATTAAAGTACTGCTATGAACACCAATTCAGAAAACTGCAATTACACTTTGTATTACTTATTATCTGCTAGCGTTATCCATGGGAAAGAAGGAAAGTCTCCTTGGTCAAGCGAAAATGATTCACATCTACTGGAACAGATTTGCCATGTGAGGAATAATTTGTTTTTAGTAAAAGGGTAAAGAGAATAGGCGAGAGCTTAAATAATATCAATGGTAAACAAACTGAAGAACTCTCTGAAACAATGGTGGTTTTCACAAAGAATGGGGGATATGCATATGATGAGTGATCCTGCTGCAGTTGAGAAAGTGCTTAAACAGAGACATAAGACCAACACCATATGAAAAGAACACATGCTCAATCTTAATATAACTGATCGCCTCTTCTTCCTTCTATACTCAATTCACCAATTCACCACCTCCAACATCTTCTCACAACATCTGTCTAACTCCTGTTTCAAAAGGGAGCTCTTCCAATTCCCAAGTCGTCAGTGGGTTAGAAGGTTGTGCAGAAATTGAGACATATTTTTTGCTTTCCAATGGTAGATTCCGGTGGCAAATATGTAAGTTATTCATCTTCTGCCCAGTCTCCAAATTAAGACAACAGATGGACAACACTGAGTTTGTTGAAAACAGCCTGAGAAAGATTTTGTGGTCTGTGCAATGTCGGCACTCATTCTTAAGGCAGCTGAAAGGTATTCTGAAGCAAACAATCACCAACTTTACTTTCCTTTCCCAACTGGATATTCCTTTCCATATGATCATGGGTAACAACACTGATTTATGCAAAATATGTGCACTTAAACCTAATGAGACTTGGCTCTCCACATAAATACTCATATTCATCATACAGAGGTCACATGATGATGAGCATTTGAATAAAGAAAGTGTTAAACTCCTTGTCAAGGTACTGAGACACCCAGAGCTTAAATGTAAAGCAACAACACAATGTGTCTCAATTGTCTTCTCACTCCACTTTCAACTCTGAGAATAATTAACCCTCGTCTTCAAGATCTGCCACCACTTGCAAGGCCTCTCTCCTTCCAGAGATGTCAGGGCTCTCCTCCTTTTCCACAGAGTAGATAGATCTACCCTTTTTCTTTCTTTCACATTTCTACATTCCTCCAACTAATTTCCAAAGATGTCAGGTACACTATAAGGCCAAAAGTCAGTGGACACCCCTACTAATTATTGAGTTCAGGTGTTTCAGCCACCCTGTTCTTCAGGGTTTGGGCTTGGCCCCTTAGTTCCAGTGAAGGGTAATCTTAATGCTACAGGATACCAAGACATTTTAGCCAATTGGGCTCTTCCAACTTTGTGGCAACAGTTTGGGGAAGGCCCTTTGCTGTTCCAGCATGACTGAGCCCCTGTGCACAAAGAGAGGTCCATAAAGACATGGTTAGACCAGTTTGGTGTGGAGGAACTCGATTGGCCTGCACAGAGCCCTGACCTCAACCCCATTGAACCTTTGGGAGGAACTAGAACGCCGATTGCGAGCCAGGCCTTCTCATCCAACATCACTGCCTGACCTCACTAATGTTCTTTTGGCTGAATGGGGACAAATTCCCACAGACACACTCCAAAAGCTCATATACATTACCGAAGCAACTCAATTTCCAGAAAAATCAATTCCCTCCCTCACACGGTTTCCAGGTCCCTCTACTCCAGATCCAGAGTTGCCAGATCCCACCATTCAGCTTTCAGAGCAATCATGAATTCCTTTCCCTTCCTATTCAGAGCTTCCAAGGTTACCATGTCCTATCCCGAGTCATCCAGCACGCCATATTCATATATATTATGTGTCACTACCTAACCCCACTTTACCCCATTTGCTCCCTGTGCAGCATCTCACTTTGCTGAATTCTAGGCATGAAATCCAAAATATTTCAACAAACCCAGAGTTTCTCAAACCCACCTGTCCCTACAAATGTTGCGTCAAGTTATTTCCAACTCCTCCGTCTCCTTCCTCTATAAAGCTGCACTGTGAAGTTGTTGACTGTACTACAAGACCAAGATGGACATAATTTGTTGATGTATGGTTTGATTGGAAATTGTATACCAAAAAATACAATAGTGCTATTAAATTGCTCATTTAATCTGGAAGAAAAAATTGCAAAATTGCAAATTTTCAAAAACATTAGAGGGATTGGTTGAGTTTGCATTTACCTTTTGCAATCACAGATTCCTGGAAGGACTGTTAAATTGGAATTCCAAAATGAAGTCTAAACTTTTCATCTCTGATTCCTCTGAACTCGGTGTGAGTTTGGCGCACACCGTGAACAGTAAACACCTCACCCCCCTGCTGTCAATACAATAATCTGTAATGAGGTGTTCAAGCCCATAGGTTTGAAACCCTACTGTTTTTGTATTGGTCTATTATAATTTTCCTTCTTCTTCATCTTCTTCTTCCTGTCCTTCTTCCACCATTCATCAAATAGCAATTATATGGTAAATGAGAGACATGAAATTTGTCAGAATGATTGCAAATGCTTCACAAGAAGCAAGAAGAAGGCTGTAACTGTAACCATATCATTAGTCCGAATTGCACAAACTTCGTATACATGTATCTATCTTTGCTCTATGCATTTGCCTTGGGAACCACCCAGGTCTGCCGAACTGGATTTTTTTTCTAACTTGCATTTTTTCTGCCCTAAGGCTCTTTCAATTTTTCACTGTTCAACACCAAGTTTAGTGCACATGCAAAGGAGACCTAGATACATATAAATGGTATGTAAAATGTCTAATGTGATTGATGAAATTTCACAAAACAGCGAACTATTAGTCAAAATCTAAAGTTTGTTTGTGATCTGCGGGTTTGGGCATAGACGGGGAGCATCCAGGTGTGGCCAAACACGTAATGATTTAAAACTCAAGGTGGGTTTGCACAACCATTATGGAACTTGGTATAGATGGTGTACTAATGAGTCAATACATGTATAAATCCTTGTTGGCCAGATTGGGGAGCTAGCTCACTTTTTATTTTAACTTTGAAAGGCTATTACACTGTAATTCCAGTTGACACAAAATTTGATATATATAGTCAGGTACAAAAGTCTGAGTCCACTACCAAGAACTGTTTGTTTTCATCATTTATCAATACCATGTTTTCACTCAATTGATACCTCTTATTCAAAAATACATTATTTAGAACTTATACAAATACAAAATTTTAGATCTTTGAGAAATGCCTTGAATATCTGAATATCTTCGCACACCATTTGGTAAAGATTTCCCAAATTGTTGTCACACCATATATTTCATTCAAATATTTCATTCAAACACACATACGCTCCTAATACACAGTGTGAATTGTTTTGGCCTTTTAACAACTAACACCAGATATTGACTAAATTAATCTATGTATTATAAATGATTGGCAAACTGCAGCCGCAATGGGAGAGTAGCAGATTTCAAACCACTTCTTTGATGACACTAAACGTTTAGCATGGACCAAACAATACCAACATTTCAGTGTTGAAGACTGGAGGAGTCTTGCTGACTGATGAGTCAAAAGTTTAACTTTACAGTTGAAATTGGAGCGCTTATGTGAGGAGACAGCCACATGAGAGGTTAATGTAAGTGCATAACTGTAGGGGAACTGTGAAACAAATTATGCCTTACCCATTATGCCTTAACCTTTAAGTGGTATTATGTTGTCAATATTGTATAATAACATATAAGGCAATATAATCTGCTCCAACTGGGTTTAGAAGAATAACATTGAAGATGGGGATAGAGCCATCCCTGCATTACACTCTCTCTATATAACCACTGTCTCTATATATATCTATATCTTCTCACCATGCTGAATGTAAATAAACTGCTTTGCTGAGTTTTATTCAACAAATGCAGTCACAAACAGGATCCAAATAGGAGTTCAGAGGAACTCTGGTAGGTCGAGTTTGTCTGAATTTATTGGCACTGAAGGATGAATACAGTACTTTACTTACTACTTTACTTTATTACTGGCCGTATTTTAAACAAGTAACTGCAAGTGCCCTTACAGAGACTGTGGTTGTTCAGTATACTTAAAACTATATGTGGATGTAATACCACCAGAGGAAGCTATTCATTTAAAGGGGACGTCCATACATTTTAAGTGTCTCTAAATTAAATTAAATCCTTCAATGATAAACTTAAATTGATGAAAGTCTAATGTTTTTTTTCAGTGATTTAACAACTTTACTGACTCTTAGATCCTGAAGACGGTACCATGGAATAATTAACATCGACGTTCAACTGAATTGTATGTGCTGTGCCTAAACTAACATTATTGGCGAAGAATTTCATTTAAAATCCTAGGTAAAGGTGAAAAGAAGAGGTAATATCGACTGACTCAGCGGTGAAAGTAAGGTTCTGAATACACGCCGGACACGTAAGTAGGCCATACTGGGAAAATCGAATTCTAAATCTCAAAAGGTTGAATGTCTTTTGTGTTTTTATGTGAAGCACATTGGGTGGGTTAAAGTCCCACCAGTTACACTCATTATACACTCACTGTGTCTCACTCATTAGTGCCTCAGTGTGATGCATTTCTTTCTTTCTTCAATCCTGTTCAAATCTGGTATTTGCAAATGTTTTTTAACACTGAATCTTCCTTGTGTATGTACTATATAAATAAAAGTTATCTTGCCTTGCCAGATTTGAATTGATATCGCAGGAAAACGGTGGTGGAATTGATATCCCAAACAACAACACTAGCTGTTAGTGTGCTTATTGCCTTGCACCCAATGTGTCACAAGCGATAAAAGTAACCAACAACACCTGGCAGACCATGCAATGCACAGCTATAAAAACTGCTGCTGAATATGGAAAGTGCAGGCCTGAAACCAAAACGACACTCTACAGGTCTGTTTGTGCAGCAGTCCTCCCATGCCTGGCAGTTTGCCTCAGCTGCAAGAAAAAAACCTCCCACCCACAACAGCAACAGCACACACAGCCACAACAGGGTAGACCAGGTGGTAAGGGTGGAGACAAAGGACAAGATAAGTGCAACTATTGTGGGAAGCTTGGTCACTGGGCCAAGAGACAGAGAGGCACATCATACACCTCCCTCTGACCCTACTGCACACTCTGTAAACAACCCATTTGATCCTAACCGAGCGCCCCCTACTGGACAATAGAGGTGCCTACAAGGAAAATGTGATTAAACCCCAGTAGTACAGGGAGCTGTCAAATTCCCCTTCGGAGGAACGAGTCGACTCTGGTGCTACACTTTCAGCAATAAATGATTCAAAAATAGTTCGACAACCTTCAAAAGTGGTCATAAATGTGGAAATTGCAAGAATCCCCATGGTGGAATCAACGTCTTAATTCACTAAAACTGCCACCTTGCCACCTCGTCTTCCATGCAAACAAAGAAATCTCTGCTCTTACTTTTCGCCATTGCTGTTCTTCGTAGTAATGGTATTTTCTGCACCTAAGCAACAGCAGAGCAGACAATCTGCTTCCTGTTTACACCAGCACACGCATGCCCAGCGTAGGTGAATGGTCACGTGATATGCGTTTTCAGGCGTGTTGGAGGTAATCTCTGAAACAGTGCTAAAACGCTTGTGTGGACGGAGATCGTTTTAGTTTCAAAACTCATATTAGTGTGGATGTAGCCTTATACAAGTTAGCAGATATTACTGTAACAGCAGGGGAGTTAGGAGAAACTTCTAAAAATAAGGGACGTGTCAGTCCAACCGGTAGGACTCCTAAGTCTAAATCAGTAAATAAAGCTAATTTCATGGCCTTCAAAAGATTACCTGTAGAACATGTGCTAAATGTAGAATGGCCCCTCGGCCCCTCCGGGACGGGTGTGTACGAGGCTGGGAGGGAATCATCACATTATACCCACTACAATAAACTAGACTACACCACTGCCTTCAGCTGACACTACTTTGTCTAAACTAATACCAGAAGATACCCCCTTAGTAGATCCTCCTCTGGTATTATCCCAGATCCCTTCTAAACTGTGGGCTCGCCATAGCAGCCACATAGGCTTTTGTTGTCTTCTGCACCGCCCCATCAGGTTACAATTAAGCCTAATGCTGTAATGCCATCAGACAAACAATACAATATATCACCAGAAGCCTCTAAAGGCATTAAACTGGCTAAATAAGGGGAGCTTGAGAAAGTTATTACTCCATGTAACACACCTGTGGTCCTGATTCCAAAACCAAATAGGCAGATTTGTGAAGGATTTGAGGCTAAAAAATGAAATTGTGCACCCTATGACCCCTATTGCCCCTGACACTAACATTATCCAGCATTCCAGCTAATTCGACTCATTATACAGTAGTTGCCTTGTCTTCCCTCATTTTTCTCCATTCCATTGCACCCAGATAGCCAATATCTCTATGCATTCACATGGTGATGGTGAGCAGTACACTTGCACCAGGCTGCCTGAGGGATATACTGAAAGCCCCGCTGTTTACGCTGCTGCAGTAAAAACAGACTTGTCCGAACTGGACCTCCCAGTGGGCAGCACCCTCATTCAGTACGCTGACGACCTCCTGCTTGCCATCTGCTGCAGCCTGTGAAACTGATACTGTTTCTCCCATCTTTCCCATAAAGGACATGTTGCCTTCCCTTGCCAAGCTGCAGTTTTGCCAGCACTGCGTTTCCAACTTGGGCCATGTTTTACACAAAGAGTCCTGGATGCTGTCACCATCCAGAGTGTCGGCCTTGGTGAAACATCCTCAACCCACCACCAAGGCACAGATGCTCTCCTTCCTTGGCATGGCTGGTTACTGCAGGCATTGGAACTATGACTACAGATCCATGAACTCTGTCCTCTGCTCCACCACAACTGCAGACAGTCCAGATACCATTGTGTGGACCCCTGACCTCGAAGCAGCTTTCCAGGCACTGAAAACAGCATTGCTCTTGGCATTACTTACTACAATGGACCATTCCATCTCTTTGTCAACGAGCAATAAGTGCTTTCCTCCTGTCAACCCTGCCACTCTATTGCCAGATGATGACTTATATGAGCATGATTGTGTGTATGTCACTCAACAATGTATTGCACCTCGCTCTGACATTCAACAAACCCCACTTGAGAATCTCGATTTGATCCTTCACACCGATGGCTCAGCATCTAAACCTCTTGATACTCACATAGAGCTGGATATGCTATATGCTATAAGTGCATCCTTGTCCCCAGGTACTTCTGCACAAATGGCTGACAAATGTTTGCCCTTACCAGAGCATGCATACTCGCCGAAGGCTCCATGGTCATATGGCTTACCCAAAATCTGACCTCCATCTACCGGCCCATTTGGCTCACGGCTCTCCACATGTAGGAAAAGAGGGGATGAATCATACCATTCAAAGCCAATAGTGTGTCCCTGGCATTACAGCAGTAACACAACAATCCTGTGGAAGCACTCCTAACTGAACCACAGGTCTCTCTCCTCATGAGGTCCTGATGAGAAAGGCCAATGTCCACAGGAGCAAGCCTGCCATTAACAACTCACAGAACAGCTTTAGTTTGGACAGATGAGCAACTAACAGACAGCCCTAGGGGCCCTACTAAGAAAACATCACCGCCAAGTTATTGCTAATCTTTCCCAACCCAATGAGGGCCCAACACACCCATTCCAACCAGGAGATGTTTTGGTAAAATTACTAGACAAGGTGTCTCTGTCTCCCAGGTGGAAAGGCCCGTTCCAGGTGTTGCTGACCACCAGAACACTACCAAGGTCGCCGGTAGGCCAGAATGGCTTCACGGGACCCACTGCCGCAGGCCTCCAACAGGAAACTGTTGGGAATTCCTTCACCTCGGTGAGGTTGTATCGTCTACTCTTCATGTTGGATATGTTTGCATATACCCCATTCTGCAAAATCCTAACAATACCTTATAACATCACATAAATGTGCACGTATTTTGTAACCCAAACGGTGAGAGTGGTAACACGTCATCTCCAGGTTTCCCTACAAATGTAAAACAAATCTGATACCACCTCAGATAAATGTAACTGTATCACCCAAGTAGATTTCTTAAAACACTAGATGATGCCCATGGTAACACTGATGGTAATGTTAGCACCAGATCCATTGTTGATTATGAAGATGAAGATGAAAGATGTGACACCACTGTGGCACAAAATACGTCACACCACGACTCCATCCTCTCTCCCTCTGGGAAAATGATCAGCAATTTGCGTCCCAATAACCTTATATACATTACATTACAGTCATTTAGCAGACGCTTTTATCCAAAGCAACTTACAATAAGTGCATTCAACATAGAGTAGAGAACAGCTAGTCACCAGAAATCATAAGTGCATCTCCTCCCCATACAAGCATCTAAGAGCAGAACCAGTGCTAAAGTAAAAGTGCAATAATATCTCCATCCCTGCATTACACTCTCTCTATATAACCACTGTCTAGGTATTTCTCCATTCAAAGAACTGCATACTTCTCTCCATGCTGCATGTAAATAAACTGCTTTGCCAAAAAAAAAAGAGACAAAAAAGTCAAACATGGTGGTGAAAATATGTTTTGTCTATTCCGGAGTTGTGACTTGCACAGGATCAACTACACACTGACCAAAGAGAAGTACCACTCTATTCTGCAGAGGCATGCCACCCCTTCTAGGTTAAGGTTGTGTGGAAGAGGATTCATTTTCCAGGACAATGACCCTACACATGCAACGAGGCTATGCCAGGCCGATTTGAAGTCCAAGGAAGAGCAAGGACTTGAATGGCTGAGGTCACCAGACCTCAACGCCTTTGAACATCTTTGGATTTTTTTTAAAAGGCAAAACATACTATAACATCGCAAGACTCTAAAAGAGTGTTGGAATAATGTGGATTCTCAAATATGGTGCCCCGTTTCCGTCACAACAGATGTAAACAAAGGCAGAGGGTCCTTGCCTCCTTTCACTGTAAGTGAACGTTGTGAATGTAGTGGTTATTTACCTGAACGTTGTAACTGTAACATGTTCATGTGTAACCTCAATGTGTACTGGAAACATGACACTGACATAACGCTAGCCATGTCAGTGTCAGTAGCCTAATCATTGGCATATCATTTTTCTGATGGTGACATTTTAAACTCATAAGCAAAGCAAAGGGCAAATTCTGTGTACAATTTCTGTAGCCACTGTTTAAATGTATTGTTAAGAAATGAAATGTATTAATCTTTGTTTTGCAGTCTGAGCACATTATTTGAATTGTTGTGCATGTGTTGTGACAGGCTGTAATATTCTCTTTTCTTCTTTACCTGTACAGGTGGAGTCATGTTAGACAACATGTTAGATAATGTTATGGCATTTTCGCCATAACACATGCTCTATAAGAATATAAATATTGTGTGTGTGTGTGTGTGTGTGTGTGTGTGTGTGTTCTTTACGGTAATTAAAAAACAACACGGTTTTCTTATCAAATGGCTGTTTGTTTACATACATTCTTTAGTAAGAAAGAAAGAAATCTTCACGTCTACTGAAAATCTGTCTGAATAAAATGCACACGAGAAATAAATCTCTTATGTGGCTGTATACTCTGAAAAGCTTCTGTGAGAGCTCTGCCTCACTCTGGCACCACATGTGGGGTTTCCCTGCTCCCTCACCCCCCTCTACTCTGTTTTTCATGTTTTAGAAGGTTTGTGGAATTGCCACAATATCGTCTGGACTTCTGACACAAATCACATTTTGCTTTGATGCTGTTTAATGGAGTGAAATAACGCCAGACGATGCCTCGTTTTCTTGTTTGTGCCACTGTGTGTGTGGAGCGGAGCGGAGGGAGAGGGCGGAGAGAGTTCCTATCATCGGAAATGATTATTTTTGCTACATTTCATTTTTCTCCTTTTCAGCATCAGATATATACGTTCAATTCAATTTCACACAGAATAAATGTGAAAATGATTCTACTGGTTAAAGGAAAGGTATCAATATTTTTATGTGAGGATCGATTCTCAAAAAGGAAACGTCAAGATCGGAAGTATTGATATTTCAGGATTGATCCGCCCATCCACAATGAAATGTCCTGATTGTGATTTGAGTGTTGGCCATCAAATGAGTGCTTCTTTAGTTTCTTTTGAGCAAACACTAGCACAAATAATATATAAGATTGTAAATAAAATGCTCATCATGACCCGTGGATATTATACTACCTAGCCTCCTAAAATGAAATAATCACGTTAATGACTTTGTCTCATCCCTCTGCTGTCAATACAAGAATCTGTAATGCAACATGCTCCATGAGACTCTGTTCTCTTTGGACTGTTACATGCAAGATCCCTGCCGAACAAATCTTTTGTTTGCTGTTATTTTATTACATTTATTTTATTATTTTATTGTTCATGCTGAAATTTGGCTTACTCGAGGAGATTCTATTACTTGATTAATTGAAGCAACCCCCCCCCAGACATTCAGGCTGGTGAAGGGGGTTGCTGTCATACATAGAGAAGAATTGTTTCGCCCATCAAAATGTTGTGATTTCACCTCTTTTGATTTTCTCTGTTTTACAATAGATAAAAGGAGTGTTTTTGAGAGCTGAAAGAAAGTGTAAGGCAAGTATTTCATGACGTTTTGAAAGACCATGAGGATATATCAGAAGGTGCTTAAAGATGGTAAAGGAATTTTTCCTCGCTGACCTCAAAGAATTGGCAGTTCAATGTGATAGATTCTGCCTTCAGCCCCTGTCATAGTACTGAAGTCTCCTTTGAGAATTATTTATTAATGTTAAGAACATAAGGTTCAGATCACTCTCCTTGATCGGGCCATACCATAATAGAAAGATTTCTGTAGTTCCTGTAGTTTATAGTCTGTAGTTTCGATTTTCAACCCATTTCTCATCTCTAACAGAAACTGCATCTCGTATGAAGTCCATCACTTGCCCCATTGATGTTGCTCTACAAAATTCTTGAAAGACGTCTTTCTGACAGTTGGTATAGTGTCAGAATAGAGGAATAGATCCCTGGAAACTTTCACTTTCCCTTCTATTTTTAAGCATGCAGTGGTTCAGCGCGTCCTAAAAAAACAAGCCTAGAGTCCTTAAATCCCAGCAACTACAGGCCTACCACCAAGCCTCCATTGTATCTTAAAGATTGGGGGGTGTGGGTGAGCCGGTGGGCAGCCACAACCTCCCCCAAATCTCCCCCAAGGTTTAGCTTTAATGAGTCATAACAACATTTTTGAGCAATTCAAAACTGTTTTAGAGCAATGCAGCATGGGACATTCTGTTACAATAGTTAAGTCCTTCAACACACAATACTTTAGGAGTTTCTCATGGTTGAATTTTAGGCATAAATGAGGCATTCTGTCAGTCAATGTGGGAGCCAGCTGCCAGAATTTTGGGAGTTATTTTTGATGCTGATGAACAGTGGTGCAGTCTTACTTTTTCAGCTGAGAACCATTACCAAAATGGTTGCCTGTTTTTTATGATTTAGTAATCTGAGTAAAGTCATTCATGTTGTTTTCTCTTTACACTAGTGTAAGCCTATTTCAAATCAAAATCAAAACTCCCTTTAATGTGTCCACTGTGTACAAAATGCAGCAGCTAGGATTTTGACTTGTACAAACAGATGAAATCACATAATTTTTCGCATCTCTCCACTGGTTCTGTGGTAGATTTAGAATTTATTTCACTTTTAAAGCAGCTTATGTCTGCCCCCAAGCAATACTGCAGACCTACTAACCCCATATGAGCCAGTGTGCAGCCTCAGTTCCCAAACAGTGACCGGTTGCGCTCTGAGGCGGCTGATGTTGGTGGGATTTGGAGGGTGATGGAGGCTACAGGTGCAAGGGCATCAGATTCACAAAGTCCCTTCCACCAGGTGGATGCAGATTTGTGCTGGCACAACTGCCATATCCCATCCCCATCCCAAAGGCCTTGCTTGGTGCAGACTACCGAGAACTTTGCCATCATCAAGACCTAGGTAGTTAGACATGGCAGTAATGATTGTGTAAGCTCTGTTGAATACTTCACTAGAGAGTATGCTTTTCTCAGAATATTTTGGATCAAGCAGGTATGCTGCTGCATGTACTGGCTTCATGCAGAACTCTTCACGCTTCTCCATCGATTTGACCACTGAGGTTTCCTCTGCTTGGAGCAGCAGGGAAGTAGGCAGGGCAGTGTGAATTTCTTCTTTGATCTCAGCAAACAAACTTCGGACATGACAAGATGGTTTCATCAGCTTCTATTTGGGTAATAGCTGCTGCTATTGGTTTGAGGATTGTCAGGTGAAATGAAAGTCATGGTCAACGGTCGCAACGGTCACTGAGATATTGAACAGAATGTCTGTTGAATTTCGGAATTGGGCCGGGTCCAGCATGCTAAATCAAACTATAAACTACATTATTTTATGAAAACAGAGAACTGGCTAGCAGAAGGCAGAAGAAACTAGATAAACATTTTTGAAATTTAGTATTTAGTAGTTCAAATTAAATACCAATATATTTACCCCAGTAATATCATCAAAACTCCTGGTTGCATGTGGTCCTTGACTTCAAGTAGTGTGGGTGTGGTCTCAATAGTGATGATAGAATGATCTGTACTGCACATGTGATGGAAGAATACACAGTGCATGCTGCTGCTAAACATGCTATAAAGTAGATCATTGTCATTATACATATCCATAACTTTGCTAATGCCCTCTCTCTGCCCAGAGTTTAAAGCCAGGGTCACCTCTGCCTGGAGAAAATCTACGGTTTCCCCATATTGGTGTAAAGCATGACATATCTGACACTGTATCTAAGTGTGCTTGTAATTTGTACCAGACTCTTATAGTATTCCTGACAAATGGGTTATGGGTGTTTTTTAGCAGGTTTTTGGAAAGTGGAAAGTAAAGTCTGGTAAGTCTGAGTTTTGGGTGTTTATTATTCCAGATAAAGTTAGTTATTATTTCTTTCAATTTAGGGAATAGATTAGATGGGGGGTGTAAGGGAATGGATTGGAATAGATATATAAATTTTGGTAACACATTTATTCCCTACTGGTGGACTGTCTCTTTCGGTCTTTCTAAGATACAAAATATTAGATTTTGTGTTATTCACCCTGTAGCCAGAGAAACTCCCGAAAGACTCCAATAGATTTATAAGTGTTGGTAAGGCCAATACGGTGTTCATAGTTTCCAATTGTTACTCCTATAATTAAGGGGTGGGATCTGACTGTCATTGCTAGGGGTTCAATTGATAGTACAAATAAAAGGGGTGACAGCAGGCACCCCTGGCGTGTTCCCCTGAACAAGCTAAAAGGTTTTGATATAATGGTGTTAGTCAGAACTTCTGCACTAGGGTTGCTGTATAGTAGTTTTATCCATTTAATGATATTTTCTCCAAGGCCAAATCTGGGCAGTATTTCAAATAGATACGACCATTCCACCCTGTCTCAGCACCCAGGGATAGAATGGCCGTATCTGGACTTCCCTTTTCAGTATATATAATATTGAGCACCCTTCTCAAATTTTGAAACGCCTGCCTGCCCCTGACAAATCCGTTTTGATCTACTTGTATAAGATCTGGCAAGTATGTCTCTAACCTCACCGCTATGACTTTAGCTATAAGCTTAGTATCTGAGTTTAACAGTGATATGGGTCGATACGATTCACATTTAGATGGTGGTTTACCAGGCTTCAGGATGTTCATAATAAGGGCTCTGGAAAGAGAAGGCGGCAAGGAGTTTGTTTTGATGATGATTCCAAATGTCTATGAGCATATAATGCCAGGAGTGAACGAATTTTAATCTCCATCGGAAATCAAGGTTTCCAGGAGTACTTGGAAGCATGGCAGGAAAAGAGAAACTGGCATAAGATACTTAAGATACTACTCAAAACATAAACAGTCCCCTCCTTCTATGGGTGAAACGTGGAGTGGTTTGAAAATATTATTTGTCCATAGAAACAAAATAACATGCCCCATCTACACCGGAACAGTGACAGCAAACCCCCGGGATGTGGTCACCTTGTGTGGATATTAATCATCTATTCACCTCCATCCGGAGGGCTCCCTTTGTTTTTATTTTGGAGAAACGTGTTTACATCCCGAGGAGTCAGAAAATAAAGTTCTTTCAACCATATGTGATGCGGCGCTTAGCAGGGAACTGCAAGCCGTACTGGATTCCCTCTGAACAAAGCCTCTGTTTCATCGCGTCATAGGCTTTTCTCTGGCGTTGCACTTCAACAGAAAAGTCAGATAAAAAACTTCACTTGCCTGTTTTCGTACATGACTTGCCCTTTTCTTGTGCAGCTTTCATCACACAAACTTTATCCTTGAAGTTTAGGTCCGCCAGGTCCGTGCTAGCTAGTCTTGTTTCTAGCCAGTGGCGATCTTGTTCATGGTAGTTTAGCGCTAAACTGACTTTTGGTTTTTGTTCTTCTTGACTTTGTTATTTTCCATTCCCAAAGTGGTTTTGGTTTGTTTTCCCTGCTTTAGCTACAATTTAAGACTTATAAAGGGTATATATGTTGTTTACTAGCCAGAGACTTACGGAGAGCGTCTATCTACCTCGCCGCCATAACCGGAAATCGTGTACGTACTCTTAGTTTGAGAGTGTAGAGGTTACTGAACTGTTGAATGGTCTTTAAAGTATATAGGGTTATTTTTTATTGTATTTTTGTATTGCTATGATAATATTATTATTAGATGGTGCTCGTGCGTTTTATTTATTATAGTTGATTGTTTAATTCCTTTTATATTTTTTTAATTTGTTTTTAATTCTGTTAAGAGGTGCTATTATTGCACCTTTTAGCACTATACACTCAGTGGCCACTTTATTAGGTACACATTTCTAGTACTGGGTAGGACCCCCCACCCTTTGCCCTCAGAACAGCCTGAAGTGTTTGAGATTTGGTGACTGGAGGCCATTGGAGTACATTGAACTCATGGATGCACATGGTCAGCAACAATACTCAGGTAGGCTGTGGCATTTAAACTATGCAACATTTTTGCCAAGAAAACATTCCCTACACCATTACACCACCACCACCAGTCTGAACCGTTGACACAAGGCAGGATGGATCCAACCACCTGCATGTCGCAGCAGAAATCGAGATTCATCAGATCAGGCAACGTTTTTTTCAATCTTCAACTGTCTTTTTTGTTTTGGTGAGCCTGTGCCCACTGTACCCTCAGTTTCTTAGCCGACAGAAATGTAACCCAGTGTGGTTTTGTGCTGCTGTAGCACTTCCACTTCCAAGGTTCAACGCCTTGTGCATTCAGAGATTTTCTGCATACTACTGTTGTGGTTATTTGAGTTACTGTGGCCTTCCTGTCAGCCCACAGACCAGCCGCTCACTCTTTGCACTCTCTTTTTCTCTATTATTCTCTTTTTTTATCTAATTTTTCTTTTATGCTACATGTAAAGCACTTTGAATGGCCTTGTTTGAAATGTGCTTATGAAACTTGCCTTGCCTTACCAAATGTTTTTTGTACAATTTTCTGTAAACTTTTGAGTGCAGTGAGTTGCTGTCACATAATTGGCTGATTAGATATTTGCATTAACGAGCAAGTGTACAGGTGTACCTAATAAAGTGGCCACTGAGTGTATGCATTCACATGAACACGCTCAGTAAGAGTATTTCTTAAGATATCCTGAGAGCTCTATACTCTCTATACCACTCGACTACACATGAAATGAAATGAAGCGAAACAGAGATTATAACAAAGGAACAGAAAGTTGGACACTGTTTACCTCATTACTGTGCTTTTTAATGAGGACCAACATTTCAGCCTCATTCACAGTGCCGAAACGCCTCACTAATAAAACACAGTAAGGAGGTGAAGTGTGTGAGACTTTCTTTTCCTATGTTATGTATAACCATGAGTCTGGTGTGTGTGCCTCTTTACTTTGAGTAGGCAGAATCAGAATCAAACCGTTTTATTGCCAGAAAATAATAAATAATAAAATAAAAAGAATATGTGCCATATTTATGTGCATGGGTATGTGCAAATATGTGCAAAGTTAATATTTTAGTCCAACAGTGGAACTGTGCAAAAAGATGTGGAGACCAAATCAATTGCCTCAATTCAATTCTTTGAATGTGATTTTAAAGAATGTAGTGTACCTGCCAATAACCTGCTAAAAGGCTCTACTACAACGAAAAACCTTTTGGTTGATACTAAAATTAAAGATTAAATTAATCCAATTGTTAGCCTCAGGCGCAGAACTGTAGTGTTGGACAATGGCACAATGTGCAATCATCGTGTTGCAGAAATGCGCTCAGCAGGACACTCGAGGACTGAGAGAGCACTTCATGCTACATGCTTCATGCTTTCACTCACATCAACCTGGAACACATTCACCAGATCTACCTCGGGAAACGTCTCCATTTACCAACTCTGTGGTAAACGGCCACATTTACCAGTTAATGTATATATTTACCTTTTTCCCAGGATTAGAAGTGATGACTTTGTGGACTAGGTTTTCAAAATGACAAGTGAGTGACATGAACGTGATATGACATGACATAGCCACTAATGCTGGCATGACAAACATGCCAATGTTAGTGGTTGAATGATCAAGAAGTCTTATGGCCGTATATATGATAACAGTTTTGTAGAGAAATACTGCTCTCCAGAAATCCCTGGCCTGTATTTGTGTATACTTGATGATTTATGACATCTGTGTGCTAACCTGCTATTTTAGGTTGCCATCTATACAAAGAGCAGACAGCTTCCCTCAACTGGTAAATAGTGTGTGTGGGGCACATTATTATGCCACAACGTTACAGCAGATACCACACTGTGCATGTATTACTGAGTTCAAAAGATGAGATGCCACATACACTAAACCGGGACACCAACCACACACTTGCCCGTCTGCAATAATTTGAAGCTTTTACTCATCTGAGCTTTTGTTCCTTTTGTGAAAGACGCCGTATGCCTACTGCCTACTGCCTTATTTATAATAGAGCACTTCAAATTGTTTCATCCAAAACAAAAACTACCACACATAAGGCTCTGAGTGAGTCGCAATGCCGCCTGCTGATGTCCTTACTGGTAAAGAGAGCGAGAGAGGAGAGACAGGCCTTAGAAAGACGAATCTGACTCACAGCAACGCAACAGTGTGGCTCCCCACATTTAACTTTATTCACAGTCTCACTCTGCCATGCTTGCTCTTTTGTTTGTGAAGAGAAAGAAATATAATAGCCAGGGCATTAAATATTGCGTTTTATCGGTTTGAAGTGTTTTGTGAATAAGATTACTTACATGGTGTAAGTGGCAGGTTTTTAATTGCACAGGCAATCAAATTGCTTAGCTGAATGGATAGAGCATGGCGCTAACAATGGCAGCATTAGGGGTTCAATTCCTATTAGGGCCACCCATGCTGAAAAGTGTTTGTAATGGAAAGTGCTTTGGATTGTAGTTATATTGCAGTGATTCTTGTATATGTAGGCGACATTTCATGTTCTTATGGAAATATCTTGAGTTAAAAGTGCAGGAGAAAAATAATCGACAACCTTGGAGGGTTTTTTTGTGTGTAGAAAAAAAAACATTCTCAGCATCCAAGAAGTGGAGAGAGGCAGAGAGCGATAGAGATAGACACTAAACGAAAGCGAATGAAGGTTTATATGAGAGAGACTTTGTGTGCTATAAATGAAGCCCTTACGTCTTTAAAGCAATACAATACACGCAGCCTCTTCCATCACCTCCATTAGTGGTATACTATGTTAGCTGGCCAAGCATCCACTGCACCATACAGAGTCATCAGTTTCACCTAAATGATAATCCCATTGGAGCGCTTAAAATGGGCCTTAGTGAACCTCCAGAGAACCCTCACGCAGTCATACCACTTAAACTGCATTCGGTAGCTTGTTTTTTTTAATGCACGTTTGAAAACAAGGCCTCGGCGCAGAATTCTTCAAGTGGGATTCAGACACCAGACACTAAAAAGCCCCCCCGGCTGTAAGATATGATGGAAAGCTACAACGTTCTGCCACTGGTTCACTGGACACCTCCGCAGGGCAACCACTTTAATTAGCACGCATCGGTTCAGCATAGATTTCTGCGTAGACGTCGAGTGATAAAAACTCATTGGACATTTCTATATCGGGCGAGCACGGCGCAGGGGGACGTTGGCTTGCGTTTCAGATTGATCATCCGGTCATTACTAGCCATTAAACGTGGCATAATGTAAAGACATGGCGTCACGTTTTTCTCCTCTATCATGCATCTGATCCCGTAGCCCCATGAGACCTCACTGGTCTCAAGGCTTGTGGTAGGCAGGCATGTTTCTCTGGCAGTGATGGATCAAAAACACTTCAAAGACAAATAGAGTACGATAAATATTTCTGACAGAGCCAGTTGGTATTCTATTGGGAAGCAAACACAAGGACAGACCACTTACTTACCACTGGATCATACGCTCATGAATAAAACACATGAAAATGCATGATTGCACACACGCACGTGCACACTGCCCACACACACCACACACACACCACACCGGTACGTCAGTGAATCAGATGCCAGGTGCACTTGGATCGGTATTACAGTTTTTCTCAGTCGCTTTAGTACATTTCTCGAATCATCCTTAAGATTTGCAAAACAGTAAAGCGCATTTCTCGGAAACAATTGGTACAAACAACACCACACAATGGATTACCTGCAAAAGCCCGTAACTTGCTCAAAATCCTTAGTTCATCTCTCAAAAGTAAATCTTTATGTCAATGAACATGTCAGTCCATCAGAATGACAAGTCCTTGTGTCATTGAGTACAAACAAGATAGTCAGAATGCTTAGCCATGTTGTCAATATAACAGTTACTCTGATGGAAACTATGGTGAAGGGTTTGATGACAATGATTGAAAATGCACAAGGCTGCACTTTTTCTGTATGGCAGATATCAATTTCAAAAGACATATACAACCAATAATTGTTCAAATTGTCATAATTGTTAGTCATTTACCTAAATGTGCTAAAACATTTGCAGATGGTTACAAAGAGAAATGCTCTTTCTGTTTGCACAGGTAACAAAATGTTGTGAAGAATTTCACAGATTGTTTTGACAACTTCAACTGTCATTGGAGAATTGAGCCAAAGTAACTGAGAAAAACTGTAGTGAAAGTCAAGATTCATCTATTCAGAACACATTTACAAAAAAAGTCTAATACAAATGTAGAGAAAATATGCTTGACAGATTATGACAACTGGTTCAACCATTTTGCATGTGATGACTTATGCAATGAACTAGTGCCTAGATGTTCTGGGGGGTGAGACTATTCAACAGAGAACCAATATAATACATTTTGATCAACATGACATAAACTATTGATAATGTAGGAAACAGCAAACAGTTGGACATAACCATTTGCATGAATGTGCTAAAGCATTTGCAATTTGTTCAAAAGAATGAGAAAATACTTTTATGATGTGAACAAGTGACTAGATGATGTGGAGGTTGAACAAGTAGTTTTGAGAATTTCAATTCTGATCTGAGAAAGCGACCAAAGTGACTGAGAAAAACTGTAATAGCATCCCTCTTTGTCAATCCTAACTGAAGTTATTATGTGAAAAGCTATGAGGTTTCTTTCTCCAAACATTCTGCAATAGAGTTGATAAGGGTTGCTAATTGCTGTGAAACATCCCGGCTTGCAGAAAAAGACATAAAACACGAACTATTCTAAGTGTTTCTTGTTCGGGCCTCCTGCTGATGAGATGAAACAACTCCAGTGTACAGGTGTTTGTTTTAAGCAGCAACCATCATTTTTCTTTTACTTAGATTGCCTGCCATGGGCTTGTCAAATCACAAAAAAAACAACTATAGGCCTACATAATTAAAACATCCCTTTACATGACACTGTGTAACTAAAGTTGGTTCATTTCAAAGCAAACTTTCTAAAAATCCTCCAAGAGTGTGTGGCCGGTTCTTCCCTGAGACGGAGTGGATTCTGGCAGGCGCAGCAGAGTCAGCTGTCGTCTTCCTTTGGCGGTGCGACAAGTTGATATTTCATTTGAATGCACGGCGCCCTGAGCACTGACGCAAAGGCTATTACCCAGAGTGCCCAAGTGGGTTGGCCGACGGTGCTAAGGCTGTGCGGTGAAGCACTTCAAAGAAATGAAAAGTGTGTACGAAAACAAAATATACCTACTACTTTTTATTAAATGGTATTTTATACCACAGGTAATATTCGTTAAAAGGCAGGGTGTGTTACAGTAGGGGGACTGTTCAAGGTTATAGACTGCCAGAATAGTGAACACGAGGTATGGACTATACATCTCTGGAAAAAATTAAGAGACCACTCCAAATTTGTGTTAAATCAGCGTCTCTACATGTATGGCAGCCATTCCATCCTCATGTCAGTAGTTTATAGAATAAAACAAAAATGTTCATTTTACTCAAACACATACCTATAAATAGTAAAACCAGAGAAGCTGATCATTTGGAGTGGTCTCTTCATTTTTTCCAGAGCTGTACACACTGTACATTTTGAAAATCTGCAGTGTAGATATGTAGAAATAACAGCTGGTGCAGAATTACCAGGGATAACACAGCATGGGAATGTAGTTGTCAATGATAACAACAGTTACTGCAGCTTCAGTCATCACACTCTGCAATCAGACTACCTGAAACATGTTCAAGACTTAAAGGATTTGGGAGTTTCAAATATGAACCTGCTATACCCCCCAACCCCATCCCACCCCACCTCCCACCTCCCCCCTCCCCTCCAGGCTGTCTTCCTCTGACACAGGAGCCAGGGGTTTTTAAAGTGTGCACTGTGTGATAGAGCTTAGGCCAGCAGAATTCTGGGGCACTACGGTATGTGTGTGATATATTACGTTATTGAGTGTGTTCACTCAGATTTAAGGCACATAAAATTAAAAATACTTTCAGGGCACAGAAGTATGTGACATATTACTAGTCACGGGGCCCATCATGTAACAGTGATTAATTGGACACACTGGCATTACAATATTGAAATGAAGTACCTTTTACACACTTAAAACCCATTATTTTACGCCTATTAATTTGAAAATTGGAGTGAGCTGTAATTTCAACTCACGGCAAAAGCATGAAGCGGTATAAAACGACTGATTTATGATAAAAGCTTCTTTTATAACTACTACGCGGAAGAACTGCAGCAGCACACAGTAGATGCAGAGATAGGAGTAGCAGTCCTAAGTACACACTATACAGTACATCGAGACCGATACGAAACGTTTTGAGCGTCGCTTTGGTTATCGCACCGGCAGTAACCGCGAGAGAGAAAATACTGCATGAATTGAGACAGCGTGCATTCAAATTTGAAACGGGATTAGCGCACAAATTTGTAACCTCAATTATTCTGTCTTCATTTTAGTGAGAGATGTGGCAACAGGGGTCTGGTGAGCCGGCGACCCGCTGGAGCGTAGCAGGAAAGGAGAGGAGGCCAACCCACGCATGCACATCCTTGGAATGAGAGTAAGAGGCGAGGGAAGGGATTTACTCGGTAAATTAAATTATTAGTGCTTATAGTTATATATAGACGTGTGCATGGAGCGATAGATAAGACAGGTGATAGACAGGCAGGCAGGCAGGATAGACAGACAGACAGATGGATAGATAGATAGATAGACAGGTAGACAGACAGACAGACAGACAGATACATAGATAGATAGATAGATAGACAGACAGACAGACAGACAGACAGACAGACAGGTAGGTAGATAGATAGATAGATAGATAGATACATAGATGGATGGATAGATGGATAGACAGACAGACAGACAGACAGACAGACAGACAGGTAGATAGATAGATAGATAGATAGATAGGCAGATAGATAGGTAGATAGATAGACAGACAGACAGACAGGTAGGTAGATACATAGATAGATAGATAGATAGATAGATAGACAGACAGACAGACAGACAGACAGACAGACAGACAGACAGATAGACAGACAGGTAGATAGATAGATAGGCCTGACTTTGCCTGTTTGCCACTATTACTTCATGCTGCTGTGGATTGCAACAAAGAAAATCATCTGGTCCCTAAGATATTTGCACTTAAATTAAGACTTAATGCTGTGATTATGTGCATTGATTTGCTAATCTAAGCATTAGCATTTAAGATCAAAGTGATTAAAGGATTCAGCGTAAATGGTTTCCTTTCTGTAAATTAGCAACGCATATTGAATTCTTATTTATCCACAAATCAACACAGATTACAGTTACACACAGAACAATTAGCCCTAACCAAACATCAGCCCCTCACTGTAGATGCAGTACACACGATTGAGATTGCTTACATTGTTTCTGCTGCTAGAAACCCACGGGATGATCTGAAACACAATATTAACTGTAAAACCAGATCCTCGTCCTCAGTGAAGCATGCAGCTGATGCAGTGCACGCCTTGCATTGCAACTTGAGGTAAACACGCCACAATTGAAAAGAGCTGTAACAGATCTCCTCTAATTGCTGTCTCACAAGCATGAAGCATGGAGCTGATTAACATACAGTCCACAAACAACAAACAGTCTGAATTAAAAACACGATGAACAACTGACTCGTGGAGATCACGGCTTTTCACAGCCTACTCATGGAAAACACTTATCTGTACTTGTCAAGGGTTTCAATTTTAATGTGTAAGGAGGGAGACCTTTAAAAGGCTAATTGGTCACTTTGAATCGCAACTTGTTAGAAACGCAATTCTTCTGTGTCAATAACGGCAGGCCACCGTGGAAAAGGCAGCCTTAATGAGAAGTATATTTGGAATAGTGACTTTTTAGAGACAGGTCTGCCAAGCCTCTCTAGTTTGGCACCTAGCTGCGTCGGAGATGGGGGTGATTTTAGAAGCAAATCTCCAGTATGCATGTGCCAGTTTATTAGCTCTTGTTTATTAGCTCTTGTTTATTAGATTCACTTATTTGTCTCATTTGTTTAAGTAAAAAAGTAGGTATCTAACTTATTGCACTTTTACCTCAGCACTGGTTCTGCTCTTAGTTGCTTGTTTAGGAAGGAAATGCACTTACGATTTCTGGTGACTAGTAGTTCTCTACCTACCTATGTTGAATGCACTTATTGTAATTCGCTTTGGATAAAAGCGTCTGCTAAATGACTGTAATGTAATGTAAATGACTGTAATGCCAGTTGAAAAAACTTTATCAGCTTGGCCTGTTAGCTTAACCTATAGTTTAAGTCTAATCACACATGCATACATCACCGCTTAGACCAAGCAACGGATTGTGAGATTGAGTTGTTCGAGTCCAAAATTAGATTTTCACCATTTGAGAAAAGTGCCACCTACAAAATAATTGATAGCACAAAACCTGTGGTACTTGATAAGGCACAGCCGGTAGCTTAACTCCTTGGCTGACACAATAATAAACACAATCAACACTTACAGGCTGGAGATACTAGATAATGAACCTCAGGTAACGATTTTTTTCCCCCCCAAGATGGATATAAAGCGTTGGATATAAATCTCTTAAATTACATGTCATTCACTACAGTTACCAAATACAGTCGGTGTGCTTCAAGTTGCAAAGTTGTTTTACTTTTATTAGAAGATAAAAAAGGAAAACCTACATGTACCCAACAGTACGCTGTACAGTTTAGTCCATAACACTAAGTCTTCAACCTTTACACCCACAGTGCTTAACATTCCAGCTAAGTGGCTGTAGTGGTGGGAGCACTTGTCAAAACGTGACAGCTGGAACTTTTTCACCAGCCCTCCTACCATGAAAGATATCAGGCTCCTCGCGGTAGGTACATTTCTCATGGACCCACACACACACACAAGCATTAGCGGAGAGAACTGTGACAGAGCAGCTAGCCGAGGTGATGGGAAGGGGTCACGAGTGCCACTGAGACTGCGAGATTGCGAGTCTCCCAAGACATTTAAGCCGACTTACTGCGCTGCAAGCCTACAGTAAATGTTGAAGAGTCGCAGTCGTAGATGGGTCCGGGTGGTGCCCTGGTGACAGCGTGGAACTTCCTGTCTCCGCCACTTAAGTGGTTTGTGAAAGGCGGTGATTACGTTTAATCAGACCCGTCTTCCTGCTTACCCTTTCACCACTTTCCTCAAGAAATTAGACCTAGTCCAAATGTGTATCACTGTAATGCTTCCTGTATAATGAAGAAATCAGCTACATTAGTTGTTTGAACTTAAAAATCTCGCGTCTCAGGAAATCCACACGCCTCTACACCAACAAAGCAAAATAGAGGGTAAAGCAGGATATAGGCAAGTGCCGAGACTTTGCCACAGTAGCCTACACAACTCAGTTATTATCACATGTAGTTACATGTGCCATACGCTCTTTTGTTGTTGAGCCTTTTATTTTTTTTATTATTTTCCAAGCTCAACTCCCACTGGTTACTGCCAGGCTTTGTTTTCAGTTTTGTGTCTCTGCCCATCTTACACAGGAAAGGACGATGGGGAGGAAGAAGAAAGATTTGGAACAAAAGGTGCCTTTTAAGATAGTCCTGGACGCTACGCAAAAAAAAAAGGGGGGGGGGGGGTAAAATGGGTGGCTTAGGCTTTTTCCAAAAACTACAGTTGCACCCATTTAAACTGCTAAAGGTTTTTTCTCATTTTGCTGGATCATAGCTTAACATAGCTCTGCAAGAAACACCATGAAAGCCAGTCTAACCAGTACAGCAACACACCAGTCTGTGCCACAACCTACTCCAATGCATTTTATTTGTTTTAACACATTTTAACACTTTTTGACAATGGATTTATAGACACTAGACCATCTACTGTATAGCTTGCATTCTATCTTACCTTAGCCTGTTACTACTTGTGCAATTACCTAACATCCACTACTGCATGATAATATAGGCCAAGCTGCAGGGAAAAGCCAGTGATTTTGTGCCAATACAAGTCCTCGGAAAAAAAACAACCCACTGAGCTCCTGTAATTCTCTACATTGTTATAGCATTGAAGAGATGGGATAATAATAGAAATAGCGCCCATATGAGTTACAGTAGTTTTTCAAAGCACTTCAGCCTAAGTTTTACAGAGTCGTTTGTGTTCCCTGGACCAATTACTGTCTATGCTTGCTGAAGGAAACTGATGGATTGTTGAATGAATTGAGAGTTAGTCCAACATTATTGGCCTGCCACTCTTTCCTACGCGGTATTCCTAAAGGAAAATGCTGCTGCAGATCACTGTATTCACTCAGCCAAGCCTCCTTCCTGTCTCCATGTTGGTCATAATGGCAACTGCAATTTTCTTCCCCAAGTGAAATTACAGCTAATATGTTGCTTCAGTGTCTATCATTTGCACAATTTTCTTGCAGTGGGATGCAGGGGCGAGTGCACATTTAGTCCAGCCTACACCACAGTTACTCAATTAGAGTTAACCCTGTCGGGCTTGTTACTCACAACTTCATATATTACTCATTACTTGTTATTCATTTAAAAAGCAATATTACTACTTTATGTTGTTACTTTATTCCCTGAGAGCAGTGATTGGTTAAACATATTACTTTTCTATTACACCCGAAATTGGCAATTGCTTCCTCTCAAAAACTCAATCAGGGTGATCAGGGTAACGAAATTGACATCAAGTGCTCTCGTCATCCCTTTGCTTGATAAATATCAACATAGCGGGAATACTTCCACCTGGAGAAATTAAATGTTTTCAATGCTATTTCTCATCTAAACTAGCTCTAATTAGGAGAACAAAGAGAGGGGTGGGGGTGGGATATGGTCACCTTTAATCTGACAGGGTGATGACAAAAGTAGCAACATATTTTTGGGGACTGGTAACTATAATATCACAATTTAAACTGAAATAGTATTTTGTTGCACTACTGAGGAAAGCAATAATATTGCTTTTACACGTCACTGACAATGCGATAATGGTACCTGTCGCTTTCTTCTGGGTTTTTCCAACACAGACAGCTTCTTCACTCCCAACAAGTGACAAGTGAAGAGAAACGAGATCAGTCACACGGAGGGTAATTTGAAAACGCATAGTAGTTGCAGAGTAACAGGCATGACCTTCCTGTCAACCATGCCCGCTTGCACCTGCATCTGCATTTAGGAGTAATAGCCCCTTTATGCTGCAATATCCCAAAGGCATTAAACTTGCAATAAAAAAACCAAATCAAAGCATCTTAAGACTGGGGATCAAAACAACACCAGACTGCTTGCAACTGACAAAATGTGCCCCTGATCTCTTCTGGGAGGAGACTTCAAACCTGTGCAAATTGGACAAAAACTGCAGAAGGCTAACCCCCTGAAGCACTGGCTTCAAGTGTGGCTTTTTGAGGTCTTGAAGCTGAGTGGTTAATTTCGCTGTGGATTAGCCACGGTCAGTAAAATGGAGGGGGGGGTAGGTCGATATTGAAGGTGCCCAAGGCTGTCAGAAGAGGGTAGGCGCGGAAAGAGGTAGGACGGTGTGGAAACATGTCAGAGAGGGTTGATTGTGGAGGAACTTGATGGCGGGGGCCAGGGAGGAAAAAAAAGGGTGGGATGTATATTTCACTGGAATGACACCATTAATTCAGCTCACGATTGTTAAGAAGCAAGTTGTGATTGTAAAATAGCAATGACTTATTTTGCGGAGAATGTTGCTATTCATCCTCAACCACCATATGAAGCGGTGCAGGGGCCACGGACTGATCTTTCAGATTTGGGGCATTCAGGTCAACATCATAGGTGCGAATAACGGGTATCTCGTTGCCCCTGTGATGTTCACGAGCAAGACTATGCAAGGCACATTTATTCATTTACTGTCTATAAAATCCGCAAATAGAGAAGGGACACCTCTTAATGAATTGTTGCTCTAGGCATAAACAAATAGATACAGAATGGGGGAGGGGGGTACAGAAAAACATTTTTCTGGGGAGGGGGGGGGCAAAAGTACTATTCTGAAATATTACGCAGAAATAAGCCGTCTAAGAGTCGAGGAATTTAATGCGGAATTTAAAAGTCGTCTGTCATCATTATCTGAACACGCCACTTACACTCAGACACGGTGGACCTGCGCCAGCGGAATCAACCTATATTGTAGCTGGAAAGCGCAGAACACAAGTGCGCTCCTGAATAACTGATGGTGTCCATTCGTCAAATCACCGGGGCTCAGCGGGGTGCTCCATTCTCCCGTGGCAATCGTTTTAAAATGAGACAATCATCCACTTACTTACCCATGTTGGCTCATCAGCTCGTTTCCTCTGTCCTCCCTGGCGCAATCCGCTGCACAGATCACGACTTGCTCGGTGGCGCTCTCCAACAATTGGCACCGTAAACCGCGGAGCAAGCGCGCGTCTCTTAGAAAAACACGGAGGCTGACTCACCTGCCTTCATTCTACATTAACGATCTGACACGTCTATAATGGGCTGCCATTCAAGTTTGCATCCATGCTTCCCGACAGAGCAGAACTTTTGAGATCTGTCGCAAATAACCGTGCCATTAAGCTCTTGGCAAGTTTAAAACGAAGCGGCTGGGTGTAGGGTTATATCCCTCCAAAAACACACACACACAAAAAAAAACGTTCTCTGGGAGCAGGTGCACGTAAAAAATTAAACACACGTTGCAAAAGTTAGGGATAAAAATAGCTTGGCTGTGCGACGAAAATGAATGTAGTCACAAATGGAGACCGCTGTCCTATGCGCAAACATCCAGAGAGACGGGGATGGAAAGGCAGCGACCAGGGATAGGTAGGCTCGCTGCCGGACTAGGCTGCCACTGCCGGGGCTTGTGTGCATGTGTGAGCAGGTTACGTGTGCGCGCTCGACTGCGTGGGGGACGTGTGCACGCGCGCGCGAGCGTGTGTGTGTGTGTGTGTGTGAGCGAGAGAGACAAGCAGGCAAGGTGAGAGAGAGACAGAGGAAGAGAGAGAGAAAAAAACTCAATGCAGTGTCTAACAGCTGCAGTTATATATGATCTTACGATATTCGGTTGTTTTGTTGTTGATCTGGTTTTTTTTTACATTTTCCTACTCAACACTTTCTCAAATCTAACAGCCTCTCTCTTTGTGGTGCCTTTCTTCTTTTAGCCCGTCGTTATGCAGGTGTTGTTGTGCAGGATAGCTGAGGGCTATGTGGTGATCATTATAGCATGAGTGGGCAGCCCGATCCCACCTCATGTTGCATAATTATTTGGATGGGGTGACTAAATACAAGAGTTGTATTGGAGCAAGGGAGACCGCATGCTGCTTGACAAGATTCACAGGACAACTTTGTTTTGATTTTTTCCTGTGGTGAAACAAGCAGGTTTATTCTCAAGCTGTTTCTCTCATTAGGGAGCATGTCAAGACACAGACCACAGCAAGAGACTGTGAGATTCACTTCTTCTGGCAGATATGAAATGAAAATAGTTGATTAGCTTTTGTGTTTTATCAAAGCCGCTGTGGTGTCCTCCTAATATTATTTTGACTGCCATCTGATCATGAATAAGTATAAGAAGTCCTACTAAGAGATATAAGAAGTCCTGACCAGACTTCCTTTAATCCCAGTCAGTGTGTGTGTGTGTCTGATTTTATTCTATATTGAAGTACTTATAACGACAAGAATTTCAACTTGTCTGTTTTACTTTCACATCTTTGATTTAGTCCCACGTTATTTAACCACTTCAGAGTGATTAATTTGTGATTTCGTTTCCGGGATGGTGTTCGGCTTCTAATTGCTACTTAGTGTGGACGATTCACACACAAGAGATGAAGAATGACGATACATTCTTATAAACGTTTCCATTATAAGATATGACTCAACACTGACTTGTCTTTCAATTTAGCCTTGTCAGATTGTTACTCTGTGAGTTATATGAGGTTATCCAAAAGTATGACATTGAAAGTATCCACTTAGTCCAAAAACTAATTTCAGTGTTTTCAATGTCATCAGTCAGGTGTTTGCACTTTGGCATTGAAAACAAAGCCAAAATGTAAACTGAGGTAATGAAAGAGCTCAGAATTAATTAATATAATAATTCTGTATTGTATATTTAGGGTTCTGTGTGTTCTAAGCCTTGATAATTTCCACAGCCGTGACATTAATTCTGCTGCAGGTCGAACAACATGAGGGCTACTTACCGGTGAGCAATTCAGACCTTCTCTTAAAGAGCCTACTTTATACCCTCAGACCAAAATGCTTTCTCCAGGATAGTATTTTGCTTAATATTTGAATTAGTTGACTTTTATCTCTCAATATAATCTTGCAAGCTGTAATGGGAACGGTCAAGCGCTGCAAGCGGTGTGGATGTACTCTCGTATTATCTTGTTCACATGAGATACATAACCGATCGCTGTGCTAAAACAACTTAGGTTAAGGTTACAGCTAAGGTTAGGGTTAAAGGTTAGCCAACTAAAACAACTCGGTTACGGTTAGGGTTAAAGGTTAGCCAACTAAAACAACTCGCTTACGGTTAGGCAACTAAAACTTCACTTACACAACTAAAACAATGCGGTTAAGATCAGGGTACGGTTTTGGTCATAGTAAAGAAAAGAAAAACTTTTGCTGAAATTCAGAAACGTGAACAAGAATTGAACCAGGGTCATCGGAGTGAAAGGCAAGACCCCATGTCCAACACCCATCTCCTACCCCACCCTGCACACCTTACTTTACCAGATGCAGGCAACTAGCAAGAACTCGTCAGCCTTCCACCATCCAGCCCTTCAGCCCTTTATCATACAGTGCCATGAAAAAGTATTCACCCCATTTTTGCACTTCTTCACGCTGAATTTGGTCAGAACTTTTTGTGGGTTATAGGAGTTCATACTGTAGAAGAAGAAAAATAAATGAGCAAGGACGGGGTATCACACATTTAAGAATAGTACTGAGATTAACCTGGTGACTCCTGAAATGTCATTGACCTCAAGTGGGAGCTGAACATCAGCAGTGGATGTACTTCCTGCGGCAGCTGAAGAAGTTCAACCTGCCAAAGTCAATGACGGTGCATTTCTACACTCATCATTGAGTCCATCCTCACCTCCTCCATCACCATCTGCTGCCACTGCCAAGGATAAGGGCAGACTGCAGCGTGTCATTCGCTCTGCTGAGAAGGTGATTGGCTTCAATCTGCCATCTCTCCAGGACCTGTACGCCTCTCGGACCCTGAGGCGAGCAGGTAGGATTGTAGCCCACCCCTCCCACCCCGGACCCAAACTCTTTGAGTCACTCCACTCTGGTAGGAGGCTGCGGTCCATCAAGACCAAAACCTCACGCCACAAGAACAGCTTCTTTCCTTCTGCAACCGGCCTAATCAACAAGGCCCGAGTCCCCGGATACTTTTTGTTGATAAATCAGCTTTTACCCTTGTTGTTCCTTCCTTCCTCAACTGAATACATGTAAAATATTTTCTTATGTTTATTTAGTAAATAGGCCTATTATAATGATAGAAATGTACCATATCCAAATGTAAGTTGTACAATGTAAGGAACCAATCTGCTTGAGGATGAAGAAATAATTGAGGATGCTTATATCAAGAAAACTTGCATTAAGTATTAAGAAGCTGCCACTGGAAGAGGTGATCATGTGGGAGAGCATGGAGGAGGCTAGACTAGTATGGTAGAATGTGCTAGAGTGACCTTTGGGTGATTCCTCATCATATGAGTAATGATCAGTGGTAAAGTGAAATGAAACGGCTGAGCTAATGTTGACTTTTTGGCGTCAGCTTCGTTAGCACTGTAGCTAGTAGAAATAAATTAAAATGTGAGGATCTCAAATTGCACTTGTCTGTGCCTTTTATAACACCTGCCTCCACAGTCAGCGTGAGTAAAGAAAGCAGTCTATGTTAGCGCTCTGGCTACATGTTATTATATATATTAAAATTGAATTAGCCGAGCTGACCTTCAACTTCATTTTCAATTTCATTAAGTTAGGAAATGTCTACATTTACTGCTCTGCTGGGAAATGTAGACATTTACCATTTTCCCACATTTACCGTAACACACCACAACCATATGTGTACCACAACCTCTTTTCCATGACCGTAATACGTTAAGTACGTTAAGTAAAAACAGCCATCAAATTAAAAATGAAGGCCAACCGATGGGTATACCTTAGTTCACCTGGAGCCAAATGATGTGTGTGGGGTGGGGGGGTGGGGTGGGCAATCCTGAACATAAATAAAACAAAAATGAGTATGTCAGCATTTATATATTACATCAATAATAAAATCACAAATACCCACTAGCTGTGGTTGGGTTGGACTCTTTCAATACTGCATGGCATTTGCAGCACTTGTAAATGTATCCATCACACCTCAGACTGGGCCTTTCTCTTTGGGCAGCATAAAAATAACAGGCAGTATTTGTCAAGTTGAGTTGTAACTTACTGCACGTAGCCAATAGTCTCACACATAAATTATGTACCTTCACGGTGTTGCTTTGCCAATCATAAATAAAGCGGAAACAACTGATTGAGATTGGCTGTGAAAAGAATGGCAATAAAAGGGATTTCTGCGATGGCATATTTATTTCTTTGAGAATTAAAGTATTGAAGGTCGGCACTGAATTTCTTTAAAAATGTCAGTACTTGGTAGTATCGATGTGATTGGGATGATTAGGATCTATTCATGATTCTGTTCTTGAATCAGTTCCAAATTTGTGTCACTGGTGAGGAAAACCAAATCTTGTATTATGAATAACAATTTTGCATTTGCTGTTTGATGGAAATACTCTGAGATTGTAAAAGTCATATTTCCGATATTTTAAAGTTATGTTTTCAACCTTAAAATCTCGGAAATATGACTTTAAAATCTTGCAAACACAAGATTAATCTCAGAAATACGATTTTACAATCTCAGAAATACAAGAATAATGTCGTGAATACGAGTTTAACATCTCAGATTTCAAGTTTCAAATCTTTTGTATTGGGGGAAAAAAAGCCTTGTGATTTGAATATGGCAACATGGTACCTCCTTCTACAGTATTTCTATGATGAAATCACTGACAGAGACCCATCCCCTATCAGCCAATCACTGTGGGCATAGGAAGTAAGCTTGTGACATCATCCATAGCAACGGGGTCAACCCCACCCTTTCTCTTAGCTTAAGATCTCTCCTCATTCCTTAGTAAAAGTTGGTCTCAGCAGCTTTGTGAATACGTGTTAAGAGAAAACTCTTAGCTAAAAACTTTTACTGCTATTTGGGACTCCTCTTAGTGGTAAGATAAAATGTTTTGTGAATACGGCCCCTGGTCCTTAAAATCAAAGAGTAAGGGCTTCTTTCTAGACTCACCATTTTGCATTCGACATTCAACTATCATGCAGGGAGAAATCCATCGGAGAAAGAGGGAGAGAATTTCTCCACTGACTGTAGCCTCCATAGAACAGAATGCAAAGCAGCCACAAGACAAGTTATGTTTTGAGTAATGGGTGCGACATGCCCCAATCTTGTAGTTGACTAGCTAGTTAAAAGTATGTGCCCGTACACCCACTTTTGCAACAAGTTTGTGTAATTTCCACAGCGGTTATTGAAAGGCATTCTGCGAATCGTAGGACATCACTAACTGGTGTAGAGGAAGATGAGGCAATTTGAGGGAGGGAAAGCGGGTACACCGCAAAAGTACATTACAACACATCACAAAATAACTTGTGGAATGCAATGGACCACACAGATTTAACAGTGCGAGTGAATTTTTCCTGTAATAGCTGTCAAAGCCTTTTGTTAAAGAAACATCTTGATAGACAGTCGGAAGAAGTAAATCAATTTCCTGTCAGTGCGAGGTCATTTGTAAATTGCTGCTCCGAGTGGCATGCTGCTACAATGGCTCTACATCCATATCTGAATCAGAAGACCATTGTAAGTTTCCTGGTGTTCTTATGTTTGCCTCTTAGTCGTCTAATGTAGTACATTAAGTGGCCAAAATCATTGACTTCCTGTAGAATCTTATAGTCGCATTCAGAAACTAATCAACTATATTATACAAGAGGAAAGCTTTCCACAAACCACCCCTCATATTTAGGCCAAACCTTTGGTGTTTAGATATGTATGTGCAGAAAAAATGGTGCATTGTCGGAATAATCAAATAATTTACTTATTTTGAATGCTTATCGTTTTGCAGTCTAATATCTGAACACCTCTCTGCAACTATAACTAGAAGAAAACACTACCCGCCTTTTGAATTTCTCAAACTGTCCTTTGACGGAATAGAAAGGACATATCATTTCTGACTGCTGAAAATAATAGAGATAATAAAGAGCATGCCTGCAGTTGTTCAGAACACTAAATCTGCAGCAAGAATCAGCAGGAATCCATATAGATCACACCAGCCCAATCTTTACTGCAGCTCCACAGGGAAAAAGAAGGCAATAGCTTAGTCAATGCTTTCACAGAGGTCTATTTATTATATGGTTTTTCAATAAGGGAGCAGGCAGGGCCACGCTGCCCTGAGCTGCCCCATACAGAGGGGAGGTGTGAGTCCGGTTAGTCATCCTGCCCGGCCGTGATCACGTCGTCAAGTAGTTGTTTGTAGCAATTAAAGTATATACCTCGTTTATCCAGTGCAGGACAGTTTTTTTGTTTCCTCCTCGCATTTCCTCCTCCATCCTGGTGCGAACAGATTTGCTAAATAAGATATACAAAGTAAAGCTTTTCACAGGCAACTGTTACAAAACACATTGGGAGGTTTGACCTTTTATGTTGCTGGTCATTGACAATTGCAGAATCCTATTGAGAATGTGTTCACTTTGACTCATACTTAAAGTGTTACGTATCATTAATCTGTGATGTTCAATGGTGTACCCACTTTTCCTCATCCTGCCTCTTCAACTTCTACTTCAGTTTGCGATTTCCTGTATTTCCCAGAGTGCGCACACTTGAGTTGTGATCGGAGTACGTGTGTACTCGACCGGGTTACCTTGGTTTGGATATTGGATATTTGTTTTTCCACCTTCAATAAATTGTAAAGCGAACAAGTAATAACACATTGATGAATATATTTGTGATTACTGGAAGAGAAAGAACAATTTACAACCGATGATTTTTGACAAGATGCGTTTCTTGTGCGATCCCCAGTTCATATGGGAAACAAGCTTTGAATATGTGTTTACATAAGAAAAATGTTTTCTCAAATATTGAAACCAGTGGTTGTACTTTGTTCTTCCTCTTGTTTGCTTTACAAGATGGTTACAAGATGGGAAAACAAATCCCTGAATATCCAACATCGAGGTAAGTTCACTCTGTGTGGCTGTCGTTTCCAGTGCGCCCTTTACAAAAAAATATTACTTGTGGTCTATCTTGGCTACTGTCTGTGGAGAAATTGGTGTTTCTTCCTCATCTCCGGTGGATTTCTCCCTGCATGATTGTTGTTATGATTGTTGGTCCAAAATGTTGAGTCTAGAAGGAAGCAAAACCTTAAGTTGACTATTGATGTTTTAGAGTGCTGAATCATTTTCTGCCTATTAAACTCCATTGTAGCTGCACTGTAAATGATTTGATGTTATGTCACATTCTCGACGTTTGGCCAGTTATCCGCGGGAATAAGAAAAATACACTATCAAACAGCAAAATGGGTCCAGAAATGCAAAGCACATCACCAATAACTGCTTTACTGTGGATGTTTCCTTTCAAATTCAAAACGTCTCTCAAGGAGCTTAAATTATAGTCTTCAGAATGGTGACAATAGACTCTAATAGCTTACAACAGCTGGGGTGATGTGATAAAGAAGGATTGTTGACTAGTTGAGACATTTAACATTAATTTTCCGTACCTGCTCATTCCCATTCAGGATCACGTGGAGACATGGAGCCTATCCCAGCATGCACTGGGTGGAAGACAGGGAAACACCCTGGATCGGTTGTCAATCTATCACAGGGCAAACTCAGACGGACAGACAACCACACGCACGTTCAGCACATGGAGGAAACCCAAACGAACACAGGGAGAAAATGCAAACTCCACACAGAAAGCAGGGCTGAGATTTGAAGCCGACATAAAATATTTGGTTATCCTCGATATGACAAGACGTTTTCACCATTGACAAAAAATAAATACATTTGGAACTGATTCAAAAACAGAATCATTCATCGATCTTAATCATCCCAATCACATCAATACTACCAAGTACTGGAATTTTTAAAGTAATTCAGTGCCGACTTTCAATACTTTCATCCTCAAAGAAGTAAATATGCTATCACAGGAATCCACTTTATTGCCGTTCTTTTCACAGCCAATCTCAATCAGTTTGCCAATCAGCTTTACTTCTGATTGGCAAAGCAACGACGTGACAACAAGTACACAATTTATGTGCAAGACTATTGGCTACATGGAGAAAGGTACAACTCAACTTGACAAATACTGCCTCAGTTATTTTTATGCTGCCCAAAGAGAAAAGGCAGAGTCCGAGGTGTGATGGATACGTTTACAAGTGCTGTAAAAACCTGACATTTACCGTCGGTGCAGAATGGCGGGTCTAGGAAGAAGCCCTTGCTCTTTGATTCTGAGGGATGTGACACCAAAACCTCAAGTTTGCCATTGATGTTTTAGATCTCCTACTAAACTCCATTGTTGGTGTGCTGGAAATATCTTGACCGGTAAAGAATAGGTCGGAGACGTTCAAAACATTAAAATGTTTTGTGCCCCAAGCCCATGGCACGCTTGTCTTTTTTTGCAAATCAATTCAGTCATGAAAACTGTTCAGGCTTCATGTTTTTTTTTTTTTAGTGTACTAAATGGTGCATGTTAGTTTTGATGTCAACTATGAACATGCAAATCTATTCTTGAACATTGTAAACAGAGGTCAGTCAAGCGGAGAAGGTCACATTACCATAATAAACCACCACTCATCTCCTCCAGTGAAAGTTTATCCACACAGAACGCTGAACGTGACGTGATTATTTCAGAGCATGATCTCATTTGTTGTTATTGCTAAAGAAATCATATGTGACGGTTGAAAATATCGAGAGGCTAAAAGAAACAGATGCATGAAAGCAATAGAGAAAGCTGGACGCCACCATTAAAAACAGAAAAGAGAAAGGGATGGATGGAAAAACAGACCAAAGAGGTAGGCAGTGTTTTAGATGTACTGTTCCGCCTCTGTGAGCTGTATTGCCGGCAAAAGCCTCTTGTCCACGTTTGTGCCTGAGGTGGGAATGAGATAGTGTGAGGTAATGAGGCGAGCGTATACTATTTGCCCACATGCAAGCACAGTGGGGTTTACCTTGGGCTTTAGCGATGAACACACCACAGCCTTCTATGCACCTGCAAAACTTTTTGGAGCCAAAGCAGGTTTAGGGGCCTGTTTGGGTGGCAGCCACAAAGTCCTTAAAAAAAACCCATAGTTGCTGGGATGTCACAGACTCGGCAACAGCCTTGCCATTGACAAGGCGTGGCTTGTATAAACTACGAGGTAAAAACAAATATGTGGTTTATCTAAATTGCGAAGCTACAGCATGTATAGAGATAATAGTCTCAAAATGGTATTTGACACAACTATTTATTTTCTATTGTCGGAAGATGCTTTCTTTCAAATATATTCCAAATATTCCAAGTTATTTCATTTTCTTACAGTTTATCATCTGGGAATGTAGATTAATGACAGGCTGTTGATGTGCTCGTTAAGGTGGAGTGATTGGCACTCCATTTATGTTTTTTTTTTTTTTTTTTGCATTTAGCACTAAAAGTTTTTATGGTTTGAAAATTGATATGTAAGTCAATTACATCAGACCTGAAACTGAACCCTGCAGAAGTTGTTTTTTTTAATCTAGTGTGAGCTTTTATAGTATCTTAGCAAATGTAATGGTTTTGAGATTTAGCAATTTAGGTAATTTGTGTCTTCGTTATGAAATGGTAAAAGATAGGAACATGAAGTGCTTTCCATTCCTTGGGAATAATTTCAATGGCAGCTGCGAGTCCACAATTGTTGCTGCACCAATTTGGGTTTGGCTCGAGTGATTTCTTTTAATCTATTGAGGATAAAGCATCAAGGACTTTCTTTTCTATGAACTGATTAAAAAAAGAGAACCTTTAGCTTACTGTACTTTATTCTGAAGTTTCGGTTTTTCAATTTGTACAGTTTCATGCAGGTTAATCTTAATAGAATCTTTGTACTGGTAGCGTGTGTGTGTGTGTGTGAGAGAGAGAAGAGAGAGAGAGAGAGAGAGAGAGAGAGAGACTGAGAAAGACAGCAGATTAAGTTTACATTTTAGCTACAGAGCAAACATAACTGAAGGGTAAAGGTTGCTTTTCCTGTGTGCCTCGGTGTGCATGGATGTCAGCTAACCAGCTAACTGTGTATTCTGTCGTGGTTAAAGAAACTCACTGTAGTTTGCAGTAGTGGCCGGTTGGGTTGGAAGGAATGGATGCACTTGCCATCAAGTAGTTAAATATAACTAAGTGGATTTTTTTTTTTCTTACTCACAGTTTGGGGACCTTTCTATCTAATGAGAATATCCTTGATCACATTCACGCTGACTGTTCATATCACACTGCATACATTTGAACAAGCCTTACCATTGGCCCATTTCTCGTTTTACCCAATTTAGTTTGCTTCTAAGTGGGTGTCCGACTCATGCTGTAAAGTCGTAAGCTGCACACTTGGTTGCTAGGCTGCAGAGTCGCATACGTGCACAGCGCTCTGCATCCACCACGAGAGAGACGGAGCGGCAGCAAACATTCAACTGAGCAGCGTTGTTTCCCTCAGTCCACCTAATGACACATTTGAGCCATATTATTATGACTGTGCTTTTCTGTCCACTTTATCGTGTCTGTTTTCACTCAGGATGGTTTATTAATACCCAAAGGATGAGAGAAAACATTCAGGCCATCAACTGACGGGGATACTGTGTTATTATGACCATTATTTCCAGGTGGGTCTAGGTGGATTCACAGAAGGACATTTTTTTTTTTCATTCAAAACAGCAGTTGATGGCGGCTCGGTCTTTGTAGTGCTAAGCGTACACCGGAGGAAAGGAGATCTCCAAAGAAAACAATTTTGCTGGCACAGGCTTAATGAATACGTTTCAAGAGCGGTGATTCTGCAGAGAGCCTTGAAAGAGCAGCGATGGATGATTATTTATTTATTTTACCGATTTTGTTATTGTTGTGTAAATGTTATTTGCAGTTGTACATCTAAGATTGAGACTAGATAAAGGTAATTCTCTGCAACCTTGGTTACCGGCATGATTTAAGACACTGCAGACGACTGATTTACACACCCGTGGATGTACTGTAGCACCGACGGCCCCCAGGCACCTCGTGATCCTTCAGCATGCATTGGATGCAAGTGGAAAAACAATCTTCTTTTCTTTAATTTAGTATCTTACAATTAAAAAAAAAAAAAAGCATACACCTTCTGGAAAGTGTCTGCCATGACAGTTATCTAAAAAGACAACACCTGCCTTCATGGGGTCTAACGGGAACGTTGCCCCGGGCCCTGGGAAAGACCTGTCACCGACCATTTAACAGTATCATTTTTGAAAAAGTCCCCGTTGGTTTCATTATCCTGACATTTTTTCCCTAAAACATATATGTATGTCCACGATAAATATTTATTCTTCTTACCCTTTGCAGAGCATTGCAGGCTACCTATTTGTCTTGCTTCGTCCTCCCCGTTATTAATATAAAAATGGGTTGGTCAACACAACCGGCTGATCAAATGTTTACACAGACGACAAGCCACCCCCTCACACCGCCCTTTGATCGGCGCTAGCTTACCTCAAAAGCCAAACGTAATCCATAAATCAGGGGCCCACAAAAGAAAATATGAAGAAAATAAGAAGAAAGGAAATGAGAGGGGAAGGGAGGCAATGGCCATGGGATTCCTGAAGGCTGGGCTGCCTTTCCTACAATTTCCTGAAATATTTAACTCCTTATTTGGCAGCAAGTTAACTCTGGCAATTGCTAGGTAGGTGTCAGGTACATTCGGTCATCAATGAAAGTTTGTGAACCATTTTTTTTTTTACCATGCATACCTTATTTAATCAAAATTAGCTTTTTCTTAAATTAAATAAAGTATCTTCAACAATTTCATGTTTTTTTTAGAGGAAAATTGTAGTAAATTGTGAAAAATGTCACACTTTGCAGGCAATATACAACTTTGCTAATGATTCCTAATGATTCCTAATGATGCTATTGGTTACTAACTGGCTCCAAAATGTGAATGGGCATGCCTGAAAATGAGTGGTCAATGGGTGAGCCCTCATATCTGGCTGCAGTGATAGTGAGCGGGTGGACTCGCTGCAGTTTTCACCCGTCAAACCAGAACACAACAAAACCCCCATGCAAGTCTGACGTTCATGAATGCACAATATCACCAGGCTGGGAATAGTGACCTTTCAAAGAGCACTCAGAGCCAGAGCTACACATGTTTTTTCATTATCACTATAAACTCTCCAGACAAACATGGAAAGCCACTTTAGAGATGAAAAGACATGACCTGCCCATCTCTTAGGCTATAATGTCCTTCTCTCTGCAAAGTTTGTTCAGACTAACTTGGACTTACTTGGTCTCGCCTTATTAAATTGTCTGTCGATTTTGTTTTTCTTTCCACTGAAGACTTAGTCATGAAAAATAAACAGTACAGAGAAGGCGATGAGTCAACCGATCACATACAGTGAAACAGAATGAAATCATGAGCACCATAATATCAGGTGCCTGGATGATCTTACAGTGGGTTCTTTCAGTTATGGTGAGTCTTCAAGTGCTTATGACAAGAATTAAATAATCATCCAGACAATATTTACAACATAACATATAACATGTAATTTACAACTTCATTTTTGAAAAGGAATATTTTACTTTTGTGAGTTTACCATTAAGGTATAGCACACAGGGACTTCACATTGATGTTCAAATGTAATAAAATAAGTGTGTGTGTGTGTGTGTGTGTGTGTGTGTGATACACATGGAGAAGTAGGAAAAACAGGACATTGTGTTAGCATGGTGAACTCTTCAAATCATATATTGTTGGTAAATGAAATCCAGATCCTTTGTTGCTGCTAGCCTTTCACAAAGTTAGCCCCATCAACTTTAACAATTTGTCTGTCCACAAGTGCGTGACTGGCTCATCTGTATCTATTATAGCACGTGTCCTTGAAATTGTTTATTGTTAAATTCTGAGAATTGCTGTTTCATTTATGTGGTTTCACGCATCATTCAGAGTCCATTTTTGATTTAATGCATGATATAACATGTTCTGAGTAGTTTACGCTTACCTGGGAGAAAAGTACATCAGCCACAACTCTGATTAATCACTCAATCCAAGAGGCCTGCTGCAGCACCGTTTAACACCTGCCTCAAACTGAACTGCTTTACAGTTTATCTATATTGGGGGGGGGGGGGGGGGGGAAGTGAATCAAGTCATTCCAGTCAGTAAAAAGAACATCATCGCTGCTCCAACTGAATCTGTGTGATGGTGCCCTCTAGCAGGTCTAACATGCAGGGCCTCATGGACCCCACTGGGAGTTCCCACATCTCTGCAACACAAACTTTACCCTGGGTAGAAAGCCCACTTAGCTCTATTCAATAGGTCCAACTGCACCCATAGTAAACCTTTTCACACGGTCCCTGCCAGCCCTCTTCAGAGATACGGGACATCCACTGTGCACAAGCATATATCAATTGCTCACCCCAAGGTGCAGTTTCAACTCAGTGGGTGGTTGAATCCAGAGATCCATGTGATTGGCACCCGGTGGTGTCGGCTAGTGGCTGCAGCAGGCTCTATCAGGGCACAGAGATCTCTGCAAACACATTTCATACCTCATCAGTAGCCCACCGGCCAGGTTTTCACTTGCTGAACGATCAAGTTTAAAGTCACTGTGTGTCACAATCTAGGCCTGATCTCCTGTCCCCATCCTCAAATATTACTATTTTGAAAGCAAATGTTACATAGTGAGTTAGATTTTTGACACCAATTAGAGGTTTTGGAGGATGAGCGGCGTTTTAAAAGCTCACGCTGGTTTTTTTTTTGTCATCTTACCCGAAAACAACAACAATGACAATTTTTGTTGTTGGGGTGACAGGGCGAGGATAATGCAATCACCATTCTAAAGAAGCACCACTTGAGATGTGTGATTACTAGAGGAAGCTGCTATTATGTTGTTTTTTTGGAATAATCTGCATAGCATTAGCATAGACAATCAAACTAATGAGAATTTGGTATTTTACAATATTTGATGTTGCAGGCGTCACATGATGCATCATGTCTCAATACCTCACATAGAAACACCTATGACACCTACTTGTACACCATACGGAGCTCTGCGACATTACGCAACATCATCTCCATCACTTTTCTATGAATCTGAATTGCCTGCAGCTCTAGATGTCACTTCTCTGAACACATTTTGGAGGAAAAAAAACCTCTTCATCTTCTTCTTACATTTCGAAGCAGGAAAAAAAAAAAAACATACTACTTAATGAGGACGACAGACAGCACGGCGTGATAAGCAATGAGCGTAAACAAGCATTGTATGTGCTGCACATAGGTTGTACAGATGGAATCTATGGGAAAGGCTTGTCTGAATCAATTTATGATTTCATACCATGTGTTGAAAATTATGCCCCGCGTGGGAAGAAGCAACGGATGGGTTTCTGATTATAACCGGAGGGAACACAGCTTGCATAGACGGTGTTCATTACTGGTAATATTATAGTTTAGCTGAGCATCTGGTAGATGGTGCTAGCTCTTGTTATTCACGTATTTGTCTTAGCTCTTGTTTTGATTCACGTATTTGTCATTTGTTTAAGAAAAAAGTAGGTATCTAACTTATTGCACTTTTACCTCAGCACTAGTTCTGCTCTTAGTTGCTTGTTTAGGAAGGAAATCCACTTACGATTTCTGGTGACTAGTAGTTCTCTACCTACCTATGTTGAATGCACTTATTGTAAGTCTCTTTGGATAAAAGCGTCTGCTAAATGACTGTAATGTAATGTAATGTAGAAATGGCAGTTGAAGGCTGTCAAGTTGTGGATAGCTATAGCTACTTCTAGTCCACTATGCCCACAACGTTTAAATTGGCACCCCAACCTGGACTGCTCTTCTACACTCTCCTCCGTGTGACTCACTCATGTTTGCCTGACAGCAGTGCCTTCCTTTTTTCTGAGTTGCAGACTGACAAGGAATGACAGTGGTGCCTCTGGCTCACCGCTAAACCATTGTTGGGGGAGTTGCTTCAGAGACTGGGGGGTTAGTGAATCTGTTGACCAGACACAGCAGCAGCACAAAACTCCCCGCCTGAGACTATGTACCGGTGTCTGGGGAGAAAAGCACCACTTCCACACTGCTGTTCCAGTTTTGTGACAGCAGACAGAGATAAGGAGGCATTGATTTCTTGCCCCTTGACATTGCCTGAAAGGAGAATCCTGCCCCGATATAATTGGGTTGGGTCGTTGCTTTGCTGCCGTTGAATGGGAAATGAGCCAGCAGACGGGTGGAAGCAATGAATGACTAATATGACATAGACTGCACAGACTGAACTGACTCATACTCATGTTTTAAAATCGATTAGGATGATGTCAATCGAGCCCCTTCCCCTTTCCCGATTGGCTGTTTGTTTTGTTGTTGTTCTGAAACCACATTCACTCGTGACTTCCCTGTTGATTGGTCATGTTATTGAAGCACCTCCCTCTTTCATGAATGGCTGTTTTATGATCATCTACATCTGCAGTGACGGCTTGTCAGACTTCATGAGAGAATTTCCTATTGATTAGTGATGACATTAATGACCCTCCCTCTTTCCTGATTGGCTGCATTTCATTGTCTATTCATCCCAAAGTTGCATTAATCATAACTATGATGAACCCAGTATGCAGTGTGTTGCCTTGGAAATAGGGCTGCAAAAAAAACGGTCAAAAAAAAGATGAGTGTGATGAAAACACAAAAAGGTCATTGGATACTTATTCACACGTATTCATTCCCCCGCACTCCAGCCACGTCATTTCCATTTCATATTCATTCACCCATTCCCATTCTTTAATTCTGTATACTGGTACCATCCATCCATTCGCTCTGCTATTTATGAGTTGTCTTTTAGTTTTTTAGTACTTTGTTTTTTTGTATTTTGTATTTTGTATTTCATAATTTATCCTTGCCTTGTATTTTGTACGTTCTGCGATACTTTTATGCTGCTGCAACCCCAGAATTTCCCCCCGGGGATCAATAAAGTATCTATCTATCTATACTTAACTATCCATAGACACACATGGAGCCATAAAGCAACATCTTACTGTATAAATCACAAAAATAGATTTAAATATATGCTATATATAATATATAATACTACCTCAAACCCAAGCCTATAATTGTCACGGCTACACTGCCTTCCTCTGTTCCCTAGTCCCTTTTCTCTCTCTCGTCTCCTTCTCGCTTGTGGGCGTGTCGCTGTGGCCCTCCATGCTGCCAGTGCTGCACAGCTGATTACCATTAACTCATCTGGTGTACTTCAGCTCTGTCCTCACCCTGTTCATTGCTAGTTTGTCGTGTTATGTCTACTGCTATCTAGCATTCCCTTGTCCAGTAACTGTTAGTTTGTCTTCGGTGTTTTTGCCTGCCCTGTGTCTGTTTACTCACCAGTAAACTCCCTGCCTCCAGCCTTTGTCTGCTTTTGGGTTCGCTAGACCGAGCCGTGCACTAATGTGACATGAGACCTTGTGTGTGCCGCCTACTGCACCCCCGGGCAATTGCCAAGAAATAGAAACAAAAGGGTAAAAGCACACATTAAAATAGCAATGCCAGGGAGGTGTAGTTGGTTTCATAGAGCCAAATAGGTCGCAGTATATTATGAATTATGTGCTTTTTTTTTCACCCAAGGGGATGTTTCACCCTTGGGTGAAACATCACCAGATCTGTGGGGGTATCAACAGCAGCTGCCCAACCGTAGCCACAGCCTGGAAACAGAAAGGAGACCCACTCATACACACCGCAGACAGATTCAGACTCAATCATGTACTCTCACTCACACAGACAGACATGACCAGCATGAGTGCACATGAGCATATAAACCAGAACAGGCCATGCGAGCTAAATGCCCATCTGCAGGAACCTGAGCTGCTGCAAGCTTACTGGTCTAGCCTGACTCAAGATGACACTGAGCCACTGTTTGAATTGGCCAAATGATAGATAGAATAAATAGGTTTCTTGCCTAGATATCAATAGAGCTTGCTTCTCTGATTGCGTCAAACAGACTGCTCCAGAGATATGACTATATGTGAATAAGAAGTATTCAATGCAACGCTATAAAAAACAGAGTCAGGAGATCAAGCGTGGGCAACGGAAAATGTGTGCGTAGAAGTCTTTAGAGGAGCAGCAGCTGATTCTGCAGGTGAGGAGTAACTAGTTGCAAATAGGATACATTGCAATAGGATAAGATGAAACTGGATTTCAGTTTAGTTTCCAATTTCTATATGTATGTATAATGTATATATGTAGCTTCGGTACTTAATTGGAATGATTTCAAAAATAATGTTTTGTGACTCATATTGTTGCAGGTTGTAATAAAAGTCAATAACAAACCCTCTCTTTGCATTCTCTCATTGTGCATATCAACTCATCAGATATTTACTGGTATAAAAACTAGTTTGACAAATAAGCTAACAGTTTTAGAACGGTGCTGCAAACATTCAGAGTGTGAGAATAACACCATGGATAAATAGTTTTATTGTTACGGTATAATGTAGCACCCCAAAGCTTCCATTTAGAAGATGAATAGCACATGGGCACATGAAAAAGGACGCAAGTTGATTGTCAGAAAAAAACAATTTGCTTTTTTCATCTCAGCTTTTGCATTTCAAAGGGTGCATAACATGAAAGCAGCGCTGTTAGAATACGCCAACTGCACATGTTATGATGAATAGGCCTATAGTGGCTCATTCATTATTTGAATCCTGTTATAGGCTGCATTTAGAATCGAACAGGGTATTTAGTAAAGCTGGTAAAAAAGACTTGAAGCAAGTCTGTCCCCCTCGCCATTGAAATGACGGCTGTTTGATGAAATTATGAAATCTTTCAGCTGTTGTCAGTGGGATTCTCTGCACATGTTGTTATTCACAATAGGTTATCGGACTGCGTGTCATTTCAGATCCCTTGTGCTCTTAACAGGTTAAGATGAAGAGCTGGTATTCAAATGATTGCCTCTGGATCCAAATTTGTCTAGAAAGTAATGGTCTGCTCACTAATTAAATGTTGTAGGTGTCTAACATCCGCCACTGTATCTTGGGATATATGGCTGGCAGTTTTACCAGGCACTCGCAAGTATTTGTGCCTCTGGCACCTTGGCTTTTCACCAGTGATGCTGTTTAGATTCACATGCTTAACTGAGCATGCTGCACATTGGCAGTATTTGAGTGCCAGAAGCTAGGTTTGGAGACAATGTTCTATTTGAGCTTTGTTAGCATTGTTGTCATGCTTATATTGAAAATAATTGATCATAATAGACTCTCCAGCGCACGCTAATTTTCACAATTGATGTTTGGCATGTTTAAATGCAATACTGCAATAGCGTGGAGTTGAGAGCAAATAGATGTTTATTGTTACACAAATACAATGTTTCCTGGTGACAGTACAATGGTAGTTAGCCTAGTCAACAGTACATATAGTACATATAGATGATCCATTCCCACAGTCTCCTGTAATGTGATTAATTATGAGAAACAAATTGTGAACTTTGCTAGATTAGAAGTACAACATGAATTTATTTTTTTCTGCATAATAGGATGAAGTAGAAATTATATCATTACCACACTCTATAATTTTCCCAGTTGCTTGAAAAACATTTCTTATCGTTCTGTTGCATTCCTCATGTTGATAAGAACAAGCTTGCATGTCCTTTCCATTTTTCAGCACAGGACCCAAGTGTGTCTGAGATGAACAGACAAAAGGAATTTTATAATCTTGAAATGCTATAGCGATTGCTATCTCTATACAATCTGAGTAAAAGCCTTTGGCCATTTGACAAAGTAGGATATTCATATCAACAATGGTATGTATGGTACTTCAATTCAAGTGTGGGCAAACAATTCTACACTTATATATATACTATATAGCACAATGAAGATTATATAACACTATGAATGAAGCTGAAATACATTTATGCAAGTTTAAGTTAACCCTCTGCCTTGAAGATCCCAACTGTTTTTTTCTCCCGTCATTATTTATTGACAGGTCTTTGGCTCTATTCTTGAAGGATCCTTCCATCTCTTTTACTCTCTATGCTAGTGCTACCAGAAAACAATGAACAAATTATTCTCATTGAATAACCCCCAAAACATGATTCAATTGAGACAAACATTGAAATGTTTTAGTCCGTATCAGGACAATGTTCCATAATAACTAAACAAATTGTTCCATTTTATGCCGTGTGAAATCTTTTGCAAGTGACAAAGCAATTAAACCGAAGTAGTACCATAGTATGAAGCTGGGTAAATGGAGCAAGCTTTGTTCTTGAACCATGAGCGTCAGACCAATTCTTCATCTCCAGTGGATAAGGACGTGTGAACTCAGCTGTAACATGTTTTATTAATGTCATCCAATATACCTCATTTTCTCCTTCTGTCGTGTTTCTAAATCTGCCTCAATTATATGTCTCAGGCACTGCACTAAACAGAAGCATCAATAAGGTCCATAATTGACTAATGTATATCAATCTATATATATTCATTTCTCTCGCTCTCCTTCTTCTCCCTCCCCTTACTTCAATTCCACTTTTCCATATCTGGAGATGATATCTCGCTACACAGCACTAACAGAAGCCCATGCTCCATTAGCATGGGGGAGGTGAGACCTATTGAGTGTGAGTGCAACCTTGTCCATATGTATTAGCACCATCTTTGACAGAAATATTAGAACGCTTAACACTACAGGGCAGGTGATAAAGTGAGCCAGCTCAACAGCATTCACAGTGTGGTGCTCTGTGGTGGCGAGACCTACTCAGCGAGCAGGTAGGCTGACACATTTGCTGCCAGCTTGGCTCAATGACTCATAGCCTCCGATGAGCTCCTCCAGGAGGATTCATAAGTACGAACCCTGGAGGGCTCAGCAACATAACCCTTGAATAGTATGGTGAAAGAAAAATATTATTGTGAACCCTTGACTGGCCTACCAAACATAATGCGTATGTGAATTGTGCGAGATCCTCTCTAGTGACTAGCTAAGCTCATCTCGACTTCACACTGTCAAATGATTCTGTCTCATCAAGGCTCCACTCATTAAGCATTAAAACAGACATGTACAACCTGTAAATAACCAAAGTAAAAGCGTATTTGATATCAGCATGGCCGAAACAACACATCTATGTTCATTTCATGCCTTTTTTTCCACATGATGGACACTTTAGCTAGTTATCTGCAACAGCTAATCAGTAGTAATGCGATTCATACTGTGATAACTCTAGAAGATCCAGTTTTATTATCAAGGGAATTATCTGATTCATCATTCACAATATAACGTTACTTCACATCTCACAAAATGAATAGGTAAATGCCCACCTCTGTGAAAAAGAGTATTGCTTTACAAAGCTTGTTTCTAGTCAAAAGAATCAGGCAGATAGACCATTATCCACCATTATTACGTTACTTCCTACTCATTTCATTAGCACATACCATCCTCACATATCCTGCATAAGAATGTAAGTGTGACAACTCACCTGTCAGAAGATTTGTGCAATGACTTTTATGCTACTACTAATCAGCATTGCTCTGGGAGATTTGGGAGATTTGTAGACGCATAGCAGGAAAGGGGGCCGGACTAAAGGAGAAACCTAGGGAAATCAGAAATGATGCCGGGTGTATTGAGACAAAGATCTAGCGTGATTGGATAACACAATATGACAATATTGTCATTCTAAATCCTAATCTCGTTTCACACTTTCTGTAGAAACCCCAGGGTTTAACCCAATTTTCTGGGGAGCAGTGCCAGGTAACATTAGATCTAACTCAGGTGTAACCCACTTAAAAGCCAAGTTAACAAGTGATTGTCCCGTTAACCCGGTCAAAGTCAAAGAACATGCAGTGTGAAAAACTGTTGTGAGCTCAACTGAAACCGATGCTGCATTATGCAGTGTCAAGGCAGTAAGCAGTTGGAATTTAAATTATTTCCTTTGCTGTAACATGCCACAGATGGTGCAAAAATATACACAACATAATGATACAATTGATTCTCCACAGAATGAGACATAATGCTTATTAGACTTGAATCGCAAGCTGAATTGCTTGCTGAGCTCTCCATAGTGTTCTGATGTTGGCAGGCCATCTGGAGTATGTGAAGCACTTAATGTAAATGAGTGCTTGCCCTCAAGGTCTCTAATTATCCTGTATGAAAAGCTTCTGTAGTTCAATTCACAAGTCAGGGCCTATTTCTATATAATATATATATATATATATATTATATATATAATATACATATAATACCCTGATTGTTTATTGTGCATCTTTAGGCCCTAAGGCCTTAATGGACCTTGCAGTGAAAATTGTTATTATCTACTCGTATATGAAATAGTGTAAAATAAATAAATATAAATAAAAATATAAAAATAAATATAAATAAATATGCACTCATATCATTTCTGATGATCAGTAGCTTTAACCACAAACTTTTTTTTTTTAACCAAAAAAAAGATGGATGAATACATAACCAGGCTACTGCACTAGTAATGAGTAATTTTCATAGGGTTAAAGAAGTGGGTTAGTGTCTCTGGGACTGCCCTAAACTGGTTTACATCTTTCCATCTTTCAGTTGGTAACTTTACATCATCAGCCTAAAATGCGGGGTGCCTCAGGGCTCAATTCTTGGGCCAATATTCTTCTAGATTTATGATACCTTTAGGGCAAATTATTGACTGACTGATGATCTTAGTAGGCTGACCATCTTACAGGATATTTTGGTTGAATTTTGAAGTTGGTACAGTCTTTTTTCATTTGAGAACTATTGCCAAAATTAGTCATTTTTTTGTCTTTTTCCGACACTGACCAGGTTATTCATGCCTTTGTGACGTCATGTTTAGACTATTGTAATGCCTTATTTACCTCTAAATCAGCCTGCCTTGGTTTGGCTCCAGTTAGTTCAAAACTATTATTATTATTATTATTGTTACTATTATTGTTGTTATTATTATTATTATTGTTATTCAATACAAGTCAAAGATGGATTCATGAACATTTGATTGTGATGCCAAAATCGCTTGTGCTTGTGCTTACAACTCCACTGCGACTGCCCAACGGTTGCCCAGCGACGGAGAAGCCTGTGCCGCACCACAAACCAGCTGGTAACCAATTTTCTTTTTGATGCACAGGTGATGAAGTTTAGTGATGAACTTGTGGAAAGTGAGGTTACAAGATCCTCTTTCACTTCATCTATCATCTGTCCTTTTCCATTCTGTCCCAGAGTGAACGCTATAGCTGTCAGCCAAGCCTTACCTTGCCACTGCCATAGCACTGAGGTTAGCCCCACTGCAGCTCAGGTTGCCCTGCCTGTGCTAACATTACCTGCCCTAATTTCATTGAACCTTATTGTGCATTTATTCATTGATCATCATTCTTTGTCTGCTTAATCAGTTAATAAACCTTTGTATTCATAAAGAACTGACTACCGTGTGTTATTGATATATATCCTGGACATGATGGTAAAGAATGGGCACTCTTCAGATTATTAGAGTGATATTAATATAACTATTACAGTGTAAACTGGTGGTACACCGCAAGTGTCCTTAACAAACAAAAAAAAAATGGATTAATTATTTGAAATTGAAATCCTATCTCTGCACTCAGTTCAGTCTGCAGGCCTTTTTGTTCATCTTTTGTTCTGTGGTGCCATTCTCTACTCCCAATTGGCAACACAAACTTCCCAACTATAGAAATAAAAGTCCCTATTCACTATTCGTTTCATTGTACGAGGCTGTGATTCAGATTTCTGCTAAATGGCTAAACTAACCTGTGTTTCATTTACATGATTGAACACCAAAGAGGGTCCCAACTGTTTTAGGGGGTAGCAGTAGTACATGTCAGACTGATTATAATCAAATCCCTTTTATCCCCCTCACATCAAAACAAATGTGTCATTTTGATAAGGTCAGGTGTTTCAACTCATTAACGTGTGATAATGATATGACAGTGGGTGCAACCTTTCATCTTGTTTCTAATAATAACCTGTGCAGTCAGGGAGAGAGAAATGATGTAGACGAGAATCATAGAGGTGTTTCTCTGATAGCGAGCTGTTCTCATCCCACCTAATGAGACAGGGGATCAACCTTCCCTTTTCCTAGCGTAGCGCTGGCACATTCTGACACTCACACACACTTCAAACTTCTGCATGCCTTCGACGCTGACTGTAATCTTGCTGGAGACCTTATGCCTTCTTGTAATCTTATATAAAGATGGTAAAAAAAAATAGCGCTTGCGATCTTCAATGTTTGAATATAAGCGACTTTTGACTTCGTGATGAATGAAATGAAATGAAAACCAATTGGAAACAGGAGCTCCCTCTGTCTTTCTTTCACTTTCTTGTTCTTTCTTTCATTCTCATACACAGATAACACTGACTGAAGGCACCTCCCCCCTCTTCCCTTTCTCTCTGTACACACACACACACTCACACACATAAACACCCACACACACTGATACACACATGCTGTCATCACTGTCATCACTGTCTCTCCCCTCAGCAGGCAGCTGATGAGTGTTAGTGAACAGTGTACCCTATCCACCACATCACTTTAATTCACACTGTACTTACCGTGGGGGAGGGCATGTGGGAGGAATGATTGTTTGTGTGCGCGTGCGTGTGGATGCATGTGTGTGCATTCTCACCTGTGTGTGTGTGTGTACATGCATTACCGTGCCTGTGTTTGTGAGGATTGAGGACATCTCCCTGATTCCCGAACCATCCTGAAAAACACATGCAGAGGCTGGGCTGGTGAAAGCCACTGACAGGCGGTGTGTTGGTGCCGCATCTTTGTTTTGCTTCAGCTGTATTTTGGGCTGCCGCTGTGCACCAGGCAAAAGCTGCAGAATGCATCCATGGAAACTCCGTCAAAACCACATTTTCTCTGCTGACAGCTGAAAGAGCATAGAGGGTGAAAACAACATTTTTGCAACATTTTTGCCTGGCACAATTTGTGGAGTGGTGTGGAGATTAGGGAGAACGCCTTGGTAGCTGGCAAGTGAAGCTGCCTAATGGTTTTGTGGGAATTGGGTGGAAAGGCTATAATTTAGATAAATAGACAGACAGACAGAGAGACAGACAGACAGAGAGACAGACAGACAGACAGACAGACAGACAGACAGACAGACAGACAGATAGATAGATAGATAGATAGATATGTGTGGGTATGAGAGAGGGATGTACATGTACGTATGTCTGTGTTTATCTCAAATGTGTGTTATGTACTGTATTATTTAATAATTGTTCAAGTGCATTAGTCAGCACTAACCATTTTGGTTAAACTGTTGCTCTGCATACTGTATGCTGCTGAGCTGGTCTCTGTGGTCCCTCTGCAGCCGTGAATATCCTAATGAATACTCCGGTCTGTTTCTCTGGAGAAAGCACCCAGTGTTTCTCCATCTCACAGGACACAAGGTGCTGCTGGCTCTTTTATACCCACCATGGAATATAGAGCACTAAAAAAGCTATCTCTGAGGATTAGTACACTTCAAGAACCAATTAATGGAAGGCAAAAGTTTCAACTGATGCAAGCAAATAGCTGAGAGCTAAACAAGACACCAAGACACCGAACCATGCTTTGTATTATGATTTTGCTTCAACTAAATTCAGCCTTTTAAGGGAACAGTTAATGGAACACTTCAAGCTGAAAAATGTTAGACAGGAGTAGTAAAACACAACGTATGAGCAGAAACATTAAATAATATGTAAACCACAAGTTGAAGTAAATGTCGGGAGTATACCGCTGATTACAGAACGCACAATACATTGTTAAATATTGAATTGAAACTGGACTAGCCGGACCAACGATCCATAGATTCTCATCAGTGTATTATCATCACCAGGTTGATACATCATTACAACGTCATTCCAGGCTAAAACACTTGGCTACAGGTATGTTACCTGTTCCATTGACTGTTCCCTTAAAAGGCTGAATTTAGTTGAAGCAAAATCATAGTACAAAGCATGGTTTGGTGTTTTGATGTCTTGTTTAGCTCTCAGCTATTTGCTTGCCTCCGTTTAAACTTTTGCCTTCCATTAATTGGTTCTTGAAGTGTACTAATCCTCAGAGATAGCTTTTTAGTGCTCTGTATTCAGTGGTGGGTATAAAAGAGCCAGCAGCACATAGATGGACATAGATGCTACGAGTGACTGGCAAGCCCTGATGAAAAGACAACACATACATTCATAAAACATCAACCACATGGATTCTTAAACAGAAAGCATTTAAAAGCATGCATCTGTAAGGCGACATGAGTTAGCTCACTGACAACGTAGCATAATAGCTAACAGAACTTACCTGAGAACAACTCCACTTGTGGTCACTGGCCATTGACCAGTGGGTGTAGCCAAACTGTCACTCCAAAGGAGACTGGCCAATAGAGACTCGTGAGCTATGTCTCTGCGTAGATCCCACCCACGGAACTGGGTTTTTTTTTCGAAACACAAAACTTTTTGATCCGCAAAAAAAAAAAAAAGGTTTTCAACTCAACCCCAATCACAAAATTATGTTTTGCTTTCAACATTTTTGATTGCAACAAAGAAAGAAACAAAATTACCCCTGTAGTTTAGCCTGATGTTCAGATGCAATGACGTGTGTGTGTGTGTGTGTGTGTGTGTGTGTGTGTGTGTGTGTGTACTTTTGCTCCACGCAGCCTGACTAGAATGTGTGGGGAAACCTCATGAATCCTCAGTGTGTTTTATTTTCGATGGCGTTCTCTTTGCTTGAGTGCTATGTGAATGGATTGATACTGTTAGCTGTGAGTGTGTTCCTGTTTCACAACATGAGGTGGTTATATGGAATGGCACTGTAGACTCATTGGCCTGTGACTCATTGGCCTATGCAATGTGCAAGTGATTTCTTTGTATGAGGATTTCATTGAAGATCAAATTCTAAAATGCACAACCTGCCACTGCAATATAGCGGGGTACTTTTGCCGTGGATGCACTTTTAGGGTTGTGGAGCAGATTTGAACGCCTCCGGTCCTGTGATGTAGGATGATGGTGGGTGAGCAAAGGAGACATTGAAGTAGTGAGTAGAAAGATAGAAGAAAATATGCAATGAAAACAAAAATATTTATACATTGTCAACGTTGAGGATGCAGCTGTCTTGTGGAGAATTTTGTTTGTTTGTGCCTATCCACTCGAGATAAAATGTATTGTGTATTCCTGACAGATTCAGCCGCTTGCACAAAGACGCATCAGACACAGTTGGCCAAATTTGCACTTTTGTGTTAGTTTAAAATTCAAGCATCATATTTGTTTGCACGAGGAATGCATTTTTAACATTGTCCCTGTCTTTTCACCCTCATTTAACATGAGTAATTATAGCACAGGATGAAGTCACAAACAATTTGTCTATGAGATACTTCATCTTCAAATTCAATTAGCATTACCCAAAGCCTGTGAGCTTGTTTCCACACTTGCCTCGCTGCATTATGCATGATGATTAGCTGTTTGTATAAATCAAATGTGAAAGCATCATGGTGTAGTCTCATGCAAAACTGGGAGGGGAATTGAGATTTACAATTATTAGAAAGAACGAGAACAAGAGACGATGAACCAACTGGAGTGAAAACGTGACGCGACGTGGTCTTGCGCTATCTAGCTCAGTAGGCAGAGCGTGGTGATGTAAAGAGAGTCAATGAACATGACTGTGCAACACTGCTGATTGCTCTCTAAATAAGTGGAACGGTATTAAACAAATGTCATGAAACCAGATGTGTCCTGCCATTTATGTGCTTGAGTTTCTAAGGGATGATCAAACGTCTAAACGGATTGGGCCTTGATCATTGAGCTGTGATGTCGTTTGAACAAAGATTTGCAGAGCCAGGTTGCCTAGATGACGTGCCTCCCATGTCACCAGAGGTAACAGGCAGCTTTTCCATCGTGGCAACAGGTGCTGCGTCAGTCAGACAGGGTGTCAAAGGAAGTTGAGGGAATATGTCAAGGATCTGTCTCCCTTTGCCTAGTGCTGTTAATGACAAAGAGCAGACAGACAAAAGTTATGTACATATATTGGCCAGACATTGACGCTCAAGGATACACAAACAAAGACAGATACAATTAAATGAAGAAATACAATATGTGAAAATTACAGCATACAGGATGTGCAGAAACTTATTTGTTGTAGCAGAGCATTATGAACAGGTACAGTAATTGGCCTTTACAATCACAATTGAATTGAGAGTCAAGTGTGTTTTGACGTCAACACCTTTAACACATGAATGGAAATGAGTTGTGAAGGCCACTGCATCCATTACTGGACTAAAATATAAATCAGTCAGGCATCAATCAAGGTTGTCAACACAGCAACGTCTTATCTGCCTGCCAAAAAGTAAAGAGACACAAACGCCACAGACACCAGTTTGGAGAACAAATGTGATGCAGGTCAGTCTGCAGGGGATGCATGAAAACTTATCAAATGCCGGTGCCAATTTTCTGATGTCATAGCGCGACATGAATGGATCTCCCAGTCTGTCAGATCTCAGCTTCTTTCCAGGCAGGAGGAGCTGGATGGTGTCGGCTGCACTGGTGAAATCAAAGAACACGATTCTCACCGTGATTTCAGGCCTCTCTGGCTGGGATCTGGTATGGAAATCGGAGGGTTTCCAGGGAGTCCTTCATCAGGGACCAACCTCTCAAAGGTCTTCAGTACTGTATGTGAGATCGCCTGTAGTCATTGAGGATGATGCGACACCCCTTCTTGGACACTGGGTCAATCTTTCTGTCCTTAATCCTCCTCTTCAGCTCCCTCTGGGCGGACGTAGCTTCCTCCCTGTATCCAGTCCTGAAAGCCCTGCTCTTCCTATTGAGGAGGGATTTAATGTCCTTTGTGATCCAGCATCTGTTGTTTGGAAAGCAGTGAACTGTTTTCTCTCGATAATAATCTGTTATACAGTGGGAGAGCCCTTGACTGTGCGCCCCACATACCTAGATGCCAGATGAATCAGGTTGTGGTCTGATCTGCTGAGGGGGGGAAGGGCGGTGGAGCTGTATGCACCCATGACATCCAAAGTCCAGCATTTCACATACTGGGTAATGCTGGTCAGGGTGGAGTCGAGGGAGAAATGGTTGACAGTGTCTTGTCTGTAATCCCATTACAACTGAGTGGAAAACATTGCCCGCTATGAGAACTCCACATGAACCTGCAAGCCCACGAGCCAACAATTCAATAACTGAAATACAGACTTACTTTCACTGTAACATGGCCTTGGATTACACCATTTAGAGTTGTCAAAAACTGAAAGACCCCCACCTTCCTCCCTCTTTCCCTTTTGTCTGCTCAGATTGGTTGGAAACCCTCCGGTGCACTCACAGTGTCTGGTGTGTTCCCCTGTAGCCGAGTCTCTGTGAAGCACATTGATCTGCATTCACGATATTCCTACCGGGTCCTGACCAAGGCGGAGAGCTCATAAATCTTGTTTGCCAGTGATCTCACTTTCCCCCATGACGATAGATGGAAGGTAGGGTTTAAGTCTCCTTTATCTTTCTCCCTCCCCCCTCCTCCCCCCCTGCTGTCTTACCTCTCCGTCATGCCAGCAGCTTGATCGGTACACTCTTTGGCCCCGGGCCGGCTGCCAACCTCACTACGATCATCTGCTCCCGAGGTGTAGTGTGTCGCACACATTCAAACCGATTTTGAAAACACATTTCATCACACACACAATGACAGATTGCACAGATTTTTAGAGTCTCTTAGTCGTACATATGCTCATACTGGACCATTAGACACTTAATATAACTGAAATTCCTGCAGACTCGCTGACATTAGGACCTCTAAACTCACAGATATTTACACAATTCAATGTGCAGTCATATGCACATGAATGCAGCATGCAGAGAGAAGGTGAATAGGCTTCATCAGGAAAAGGTAGCGTTAGCTCGATAGTTATTTACATTATTTTTTTGTGGTACATTTTTTATAATACAGGTTGTTCACAAATCACATGCACAGTTATTTACGACATTCGACCCCCACCCCTCCCAGCTCTCCAGATTAAATGATATACGTTACAGTATTATACTTGAACCAAGCAAACATACGAGCAGCACATTCAGTCCAACGACTTCCTTATTTTAACAATGGCACTAGCCCATAATAGTAATAGTAATAGTACTTTCACTTGCCCTATGCATCGTAGCCACAGAAAGCGCCGCATTATATCCAGAAAAGTGTTAATTAAGCCATTGTGTGCGACTGAGTGTGTGAGCGGGTTGCTTAGGGTAACACAACTTTAATATAACACTTCCACCTCACCGCACTGTAAATTGGCTTTTGGTGGTTTCCACTCTTAGAATGAATCTCTGACCCCACACGTGCCATCAGGACTTGAAAACTTGAGAACTGAAAATGTCTGTCTGATGTGAAACATGTTTGATATTATCGGGCCGGCTCTGATCAGTTTGTCTTGACTCTGTAAGCCCCTCCCACTACGAGATCGCCACGCGACCATCGGTCCCCAACCAAGCATCCCATTGGGGTTTCCCGTTCCAGTGGTCAGGACAAGCTGATGTAAATCCTCTACTGTGTCCCCAGCTTCAGGCAGCATATTTTCCAAAACAGTACTAATGAGAAATGAAAAAAAAGAAAGCAATGATATTTTTAGGCATGCTTTGAGCAGGCAGTATACAGGCGAAACAATAGTTCTCACTTCTGACTTCTGACTGTGTCTAATGGTAGACTGTGTCTAATGGTCTCACACTCACACCAATATCTTTTCTTCTGCTATGAATAGTGGCGTGAGATCCAGACGTGTCTTTAAATTAGTAAAAAAACAATTTTGTTGAGCAGATGCTCCTGTTATGCACGGGTATTATGGTGAAATGTCATATCACAAATTAATTTTCAAGCATGAATTAGCTGCTGAGTGTTCTTGCTGCTGGACTCCATGTGGTTTTGTTGTACCAGCAGTAGGCTGAAGAAACTCAATGTGTTGGCGACCAGTTTTTAAAAAGTTTTTTCACATGTTTTAATCTCAATACTGACTGTATTTTATTGAATGAACAATGTCAATTTTGTGTATTTTGTCATTTAACTCATCTGTAAATTTCGTGCTGCTGAACATGCTAAGCTACAAAAGCTACAATGAATGAATGTCTCTTGCGATGCTAACATTAATACAACATTAATACAATATAATCTGGAAGCTTTGTTCTGCACTTGGCTGCATTCCTTCCTTCTTATCTTTGCTTTGAATGCTGATAGAAATATAAGAATAGTACAGCTGCAAATCTTAAGGTTCTAAATAAAGGTGAATGTGATTTGATGTATGAAGGCAATTTGTGGAGAAGGGATTTATAAATGAACAAACAGGCCAGCCCACTTCCCCGGCAGGTCAGCCGCCCAGGACGCAACAAAACAAGACATCCATGAGGGGTGCCCACTTGATAACTTGACATGACCACCCACCATAACTTGTAAACCTAACTAGATTTCTATGTATGCACTCAGACTGCTACTACTTTGCCTGAGCAACTGCCCTAGCACATTTTGTTGCTTGCTCCTCGATTTGCTCAACTACCATTTTCCTTTTTTCGGATTGTGTTGCCTTGCTCCACAAGGGTCTGCCTGTACTAAGCCCTAATCCCCCCTCGACATTGTCGCACTTGTCCTACAATATCCCTTAGAGCTAGGCTGTGCTTGCTGAACTGCTTCTTTGGGATTTCATTTTTGCCCTGTTACTAAAGTTGGTGCCACACTTCTAACCATTATATTTAGAGTCTGGTAACCCCCCCTCCCCATCCAATGCTACACTACTAAGACAGCCAGGGACTCCAAGCCATTTCCTAACAACGAGCTGATCGTTTTCTCTAGTTTCTCTACCATTGTTATGGGTATTTCGTACATCCAAAACATTTGGTACATAACTGGATATCTTGGAAACAAGTTCTCATTTAAAAACATAGATGCCCACAAAGCGTTGACATGTTCCAGCTAAATGCAGCAACATGGTGTTGTTGCTGCTTTCTCATAGATTGTGTTGCAGTCATGTTTGTGCTGTGACTTTATTCTTAATGCATATATATGTTTTGAGAATGATCGATACAGAACAACTCAAACTAGATGGACATTGATTTTTTTTTTTTAATTTTGAAACTTGAATCCTGAACTGAATACAGCTCTGACATATATATTCTTTTTTTTTTCAGGGTGTGATTTTATTATTTTTCAATAGAAGGGAATTTGATAAGAAGCTCTTGAGTATATTGTGTATGTTAAGTTGTGAAATGAGCGTTTTACTTCACATCCTCCTGATTGAACCTAGTTCGTATTAATGCCTTCTCAGTCTATTGGATTGTGACCTATAGTTGTTGAGAGGTGTTCATCTTTTCTAAGTGATTTTCTAAGTCCTGCTTAAATACTCACATAATACAACTCCTTTTCCTTGATAAGTACTTATTTAACAAATAAGTGATGCTTTAAAAAGGATGTCCTAGCTTGTTGTTTCTTTTTCTCTGCTCTCCTTGATGCTACCAAGCAATCTTTCAGATTTTCTTGTAACCCATGGATAACCTTCCTTTGCCTCCTCTCTTTAACTAGTCGCTCTATCTTTTGCTGTCGTCTAGACTTCTTTGGTTCTGAAACTTTATTTTTAACTTCAAACCTATTCCATGTTCATAGATAATATCCCCCATTTTTCTCAAATCTGTGTTAACTGACTCCCATTCCGTCTTCGCAGTAGCCTTAGGGTGTTTTAGTTATTTTTATTAAAAAACAAACTCAGTTTTCTTTAAGTGGACCAAAAAGTGAACCAACTGCAACTGAACCATATTTTTCGATTAGCCCACAGAAATGTAGAAAATGAAAAAAAAAATAATAATAATTGAATTTGAACTGTTCTATTAGATATAATTCCAATGCCAAGCTTAACAGAATAGGTTTCAATAATGCAATAAAAAAAGTTTGGTTTGGCAGCATCAAGTTTGATGAAATACATGTTGCATTGAGGAAAGACTGAATTAGAAATCAAATTGTAAATAAACAAACAGGTCTGCTGTGCATTCAATAATATCGGTTTCACAGAATGAACCACAGTAAATCATTTGGTCTCCTCCTCAGACTGTGTTTGTTTTTTTTGAGCAGGCAGATAGAGGAAGTACATAGCCGCTGTGTGATGCGCATGGAGGGACAAAAATGTAATGAAAGATTCAAAGTGAATCGGGAGCGCTTTGTGTTCACCATGGGGAAAACAAACTCTAAACAAACTGATCTCAGACCACCTCCCGAGGTGGTCTCAGTTCGGTGTGTTTCAGAGTGGTCTGAGATCGTTCACATATCACCCAAAATATTGACGGACCACTTGGAGTTCACTAAAAGTGTCTGAAAAGTGTGAAAACACCTGCAGGCCATCTCACTCTATAATTCGCCATCTTCTGGAAGTCCAAGGTCGTTGATGACGGTTCGACGATGACAATGTTCTCCCACAGAGAACGCTTGGTTGCCAGTGGAGTGGACTCACTACCCACTTTCTCCTTCCTTTTCCCCTTTTCCCCACTGCAAGACAATCACACATTTGAAAGGTGCCAGCTGCAACCAACCCAACAGCTTGATCCTCTCCTGTATCCAGCCCATGCATTTTCCTCCCAAGCAGGCTTGTCTTGTCCCTTCTTATAACACTTAAAAGGGATCTATTAATTTATAAAAGGCATTCTCAACACATGTAATCAACTCAGGTCTTAGTACTGTCCAACTTTAATTTCATTATATTAATAAGTTGAGTGAATATTTCTTGCTAATAACAGATATTGAATGTGTTGGGTTGAAAGTGACCTCAGATGAAGTCCACTGTGCACTGTGGTGAGCTGGGCCCTCACTACTACACACTAGGTAAAGCACAGCACCCCTTTGCTAACCGGTGCCAGCTAGGCAAAGTGGTGGATCACCATTATTGCCACTGCCAGCTCCTCAGGCCCTGGGGGGGGGCACAGCTGTACCAAGTCAGCAATCAAGCCAGACAGCCAGACTGAGAACAACCCCCTTTTAAAATGTCACAGAAGCTCAGAGACAGCAGAGAGGAAGGTTGTAAGTCGGAGTGCAGACCAAATCTCTAGAGACGGTGAGCTTAAAGAAGAGAGAGAGAAGTGGAGTGTTTGATGCCGACTGTGCTGTGTGTGACCCTCATTGTAGGACGGACAAAGGCGGACTGTGAACTCCTGAAACCCGACCCACGGAGAACCGACATGACGACGATCTGGATCACATCTAGGACCCCGACCATCCCCGAGGGAGGTCCCCCCAACAAAGCTCTCCTCTTCCTCTCCTTCCTCTCTACCGCCTGCAATAAAACAAACTGTTATTTGCGCCTTGACCACGCTTGGCTCATCGCTTACCGAGTTTCACAACACATAAACACACAGACAGACAAACACTCCTATCATTTCTTTGTGTTATTTGATTTCTTTCATCCTCATTCATCATTTTTCCATATCATTACACACATCATCTCAGGTCTATATTTTGAATGCTGTATTGTTGTGGACCTGGTGTGTTTACCTTCCTCCTAGTTTTAGATATTGCTGTAGGTGTATTTTATCACTGTGTGGAAGAGAAGCTCAGTGACTACCATATGTCAATCCCTGCCAAAGATTCAGTTCAAGATTAGTCCACAAAATGTGTTTTTATGATTAACTATTGGCTAACATTATATCACACATCGGAATTTTTTGAATCAGACAACAAAAATCCCACCACAGAAAGTCAAAAGATTTTAAATATTGTTTGAAAGACCTCTTGACATATGTGACCACCAAATCTAGCTTTTTGTTTACAATGTGTTTGTACTTGCATTTGAGGTTAGAATGGGATAGCAGCGATACAGTATTAAGAGCTTATTGAAATTAAACATAATAGTTAGATTTGAATTATTATTTTACTCAGTTAATATTTCTGATCTTTCTTGCTTTCATAAGGATTATGAGTCTTTCCGAGAAAAATCATTGGCAAGGCTTCCATTCAGAAGCTTTGACTCATCATCACTCATCAGCTTTTTTTTTAAACTACTTGAAAAACTGTAGATGAGAGGAAGCAGGAAGAGTAAAAACTCATTTTGAACCCTGACTCATCAGTGTGTACAATAGACATGTTTACAGATGTTTTTGCTATATACATACTTATTGATCTTTTGTCCAAACCTGGGTAACTATAATTCTCACTGTATATGTCACATTGTGTGTGATGTGAACTGTAAAAATACAGCTTACAGCTATTGATTTCCGGCCAAAGTGTTATTCCTCCTACTCCCGTTGTTTTGAAATGCAATTTCTCTACGGACATGAAGTGTACTTCAGATATTCACAATGATGGATTATTATGGCCTTGTCTTGACAAGGATATATATGGCAGTGACAGTGCAACTGACAATGAATTATTTAATACTATTTAATGCTAAATGGAATCCTATGAGCATTGGAAGATTATGTCACTTTTAATAAAAGTGACATCATAGCAGAAAATCAGCTAATGCAGGGGTGAAGAAATGAATGAAAGGATGGAAACGTAAACACTGCACATTTCCAAGGATGGCTTACTATATTAAAAAAACAGCTCTGTTAGACAGCAATGTTCGATCTGATGCTGGCTATAGCACGGTCTAGTTGCTGAAAGTATTTGGTAGTTGTTATGGATATCATCTAATCTACAGCCTAATGTAACCATCCAACTATAACATCACCAGCATGTCATAAAAAACAAAGGATGGTTTTGTGAGAACTAAATTAAGCTTAGCGTAAGATCACCTGGCTCATATTTACTTTTTTGCTACTCCAGGGGGGTGTTCCACAAAGCAGGCTTAGAAAAGCGGCGATCAACCTCGCAAGCCTGGTTTGAATTAACCTAACAAATCAATCAGGGCTAAAGCGGTTCCACGAAGCCCAAGTCAAGCTACCGTGATCGGGCTAAACCGAGCCAGGCTGAAGCAATCCAGATAATTGCGCGTGCACAGTTGTACACGGGTTATTTAAGCAGCCCGAGTGGTCGATCATGGATCTGATCGATTCATCATGGCGAAAAATGACGGTAAAGACAGAGCCGCAATGTTCACGGCCACTGAACAGCCACTTTTAGTGGAGGTCTATGGAGAATTCAGCCATATTACAATGAAAAGGGAAATACGATTGCCATAAATAAAGGGAGAGAGAAAGATTGGCAACGAATTGCTGCTAGATTGAATGCGTCAGTAATTGTTGAATTAAAAACGAACAAATTGTATAGACCTTATTAATATTATGTGTTCCAACAATATTAAAGAACTGAAAAGCTGTGCTAAAAATATTATAAATGAAACCATGCCATATATGAAACCTCAAGACTGTAAATGTACTATCTATCGCCATAAATGATGTAGTAAAGGCTGTACGTAAGGTTTCATCTTACTACATTACAATCATCGTACTGTACTAGACCCTATACGGGGATCGAACTCACAACCTTAAGACTGAGAGTCTCATGCTCTACTGACTGAGCTGTTCGGGCTGGTTCTTACTTCTATTATATTTTTATGAAATCGGTTGTTTCCATCCTGGAAATTGATCGGTTGAAAGCGTGTTCTACAGTGACTGTAAATCCCATACAGAAACAGTGGAAACATCTTGACATATATTCAAGGTACTTTATTATTTCAATGAATTTGTTAAATAAAGATAATTTAGAAAATAAAATAATATTGTGTCATCAAATAATTTCTGTAAGTTGTAACCGTTTTCTAAAAGCAATACGGCACTTGAGGTCTCGCTGGACACTCATGGTTAAATGGGGTTGCCTAGCAACGCTCTGAACCGTGACTGTATCCCCGATACAGCCTACATCATTTTATATTTTTTATTTTCTATTAACGTTACATTTTATGTCTGATAGTGTAGGGTCTAGGGCAGGGATGTCAAACTGTGTGCCATGGAGGGCCGAGAGTATGCAGGTTTTCGTTCCAACCCAAGAATACACCAGGTGATTTCACTGATTAGTCCCTCCTCTCTGGTTGAAGGTGTGGTAATCAGTGAAATCACCTGCTGTATTCTTGGGTTGGAACGAAAACCTGCATACTCTCGGCCCTCCATGGCACATGGTTTGACACCCCTGGTCTAGGGTAATAGTGTTGAACATTAGGATGGCGGAACCTTGTTTGAAAATCATTGCGTTTCAGTCGGATCAGTGTTACGGGAGTACCGATTCAGCTTCAACTGTTGTTTAGCCTGATATCTAGCCTGCCCCGAGGCAGGCTAGTTTCGAAGCATAAGTTGCCACAGCAACTTGGCTTGAACTATGCTGAGCTTGCTTTGTGGAACCGAAAATAAGCCTGAAAATGAGCCAGACTAAGCGAAATAAGCCTGGATAAGTGGTAAACTCGCTTTGTGGAACACCCCTCTGGTGTTCTCACAGCGCTTGTTATTCAATCAGCCCCTTAAACAAGGACACTCCTTTTCCTCCCTCTAGGGCAGAGATATTCAACCATGTGTCATGGAGGGCGAGAGTATGCAGGCCGGGAGTAGCAGCTGATTTCACTGATTAGTTCCTCCTCTCTGGTTGAAAGTGTGATAATCAGTGAAATCACCTGCTGTAGTCTGTGGTTGGAATGGAAACCTGCAGACTCTCGGATTTCCATAAAAACATAAAAAAGAGAAATAGAAAAAAGGTTTGAATTCATACCGTTTCAAGAACTCTTGATAAACTCTGTGTATTTTATGTCTGTATTATATATGCAGGGGGGTGCCGACCAGCTGGCTGGTGTCTTCCAGCACCTCTTCAACCTCTCTTTGGACCTACAGAGGGTCCCCCCACCCCCCACCGTGGAAGACATCATGCATCGTTCCCGTGCCCAATGACTTCAGACCAGTGGCACTGACCTCTCATATCATGAAGACCTTTGAGAGGTCGGTCCTGCAGCACCTCTCTGGACCCCCTGCAGTTCTCATACCAGGCACACCTGGGAGTCGGCGACGCCATCACCTACATGCTGCATAAGGCGTACTCTCACCTGGAGAGGCCTGGGAGCACTGTGAGAATCATGTTTTTTGACTTCTCCAGTGCATTTAACACCATCCAGCCACTCCTGCTCGCAGAGAAGCTTGCAGCCCTGCAGGTAGACCACGCCATGGCACATTGGATTACGGACTACCTCACCAGCAGGCCGCAGTTTGTTCGTCTACAGAGCAGCCTGTCGGTGAGCAACCCAGGGAACGGTACTGTCGCCATTCTTGTTCACCCTCTACACCTCAGACTTCTCGATTCAACTCTGGGTCTACTCATCTCCAGAAGTTCTCTGATGATTCATCCATTGTGGGTTGCATCGAAGAGGACAATGAGGATGAGTACAGGAGTCTGGTGGAGAGGTTCGTCGGATGGTGCGACAACAACCACCTACAGCTCAATGTCAGCAAGACAAGAGAGCTTGTGGTGGACTTCCGTCGGGAACAAGAGGCGACCACCACCACCTGTGATCCTCCAGGGTGAGGAGGTGGAGGTGGAGGTGGTGGAATCGTACAAGTTTGTGAGGGTGCACCTCAACAACAAACTGGACTGGTCAGACAACACTGATGCCCTCCACAGGAAAGGTCAGAGCAGACTGTACTTCCTGAGGAGGAACAGGCTGCAACAGGCTGCTCCGCATGTTCTACCAGACCGTGGTGGCCAGTGCACTCTTCTTGGCTGTAGTAAGTTGGCGAGGTGGCATCGAGGCAAAGGATGCCAACAGGATTAATAAACTGGTCAAGAAAGCTGGCTCAGTTGTGGGAGAGAGCCTGGACAGTCTGGAAGAGGTGGCTGAGGGGAGGATGAGGTCTAGAATCAGATCCATCTTGGAGAAGCCATCCCACGCCCTCCATGATGAGAGTAACGGGCTGAGAAGCTCCTTCAGCCTCCGTCTCATCCAACCTAAGTGCACAAGGGAGAGCTTCAAGCACTCTTTGCCAACAGCCAACGCTACCTCCAACATCAACCCCTGAGCCTTGAACCCCCCCCCACACACACACACCTACACCCTGACCTACTCACCTACTGCCCCCCCTAGTGATGTGTGCCTCTCTCTTGTTCTGTACTGCTGCAATTTCCCCTTGCGGACAATAAAGAGCCATCTAATCTAATATATAAATATATAATATGTATATAATTAATATATGACGGCTCAGTTGACCTCAATTTTGAATCAAGATGGCAAGAGGAAAAGATCTAAATGACTTTGACAGGGGGTTCATTATTGGGGCATGGATGGCAACTGGCTGTTTCAATAGGAACAAGGACTAAAGTGTCATCTGCATTTAGATCTATGGGAAATACATCAGTAAATAGGGTCACATTCGATGACCGTGATGCTCGTGCATTAGTGCGAAAAACAGAAGAGCAACTCTTCCTCAGGCGACCGAGAATGTCGATGAAGGACGTGATCAGACTGTCACCAAGAACAGTTCGTCGACGGCTACATAGAGAGGGATGTAATAGTAGCTTTTCACCATGTTGGAAACATAACACACACAAGCTCAAGACTCCCTGTGCTGTTAAACTGTACTGCAGTCAATGGGAGCCACAAGGTGAGCGAAGCCTCGTACTAAAACACTGATGAATGAACCAGGTGAAACAGTAAAAGGCATATAAGCTGAAAGGCAAACATAAGTTGGCAAAACAACTTCATGACAGTGCTACAATCCTTGACCGTAATCGGGTCAGTTGTAAAATGTTTGTCCTGACGTATTGATGCAGCCATCTTGTAGCTGCAGAATAGCTCCACCCCCCGAAAGCACAAGGACTGTTTGACTGAGACCTCTACTATGGCCTCCACTGTAGAAACATGCTGTATTCATGTATTAATAGGCTACTTCTCCGCATTCATTGAATGAATATGCCACGCTATGTTTTGGATTGAAATGGATAGAAAGCACTTGAGTGAAGTAGTTATGAAGTCTATGGTACTTTAGGCCTGGATGAACGCAGGATCTCATAGGTGCTCAAAAAGTAATGAGGCCTGAGTGCTTTGTCTTGTTCTGCCTCTGGTAAATTATCTTAATTGTTCATTTGGAATAAATCTGCTCTCTTGTTTTTGTTCTCGGAAGACAACAAGAATAACGTTCACATGCTGACAGTCTAGACAACCCTGATCCTTTTTTTTTACTTTCTATGTACTGTATGTATCCATCACAATCTCTCTCTCCTGTTGGGGAATTCATTCACATGTATGTCAATACTATAGAGAAAACCTCGACAACAAAACGCACTCACCCCATAATTACCACTCCATTAACATGCCTCTTCGTCTTGATTATGATTTCCTCAGCAGTGGAGGGGCCTTTATAGAGCTCACTGAGCATGGACGGGAATGCTCCTTCGTCTGCCTCGCCTTACATCCTGTGAGATTGATGGCTCTAATTAGGGGGGGAATGTGGTTTTCAGAATAAAAAACTCCAGCTCATGAATGCTTACACGAAAGGCTTTATCCAAGGAGCCATGAAACTAATTACATTTCTCATAATTCAATACAAATATTGCAACGTTAACTATTGATTATTGCTGTCAAATAACGGGTACCTGGTGATATGATTTAAACAACTTGTGCTTCGTAGAAATGGTCCTTGCTGTTGAGCACTCCTTCAATATAATGGTAAAGGAGGATGCTATTCAACTATTTTCATTATAAATTTGCTTTGTTGTACTATCTGCACCTCCTTAACACATGTTACTGTCATGAACGTTATTGTTCAAATTGCGCTGCATGCTCATTTCTTTCCTTTGTGTAAGTTCACAGCAGCGCTTTGATCGGCTATGATGAAAAAACTCATCGCTCTACTTCTGATCTCTCACAAACATTGGCATCACAACATATTTTTACTCCGTGCGAATCCATCTGCATGTGCATGGGCATGTGCACGTGCAGGCACACACACATACAAACACACACACACACACACACACCTGCAATAAAAAGCACAATTCCCCTGGCAGAAATGGCGCTCACTCATGCACTATCCCAGGGGACAATAATGCACATTATAAACTGGCAGTTCAATACTCAAACCTGATTGGCTAGACAGAAGGCATTCACATCACACCGTGCTTAAAACCCCAGGAGTGCTTCTGCTTTCTTAGATGTTAATCCTGTATGAACATCAGGCTTGGTAACCTGCACTCCAGAGTGTGCCTGCAGCTTTTTAGGGACAAAACAAAGGCAATAGCTTCTTGGCAGGCAGAATGCATATCCATAAGAAAAACACAAAATAGATGTATACACAAGCAAACACACACGCACACACACACACACACACAGTTTGCTTTCCCTGTGCACTTGTTTTGCTTTTTGAGTGAAACAGAGGAAGTCCCAGTAGCCTGGAGGGGATGGTGGGCAAAGCTTAACGCGTTGCATTTCTTGGCCGAGAAAGCCTGTCTCTTGCCAAACACAAGCTAATGGACACCACAGGAGGCCATTTCATGTTTTGAGCTCATTATATAAATATCTATATTTTGCAGTTTGGATTGTATGCAAGAAACTGAGACAACTGACTCAAACAAAAATTAGATTTTCCTTTTTTTGATGGAGTATTTTTAGAGGTTGCTTCATGGTGTCCCAGCAGGCGTACATAAAGGTTCCAACCAATAATACCATCACAGATTTTTAAACAAAGCAGATGCTAAGCAAGTCAGCACTTAATTACTTAATTACTTAATTACTTTAACTGTTCGCGGTCACACACAGGTTTGTGCTTTTCAGGTGTTTCATAGGGGCTTTGAACGTGACTCCGCCAATCAGACTTTCAAAATGAATAGTTCCAGTCTTTGTTTCTATCTAAACATCCGTGAAGCTACTTGCACTAAGAGATATTGTCAGTTGCGATGACAAATCTGCTCTTAAACATGAAAACAGCACATGCCACTTCTGCAGTCTGTACACCTGAAGGAAAAACAGTGCAGCCGGAGTCAGCAGAACCCAAGGTGGGAAATGACAAGATAAGCCCTGGGCTTTGCTTCCACTGCCATTAGCAAAACAGGCACACTCATTCATAGACTAATGATATGCTGTATGATCCATCTCTGCATGGGCTTTTACCTCACCGAGCCGAGGAGGAAATATTGCATTACGTGTTTACCTAAATGAATAGTTTAATGTCAACATAGGTGTTCGGACCATCTATTAGAGCCTGCAGTCACATAGTCATCTAGTAGCACTGTCACCACATCCTGCCACTGTAAAGAAAGGGACTCTGGAGGGCATTCCAAAGACATCAATCTATTTCCACTGTGAAGGGATTGAGGCGGGGTTGAGTCAAGTTCTGAATCCCCCTGAGGGTGGTACACAATCATCTAGCAGAGTGATTTCTCTCCCACCCCTACCAACTAGGCATATGCAAATGGAACAAGGATTACATAAATGTTTCTAAATCTGAGAGCCTTTCCCTTAGAAAAACAATTTTACAGTATCACGGCACAAACACGGATGCCTGACAGCTTGCAATAATAGGGTCCAGGAGAATATGGGAACAGTTGTTTTCGCATGTGCTGTGTGAGAGCATGGTAATTTAATTTTAATGCATCCATCTGTGCATTAATGAAAATAGTGATGCGAACAAAGGACAAACAAATAAGGTGTGAAATATCAGAGTGCTCGTGATTAAATGTGCATCTGAATGTTTCAGTGAATGCAAAAAAAGGAAAAAAAAATAGGCGTATAAAGTTAATTTATATATCCAAATATACAGCCTGAGGTTGGTGGGAAAAACAAAAACAAAATATCGTTCTTTACTCCAGAGCAAGTCATTAGGAATCCTTGATTTTCTATTCTATTTGATCCGGTCCATGGTAAGCAGTTTGTCAAGTGCTGCATTATATTGAATCTCAGTAGTTATACAAAAAAAATGGGTAAAGAATCTTTGAATGAATATGGGGACTGAAACTTCTGTCTTCTAGCACAGGCAAAAAAATCATTTTAATGATAAGCCTGTCAGCCTTGGGGAATAACAGTTGCAAATCACGGAGCAAAGCGGAATACGGTGTGGGTGAAGTGACTTTACGTACATTCAAAATCTCTTCACAGGAGCCAGACAAAAGCAAAAGTCAACACTAAAAGGAAGGAAGTCTGATCGCTGTTGTGTTTTATTAAATAAGGTGGCGATATACTTTAATCTTTGCCAGATTGCCTCCACCCGTAGTTATGACCCAATATTATCTGCCTTTAATTAATTGGTTCTGAAATGCACTCTGTCTCAGTTTAAGTGCAGTGTGATGTTTTTCAAACAAACACAAAATACAGCCATTAGTTCTCACAGGAACCCCTGGTAGTCCAGTAGATGCTTTGAGCACAGATAAAAGGACAGAACTTTAAGTTGTGAATAAAATTGTTAAATTTGGCACGCCTGCATGAATTTCGATGCTGAATAAATCCTGACGTTCCAATTTAGCTGAGAGTCAGGAGAGCATGTAGCGCCCCCTATATGCCAGTGACTGAGATGCACAATCCTTATTGCATTTTTCATTTTCAATGTTCTGCTCTTTATTAGAGTTGTGTTATACATTTTTCAACAATTCTCCTTGGGGTTGATTTCTCTCTAGAATTTTTACTTCTTAACTGTGTTTATAATACTCAGAAATAAGTAAATTCCATCAAAATGTTTAGTTCTGGCATTTTAACCACACTTGTCTACTACTAGCATCCTGATAGGTCAACAGTAGCACCAAGATTTAGGGAGTTGTTAAGGAAGGGGTGCTAATCAAGACAATGTCCAGTTGTGTTTATTAAGACACTCTGAAACTGACTTTAAAAATGAAATGAAAATGGAAAAGTCTTAACTGCTCAACGTGATTTCCCCATCACACATGAATGCTGAAGAATTTGAATTCCTACAATAGGACCCTGCTGAATGACTTTTAAAATAGGCTGCTGTCCATACAATATCTTGCACTGTGTATGGAAAATGTTTGTACTGAAATGCCCCTCTCACAAAGAAACTCACATCTCCACTGTGTAATAGCTATCCTTGAGCACACAAACATTATTTATGATTTTCTTAGCTGATCTTCGGAAATCCTCTTTTCACTTGCCTTTCCACGGATAGACCAGTGGCCTCGGGAGCTGGTAGGCATTCAGTGACTTGCTCAAGGACACTTCACCAATGTGGATGTGTGGGGATTTAACATTCACACACAGAACTTCATAGGGACAGACACCTTGACTGTTGTATGACTGTTGTATCTGCCAGTTATGAAACAGTCTCTCCAACAACCAGGTCCCCCTTCCACCATGTTGCTTGTCTACAAAGTGAATCTTCAGATATCGGTGAGTGTTTGTGTTTGGTGTAGTTGCAGCACAGCGCTCAGTTCCTCCCAAGCTTCTTAACCCGTACAGCTAATTAACATCCATGTCACAGTTATTTGTTTTGTTTGTGAAGAAAAATACATTTTACAGTCTGACAATATTTGAAATCAGTGTAAGTCATCACATGCACAGTAGTCCATTCAATTGTCAAAATCTGTCGGGCATATATACCATGAACATCATTACAGTAATATGGATTTTTTTTGGTAACATCCCCTAAATTGGTGAATTGCCTGTCAGGTGAAACTTGAACTTCACTAACGAACAGGGGAGTTTCTCACATCTTACATCAACCAATCACACGTCATGTCAAGTTAGCTGACAGGTGCTGTTCACGAGGAAGGATATTGTCAAACATATTTACAGAGCTTGACCACAACAGGGTCCTGTTCCAAGAAGCGGGTTTAGTGAAAACTCTGAGTTTGTTAACCCTGAGATGAGGGAAACTCTGGGTTTTCCGTTCCAGAAAGAGAGGTAACTCAAACTCTGAATCAGTTACCATGGTAACTGACTCTGTGAACCTAACCTGCTCGCTGGCAGGTTTTCTTGAACAAACCCTGACTTTCTCCCTGTCTCCTCCCTCTGCTGAACCTGAAGCAGCTGTCGGACATGGCGTGTCCTTTCCTCGGTAACCCGATCGATATTCAAGCGGAAGTAATTGGCATAGCCTCACGTCGGGAGAGGATTTTGAGACCCCGATTAGATGTTCTATGTCCAGGATGGAAGAGCTGTCCGAGATAATATGCTGTTTACAGTTCACGGATTAAGCTACCACCACCCCGAGCAGTCAAATAAAGACACATTTCATTTGGTCTTCTTTATTTCCTACAAATACAAAAGCAACAGTTAGTATTTTTATATTGTTCCAACAACACATTTCACCTGTGACCATGCACCCACCTCTAACTTATGTTCCAGTAATTAAATTTCTAGATCTGCATTTCTAATTTGCCGCCCCAAGTACACCATTTGAAGTATGTCTGGCCCAGACAGCTCAGTTAGTAGAACATTAGACTCTCAGTCTCAGGTTTGTGGGTTCGATCCTCACATAGTGTTAACTATCACCTTTGTAAATCGCTTTGGATAAAAGCCTCTGCTAAATGAATGTAATGTTTTTATATTTCATTTTCAGCTGCTGCCAAGTGCGCTTTGCGCCCGTGGGATTGCACCTAAATGAAAATATTTTTTTTCCAATACCATTCCACCACTTTCTCACATGTAGGTAATATTATAAGAAAGTGTGGTTAAATGTTAAATGAATACACTACTGCATTCAAACGTACGCATTGACTCGGGCAGCGATTCTCTCCCACGCCAATTCCCTCTCCTTTACGACCCTTCTGCTTGCTGGTTGCCATGGTGAATCGTAGTATCGGACCTCCATTGATGATGGCTTTTTATTGTCGTCGCGCACGCGCTTAACTCAAGGTGAACATACTCAAAATTGATTGAACTAACTCAAATCAGCCGTTCTGGAACCGAAAACTCAGACTTGGCCATCTCAGAATGAATCAACTCAGAGTGCAGGGTTACACTCAGAGTTTGCTGAACCTGCTTCTTGGAACAGGCCCCAGAAGCACTACACTTTCTGAACATGGAGGAACCTGGCCGGGTAAATAATGAACAGGGGCAACTGCCTGGAAGAGGAAGAGGAAGAGGAAGAGGAGTAAGGATCCGTGGTGGTGTAGTGAGGGGAAGACAGCAGGATAGAGGAAGAGGCAGAAGAGTACAAAGACATAGAGCTGTTCCAGATGACAGATGTCTCGGTCAATACTGGAATTACTCATGTTACAGTATTCCAGTTATAAAAATACAGTAGAATTAAAGTAAAAATGTACGTAAAGTCAATAAAAGTCACAATAAAAGTCAATGCATGTCTGAAACTCATGCTGTAAGAAATACATGAGGTACAGGACAGTGCATTACAGTACAAGCAGTTCAACCTTAGAGGACAATGGCGTCTTTCAAAGTATCTGTCAGCATCTCTATAGTAGATAGTGTTGAAAAGACATCAGATGACCATGAAACAACTCTACAAGGTACCACTTGAGAGAGACTGTGACAGAGTCAAGGAGCAGCGGTACCAGTATGTACAGGTAAAGCAGTGGTGTGTACTACACCTAGTATATTGTACAGTGTTATGTGTTTTCCTTCATTATGGCCTGTACAGTATATAGACCTGTATATACTTATTGAAGTTGCAGAGAAGAACACAGAACATGTTTACTTTGCTGTGACTGTATGATTCTACAGTAAAACTGATTTGATATTTTGTTTATTGTATTATAGAGAATAATGGAGATGGAAGGAAGTGGAATCCCTCACACCCCTTGTGTTTGTGGATGAGGCTGGTTTCAATCTGGCCAAAGGCAGGAGACGTGGCCGACATGTTACAGGCCACCGAGCCACGGTGGATGTGCCAGGCCAACGCCGGGGGGGGCAATATCACTATGTGTGCTGCAATATCTGAGAATGGTGTGAGTACACATATTCCCAACATTGGCCCATACAACACCCAGAAACACCTGACGTTCTTAGACACCCTCTACAGCAGTGGTCCTCAAATCCGGGCCTCGGGGTCAAGAGTACTGCTGGTTTTCTATTCTGCCAGGTAGTTTCCATTCTAGCTGTCTAATCAGGGATTGATTAAGACCTGGGATGCCAGGTGAATGCAATTAACTTCCTGGTAGGAGAGAAAACCAGCAGCACTCTGGACCCCGGGGCTCGGATTTGAGGAACTCTGCTCTACAGAGATCTTGAGAGGTTTGGTAAGGCATGACTTGTGTGGTGTGGGATAATGTAAGCTTCCACCACGTCATCAGGGAATGGTTTGCTGTCCACCAAAGGATGCTGACGGTGTTCCTTCCACCATATTCTCCATTCCTGAATCCAATTGAGGAACTATTTTCTGCATGGAGGTGGAAGGTGTATGATCATCGGTCTCGAGACCAAATGTCTCTGCTTGCTGCAATGGATGCTGCTTGTGATGACATCACAGCAGAGCATTGCAGGGGATGGTTGCGGCACGCAAGAAGATTTTTTTCCCCCGTTGCATCGCAAGGGAAAATATCAGATGTGATGTCGATGAGCAGACAGGAGCGACAGGACATCCAGTGAGGCGTTACAGTGTTAGGCTATAGATTATTTTAATTTTTTTTGTATTTTTGTATGTATTATTATTGTATTTATTATTATTATTTTGTATTGTGCTGTGGAAGTTTTCCGTTTACTGTGGTGTAAAACAGTTACTTTACCTAAATAAAAATACTGTGACACTTTCCATGGAACTGTGAGTGCAATGTAAAACCTTGTACTGTTGTACATCTGAATAGTATTCAGTTTGATATGCAATAGCATTCAGTTAGCTAGACAAAAATAACGCTCTAGTACAGTGAACAAGAAGTGAAGGCTGAACTGTGGATGTAAGGAACATTTCCAGGGTCCACTCCAATACTGACAAAACATCTAAAGATTGTGACCACCATGGTTTACACAATGCCAAAGGAACCTTTCATTTTGAGGGAATTCACTTTTTATATGTTATTTACAATGTTTTGAAGCATGAGTTAAATGTTTTGGGTGAGTTGTGACCTTTTGCAGGTGAGCTATGGAGTTGTGCCGTACCATATAAGCTGTTTCGAGAAATACACCTAGAGCTTTGAGAATGTTAACAAACCAATTGAGAAAAACTGTAAGACAAAACCAGGTCATTTTATGAGTAATGCAAAGGCAAACATACCTACTGTTATCTTCCATTGGAGGCTCTTCTCACTAAGATTTCCTTGGACTGCAATGTGCTTTGTCTGCATTTTTCTTGATTTAGGCCCGGCTTATCCTAAGCTTATAGAGATGTCAGCAAAACCCCCTTTTAATAGCACAAGGCTCTTAATTCATTACCAAATGTAAACTTTGCTGCAGAGGATAGCAGAATGGGCCTGGGGTAAATTAGAGGGTGTATTCTACTCAACTAATTACTCTGTAAATTCAAGCCCCCCTTGGGGGAAAGAAAATCAGAACACACTCAGACATTTCTATCTGCATTTATTAAACCTATCTGCCCAAAGGGTGAAACTTCCCTTCTTTTAAATGCCATTTAGTAAATCAGATTTTTTTCAAGACTGAAAGGCACATCATTTTTGCTTCTCAGCTGACGAGAACCAGACAAGTACCAGGTTGCTACACCAGTGCTGTTGTCTTTAGCCACCCTGTCATAATCCAACCACACAAAATAGCAAAAGCAAAAGAGTGTGGTTAACATATGTATATGCATGCATGCGGTTCAGCTATCAAAAGCTTTTGCCCTATTAATAGTTTCATTGCTCAACTCTGCTACTATGGACACAAAGCGATAAATCTTCAGCTACCTGCCTGCGATAACTGTGGCGATTAGACCCGCTGATGTGGGGCTGCCAGCCTGTCACGTCAGGTAGATGTAGCTGGGGACAAAAGTCCTGGTGAATTGGTCATTTAACAGCCATCACAGAGCAGAGGATATGCCAGCCCAAATGCTGCTCATGTCAACTGCAGTCCAACCTGTAAGCCTACCGGATCCATCCACCCTCTTATCTTCTCCGAGGAGAGAGTGTCTCAAAGTCAGCCAAGCTGTCACTCTGCCGACACCCCCACCACCTGCACCACCACCCTGCTGTCATCACAATCCCCTCACCACCCACATCCAACAAGTACACATTTTGTTCTCAGTGGAACACAGTCTATGTAAATGAAGCCTTTTGATTGGCTCTGATATCTGCAACACAGAGGAAGGATTGGTTACTGCTGTGATGTCAACTATTGACGTACACTTACGATTTCTGGTGACTAGTAGTTCTCTACCTATCTATGTTGAATGCACTTATTGTAAGTCTCTTTGGATAAAAGCGTCTGCTAAATGAATGTAATGTAATGTAATGTAATGTAATATTATATGTTGTATTATAATATTCTGTGGTATAAAATAAGTCTTTGTATAATTCATAGTGAATATCCCAGTGAGAGTTATTGCATGCTTTAAAAAATAGCCTTATACAACACTAAACACTTTACTTGAAACCAAGTAAACATCCTAACTCAATGAAACCTTGAAACGATATATTTTCTATCGTACATGAGTAGGCAAGCTTGAAGTGGCTGTTAACAATTACTACGATTGTACTTGAAGCAAGAATGAAGTCGCAGGTAGGAACATTTTAGTTGTGTTATGTTAGTTTAGTCATGTTGGTGACTTGGTGAGTAGAGGCCATTTTCAAATGCAGTTCGCAGCTAAAAGAGGGAAAATAAAAGCTGCTCCTCTGTAGGTTAGGATTTCAGTGCAGTTTGTTGTAGAGCTGCAAGCTGTAGACCTCGGCCTTTTGAAGACTGAACTAACAATGGTGTATTGGTGCTAAGCTGCAGGGGCATAAGGCTACCACTTGCACTTCAGGTATATGTAATATAGCAATCTTATTCAACAAAGGGCAGAGCAGGATATTTTCCTGGGGCATGTCAGTTCAAAGTTTGTGACCTGTTTTCTTCCCTGTGCTGCAGTGTATTGGATGGGTCACCACCTCTACTGTTATGAGTATGTACTGAAAGGAGGAGAAAAGAGTTTGTGACCTGTTTTCTTCCCTGTGCTGCAGTGTATTGGATGGGTCACCACCTCTACTGTTATGAGTATGTACTGAAAGGAGGAGAAAAGGGATGTTAGCAAAACTCTGCTATCACGGCCAATGACCTCCACTGTCTCCATCAATAGACATGCATCTCCACTGGTGTGTTCATTGTGTACATGTTCCCCTCAAGCAGCACGCATTTCTGAAAAATGTCAACTTTTAAAACGGATGTGCACTGCTGATTTTGATGATAAAATATTATAGGAATCACCTGTGAACCAGATGTGGAAGTTGGAAATTTGCTGTTTTGTGGGTGACGTTTATGATACATTTACTAGTGGACCATAAAAACCTTCAAGTGACATGAAGCTGCTCAAGCCCAGTTATCTCAATCAACTTATCTCTTCTTCTTCTTCACGTGGATATTTACATTTGAACAGTTGTATCAAACTAAGGGGCTCTTTGTTTTGGGAATAGCTAACAAAAATACGTTACTGAATATATCATTCACAAAAGTGAATGTGTAAGGAACACACTTCTAAAGTAAAATAATGATCAAGATTGCATTTCGGTCCAGTTTTTAACTGGGGTAAACACGTTGGTGTAACAGATTGGTGTAACATCCACTAGTGTATCTGCCTGCCAAATGAAAATACTTATTGGTCGAATGGGGTGTTTTATCTTACAAACCTTCAGGAGGAACTGCTCCTAACTTCCTGTATCACTACAAGATACTATATACATCCACAGTGGGTTTTCAGTTCGGTCAAGGACGCAGCCTATCACGGATGACTGGTTTGATCCCCACCACTTAAAGTGACCAATTATCTCTTCGAAAGGACACCGCACCCAGCCATCTGTACCAGCCTGGATGTAATGTGATGGAAACTAACTAAAATTACTCTACATTTGCACAGTTACTTGCACATTGAATTTGACTTTGTATCTGTGCTCGTCAGGATAAACAGCAGAAACATATGCACACACATATCCTCAGATTAGATTGTCCCAATGCGATGCGATGAAACGGCAGGTGGATTAGTCTGGTTATTTGCATTGATGATGAAACATCACCAAGTGAGAGTTTAGTAATCCAGTAAGCATTGGAATTAGCAGTAACCTACATACTGTCAGCATGCCTAGCCATTAGTGTAGATTGAGTTTCTCTTCCTTGAATAACAAAGACCCCAATGCACTGCAATGACAGGAAGAGGAATCCGCTTGGTTGCCTTCCTAATGGTAATATTCCTGAATACATGCAGGGAATAATAACAAAGTGAATATATATATATATATATATATGACATACGCTACACAAGCTACCTCGGTCTCGGTGGCACAGGAGGCTTCATGCAGCGGATAAAGGGAATCCTATTTTAACATATTTTCTATACAGCAACAAGGATGACGCATATAGGTTTTTGTTTCTAGGGCAAGAGCTTGTTTTTTGCCCTGTTGATAGTATGGTAGTATGTCTTCATGCGTATAATATGGATTATTCCGCAAACGATGGCAAACGATTTTTATTTATTAGCTTTGCTAATAAATACAAATTTTAACAGCGCTAAGATGTCGGTGCAAAAAGTTAGACAGAGGAGCGTCGGCAGGACAAAGTACCATCCAGCCACTGGGAAGGTTCAAAAGCAATTTGACGCAAGGAAACCACAGAGGAGCACGACTGAGGTGGGAAGGGAGAATAGGGGAAAATTGCAAGTGCAGCAGAGTAAAAATGGATGCTGAGGTTATTTGTTCGAGCACCACAGTGTGACGGCACATATTCATAGTCAATGTATTCCATGTTGCTGCCAACTTTTGGCTTTCTTAATTCTGCACCTTTACCACTGTTATTTTGACATGAAGCAACAACAGGGAATTCGATCCTCATGACGTTCGCTCTGCAAGGTATATTTTTTCACCATTATTCCCTATACTCAGTGTTACTTCATTGGTTTGAAAGAGGGGTAGAGGGGGCCAGGATGTATGACGTGAAGTTGCCAAAGCTGACAGCCCAAAACAAGCAAAACACAATCCATGATGTCGGCTCTTAATTAGGAGCTGCTTGTGAAATGTAAACAGATCAAATTTTGAAGGAGTACCATTTGCTGCAGTATTATCACTGCTACCTTGTGTGGTGAGTCATACTGCATGCACAGAGTGAAGAGCTGCTGAGAGAGAGGGAGAGGTCGCAAGAGAAAGATAGACAGAAAGAGAGAGGGGGTCACCAAGGAAAGAAGAAAGCGTTATCTCACTGATAGAAGCAGTCTTGTCTGGAGTAAATGATCAGCTGCCGCGGAGGGAAGTGGCCTGTGTAGACAGGGCTTGTGATGGGGAATCACTCCAACTGTTCGTGGCCCGTGGGGGACCGTGTGGGGACAGGGCCGGGGCAGCGAGTGGTGAATGGCAAACAAACAGTTTAGTGAGTGACACACAGCGTACGCAGCATGGACAAGCAGAGGTTGGAGGTTAAAACAGCAGGAGCACTGAACTCTCCTGGGGGGGAAGCGAATGAGACAGAAAGAACAAGAGAGCAAGAGATGGTGTGTGTGTGTGTGTGTGTGTGTGTGTGTGTGTGTGTGTGTGTGTGAGAGAGAGAGAGAGAGGGAGAGAGAGAGAGAGAGAGAGACAATAGGAAATAATGACACTTTCATTGATTGATTTTTCTGAAGTGGTTCAGTGTATTTGCATGTAAATACAGCACACCAGCAGGGTCCTGCTGTGAAGATGCTTCTTTTAATTAGATCATATAAATTGCTTTTATTATGTATGCTATTTATATATGTTGTTTTTTCAGTTAATCTTTGCTTTAAGATGGATTTAATTTATCTCACATAATAAATTATTTAATTATAGTAAACCATAAATGATTTAATTGTTTAATTATACTTAATTATACAATAATATGTTGGTACAGTACATGAAATATCTCAGTTAAAGTATATACCTACATTATATATATAATATATATTTATATTTCTTTATATGATAAAATATCTCATTTTGGAGCAAATCTCTTCAACCGAAAAGCTGAAATATGCGTTAGTGATGACCCAATGAAAATACATTGTTCGTAGTATAAAGTGCTGCTAAATCCATAATGAAGCAACTGTGGGCGCCATGAGTGCATCGCACCCATGAGAGCCAAAGTGTGACACTCCTTGAGATCTAGCCAAAAAGAAGTTACAATATCTTGAAAATTGATTTTTTTTTTTGTTGATTTATCTTCATTTCAGCCAACGTTTCTGTTTGAAAGGTGTCCTGAAGTAGATAAAAATGCTGACATCATTGAGCATTTTTGTGCCACTCTTCAAGGTTTAAGAAAATGTCTGCCAAACTGCACTCTTGATGGCTCTTTTGACATTCTTCTCAAAAACACTGCAACAGTAACAGCCCAGAAAGGGAGCAACTAAAATTGACTCCCAGACTTGAAACGAGAGTTATTCAGCCAATTTTAGAGCTCATAGATTAATCTTTGCATGTAGGGAAGTTCACTTTTATCATCAATTTGGTCTGTAATGGAAGATTATTAATTATACATTTGAGTAAGACGTGATCATCCACAGCTTACAGTGAGTACAAGTGAATACTAGTGAAACAATAACTAGATTGATGATTGCACTTATTGTCTTAAGGGCACTTTCCTATGCAGCAGATTGCATATGAGTGTGGCTGATGGCAAAATGAACACTCAAAAAAGTTGTCAATGCCTCATAGGCTCTTCTACAAGTTCCTAAGACATGAAACTTTAGCAAAAAATTATTTAATGTCTTTTTGGCACTTAAATTGAGAAAGTATAATGGGGAGAGAAATTGAAATGCAGCATTCCTGCTGGTTGCGTTCATTTGTGAGACAACCCCCATTAATTTTTCCATTGGCAAATACCAAATAACTCCTCATGAACCATAAACTGCCTTTCCAGCCTTTCCAATTTTTCCACTTTTGAACCATAACCTATAATATGAGTAATAAAATTCACTCAAATTTATCTTTGTCAGACAGCATGTAATCACAATCCAATCAATGACTGAAGATTGCTTTATATGGTTATTGAATTCATCTGATACATAATCCAAAGTATTCTCTAATGTTAATTCATGTCAAATTTCCAGTGGGTCTAGCTTTCACTGAGCTTTGACTGAAATCACCAGGGGGCAGCAAGGTGTTTTAAGCGGCACATTAGGGATCTGTTCCTTGCCATATCCCTCTGAGACACATTGCCAGGGGTATACAGCCCTGGAACAGGCAGGGGTTTAGTTTCTTGCTCAGGTGCCATTTGACGGGCATGGGAGCATTGGCTGATGGATGGATGGATGGATGGATGGATGGATAATGATGGATTGAACCCTGTTGAAACCTGTCACCTTTCATTTAGGGGACAACCTCTCTAACCACCAGACCACCCTGCTGCCTTATCGTTTTGTAATGACATGGGTCATAGTTTGTATAATTTCTGTTTTTTAATCAAGCGTTTTACAATACCACTGGTTTCAGTGAAATTACTGTTGGCTAAATTCACAAAATGATGAAATGAGAAGAAACTGCACCCAGGAAGCCACATCCAGGCGCAAATTACATTATGGTGCTGGTATTGTACCGTTCAGATTAAGAGACACTGAACAAATTGCTTTTTCTGTTATTTTGTCTGCCTGCAGAGATTAGTGATGTGATAAATGGCTGAGGATACATTTTATTCAAGCTGTTACACTGAGGAGGCACATCACCAATTAATTGGTGGCGACTTGCAAAGCACAAATTCCTTCTGTCTACTGAATGCATATTGAACAAACCCACAGCAATTTCCAACAGTTGAGCGTGTCATTTCCAATAATTCTCCTAACAACACACCTTAACCGGGCAAGTCCCTTTACCACTCTCCTTGCTTTGTGTAAGGGAGCGTAAAGAATATGGGAAGTTAAAATAAACCATTTATGTACCTACAAGCACAGCCTCCTGACCATCACTTGAATATGTCTTGTGCTCAATTTCATTAGTGGTCCTCCACAATATAAATGATCTCTTAGGTAGTGCCAAATGGCTTTTGTTCCTCTTTCATCCAGGCAAACGCCAGCTAGTGCAGATGAGCATGGTAGTAGCAAACTCAGTATGCCCAAGTCAAATTTGCCCTAAGGCACCAATGCGCTACTCTTTGCCAGCACTAAGTACTATCTGGTAGGAATTTCACATACTGCAGCTGGCAACACTCACAATGAACTTCACGGAGTATTTCATCAGAACCAGAATGGCTGCATTCACTTTTTATCTAATTTGTTGTTCGGCCTACACAGCTGGCCCTTCTAAGCCTATTGTAATCAATTTGACTATATATTGGTGTTATATATAGAAAGAAACTGGAGCCTACAATTTATAGTACCCCTTCAGCAAGTTTGCATTAGATTTTGAAAATTTTCAAACAATTGCAAGAATGTTTTTGCTTTACGGGGCAAAGCAGTAGTAACCGCTAATTTCTATCAATTGAAAAACACCCAGCTGCCATTCTCTGCCCGAATTCACCTGCCTTTCACCATCTCATTTTTAATGGGGTTGTGACAGAGTGTGATTATAATACATTACTATTTGACATGGACTGCTGGGATGGAATGAAATCGTAGTCGTTTGACTCGTCACTGGAGGAGGCCTTTAATTGGCATTATAAAAGTAGCTATGATTTTTAGTTCTCAACAGTCATTTGTAAAATACCCAATAAACACACAGTTGTGACTGCAGTTCATTTAAATAGTAATATGCTAACTGAAAAGCACCAGTTATTGGTACTTGTGGCACTTAACAATTGTGTGGTTTAGCTACTGTTCAGAAACTAGTACTAAATATATGGCTTGGCAAAGTAATCCAATGTATTATTACTTTAATATCATCAATTTTTATTCTTTTCAATGGTGTGCTACTTATACCTTTCAACACCTATTAGCTGTTATAAAATAACTCTAAAGCCTCAGCCCACAGCATCTGTGGCTTATCTCGCTTCATTTCTCTTTCGCTTTGAATTTGTAAACAAATGCATTTTTTGTGCTTGTTTCTTTTTTGTTGGAGGTTTTGTTGGAAAAAAATACACAGTACAAGATACAATACATACAATCATATTATACCTGTTGATTTGCCTTCTTACACCTCCTAGCAAGCCATGAATGAATAGATTACCCTTGACATATAGTCTGACTTTGCATGTGATGTTAATATCATATAATGAAATGGAATTTGTTGGCTGCTAGAGGCTTCAGCAAGTAGGTTATATGTTTTATGCTTGCACCACAGTGCACTTTCCAAGGACAAAGCACTCCAAAGACATACAGTGCATATGGAAGGTTTTCCACCATGTTTCAGACTCATCTTAAAATGGATTAAATTCATTTTTTCATTAATCTACACACAATACTCCACAATGACAAAGCAAAAACAGATTTTTGGAGTGTTTTGTTAATTTATTAAAAATAAAAGAGTGAAATGGCGGATCAAGTTCAAAATGTAAATTCAAATTGTATCAACAATAGAAAATAAAACAATCAACCACTAATCAAGAATATAGAATATAGAATATAGAATATAACAACTGTGAGGTTAAGTAAACCTACACTGCTGACAATTGTATCACTTAGACTGCAGAGTGGGAGGTATGGGAAAGAGTATATGGGTTATTTACAGGTATGAATTTACTTCAACTGTTACTTACAGATGGTACTAACAGTATTGATTAACTTAGATTAATAGTTATGAAATATGTGCAGTATATTGTATATGAGTAAATATATAAGCATAAGTATGTATTAATACAAGTATGTATATGTAAAGGATAAATGGTAGCGATCCTAAGAGAGTTTTAAGATGAATGACATTGTTCACTGATTGGCAATATCATAAGGACAACTGCAGTGACAGCGGGGGACAATCGTGTGCAAAAGCATTAGTTGAGTGAGCTTAAATGTTAGGGTGCCAACTGAGCATTGCCAAAGATGACTGAAAACAAGTTAGTACTGTGTGAGTTAAATATACAGACGGGTGACAAATTAAAGGAAAAACCAACATAAAGTGTCTTAATAAGGTGTCGGGCCTCCACGAGCCGCCAGAATGGTCATGGACAGGTGCGGGCATCCCTTCCCTGGGAGGAACACCAGCTCAGTCTTGTCAAGGTTGTGCTTCAGGTGGTGCATCAACATCCACTCTGAGATGTCTGCCAGTTGAGTGTCAGAGGGGGGAATGACAAGATCAGTTGGGTGTCGTCGGCATAGCAGTGGTAGGAGAAGTCGTGTGAGTGAATAACAAAACCAAGAGACATCGTGTAAAGGGAAAAAAGAAGAGGACCCAGAACTGAACCTTGCAGAACACCAGTAGTCAGCCTGCGTGGTTCCGACACAGACCCTCTCCTCGTCACCTGGTAGGAGCGAACCGTCAGGTAGGATGCAAAGAGTGCAGAGCCTGAGACACCCATCCCCTCAAGGGTGAAGAGGAGGATCTGGTGGTTCAGTACCAGGACAGAGGAGAGAGAGTTTGCTCCAGATACAAAGACAGTTGATTAAAGACGGCACATTCAAGTGTTTTGGATAGGAGTAGTTTTTGTAGTTTTTGACCTCAGAGGGGTCAAGTGTCAAGGGTATTTTCAGAAGAGGGTTGACTGGCAGTTTTGAAAGCAGAGGGAAAGCATCCTGACACCAGAGATGTGTTGATGAGGTGGGTTAGGAAGGGAAGGAGTTTGGGTGCAACAGATTGAAGGAGAGAGGAGGGGACCGGGTCAAGAGACAACGTGGTCAGGCGGCTAGATGTAACAAGGTCCTCATTAGGACAGAGAGGCGAAAGATAGGGTAGGGCAGGAGGTGGAGAGGGAAAAGGTGGGGAGGGAATGGGTGGGTAGGTGGGGAGGGTAGAGAGGGAAAGGGTGGGGTGGAAGATGGACAAGTGTGGTTGATGCGTGGCGCACCAGCCGGGGGGTGAGGGAAATAACTAATGAGAACTAAAATACTATACTTTTATAAGTATAGTAGTATAGTGACAAGTCAAACCACTATGATTTCAATCCAACTCGAAAGTCCATGTCAAATAGTGATGTATGATAACTGTCTGTCACAAACCCATTCAAAATGAGCTGGTGAAAGGCAGGTGAAATAGGGCAGAGAAGGGCAGCTGGGTCTTTTTCAATTGATAGAAATTAGTGGTTACTACTGCTTTGCCTCGTAAAGCAAACATGTTCTTGCAAGGCTTGTTTGAAAATTTTCAAAATTGAATGCAAGCTTGCTGGAGGGGTTGTAGTTGTAGGGTCGCGTTTCTCAATTTGTAGGCCTATTCATGTTTTATATTTTGAATAAACTTTAGTGAAGAATTTCTATGCATGTCATCACCTATTCCTTTCTCCCAAAAGAAGCTAATTTTTCAAGGGGCTCAGATCAACAAAGTTCTATTGATTTTGAAAGTAGTTGTGTATGCAAAACACTCTCCAAAATGAGCAAAGGGGAATACCAATTAGTTTAACAATTCACATGTTATTCCTATGGAACAACAGAGTCCAATCAATGTTTGTGAACATGAACACCTTTCATCCAATGCCAGAGAACCAGAGAACTAAGACCTGTGATGTTATTGAAGTGTAGAAATCTGGAACTTCTCTGTAGAATTAAATGTTTTGGTTCATTTGTTTAAAAATGACCAAAGGTGTGTGCAGTGCTCCCGTGATGCTTTTAACTTTGATTTATGTAGGGAAATGCTCTGTTTGAAGAGACACTGAGGGACAGGGGAGCAAACACAACATACCATGAAAACAAACTCATTTCACTCTCCATCAGTTGTTTTACTGTATAATGTTTTTATTTAAATGAAGTGCAAACAATGGCAAACCTGATAAAAATAACTACAATTGTCTTGCAATACCAATCTGTATATGCAATCAAACATGTTTGTATAAAAACAGGGAAATATCTTTAAAAGTGACATTAATAATATAATTTTGAAAACTAATTAAAAGTACAATCCTGTGGCGGACTGGGGGGAGGGAGGGTGGTAGGTTCGGCTGGACTCAGCGGCTGCGGCCAATTAAAGCTGAGTGCAGCCGGGCCTTTTTAACGTGTGTGTGAATGTGAGTGTGGGAGGGACGCGCCAGTGTGAGAGGCTGGCGGCGTGTATGCGGGAGCCGACGTGGATGGAGGATCCAGTCGGCTGTGTGGGAGCGGAGTGGAGAGACGGGGCCAGCACCAGCGGGAGAGACGGAGCGGGAGCGGGCCGTCTCCTTCCGCGGCGTCCTGCGGAGGTCCGCGGAGGACGCAGTCGGGAGCCACCTGCAAGGGCTGACCAGTCGGGGTTGGGGCAGGATGCCCCTGGAAGCCTGGCAGGCTGGGGCAGCCTTGGGGCTCCGCGGCTGGCCCACCGGGACCGAAGGAGGGCGCCGGCGGAGGGAGACGGCGCCGACGGCGCGGCCGTCAAGACCCGGGCCGTTGGTATTATTCTGGACTGTGAATAAAACGGCCCTGCTGGCCCATTAACTTTCCCCTGCCTATGTCTCTGTCTGTCCGGACCCCGGTAATGTGGCACCTTGCCACAAATCCATAATCCAAACATAAACAAGAGTAGCCCCAGATGAGTGTAATAAGGCATGGTGTCAGATAAATTGCATCACATCACATTTATTGACATAGCTCTTGACATTGTCATTGCTGTCACCTTTCGAGCCAAACAACCTTGAATTATAAGGTTGAGAAAACTCACATAAACCCATTAACCATAAATAGTTCAATATATATATATAAGAATTCAAATTCACAATTCCTTTATAGTAGTATACACACACATATATTAATGTGTATATATATATAAATCATTTTCTTTACCAAAACAGTATAACATAAATCTGATTTGACACCAGTCACATAACAGCATACCAAAAACATGAATAGTGCCTGATTGTGTGAATAGGCATTGTGAGAAAATGGGCTTTTTAAAATATTTGTAAAAGTCTGGATGGACATTGGAATCAATGAGAGAATAAACCTGCAAGGTTATTGCACTGCAGGGTTATTGCCCATGGGATAACAAGTACATAGATGTTTTTCAAAAGGTCTGTCTCTGGGTCCAAAGACTGATGAAAGTAAAATAGGGGTTAACAAAGAAGCTGTTGTATTGTAAACCGGTAGGTGCAAAAGCATCGTCTCCCATAATGCTGCGAGGCATTCGGTGAGGTAATTAACTTTACTGACATATTGTGAATTCTCGCCTCTCACGCTGAATGCTGGATGTGCAAATCGAATGATTGAAAAACTCCCATTTAGGTTTCAATCTTCAAATTATCCACAGCCAACAATATTTCTATGGTAATATTGCTGCTAATCATACTAATTTTACACTTGGCAGAAGATAATAATTGTGCCGTATTCCCAACTATAGTCACTAATTGCCATCCTTATTCTTCCTCTCATGCAAACAAAATACCTGTTTCTTACTTGAAGAGGGGGACAAAATAATTGGGGATACATCTGCAAGGTTAAATAATACAGAAAAACCTGCATCAGTCACTGTGGTACACAAATATCAGTGAAAATGTCACAACCTGGTCAAGTGTACATTGAATGTACAATTTCTATGTCCACTAAACCCTCAAGATGTTTACAGCCAAAGCCATTAGTGTTGGAGCAGTGTGGTGATTTTGGTCTTATTTTACTGCAGAAGAGTTTCTTAAGACCTGGTTAGAGATCCTAAATGGATCCTAAACGGTTGGTCTCATCAAATGACATGAGTCATGTTTTAATGACCATCCCCTGCTGTCGAGTCTAGCATCAAAAGAGCCACGTTAGGCAAAAGTACAGCTTCATTTTGTGTATGTTTTGGCCTCCGGGTACAAGAGAACATTAAGAACATTGTCAGTTCCTGTCAGTTAATTTGAGATGCTGGGCATGAGTATTGAAATGAATTGACTTCAGATAAAGGTGGATAAACATAAAGACACAATCTGGTATTGTTTTGAACATCTAGATTTAAGGTATTCTTACATATAAATTCTTGAAGAGTTTGATTTCTCTGGACAGCATTAGTATTACAGGTGGAGGTTGGTAATTTGATTTTGCCCATGCACATTGGTAATTTCAGTCATCCGGACAGTCAAATATTTTGCTGGGGAACCGTGGTAATCCAGGGACCCGCTACACAATGTCACCCACAGTACAGCAAATCTGGCAAAACTCTCTTCAAGTGGAGCAGCAGCTCCTGCATTCCTTTTCAATATTTTCTCTATTTTCCTTGGGGCCAAATTGTGGTTGAATCTCCTTCTTTTACTGCTTTTCTATATTCTATTTGTTTATTCCCCTGCTGAATCCTATTATCATCCTATTATCTATAAGGCTCTTGTATTCCAGATGCCAGGTGCGCAAATTGGTAACTCTCAATTTGTAGTCTTGTTGAGGATGTCAGAGTTGATTAAAATACACAAGGTAATTTCAGAGAAAACTGAACGGGATAAACAAGCAAGGGGCATTTCGATGGTGTCTTGCTCCGTAACAATGTGTTTCTGGTTGAAACAGGATGTTGGGGCAGGACATGAAGCAGGAGGGGACTGTTAAAAAAGTAAGTGGGTTACACCATAACAAACAAAGGCAATGAAGCCTATTGGATGCAATAAACTGAAATGCTTTGTGCATAATCTTGAGCTGTCACAATATGAAAATGAATACATTTCAGCCACACAAATGGTGCCTTAGGAAAAGGAAACAAAACAATCCTCCCCATGCCATGTTGCCACTTATGTAGAAAGTTGAGAAGATGCAGGTTTTATATGATGGGATGGGTGGAGGGTGGATTGTTCAAAAATCTGTGATGGAATTATTGGTTGAAATTTGTATGTACGCCTGCAGGTATGTGAGCAAGTAAATGAAAATAAACATTTTGTATGTTTTTTTTGGCATTTATTGTTAAATGGAGGAATGTTATGTGGAGAATAAGGTAACAAGTTAAAAAAGTCATTTTTCATTTCATTGCGCCTTTAAGCCATCAGCACTTAAAATACAGCTCTATTTCATTCTAGTAACGTTACAAAAAGAAAAAAAAAACATTTCTAATACCATATACATGTAAAACAGTGTTTGTCCTTGTATCACAGAACGAAATTAATGTCTTCAATCAAATATATCACTTCATTAACAAAAGTCATTGGTGGCGGGACGTTTACGGATTGTAAGAGCGATATTTCACTTTGGTATAACCTTGTAGTTTTCAATACACTCTGTGTAGCCTCATAAGCAACCCCCAGCGCAATCCCAGAAATCAGTTTTCTTTTCACTGATCTGAAACACAAATAACTAAAGCAGGTTGAAATTACATTGGGTTTTTTTATGTTCTGGCATTTCACTTTGAAGGAGTAATTTTGCTTTTTTTTGCAATCCTTAATTAGGATAATTAAGAAAATGCCTCGGTGCCAGCAATGAGACACATTTCACAGGGAAAGTTCATGCTGGAGTTGACAGGTAATTAAGCCACACCACATAATTGTACTGAAAAGTAGAAATGGTATTTATCACTGTGAGCTACTGTTTTGAGGGTCAATAGGATAGAGGTCCACCTGTAAAATAAGATCCTAATGTGCCCTTGCACAGTTTGTCTATATTCAACATTCTGCAGTTTGTGCCCAACGTTGTGAATACTGTCCTCCACAGCCAGAGAAAAGAAATACGGGTTTGTCTCACCCCATAATCTCTGATGTCACATTGATATAAAACCCTAATGGAATTGGAGAAGATTAAAAAGATGACTGTGACATTAACCCAAATAATTTCTGGGGATAAGGGTACTTTTCTGGTGCAGTAGTAATACCATTAGTATGATTAGAAGCTCATTCGGACGTAAGACAAGCATTATATCAGTCAATAAGTAGTTACCCATTAGTTACCCAGCCAAATCAAGCTGTATATCTGTATGCCATCATATATTAGAGTCTTGGTTCTCTGGATCTTACACAGAGATGTACATAGAGAGGAGACTGTTGTTGTTGCTTTGGGAGAAACCTGCAGCCATCCTATGGGGAAACTGTTCCTGTGACGCTGTATGTCTACTTTTAACTAAAACGAGGAACATTTCTAAATTAAGCCCTTCATTTTGACTTCTATTTGAAAAGTTATATAAAAAGTTATATATTGTATATGTATTTAATATAGAAGAATAACTGCATAATTTCATATCTTCAGTCTCTATACATTTTGACATTTAAATGAACTAACTAAAGCAGGTTTAGAACCGTAGGCTGATCTTTCACAGGTAAGATTGCTTCGGGTTTCTAGCTTTTCGTAGACATTTGCTCATAATTGCAAGTAAGAAATGGACTATTTTAGGACTTAATAAAAGAGGGTTTACTTTTAAGAGAATCCCCATGAGTGGGCACAACAATCTGACAAGGTTAGACCCCTCATTGTAGTCATCTTATTCTGAGACACTTCACAGAAGGTTTTCTCTTCAAGCAATATTTCTGTTGTGTTGTCTTCATCTGCATGTGCTGTTTTTACTTCACTTGACCCACAGAATTTCCCTTACCTACCTTGCACTCTGTGTCATGTACTTTTTCTTTCTTTGGCAGAACATTTTCACTTTTTCGGCAGGCACACCTACATCAAAGCACTCCACATCCAACTTTAGGTCCCCTGGGCATCTGCAGTCAAACCTGCAATTCAGGTTTTCCCCTCAGCGCTAAATGTCAATCATTTCAAATGAGGCAAAATTACTTCTTGAAAAGTATGATCAAGGACACGGAAAGAAATGTTTTAACTGGATCTACTTTTCCTTGTTAATGTGTTCCTTTTGAAATCGATTTCAAAATGGAGGAAAAAAAAAGGTGGTGCTGACGATAGATCCCCAGAGCAGCACATGGTGGTTTATCGTTTATGGATTTATATAGAGGTATGTGCACCGGAAAATGAAAATATTCTACCAAAGTGAAACATCGCTTTACAGTAAACGTAGCCTCTTGGAGCCTCTCAGTGGTATTTCAGTTATGGGATGGATACCCCCACAATGCTCCGGTACAATTTGTAGTTTGAGTAGATTATTTGGTTGAGTAATGTCTAGGCCCTGAGCTCTAGCAGCAAGGAAAACCCTTTTTCCCTCCCTCCAGCGTGGTTCCTTCCATCTCCATAGAAAATAAACAAGGATGAGCTTTACAACTTAACTGACCTTCTGCAATTACCCATAATCATCGGATGGCTGAGTTGCTTCACTAAACAAGGACTTGGACCAGAAAATGATTGAAGATTGTCATGCAGAGTGGATAGGGTAGGTTAGGTAAGGTATATTAATGATACCTCTGAAGAAACTGTGTCATTGCAGTAGCCAGATTAACATGGATACAGGAAAAAAAAAAAAAAAAAAATTCCAAAGTAATTGGTGATGTGGAAAAATGAACCAGCCACAGCCAAAAGCATTTATGTGGTAATGGGTGAGACTTTCTCTCTCTGGTGTGGGCATTGAGTCAATCACTGAATAAACAATGTATTTCAAACTACAAAGGAGTATGTGTCAAATCCATTGTACATCAAAAATCCAGCTGAAATACTTTGAGATGTAGAAGACTGCATTCAGGCTCGGCAGACTGTGTCAAAGGAAAATATCAAAAGTGTGGTGGTTGGTGATAAACCTGAACAAATGTTTAAAGATCTGCACTGTGTCTACATTACTTTAATTCAATTAAATACTGCATGTCCCAGTAGTTACGGTGACCTGCATTTGGTGGGACTGACGACAACAACCGTCACGGATCGTAACAAGTTTAACACAGCGGCCAAACAGTACACCCCAAATCAAAAGCTGACATTCTGCACTACCTTTTAGTTTTGAAACAGTAATTCGATTCGTCAGCAGTGACAAAAGGACAGTGAAAAACTCAATGTCCCGTCACATGCGCTTTTGATGGTTTTTGTTATAAGTCAATAAGTGAAAGGACACATCAGCTGAGTCGAGCCAAGGGCTGGAGCTGTCAGAACAGCACGGTGTCTGGTTCTGGCTCGGAGTAGCAGCTGCTTTGACGATGCCCCCGGAGCAAAGAGAGCTGGGTGCAATTTGTCAGTGCCTTAGCGGAGCACTGCATGCTGGGAAGGCTACAGCAGGGAGTAGGCTCGTGTAGATTCAATGAAGGTGGCAGGCCTGTGGTAAAAGAAGCCGGGGAAATTATCTTTGAATGCCCTGATATTCTAAAGCAGATGTTATTCCATGAAATGCCAGTTGCCCTGTTGCCCCCCCTCGCCTCCATCTTGCCCTCCCACACATACTATGCACATAGGGACGTGGTGGGTGATCATAAAGCGAACAGCCACATTCAGTTTAGGTGCTGGAATGACTAATCGTGAGTAATCATGACTGAGTAATCATTCATCACGACAGAATTGTTGAAACTATTTGTTTCAATTGAATTGAATTGTTGAACACTATTAGCTACTTTTTCCACCATGTTTTGATTGAAAATGGATCTTTGTCAGGTAAACTGTGCAACTATGCATCCTTTAAAATAAAATAAATAAATAAATCCTCACCGTCGTGGTCTCCAGGCTGCAAGCAGATGTCGGCAGCATCCCACTCATAATTTTCATCAACCGAGGCCTTTCTCCTGGAGAGAGCACAAAACATCATCTACAGTCAAGACCTATACAATACAATACACATACACACACAGATTAAGCAGTAACGGCCATTAGAAGACACATATTAGCCCATGAAAGACCCACTCAATCTTTATATTATATTCTATATTTTCTATATTTGGTTTCTGCTCCATAGTCTTCTTCTATCCAAACAACTCTGCCTCATACTTTAACCTGTAAACTCGATTCCCATTTAAAATAAAAAATGTACAGATTATTTGGTGTGAGTGTGCTAGTATTTCTCTCTTCAGTATTCTTTATATATACTTATTAAGCAGTTTTACTTTATTACTTTTGCTATTTAACAATGTTACGCTTGAAAATCTGTTATATCAGTGGGTACATCAATTATTTCTTTTTTCTTTCAAACTTCATTACTCAATGCGATGCTCTCTCATCTTCTTCACCTTGAATTGACAACTCAACTACAAAGCTACAAAGAGCCCTATTGTGTTTTGTGTGTGTTTGCATTTTGCATGGTTTGCCTCATTTATTATGTCCTAATACCTTTTGCTTGGTTCCACTTGGTGAAGGTCTTTGTCCTCTGTGTTCCCCTGGCTCTCCTCTACAGTTTCGGGTGAGCTGGTGAGGGTTGGGGACATGCAGAGGGACAGGCGTCCATTAGCTGGCTCTAGGCTCCCCCGGCCACTGCTAGCATAACTGTTGTAGCTACCCCCAGACTCCGGCACTCCCCCATAGCCTCCTATCTCCACTTCTGCCTCCTGACTGCTGTGCTTGTCATCATTTTCCACATCTTTTTCATCTTGTTCTTCTTTCTTCCCTTCGGAGGGTGGTGGAGAGTCTGGTGAAGGGCAACTGAGGTCAATGTACAGCGAGGCCTGTCGTGGTCTGCCCCTAGAGTTGTCTTTGTGGCCCCTCTCGGTGCCAATGGGCAAGGAGCATCGGGAACCTCTCTTCATGGCCTCCATGCGCTGCACTGACCTCCGGGTCTCCTGGTAGGCGATTGACCACCTGGAGGCATCGGGGAAGATGGACGTATCTCTTCTTGGTTCATGGTGGCAAGGTACAGTGGGATTTGGGATAAGCTTCTGTGGAGTGCTCCTTGGAGATGATGGGTCCACACTAGGAGGTGAAGGGGGGGCACTGGGAGGCTGCTCTAGGGGTTGGGGTCGAAGCGAGTGGGCAGCAGAGGGAGAATCTGCAGGAGATCTGGGGGTCTTCAGAATAGGGGTGCTCTGGGGTGCCCAGAACAGAGAGTCTGGTTGGAAGGAAAAGGAAGTAGAGCAGTTCTCTTGGCTGAGAGAGTCTATCCAGGCGTCGGGGGTCAAGAACTGGCTCTGGTCCTGTCTCTTGGAGTCCAGGCTCCGGCTGCGCTGCTTGCAGTCCCAGTTCGGAGAGCCTCGGCTCACAGCTTTCCAGAGCTTTGGGGCTTTTCCAGGCTGCGGGGAGGATGCGACCCTATCGGACCTCGCAGGTCTCCTCTCAAAATCCTCCCCAGGTACAAGACTAAATCTCCTCATGTCCTCATACTGGTCTTTGCGAGTCAATGAGCGGCCTTGTTGTAGATGAGAGGCAATTCTGTGGTGTAGCATGGGAGTTGTTGACCGTATTACAGAGACCTCCGACTCTGGCTCATCCACACTCATCTCAATACACATGTCTTCACTGTGTGTCTCAGGGGGCTTGGGGAGCACTATCTCTGATTTTGAAGACCCTGGCCCTGCACTGACAGTGAAATTACATCTTTCAGTATATTTATTGGTATGGGAAGATGACTTTGTTGAAGGTCTGCCATGGCTAAGATTGTTCTGCCTCCATGCCTCAGAGCATGAATCATTCCTTTGCATTTCTATGAGTGTGGATTGTGGAGAATTATCATAGCCCTCTAGGCCTGCTTCTACCCTTTCATGTCTCTGGAGCTTGGAGGAGAGATGTGGGAGAGTTAATCTGTCTTTAGAAGGACTGTCTGCCCCCTCAGATCGGAGGGAGGTCTGTTTGGTGAATGACGGAGCAGGATACTGAGTATCAAAGCTACAATACGAAGGGCTCACAGGTGGAGACCTACTGAGAGAGGTCTTTGCTGGGACCACGGTGCTGGCGAAGATGAGAGGACGGGTTTCCCATTGGACTGAGGATGAAGAAGAAGGACCCTGTAACAGACCACAGCTCTCCTTGCTGCCCTGGGGGTGACTGTGTGGGAAAGTGCTGCTCTTAAGTTTCCACATAAGCTCATCGTCACCGGTCTCTCTCCTGGTCCTCTCCTCTAGCTCCATGTCCGGCTCCATGCTCATTTCTTCTGTGGTGTTTCTATCCAGCATGTACTTCTGTAGCTCCCTCTCCAACTCCTCTCTCTCCTGGGCCAATATCAGACAGCGGCTCAGGTTACCCCTCTCCCTGTCGTGCTCCATCTGGAGCACCAGGGTGCTGGCGGTGGTGGAGGGCTGGCCGACGGTCTTCAGGATGGGGTATGTGGCACCGATGTCTCTGTCTGAACGAGGAATGGTGGCTAAGGTGTGGCTGTTGTCTGAGTACAGGCTACTAAGTTCAGGGCAGCACTCACAGCCCGCCTCCTGATCCACGACGCAATGTCCATGGTGGGACAGGTGCTGGGCCATGGCCCGCACCGGACTCATGGAATTGGACTCTACCAGCCCCCAAGGTGGGAGATCAACGGAGAGCACATATGGCGGCTCTTTCCTGTCTCCCCTCTCTGAGCGCAGTGACACAGACCTCTGGATGCTAGGAGATCGGGAGCGGTCCTTCCTTAGGCTTCTTCTTGTGGTATGGACACTCAAAGTGGAGGCCTGGTCATAAGGCTGGACTATGAAGCGCCCATCTGGGCCTCTAGAGATTAGCTCCAGGGAAGGAGACATCGGAGTGGATGCTGCCCTGGTAAGGTGACCTCGATTGTCGGCGGGGTTAAGAGGATGGCGAAAGGTAGACAGGTGTTGTTGACGCTGGTTCTGATACTCAGTGTGGCTATCCCTGCTGAAGGAGGAACAATCAGACTGTGAGGAGGAGGTGGTGGTGGTGGTAGAGGAGGTGGTAGGGATAGAGGGGACGGGTTTGAAGTAGGCTTTTCTTCAACACACTGTCTGGACTGCCGGTGCCTGAAGTCCTTCTAAGACAGAGAGAGAGAGAGAGAGTGAAAGAAGAACAGCAAAAAAATAGCGGAGGTGTAAGAGAGAGGGAGAGAAATAGAGACAGAGATAAAGTGAACAAGTGAGAGAATAAAAGAGGGGCGGGAGTGTGAGCGACAGCGAGACAAGGACAGCGGTAGCAGCAATAGATGAAGATGAAGAAAACACAGCGGAAAAAAAGACATGAAACACTATTTTAGTTTCTAAAGGAAGCAAAGGAAAACATCAATGAAATGACAGACGGATACTTACATTGATGGGGGAGATTTATAGATGGCAGGAGGAAGGTCTGAAAGGGAGAGGGGTGAGATGGTATCTGACTCATTAGGATACAACCACACTGACCAAGAAGTAAAAACATAATCAACCCTAATAAGAGCCGATTAAAAGGCCCTGAGGCACCCGGCCGTGTCCAAAAAAGTTAATTACACTCACATTCATCAGCCACTAATGAGAAATGACCGTAATTAGCAAGTAATGTAAATGACATCAATAACTTTTACCACAGAATGGACAAGCGGGGGAACAAGCGTGGTGCCAAATCCATGCAGCGAGGTATGATTTATGCAACGGATTGAAAGTGCCTTCAATATTTCATTGAATAAATGATGATATTCATGATGCAGTTCATCAAAGTGAGTGAGGGGCTTTTTTTTTTTTTTTACCATCCTTTCTCTTTCTGCGGCGCCGGTCCCTCTTGTGGCTTATGACACAGGCGGACCCCAGGAGCAAGACCAGCGCCAGACACATGAAGCCCACCCCGTACATCACGCCAGCCAATAGCGGCTCTGGGACGAACTCCAGGAGTTGGGACGTGGCAGGGATAGATCTCCATCCCTGTGACATAGTTATCATCAGTGATTTATTGGTGAAATAAAAACGATGACCTGCAGTCAGTTATCACCATGGACAAAATATTTCCAAAGCAGCAGCAACATTGAGACATGGGACACAACATAACAAAACAGTATATAATGGCGCTAATAAAAACAGTAATGCAATGTTTACCCCTCTGTACAATCACCTGACCATATTGATCAATATTTTATTTTCTTCAAAGCATCCTTACTTCATGCGACAGTCTGTTCCTACATGTATACAATTAGCCTTGCCTATTTGTCGTCAATTATTTGTATGAGCTCTTGTTTATTAGCTCTTGTTTATTTGATACACTTATTTGTCTTAGCTCTTGCTCAATTGATTTTCTTATTGTCTTTAAGAAAAGTAGGTAGATAACTTATTGCACTTTTACCTCAGCACTAGTTCTGCTCTTAGTTGCTTGTTTAGGAAGGAAATCCACTTATGACTTCTGGTGACTAGTAGTTCTCTACCTACCTATGTTGAATGCACTTATTGTAAGTTGCTTTGGATAAAAGCGTCTGCTAAATGACTGTAATGTAATGTAATGTAATGTAATACAATGAATTTGAATTCTTAAGATTTATAGTAGCTTGAAAAACTGACTTTTAGGGGGCTTTCACATGATCCGGGCAAAGCGTCGGTGTCAACGCCAGGAGAATTACATTACATTCATTACATTCACACTGTCGAGTTTTTAAAATGACAGCATTCAGGAAAATAGAGTGGAGTTCAATTTCGGACTACAGCCCACATCAGCTGTACCTAACCAAATCGCCAATGATCATAGTAGCACAGCCATAGAAGTGAATATGGACTGGCTGCATATACGAACCTGTACTAAGCTGTAAACCGACATCATTCCATGCCAGACTTTTCAGTCAGATCGTGGTATGATTTAAGCGTCATGTTGTATAACTCGGGATGCTCTGACACACAAAAAACAAGTTTTTTTTAATTTCGCGGCTATGATATCAAACTGTGCTGTGATTGGCAGAGGTCAGCACAAAGGTCAAAGTTGAATATAGTTGAACTTTGAGCGCAGCGCCAGGGGGTCTCCCAGCGTCTGTGCCCAGGGTGCAGAACTCCGGGGGCGGCGACCCTAGGTTCGGCGGCGACGCTTGCCTAAATAGGAAATGAATAGCCAGCGTCAGCGCCGAGCGTTTTTGTCGCTGATCATGTGAAAGCGGCTTTACCAGTTTAAAGTGGGTTTAACCGCCACTACATCTCTGATTATCATTATCATTGGAACAACAGACTGAGATTATCACCAGTATTAAACACTATATAATCTATGGCTCTGAATGTTGTGGTAGTCCTCCGGTTATACCCGTGGGAGCTTTAGATCTCTGTGTTGAAATCTCTGCACTGTTTCTAATGAAACATTCATCATCACATTCACATAAGAATCAGAAAAATTTTAAAATTTTTATTACCAGCTCTTTTGAGATGTTATTAGGGGCTATTTCTATCACTCAGACTCCTAATGGACAACATCCCCCGGAGGGCTGCTCTAATTTCGGTCTAACACTACGGAACAGAGGGACTGAGTCAGAGAGAGAGAGAGAGAGAGAGAGAGAGAGAGAGAGAGAGAGAGAGAGAGAGAGAGAGAGAGAGAGAGTGAGAGAGAGAGAGAGAGAGAGAGAGAGAGAGAGAGAGAGAGAGAGAGAGAGAGAGAGGGAAGGGGAAGGGGGTGGGGTGGGATAGGGAGTGGGATTGGGGGCGGTGGGATTGGGGGGGTGGGAAGAGGGCAAGGTTGGCCTCAAACACCTACCCACGGTGGAGACATTGACTGATGGACTGGGCTCGCTCAGCAACTCCCCTCGACGAGATAGCAGCCGCAGCTCATACACACAGTCCTGAGGCAAACACACACACACACACACACACACACACACACACACGCGCACGCACACACACACACACACACACAGTGGGGAGGACAGAGGATGAAACCACACTTTGTCAACACAGGACTGTGCCTGCAATGCTAATGAGCTTCATTTGAATCGGTGTAGGCCTATATAGGAGAGAGACGAAACAGGAGGGGCATGCACAGATTGAAAGAAGACAGAAAAGTGATGGCTGCCATGTAGTGTGCATAATTGAGACTCCACATGAATAAAGCCTAGATGAAAAAAATCTCCCAGGCATTCAACGAGGCGCCTGGGCTGATTGGTCTCAGAGGGAGGCGTGCCACCGGCTTGTTACCTTGCTCAGACCTGGAACGATTATCTCACTGCTGTTGGCGTTGATGTCCTCATCCAGATTAAACCACTCCCCTTGCTCGGTGCGGGATTGGAGAACAAAGCCGGTGATGGGAGGGTGCGGCGCTGCAGGAAGGGACCACTGCAGAACTACACCTGCTGAGCCTTGATGAGCTGACAGCGACACGGGAGGCTTTGGTTTGCTCCTCCTCGGTGGAGCATCTGAAGGCGAGGGGAACAAAAGACCACCGATCGATTAAGCGGATACCCTCCATGGGAAATCAAATTACAGCAGTGGAAATCGTGGTTGCCACAGACATTCAACCTTGAGCGTATGGGGGACAGTGATGACAAAAAGGGATGACACAATCTGCCTGGTACTGACCCAAGGTCCGGATGGAAGCGATCTCGCCGAAGGGTCCTGTGCCCACTCTGTTGTGGGACAGGATGCTAAACTGGTAGTGTGTGGCCGGGGAAAGGCCCGTCAGCTGCAGACTGGTGCCGGACACGGGGGGCACAGGCACAGAGAACCAGTCCAGCTTCCCATCACCATCACTCACTGAAACCTGCTTTACCCTGCAGAGAGAGAGAGAGAGAGAGAGAGAGAGAGAGAGAGAGAGAGAGAGAGAGAGAGAGAGAGAGAGAGAGAGAGAGAGAGAGAGAGAGAAAGAAAGAGTGAGAACAAGAGAGCGGCGATGAATTCTGGGATTGTGGTTTTATAAAACATGACAGTAAAGTAGGTTTCATTAATCATTCATAATCATCATCAACTCCAGATTTTGCAGTAAAATGCCAGTGATGCATTGCTGCTGCTGCTGGAGGGAAACCTCGCAACTCCAGCTCTGGTGATTTTCATGTTTTTACTCGAGCTGAACGTCTACAAGGCTCTTTTATGAGTAACGCAAGCCTTCTTGACCCCGGAACCAATTAAAAACGAAAGATTTGTTTTTAATTAATGGTGTCCGTCTGAAAATGAGACCGCTTTATCTAATTTTCTAAGAAATATTAGAAATATTTTTTTAATATATAATAGAAATATTACATGCATTAACATGGTACAGTGAAGTCACATACTTGTTGATGATGAGCCTGCACTTAAGGTCAGCACACTACGATGATGATCTATGGTCCTAAAACCTTAGACCAGTCAGATTGCCGATCGATTCATACTGATTGGACATGCTATCTTTAATATTTTTTATTTATATCCTGTTTTTTGCTGCTTCAATGACCCAATTTTCTCTCAGAGATTCATAACATTCATCGTATCTTCATTTTATATACCTGGACAATGTGGTTAAAATGTGTATCAGGAGAAGGTTGCCTACCACACTTTTGTATTCTCTAGCATCCATTGAAATCACAGTGGCTCTGGCTCCTTCATGTTGAGGTCACTATCGATTGGTGACTTTAAATCACTCTCTTTCGACCTACTGTCACTAGCATAGCCACTACATTATCTAGCTACTTTTGCCGCAACGTATTCTATTGTAGCTGCCAAAACATGATAACAGATAAATTAAATTCTGATCCTGGAGATCAATAGAGTAATACCAGTGCTGTCAATGGCTGCCATGGTTACAGCCCAAGAAGACAGTGGGAGGCTTTACACCCACCAAACTGAAAATGTCTGTGCTGATCCTCCATCAAAGCCAGCCTCCCATGATATGTTGGCCTGATTCACCCCGGGAGAGACGGACAGAGAGATAGCCGCATGGGGACTGGTTCCTGTAATGGAAAGAATGGAGAGGAGTTGATGGAAAACAGCCAGCACTTCAAATACCTGGTACTGGGAGAGTTGAGAGGCCATCTGCAGATGTACCACATTTATCCGTTGGAGGAGGAGTGGAGGCACAGGCATCCGGCCCTCACAGGCAGGGTATAATAGAAGTATACATAGGAATAAAGGATCAATTGAAAAGCAAGCCTGCAAAGGTGACATAATAGGAAAAAAAACAGGACTGCTGCAATTGTTCTAGTTGCACTCACCCAAGACGAAGACGAGAGTGCTGGCTTTCACCGAGGCTACGCGGTTGGCAGCGGTGCACTCCCACGCCCCCTGGTGGTCCTTACTGAGAGGCTGCAGCAGCAGAGAGCCGTTGGCTGCTACGGAATAAACAGAGCGAGGAGCCGGGCCGACCTGCCAGGGACACCAAGACCAGTTCACATGTGGACTAAAGGTCTCTGTATCGGTGTATAACAGATATTCAACAGTGTGTGGGTGTGTGCATGTGTCCTCTATGTGTGTATGTATGCATCCCCTGTATACATGTGGTTATGCACATGGTTACTCCTAGATGGAGGCGTGCTCCAAGACGGTTTGGTTACCTTATACAATTAATTTAATTGTTCTGTGGAAATTTGTAGTGCAGTGAATAAAACAGGACCGGTTAGTTATCAGATAGTCTACATTAGTTTGGCTTACCTTGCTCCAGGTCACGCTAATGGCCGGGTCCCCATTTCCTTGACATGGGATGAGTAGGGTCCCCCCCACCTCCTGTTTGTACTGTTTCTCCGGAGTAACGCTGAATGATGGGGGGTCCTGTGAATTGCCAAAGCATTTGCTGAATCAAGAAGATTGTAGGAATTGTAACAATGGACTTTAAGACTGGATTACTGCCGCTTTGGACAAGATTATCCTAATAACAAAAGGATTAGCCACACAATTAACTAAGTGTAAGTTGACTTCTATTAATGCCAGAGGGCTCACACATAGGAGTTAAAAGGCCAATAAAATGTCATTTAATTTTAATTTTCTGTGACAGATGCAGTTGCAGCCAATTAAAACACGCAACACAGTGGGGTAGATGGCCAGGTGTAATGTTGCAGAGTTTAGTTGGGCAGATTCTGTAGCAGATTCTGAGACTTCTAGCCATGATGGACTGTCTATAGTATAGGAAATATGTGCCTTGAGTATTTGAAATGACTTCAACTAATGAGTGACAGGGACCCTGAGTGCATGCTAACCTGTAGGATTACTGTGGTTGGATCTGATGAACCCATGCTGCCATAGCGGTTGTAAGGGGTACATGCGTACACGCCTGCTGCATCGTCGTTGACTGTAGCCATGAACAAAGAGCCTTCTGATGTCAAGGTCCATCCTGGATACTGGGAGAAATGCAGAAAGATCAAGCCACTCTGTTTTTTTAGAAACTACCACAAACTGTTTTGCACAATAAAGAGCAATAATGACAAAGAAATACTTTTAAGTCAGAAGTATACTGCAGGGAAAAATGAAATTCCTAACCACTCTAAACACAAACATGAGTTCCTCTGCTCTGTGCTGAGGATTTCCAGAAATAATGTTTCGATATCTGTCTGCCACAGTCCTGTGGTGGTAGACGACTTCGCTCACCGCTGGGCAGGTTATTTCAAACTTTGTCCCAGAGAGTGTTATTTTTTTATGTTAGGAGAGCTGCAGCAGGATTATATCTAAGGACTACAGCTACTAGGCAAGCAAGCACAGTGGTCTACCAGTAACAGGTAATATGAAAGCCTGTTCCCGATATTCCATTGCACAGATCATTTCATGAGTTAATACAAATACATGAGACAAAAATGTTACGAAGAGCATTTAAAATCACTTGTTGAAGAATTTTAGGCATTTTTAGCAGTTAACTTGTAAAGTAATTTTTTCATCCAGTCCCATTAGAAATATAATGCTGTGCTTAAAGCTTCCCACTCATTTATCTTCCCCATAATCAGGTTGTGGCAAAGTATTACTGTAGTATTCCAAACAACAAACCAGCTGCAGCAGAGCTGAGCTTTTTTGTATTTTGTACCTTACCTTTGTATTTTGTACATTCTTGTTGATACTGTTATGCTGCTTCAACCCCAGAATTTCCCCCCGGGGATCAATAAAGTATCTATCTATATTTCTAGAAGAGACGTTTGAAGTGGAGAGAGTTGTGGAGCATGGAGGCAAGCAAGAATTTGATTTATTATAGGGGAATACTTATGATGTGCTGCCATCTCCCCAAAATGTTAATTTTGGGCTGCCTGGCCGTTGTGTTCCAGCGTACGTACGCTTAGGCATATACTGTCAGGGTGTAAAGTTAGTCTTTCCCAAGGGCGATACACTTAGTGTCACAACCAGGTGTTGAAATGTTTGGCAGCTGCAGTTGAGGAAAAACGTCTAGAAGTGAGGAAGTTAAACAGATTGGATTTGAAAAGGTTAGATCAAGGCAGAGACTGGAGAATAAAGGTAGACTTGTCTGAGCAGTTAATTGTGCCGGCAGAAATAATTAGCACTAGCCTACGGCCAGACGTGCTGCTGTGGTCTGAGGTGCAGAAGCTAGTGTATTTTATCGAGCTCACGGCCCCCTGGGAAGCCCGACCGACGAGGCTAACGAGCGGAAGGAAGCGAGATATGCCGCTGAGATGGCAGCGGAGGCAGAACAGCGAGGGTGGAAGGGCTCGGGTACGGCCGGTAGACATTGGCTGTCGCGGTTTTCGTGGCAAAATCTGTTTTCGCACTCTTAAGTCCGTTGGGCATTCGTGGACGGAGCTTGAAATGTTGCGGTTAGGAATATGTCGCGTGCAGCGGAGCGAGCAAGTGAATGGTTGTTGGATAAGGAGGAAGCATGCTAGCAGGGGAGCAGCATCTTGTACTGTAATACTGTGTAGAATAAAGTAGCGTAGCATAACACTGTGTGGCTGTATTCATGGGATTGTACTGTGTCGTACTGTGGTATTGAGGGGGGTCTGTACTGCTAGCTAGGGAAGTGTATAGGGATGGTGGCACACACACACACACACACACACACACACACACACACACACACACACGTACCCGAACCAGGCACGACCACCCCTTTCCCTAACCCGGGAATAGTATCCAACCGGGGTTAACCCACCCTTTACCCTACACAGGGTTCGAATCCTCCCTTCGCACTCACACACACTGTTTAGCTGTGTTGTCTAGTTGTGTTGATGTATCAGTTATATGCTTTTCACACTACACTTAACCCCGGGCTAATGTCTTTCTTAACCCTGGGTTAAGGACGCATTTAACTCCGGGCTAAGCAGCGTTTCACACTTGCATTTTTGAAAGAGGGTTAACACCGCTTTTAACCCTGGGTTAACAAACCTGCTACGAAGCAGGGTTAGCACCGATTTTGTGGCGCTATCCCTGAAACGCGGTGCTAAGAACAATAGTGTGAAACGTTGTAGGGTTAGAATGTAACAGGTTAGAATGTAACAGGGGTTAGAATGTAACAGGGTTAGAATGTAACAGGGGTTAGAATGTAACAGGGTTTAGAATGTAACAGGGGTTAGAATGTAACAGGGGGCTAGAATGTAACAGGAGTTAGAATGTAACAGGGTTAGAATGTAACAGGGGTTAGAATGTAACAGGAGTTAGAATGTAACAGGGTTAGAATGTAACAGGGGTTAGAATGTAACAGGGTTAGAATGTAACGGGTTAGAATGTAACAGGGTTAGAATGTAACAGGGGTTAGAATGTAACAGGAGTTAGAATGTAACAGGGGTTAGAACGTAACAGGGTTAGAATGTAACAGGGGTTAGAATGTAACAGGGGTTAGAATGTAACAGGGTTAGAATGTAACAGGGGTTAGAATGTAACAGGGTTAGAATGTAACAGGGGTTAGAATGTAACAGGGGTTAGAATGTAACAGGGGTTAGAATGTAACGGGTTAGAATGTAACAGGGTTAGAATGTAACAGGGGTTAGAATGTAACAGGAGTTAGAATGTAACAGGGTTAGAATGTAACAGGGGTTAGAATGTAACAGGGTTAGAATGTAACAGGGGTTAGAATGTAACAGGGGTTAGAATGTAACAGGGTTAGAATGTAACAGGGGTTAGAATGTAACAGGGTTAGAATGTAACAGGGGTTAGAATGTAACAGGGGTTAGAATGTAACAGGTGTTAGAATGTAACAGGGGTTAGAATGTAACAGGTTAGAATGTAACAGGGTTAGAATGTAACAGCGAGTTAAACATTAGCATTAAACGTTAACCCGGGGTCTACAAGCTTACAGTGTGAAATCCTGAACACTGAATACCCGGGGTCAATTGTTAGCCCAGGGTTAAAGAAAACTAGTGTGAAACGTGAGATAAGTTAACCCAGGGCTATTATAACCCAGGGTTAAAGTTAACATATTCAAGTGTGAAAAGCCTATTAGACAGGCTTGTACTGGTATGGCTAGGGTAAGACTAGGTCAAGGCTAGGATCAAGGCTAACCAAGGCTAAGGTAATGCTAGGTTGATGGCAGGCATTAGATGGCGAGGGTAAAAGGGAGTTGTGAGGTGGTGGGATAGAGGGTGGGGGTGTTTCCAGGAGGCTGGAATACACCGTTGAGCCTTCTTGAGGTGTCGTGAGCCTAACTCAATGAAACATCGATGAGGGAAGGTGCCCACTTGATAACCCCAATGACCTGCCGCATACCGCTGTTGGCTAGGGGAGGTAACTGGAGAATGGTGACATCTGAGGAATGACTATGACGGTGTTGCATCTGATGGTGGTTATATCACTCGTTTGTTTTGTTTGTTGAATCTGAATTGGGCTTCTACAAGTGTTTACCTTGGATAGTAACATCTTGTCCTGTGTATTGATGAATGATATTAAGCTGATTAGCTCATGATATTGGTATTGGAGTCAGAATGAGTGGCAGAAGGACCACCTCACTCAACGCCTGGGTCCTGCACCACAGGTATCTAACACATCCTCCTGCGGCGTGTCTCATCACCGACATGTCCATCAAGACAGACAAGGTGAGCGATGGACTGGAGTCGGAGAGATAGCAAGAGAGGAAAACAGAGTAAAAGGGTGGGTGGGGGGGGCAGGAGCTCCCTCAGGTTAGCTTCAAAAGCTTTTAAGATTGAACATACCATCACTGTCCATTAAGATAGAATGACTTTCCAACTGAAAGTACATTTCTATGTGTCACAAATGTCCAGTTATCATAACGTCTAACTCAGCTAGCAGAGCAGGTGGTGTCCTGCTGTCTGATAGCGGAGGAAAGTCTAATTGCTAGAAAAGCTAATTGCTAGAAAAGCTAGCGCGCAATTGGCTGCTGAGGGCCGATGACTCACAGGTGACTGCGGTCAAAACTGTCTGACATTTCCCTGGCCGTAGAAAACAAATGGATTTCACCTACTGGTTTCTCACAATGCTTGCTGTGTTAAGAAGCAATTACAGCAAGTAAAGTGCGGATCAATCATACAAAACAAAGAAATGGGACTATGGGATTATGTTGAATGTACTTCGCTTTGGATAAAAGCGTCTGCTAAATGACTGTAATGTAATGGGCACAGCGTGTTATAGTGTTAGTATTATTTCCAGGTGGGAATCATTTTTTTTTACCAAGGCCAGAACAAGTGGTTCTCCATCCTTGGTCCAATCAATGCGGACCAGCGGGGGCTGAGCTACCACTGGGCAGGTGACCAGGCCGTCCATACCTGTGGGAAGGTATGTTTCCTTCAGCATTGGAAGAGCCTGGGCGGGGTCTGAGTGGAGGAGGGAAATCAAAATCATTTACTTTGTAATAACTCTTAATTTGTCTAAATGGACTGTACTTATATAGAGCTTTTCTAGTCTTTTCCGACCACTCAAAGCGCTTTACACTACATTCACATTCACACACATTTATACACTGATGGCAGGGCGCTACCATGTAAGGTGCCAACCTGCACATCAGGGGAATCTAACCATTCACACACCGAAGGTGAAAGCTTCGGGAGCAATTTGGGGTTCAGTGTCTTGCCCAAGGACACTTCGACATGCGGACTGGAGGAGCGGGGGATCGAACCGCCGATCTTCTGATTAGCGGTCGATTAGCGCTCTACCCCCTGAGCCACAGCCCCCTCTATTTCTCAGTATTATGAAATACTATACTGTATGTATAATTGTTTTAATACAGGGATCATTTTAAGCAACTACACTACAATATACACATCTCTACTATACCATTTTTGGTGTAGGAGAACATAAACCTAAACCAGGTATAGTTCAGGGACAACTGAGGCTACTACAGTAGAAGTGTGCAGTCGTGATAGCTTTGGTATTTCTGGGGCTGTTGTTTCATAATCAATTATGACATAAATATACCAAACCAAATAATAAACCAATAAACCAAATCACTTTGTTAGTAGAGAGTTGATCATTCACAATTCATTCATAAAAAGCTTATTTGTGATCGTTATTATAGTGTTGAAATTCACCAAACAAAGGCACGGCGTCTTATGAGGACTCAGGACAACAGTGACACTTACGCATCACTGTGAGGTTGGCAGATGCAGTGGGTGGGGTCAGTAGTCCATTGGTCGGCATGCAGGTGTAGTTCCCAGAATCCCCTGGGATAAGATTGGAGACGAGGAGCGTTCCATCTACCATGATCTTCACGCGTGATTTCAGAGACCTTAGGAATAAAACATGGGAAACCAGCTACCTCAGAATAAAAGCAAGAGGCAGTTCAGCTGTGCTTCAACAGTGTAGGAGTTTATTCTGAGTTATTCACCAATGCGCAGAGGGAGGTTAAGGGAATTTTGTTTTATTTTGGCGAGAGTGGGAAGAGGAGAGTGCCCACTCGTTTTATATATTTTTACACTTACAAGATAAACCAGCAAGAAAACCCCGGAGAAGACTACCAGACAGACAACAGTACATAAACAGGAAACACATGGGAATGCAGCTGGTTAATAGATGTGACAACCATAACTGTGTTCCTACAATGTTTATTTATAATAAAAAAAATAGACCCACACAGAAAAAGTAAAGTTTTCAGCCATCTGGCCTAGATGGGGATGAAATGGGCTGAAAGAGTATAATGGTGGCACTCACTCTATATGGTGGACATTTTCTCCACCTTTCTGCCACACATAGGTCATGTTGGGGGGGTCGGCCACCTGCCTGGCATCGCAGAAGTGCATTCTGGGACATGTTGAGGGAGGTGCTTTTTGGAGGAATGACGATGACCGGGGGACCTGGTGAGAGGTGGATGATAAAACACAGCAGCTGAGTGTACTAATGCTGTTTTCTGTCAAATCGCTCACATATTGCAAATGCGTGTGCTGTGTTGTCAGATCTCAACTGGGGAAGGAGGCTGGGCAGACCGCTCGCCACATAATCACATGATCTCCAGAGCAGCCATCAGTGATCGAGTGTGATGCTTTATGAAGCTAAATGCTAAATAGATAATGCATGAATGACAGTTTAGAGGTTACATAAGGCTTTCAAACTGCCTTCAGCCAGATCAGCTATTAGGCTATAATAATCCATCCAGGTGGCAGCACTGCCAAAAAATGGAGCCAAAGTACAGATAACGTCATGATGAGAAAAACCCATCCAACTCAGAATAGACTGAACACGACTAGTGCAGTATGATTCAAACACGATTCAAAATGGGACCATTGTTACTGCGAGACTCAGAAACCTTCAATGTCAGGACTTAGAAATGTTTCCATGCTCATGCAAGGTTATGATCCTCTAAAGAGGTGCAGAATAAAGGAAGAAGTCTGGAGTACACTGCACAGTTTATTATATTTTCTCAGTGAAATCCAACGATGCACAGTTGCATATTTGCATGGTCTCTATCAGGTCCTCCTACTCGTTAACAGCCTGCTCCTCCAAACGCGTGGCTGCAACTCAATAGATACAGCATGCAGGCACGGTGAAGCGGTTTAGTTTTTCGTTCCGGTAGAATGGGCAAGATACATGATCTAAGCGACTTTGACCGGGGCATGGTGGTCGGTGCCAGACATCTCAGAAACGGAGATGAGATTTCCGCCACTCTCTAGAGTTTACAGAGAACGGTGTGATGAACAAAAAAACATCCAGTGAGCCAAAAACACCTGGTTAATGAGAGAAGGCAGAGGAGAATGGGACTGGTTCAAGCTAACAGAAAGGCCACAGATGCTCCAATAACATCTTTACAACAGCGGTGTGCAGAAGGGCACCTTGTTGAGTCCATGCCGCCCAAGGATTCAGGCTGCTCTGGAGACAAAAGGGACCGGTAAATGTATGTCCTTGCACCTGACTGTGAATTTGTAAATCTAGCATTACGAGGAGTTTGAACCTTTAAACTTCAGTATTTTCTTTATTTGTTGCATTGTTATACACATATATGCTATTATTTGCTGCTACAATGAACCAATTTACCCATGGGGATCAAAAAAAAAAAAGTATCTTATGTTATTTTAAATATCTTACGTCGATTACCGGGACCGGATAAGGGTAGAGTGCAATTTGAGTTTTTGTTGCCGCTCTCTCTGATGATGCAAGAGGGAGAAACAGAAATGGCAATGACGGCTGCCGCCAGCTAGTCAAGCAAACAGACATCAGAGAGATTGAAGCAATTGGCAAAAAGGGACAGACAGGCAGACAGAAAGACAGACAGCAGCTGACCTTTGATCTTCAGCTTCATCATGTGAGTCACGTTTCCCTCCGAGTTGGAGGCATGGCAGGTGTACTGTCCTCCCGATTGCATGCTCACTGTTCGCAGAGATATGGTTCCTTCCTGGTGAACATAATAGAGTACACAGATAAATACATTCATACGTACGTGCACGCTTACGTACATGTGTGCTTACATGATCAGACCGTACATACCTCATCATTTATTCCTTGAATCACACCCCCGTCTTTCAACCAGGTGATGGTGGGAGTGGGGTTGCCACTAGCAACGCAAGCAAGAGAGAGTTGACTTCCTACCAGCGCCTCCAAGACAGGGGGAGGGGTTTTGGTGAAGGTGGGTGGAGCTAAAGAAAATACATTAAGTGAATCAAGGCTCAAGCACACAGCAAAAAAAAAAAAAATGAGGAGATGGATTTACTTTAAAGCTGCACTAGGCACCCGTATCATCATCCTGCATCACAAACTGGGGCTCTAATAGAGAAGAGTGCCCCATTCCTCTCACTGCTCCTTATTCAGATGCCTGCAACTTCCTGTACCCACCCAAATAAAATGTTGATGTTGGGTATGTCCACCCACAGGAAGCAACAAAGTGAAATTTAAGAGCAAAATATAAACTGTCTCTTACACAGCAGTGAGCGAGCGCTGGGTGGAGAGGAAGCTGGACCGGCCAGGTTGGAAAACATGAGCGTGCTGTGTGCAGTTTACTGATGTCACATGATTTGTGGGTATTGAAATTCTCACTCCAGCTCCAACATTTGAAGTTGGTGGGTATGATTTTTGCGGATGGAAAACAATCTATTTATAATCTCAAATCGCACCATTATTCAAAATACAGTTCCCTCATTCCTCCAGTGTTTACAGGCAAAGCAAACACAAACAGACCGTTTACCAGAGTTTCATTAAAATCTCCCAGGGCTCAAAAATATCAGCTATCTTTGTACCATGAATGAGTCAACGTCTTTTCAGTCTGAAAAATACCTTCAATCCAATGGAATAAACATGAACAAAGCCAGTCGTGGGATGATCTTGCTTGTACAGGGAATGTACTCAGATTTCAGACTGAGCCTTTAGTAACCTTTGAATCAGATTGTGTGTATTCTCGTTTTTCTTTTTCCCATTTGCACTGCTGCAAGGTGGTTTTTGTGCGAGTGTCGTGACATTTAAAGCCTCTTAAAACCCCCTATGTGTAATTTAAAAAATACAGGGGTGTCAGAGACAATTAAAACCATACTTTTGCATGTACATGGACTAACAACCCTATGCTCTGTGAACCTCTGAGTATCCTCTAAGGTCTTCCTTTTGCAAGCTATGTCTGCATCACCACCACGTATTGGATTGAGGCTCACATACCACATCTCACATGTCGAGGCTTGGTGCAGACGTTGTGGTGTGAAGACTGTACCTGCAGGGCATGTCTGTCACATTACACCTAAGGCCCACGAATAGACAGCCTTTGCGCATTTGCTCACCTCTCACCCAACTCTTAGTTAATCTGTCTGGTCTTCCTTTGATCCGTAGCACAAACGAACACTTTGTTCTGTGCAGTTGGTGTGCAGAGAAATGTTTACCCAACTACCGTTACAGAATCTTCAAAGGGCAAAAAAAACAGCCAATGCATATTTTATATTTTACCAATTATACTTAGATCCATTATTTAAAGGCATCGATACGTATAGTGATAACTCTGGCGATGCTCCTGTCTGATTCTTTCCAAAACTAAGGTGATGAAATGGACATCAAACGTTATCGAAAATTACCTGATGTGTTTTAAAAAGTGTTTTAAAGCTTTTGAAGTTTGCAGAGTTTAAGCCTGCACTATAGGCAAGATCTTTATGTCAAAATACATCTCATCTTATCAGCCTCAACCACTCAATGGAGAAGAGTGTCAAATAGAGTGTTGCCCTAATTGGGAACCCGTAGATTCGCCCTACTTGACCAAATTAATTTCAGGTTTTGGGTGTGAACACTGGCTGGAAATCTTCTTCCCGTACAGGAAGTGACCAAACTCAAGAGTAATATCCTAGAATAGAATTCCCCAAACAAGCGCTTCGTCCAGAGAAAGCTGGACTCACCAATGATGGCTCAACCTGCTGCCAAAACCTTTTTTTTTACACCATCGCCACACCCAACCAGCCACTAAGAAGAAGAAGCTCAGGTCCGAGGAGTGTGCAGGTTACTGACGTCATGTTACATGATTTCTGGCTAATGTCTCTTTCTGCCACTTGGGGCCACCAAAGCGCGAAGTGCAGCTTTGGAGTGCAAAATACATGACATTTGACACTCATGATGGCGGGAGAGAAAGAACACACAAACACACACACAACACGCCGCTATAGAAACCTCACCGGTCACAGAGAGTCGTGTCCAGGTGCCGCCGCGGCGCTCATCGGCGGGCTTATCCAGCAGGAGGATGCGACACTCGTACGAGCCCTGGTCCTCCAGCTCCAGGCCCTTCACCCGCAGGGCGGTGGTTCGTACCAGAGACACACGCCCTGGAGAAACACAAATGTGGGTGGGAGGGGTGAGCAGAGACAGGGGGCAGCATCCGAGGGCCAGTACATTTGCTCGGTGGCCAAGTGTGATAATACCTGGCAGCTCCCCATATCTGCGTGTAATTGTTTGAGGGTGAAGCAGGATGTTGCTGAAAAAGAACCATATCCTCAGCAAACCTCCCCTGGATGATTGAATGTTACACACACACACACACACACACACACTCGCACAGGAGGCTTTGCACATACCCAGCAGGACTTTGAAATGTGATCTGCTGGTTGCCAGGTGACAGCTCCCTTGGGCCGCGGTGCTTGTTACCTTAACGCTCTCTCTCTCTCTCTCTCTCTCTCTCGTTCCCACTCTCCAGCCTCCATCTCACTCTGCTCCTCTCCTCTTTAGTAGGAAGATTTTAGAGAAATTGCATCCACTTTTCAACGCGACTATTGCCCATTGATTTAACAGCACGGATGGAGGATAAATTGTTTCATTGGAGGCATTACGTAAGGGCACGGAGTGATAATGCGGTCCTACTTATGAAGAGGCGCCTCTCACTGCACTAAACACACTCTCTGTCACGAATAAAAACATGGAAACGGCAAAACACAATAGGCCTCCCACTGCAGTGCGGATGCCTCAGCAGCGCTGGGATGTCTGCGCTGCGATGGTAATTATTAACCCAGGCTGTGGTTTCTGCTAACTGTGGCAGGGGTGGACGGGTCTGACAGTCAAAGAGAAAACTGGGAAGTTGGGAGTTGGAGTATGTTGGCAGCGATAACACAACCTATTTACTTTTCCAAGCTGCCAAAGGGGACTAAATCCACAGGGGGGGGGGGGAGTAAGGTAGAGAAAAATACACATCAGCATACCCACAGGGATTAGTGCGTTTCCAAACCCTGCCCTTTGACCCCCTCGGCAGATTTCTTCTCTCGTGTTTACTGGCTTAGCGTGATGTAGGTTACGCTGGTACCTTAGAGGAAAGGTTTTATTTGCTGAGGCGTGGAGGTTGCGGGGAAAAACGTGACCGGGAGTCATCGCGGAAAGGGAGGGGTGAGGGTGGAGCGAGAGGATGACCTAATGCCTAACGATGGTTGGGATTTGAAAAATGCATGGAAGCAAATGGAGACAGATTTGAATGCGAGGTAAATTGAGTGTGAGACTCCAGTGAGAGCGGGGGGAGGACGGGGGAGGACGGGGGGAGGAGGGGGTCAGACAAAGAGAATGAGACAGAGAAGAAAGTCGTACTCTCTCTCTTCTTTCTCTCTCTCTCTCTCGCATGGTGTGTGTGTGTGTGTGTGTGTGTGTGTGTGTGTGTGTGTGTGTGTGTGTGTGCATCCATCATCAGCGTCAGAAAGAGTTTAGGACAGCTTTGCATTGTTGATGTAAATACAAATCACAGGACTGTCCCTCCCCTTTCCAAACCAAACTCGCACCTGGCCGCCACATTTCCCTTCCTTTCTCTTTCTCCACCGTTCATTAATCAGCGGTGTCTGGAAGCACACTGCTGAGAAATTGCAGCTACGGCTAGAAAAATGAAATGAGAATGAAAATAGCAATCTAGGTTTATTACTCAGCTAAAACAAACTAAGAGACAAAGAGAGTCTAGAGGACATGATGAAATGTTGTGAAGGGAATGATCGGTGTTTGGACAACCTGACAAAAGAAAAAGTCACATGTGAGAATACAGATGTGCTTTTATGACACGTCGGTTTCCACGTGTGAACAATGTTGTTTCAAAACGTTCACATCTGAAGTGTAAACTGTCACCTGTGATTTCAGATTACAGCATGTGAAAAAGTATTGTTCACATGTGAAAACCAACATGTGTCCAAAAAGCATGTGCTTCAAATCCACATCTGTATTTTCACGTGACTTTTTTTGTAAGGGAATTGCTGGAAAAGTAGTAAAAAAAAAACCGAATTAAAAAGCTTTGTGTTAAATGTTTTCATATAAGATATATAGTGTTTTGAAACACAATACCTCTTCTGTATCCATCCTGTCTCAGCATGTAGCACATAATGGTGAAATACATCATCACTGAGACATTTTAAAGAAAATCACTTACTCTTACAAATTGATTGAAAAACCTTTTAAAGGACATGGTACTTTTTAAAGGACACCAGGAAGTTGGTCACTAAGAAAGTCCTTAGTTGACAAAATGAACAGCACGGTTTAGGGAGAGTGAAGGATGAACTTGAGGTATTGATTTTTTTTTGTGCAAAATGGATAGTTTTGAATTATAGAAAGTCTTTTGGGGAATCACGGGGGAAACCGGCTTGTTTGGTTTGACAGTGCTCTATATTGAAAATTATTTAAATTCAATACGGATTTCCATTTGTGAGAGATGGATGTTGAGAATCTGATATCCACGGGCTGTAAGCCAACCCCTTCTCCAAGACATGTCGTCAGCCTTTGGCAAGCGCTTCTCAGTGTATTGAGGCATTCAGGTTTCGGTGAGGGAATGGAGCAGCTAAGGTTTCGCTCCTCGCCTCGCTTGTTGCTCCAGTAACCGCTACTGTGTGATTGTTTGAAATTTGAATTGAGAGCTAACCCTCGCTATCAGCGGCAGAGCGACTGTAACGAAAAAGGCGCCAACTCTCATGTTTGGCCACGGAGGACAGAAAGCATATTAGCTATGTTAGCTCTGGATGTAATGCATTATGTCTGTACACAATCTGGTCCTGCTGATGGTGATGGGATTTACATGGTAGCAGCTTGCTAACACAGCATTTATACAGCTGTGTTTACTTTGCAAAGAGTCAGCAGCTGTATGTGTGCTGAGGAGACCGGGGGGATGCTCCATCCCGTTCGCAGAGCAGACTTTAATCCTTTGATCTTTCTTACTCTATACAACAAATACATTTAAAACCCTTTACACTCTCAGGGGGCCAATCTGAGCAAAATCTCACGTCTCTCACCTTGTCCACCTACAGCTACACACATGCCCAAACAGCAGGGTTATTGATTGCTTGTCACCGTAAGAGGTCTATTTTTATCCATTCGGGTGGAAAAGAATACGACCTTGGGAGTAGAGACGCCAACAAAAAAAAAACCCCAAAACATAAAAATGGAGACCTGGCAGAGTCCGCCATTGTAGTTGCAAACAGTTGGGCAGCTTCCATTAGAATCAGTGTGCCAAGGAACAGCTGAATAACAGCTGGACACTGGGTCTTCCCCCAACGATGTGGGCCAGCTTTGCCGATGACACCCGAGAACGGCAAACGGCCTAAGGAGGTGAAATCAACACCGACGCCAAACACTTCGTTTCCCATGCTGCACCTGTCCAGCCCACAACAGCTAGTACCTGTGAGAAAGCTTGTGCTCAGCCATCAGATTGGACAATGCGTCTTTTTCAAACCTTTTGTGGCTCTGACGAACAAGAGCTGTTTGTTACTGAAGAGGCGTGCTATACGCCTACCGCTACGCCCGCCCCTTTAAAGGAGGTGTATTTCTGTACAGGATGGAGATGTTTCCAAATAGATTCCAATTAAATTAATTGTAGAAAATGGGTCTAAGGGTACACAGATTTTAAGGTATTACTACTTGTGTATTTGCACTCCTTCTGAGACTTCATTCCATTGTAATGAAGCGTGACACCGGTGTGCGTTTGAAGGATCCTCTTCAGAGTCGGTGACAAAAGGCCAGTGTCTTTTACGAGCCTGGGCTGAAATTAAAGTCCGCCATGCTCCCACTTACTATAACTCTCCAGCCCGAGTATCAGCCTGACTTTATTACTATGTAAATGTCTGTATTGTATTTGCTCGTCTGGCCCGGGGAAGGGAGTGGCACCCAGCGCTCTGACACCCAGATGGAGAATGGGGAATGGCGTCACCGTTGTCTGACGTAGTTTTTTGATCCATTGGCAAACACAGCTGAAGACAATGACTAGTACTCGATATGTCAATAGTACCACAGTGCTGTGATACCAAACACTCACCATACCATACCTATGATACCAGAGATTCTCAAGGGGTTGTAGTATTCTAGAAACATAAGAATCTAACTTGATGGAAAAGCAGCACGTATTACCATTATTATATGAAAGAAATGGATCCGCTGATACCCAATATCTACCAATATCCACATTCCAGCAGATGTAATGACAAGATAAACCAATAAGAGACAGTTAGCTTTCGGCTGTCTGCTCCAACGTGGGCGTTAATAAGTATTTGTTTCACTCTAGAAGGTGGTGTCATCCTTCCTGGGTCTGTCAAGAGTAAAACTGCAGTGTTTTACTCTGCAACTCTACATTGCACTCCTGCAGAAATTCCTATAGCCTTTTGAGAAACGTTGACAGGTTGAATTCCCCTCCCAGCAGCTATGGAAGAGAGGAGGATCCTGACAAAGGGAAGATCTGAGCCACCCAGACGTGCTTTCCCTTTGTCCACATTAGTCCCTTTGTTTGTGACTTTAAAGGATAACAGCAGCCACACAAAGGTATTCCTGGTCCATTGAGGATCCTTTTCCCCCACAGGCTCTCTTTGTTCTCAGCGCTGTGGGCCAGAAAGTGCACAATAGACCATGATGCAATGTGAGAGATTCAACTCCTTCATGAGCAGCTCCCACCAAGGATCCTGGAGGCTAGTATAAAAGGCCATCAAGGTGTGGTGCTGGAGATACTATGGAAACTAGAAACTGTTTTTTAAACGGTTGAAGCAGGAAATAGGTAACACGCAACTTAACGACAGCTTGGGGGCTCGTACCCACACTGCGCCGGTCTAGACAATTCCTTTGTCGTAGCAAATACAGCGACTGGTGAGGATGCTGAAACGTTACTTAGGCAGTACGATCACGTCCAGAGATGCTCACCCTCGTACTTGGGATGCACACGTGGAGCGTACGCCCCGAATTTAATCAGGACGGGGATGTCGATTCCCTGGCGGACCCATTCCACCACATGGAGGGAAGAAGACACGGCCGGGTCCGGGGGAGGGAAGCTGCACTCCAACTCCACCACACCCCCCACCTGTCCATGCACCTCTGGCCTCACAGCTTTGCTGATAACTGTACAAAAAGCAAAATAAAAATAATTACTATTGAGTAGTTAAGCAGTAAATACAATGAAATATAACAAATATTATGGAAAATGTCATGGGGAAGATTAACAAAACTGTCACTTGTGTTTCAAATGATGTATTTGTCGTCAATTATTTGTCTGAGCTCTTGTTTATTGGCTGATTGTTTATTTGATTTTCTTATTTGTCTAAGAAAAAGTAGGTATCTAACTTATTGCACTTTTACCTCAGCACTAGTTCTGCTCTTAGTTGCTTGTTTAGGAAGGAAATGCACTTATGATTTCTGGTGACTAGTAGTTTTCTTGCCTACCTATGTTGAATGCACTTATTGTAAGTCGCTTTGGATAAAAGTGTCTAAATGACTGTAATGTAATGTAATGTAATGTAATGTAATGTTTCAAGTCAAAGGGGGGGGGGTGGAGATACTTACAGAACAGGCAAAAAACTGCCACCGCAGTGGAAGTTTGCAAATATGGTCTTGTCGGTCCCATATCTGTCACTCAAATGACCTGCAGCATGTTCAAGCTGTTGGCAAAAAAGAGACACAATTGTCACAAACATTTCCTGTCTGCTCACGAGAAGACAAGCCATCTGTGACACATCTCTTAAGTAAAGGGCTGCAGGGGAGCTGCCGGTTCTGTCACAATTTTTACAGACAGGGGAGAGAGGGAGTGTTCAGATTTTCAATACGGCTTTCCAATAACTGGAATTCATCCCATATCATTACACAAATGGGCAGAACCTCCTCGCCTGCCAGAAAACTCCCCGGCCCCTTATATCCTTTTCTGAAAGTAAATGTCATAAATGTCACATAAATCTTTTGGAGAGTCACGTGCGGAGCGACATCTAAGTGTTTTATTTAGAGTACATCAATGAAGTCGTTGGCTGGGGAGCAGCAGCCCCGGGATGCTCAGCACTCAAGGACAGAGATAAGCTGAGCTGCCGGGAGCATGGGCGCAGCATACAGAAGAAGTACAACACGGTGCTGAGGCGGCAGCAGTCAATTCAAGCCGACGGGGAGGAGAGAAAAAATAAATAAATAGCTGCTTCTGTTTTCGTGGCAAAACTGTAGTGAGGGGGGATGATAAGGCAGGATTAAAATAAAATCCACCCAACCAGCATACCAAACAATAACAGTAGCATCTTCAGGCATCTATCACTTCTGCTGTCACGCACCTTCAATGAGATAAGCTATCCACCAAACAGTTGCTCTGTGATTTAGTAAATACCACAAATGCTGACACGACTCCTTCCCGTCTCCTCCGCTACGTATCTGTCTGGATATCATGCAGACTATGCAAGGTGCACGTTGGCTCCTCCAGTCAGATTGAACAGGGAATGGGGGGCTAACAGTCCTACCGGGTCTCCGTCCACACACCCAGCGGACCCCCCGTGGCGCTGTCTTATTAAGCTAAGTTAATTACACCCACTGTTTCCAGAGGGCGGGAGCAACGCCGCGGCCCAAATCCTACAGGCAACATGTCAACCCATGTCTACTCACACACATGCAGCGCCTGAGGAGGAGGAAACGGCGCCGTGTTGCTATTAAAAATGAAATATAATGCTTCCTTGTTTGCGATGTCTCTGTGGGAGGACACAGAATTACTACTGTTTATTGTTTACTGTGAAAATGGCTGATATGTACGGGGGTGATATCGTATTTATTGTGATTACTGTGTCACACTTATACGTGGTAATACTGCAGGTAAGTGATTGTACAGGGTTGTAACTACAGTGTTATTTACTGTTTGAAGTATTATGTGTTTTGTGCATACTGCCCCAAGTGTAAGTTGGTGCTGTTACAATAAATACCTACCTGTCTGTCTGTCTGTCTGTCTGTCTGTCTGTCTGTCTGTCTTGATCTCAATATTTAAACTTTAAAGTTGCTGTGTAATCACATTGTTACATACAGAATTAAAGGCCCACTATTACCTACAGGGTTGAGTTTATTAGGCCTGTTATTAACGTGGTCCCGGTCATCTCCAACGAACTCTGCACTTCCTAAACGTGACACGATAATAGTGACTTACGTGCCGCCAGCCACGTCCCAGTAGCACTATTGCAAAACACACAGGCCATATCTGTTCAACCTAACCATAAGGCTTTATGGTCTTTTCATTTCATGTCTGGGGCAAAGTCTGAACCAGTGAAAAAACAATTGCGCAGGCTGTCAGCAGCTCGCGAGTCTGTTTCAACACACCCCCGACCCATGCTTCGGTAAATATCACAGCAGCTCGCAGATTTCCAGAACTCAAAAGTGAGAGTCGAAATCCTGAAAGAGTGTTGACTGAGTGTTGATTGCCGCCTCTTCCAATATCAACAGATGCCGATCCCCCTGTCAGGGACTCTCACCATCACCATTAAGTAAAAGGGGAGACACAGCCGAGGTTACTCCGCGACGAGCTTGTTTCATCTGAATCACAGCATTTGCTGAGCGAAAAAAAAACAAGCCTGTTGCTTGCTTTAGTCTGTTGCTTCTTATCTGCACCCAGTGGGCGAGGATGAGAGAAGCGCACACACACACACACACACACACACACAAATTAGACTTGCCCTAATGCTATGACTAAGTGGCAGCCACACCTCCCTATGTTTAGCACAAAATGAACAGATATTAGGAGTCAAGAGGCCGGGCTTCCTCTGGGCTCTCCAGCGACCGCCTCTCGTTAACACACAGGAACCGAGACGATATGGATCGAGCACCCTGGTGAACCCTTGGCATTCAGACAACGACATTGATTATCTCACTGATTAAGGAAGTAATCAGACTGTATTGTATTTGGGTGGGGCTGAATACTGGCGGCTAGACACACAGAGGCGGGTTTTATGACAAGGCTCTTCTTTGAGAGAGCGGTGTTGTGGTGAGGCAACACTGGTGGCATAATGATAGAGATGTTAAAAAAAGACAGAAGAGAGAGAGAGAGAGAGAGAGAGAGAGAGAGAGAGAGAGAGAAAGCCCATGGTGGTGGGAAAAAAATAGCAAGAAGAAAGGCTGAGCAAGAAAAATATCTCGTTAAACTGCAAACCACTGGAGGAGGACATTTTCCATCATTAAATCTGGACCACGACTCAAAGAGCTGCCACACAAAATGCCCATTACAGATGAAACACCACGGTAACACAGACGGTCTAATGACATCCCCCCCCCACACACACACACACACACACACACCCCACCACCACCCCAGGGTGCTTCCTTCCTCTGACACAGAGGGCCTGCACGGACATCAGAACAGTAACAACACAGCACTCACCAAATGTGTAAACAAGGAGCGCCGTAATGAGCCGGCAGGTCGCTCAAGGAAAGGGAAGGAGCTCTTTCTCACACAGATTTGTCAACCGACAGGAAGAGAAATGTCAGGGACTGCTGCTGCTCTGATCTACATGAGGAGCAAAATGGAGAGCCACTGATTAATAGCTACCAGGGAAGACTAAAGCGTTTATCAGTAGCTCTAACCCTCCCTTAACCCCCGGCAGACTGCGAGCTCGAACCGACAGACACAGAGTTTGTTTTTCTAATTAACTTTCATTACTTTTCCATGGCTGCGTCCATGACCCGTGTTTGCTCGTGTCTACGCTCCAGTGTAAATGTTTGGGTTGAAATGTCCCAGGCATTGATTTGTCTGGCTGCAGCTATCACTTGGGAACAGGTGCAATACAAGATATTTGTTCATTGGATTGGGATTCCTTCAAAACGACCTGACTATGGGCGGGGTCGACCCCCACAAGGACGATTCAAGTGGTGTCAGGTAAAGTGTTGTCCTTCACAGAAAACCATGTTAAATACATTTACTTTCCTGTGATGGTCCGAACCTTATGCAACCCACTGTGTTATCAGTGTGGAAAACCACACCCAACTATGCAGGCTAAAACAAATTAGGAAACGGTATCTGAAAATAGTATGACCCAGGTCTGCGGAAGTTGCAAGAATATTACCACCCATAGACCCTGGCTGGAAAATAAAGCCAAAGCCATAATAAAGTCTTTAAGCTCAAATAAATGTGAATATGAAGTGTAGACATTGATCTCTTTGAATCTCTTTTGTATACCTACAGTTAACCAATCCTATAATTAAATTGTGGTATGTCATTTCTGTAAAACCTCCGTGTATGTTCAATAATATTATCTAATTAAAAACGTTTTCTTTGACCAGGTTTGTATAGCCCAGCACGCGCTCTTTAAAACCCCTGAAAAGGCCTAGAATAGACCTAGAAGAGGCATTCATAGGAAGAGACGTTATCAGAATCTATACGAGCAAAAGTAGGCCATGACTCAGTCAGATCCATGTCCATTAACACCATTTCCATTAAACGACCCCATAGCATAGTTATTGACGTTTTAAAGAATTACACAGTTCAGAGAATCCAGCGGCAATGGTGCACGCGCAGATATAGGCTGGCCTTTTAAAAGTGTTTGAAAGTCAGAAAACGTCGGGAATTAAAACTACTATTTCTTAGACATCCTACCTGTGTGACTCAGTTACAAGCGGCCGGCTAGGACTTCTCTTACAGAAGACATCTCTCGTGTCCCTCTTGTCCAACTTCTAATTTACAGCCCCGGTGATCGAAGTCTCTGGTTATTCTGTGTGGCTACCAAGTCATGGCTTGGTAAGCAAACTAAATTCCTTTTGTCGCTGCAAACTTTCTCAAAATATCACTTCAAATATCACAAAATATCCCCGCCGCACCGGCAACAGGTGTTTCTTTCACGTAAAGGTGGCAGTGAAGCATCGACGCACTTGCTGCGCCCCTGGTGACTTTCTGCTCTCACCCTCCAGTGAAGTGCGACCAGTCACCTCCCGCCCCCTTTCCTCCCTCTCTTCTTCTTCTTCTTCTATCGTTGTCCCCTCAAATACCACCAAAGCAAAGCTGCCCGCCGCAAGTGTACGTACCGTATTTAAGCTATTGCAATTAAATAAAAGTGAGTGCTTGAGGATGAAGAGAGGATAAAATACGATTTATTTGCCCTTAATCCGTTGATGCCATCCTGCTTGGTTGTAACCACAAGAGGGCGTCGTTTACCAGATGAGGCCAAACCAGGAAAAAGTGACTGGCCTTTCAATGAATCCTATGATATACATAACAAGTAATTATTTTATTACACAATAAACCAAACCTGTTCATATTTGTATGAATCATTACTTTATTTAATGTTTCAAATATTATTTTTGAAATAAATCAAATGTATGACAAAAATACACTTTTGTATAAGTGATATTCAAAAACAAAAATTTGCACAAACACCAGCACTATATAAAGAAATCGAAAAAGCCACTCAGAAATATACTTTACTTCGTCAAAGTAATCAATCTTTGGATAACATTGCAAAAATAATCATTTTGCAGAAATCTACCAAGCATTGCATATGACACATACTGCATACTGTCATAAATACTTGTTTAAAGATGCACAATGCAACTTCTATGCTACTGTGCAAAGTGCACTTAGTGATACTACTGTACACGAGTAAACATTTGAACAAATAACATTGTTTGGAGCAAAACCATGCTTTTGCAGGCAAGGAACTGGACTGACATCTTTCACTCATTAAAAGCCCCTGCCTACCCGATTAGCTCAGTGTCAATAAACTTGATTATCTCAAACGTCTAAAATTCCTCAAGCATTTCTGTAGAGGATACAAGCTGAAATACTGCAGAGCAGAGAATAATGGAAAAGGAAGTAACTGCAGAATGCCGCACAGCGCATCTATACTTTAAAGTAAAAGACAGGCTTCCATTGCAAGACACTTATGATCAGGAAGAAACCAACAATCTAGCTAAACCACTTTGTAATGCACTTTCTCAGTAGAAAGTCTAGGTAAACAGCAGGCAACAGTCTCGGGGGACGTGGTGAGGCAAAAGACGGGGTAATACTCTGCCAATCACCAGCTGATGGACTCAACTGACACCTATTCGATTGGCTCAGTCGCCAAAGTCCGGGATGTCATCATAGGAGTAACCCCGATAACCCTTTGGAAGCGTAGTAGGCGATTCTCAAATGGTAGAATCCAGGAAGGAAGACGAGTACGCCTATGATGAGGACGGGAATTGTGCGGTCGGGATGCTGAAAAAACAAAAACAAACATGAAATATCTCATCGGGATCTACGCAGTCCCACTATTTAGGAAAGAAACCCCCCACTTACATAAACCTCCCATGTCTATGCACCACGTAACACCGATGTATAAACAAATGTAATTCCCTGAAATACTATGTAATGAGTGTGCTGAGCTTCACTGAGGCTCTAAGGTACTCATCATCTTATTCAGGATTATTGGCCGGGGGGCGTTTAGGTCTTAACATACTTATCTCAACATTGCCAACCAGCTCTACATAAATATCTTTTCCATGAAGTGGGTGTGCAGGAGGCCTACAGAGATGACAACTTGATTTGTGTGAGTTCTGGTTGCATGTAAGTCATCAGTCATTTCAAATAGAGGCAAACAGTCAGTCACTACACCCCAATTAAAAGGGTTTACTCTCGCCACCAGATGGCAGTGTTGTGTGTTGAGTTACTGTAGCCTTCACCGTTTGAATGACTCACCGTACAAGCAGAGTTTCATTGTCATACTGAATGATCTTTTGTCTGTGTCAAAAAAGCACCCGAGATGCCTTGAGGATCCAATCATCCAAACCACCTCCGGAGGTGGTCAAAGATGTACATTACATTACAGTCATTTAGCAGAGGCTTTTATCCAAAGCAACTTACAATAAGTGCATTCAACATAGGCAGGGAAGAGAACTACTAGTCACTAGAAATTGTCAGTGCATTTCCTTCCTCAACAAGCATCTAAGAGCAGAACTAGTGCTGAGGTAAAAGTGCAATATGTTATCGCCCTAATTTTTATTTAAACAAATAAATAAGTGAAGCATATAAGCATATAAGCATTTAAGCAAGTGCTAAGTAAGTGAAGACAAATAGGCAAGGCTAAGAGGAAGGGTCAGAGTAGTGTTTCCTGAAGAGGTGGGTTTTCAGCCTGCGGCGAAAGATGGGCAGCGACTCTGCTGTCCTGACGTCAGTGGGGAGTTAATTCCACCACTGCGAGGCCAGGACAGAGAAAAGCCGTGACCGGGTAGATCGGCCCCCAGGGGCCTCTGAGCGACGGGGCTACCAGTCGCCTCGAGGCAGCAGAGCGAAGTGACAGAACAAAGTGCAATGCATCTTCAATCCACATATAGGAGCTACGTAAAAGGGAAATAAACTTACACAGATCCAACATGGAAACATATGCAACTTAAACAGGTGGCAAAAATGGATTGTGAGGATATCTGTGGATGGGGAACAAGCGAGACGAGGGGATTTACCGTCGACATAAATATTACCAAGTGACGTGCGTGACAATCTGCATTTTGGGGAGGGAAAGAGAAATTAGATTTCATTGTATAAACCGGAGACACACTGATACACATTTTAATGCCAATCCTGTCAGCTCTCGCCACAACCCGGACATGAGACGCAGGTGTAAAGGCATTTTGATGTATGTGCATGAGGTACATTTATCTTTTGTTTGCGAATCATGATGATCAGTAGATTTTTATCATAATATAGAACAAACTTACCTCAACTTTTATGGATCCTGCCAGAAGAAGGGCCCCCACGATGATCAGTAAGGAGCCGATCAAAAAGAGGAAAGTTGCCAGTGCAATCGCCTTGTATGGGACCTTGGGAGGGCTTTTCTTGAACTGGTGTCAGATCGTCAGACAAAACAAGACATTCAGTGTTTGTGATAACAGCTCTCTGTAGTGCTAAGTCATCATTACGCCTCATTCACAACTGAACGTGTCACATTCTACATTCGTCATTTCTAGGGATGCCGATTCTGATTGAGTTGATTTTTTTAATGACATAATTACATGTTAGTGTGTGTCTGATGACTGACTCACCTATTGCCACTGCTAGTGCATGACAAGTATTTCATTGCGGCAGCATAGGCTCTGCCTTCTGTCCAATATATTAAACTGGTTCTAATCTATGATCATAGATTGCAGGATTCAAAGCCAGATGGACGACATTCCTACACTACTAATGTTCTGCTGACTTCCACAAAAGGGCTCATACTTTTTATGGCATACGTTCGACCATTTTCAGTCTGAGCTTGACTCAAATCCCTGTTTAAGTGAAATGACAAAAGGTGGGGAGGTGATAATAGGCTAGGAGGCTAGGCTAGGACAAGTAATAGGCTATTATAAACAGGTGACAACCTAAGCAACGTTGTCAGTCAACAAATCAGACATTTTTCCAGAATTTAAAAGAGTACAACTTCCGGTTGAGTCAACCGAGTCAAGATGGATTGGGTGCAAAAGGTTTTTTTTTGCTGCCAACAGAGCCGTTGGCCACAAGGAGGCATTGTGTTGTCGCTGTGTCAAAATTGTCTCCCGTAGGAATGAATGGACTTCCGAACCGAAACTTGAGTACCTGCGTACCAAAACCTAACAGAGGAGTCAATTGTGAATGAGGCGTTAAGAGTTAATTCAGTGTGGAAGACGGATTAAGCTACTCGAGTCTCCACTGTGAGCCAGTGTGCCATAGAGTTGGCTTAGATGTGGTGTGCAGGATTGTGCTCAAATATAATATACATTACTGTGAAACAAAAATATTAAATTAATGTCACAAGATAGCAAATAATATTAGCCCGTGATTCCCCCTGAAAAAATAAACAGACAGACAGAAAGGCAGACAGAAACACTTGCTCCTTTGCAGGCAGCTCTTTGGATCCTATCTCATCTTGTATAATCACACAAGGCTTCGGGACATTTCCAAGAAGTCATTAATTGGGTTTGCCTCAAAATGAATGACCCGTGGTACTAAAAAGGTTAATAACCACTGGGCTGCTGGACTATCTATAGAACAGCACCTACCGGAGAGAGACAGAGATGCAGCACAAGGTCAAAGATGTCAAGTGATGTCTGGTTTGTGAAGTTAGCCACGAGTTGCGAAGAGCCACGAGTTATCAATCTCTCACCTGCAAGTCTATGTAACCATCGTCATCAGCAGCCAGCTTTGAGTACTTGACTTTGTTGTTGGTCATTCCTCCGCCCAACACGTTGCTTCGCAGTGGCATCATGATGGAAGAGGAGCTGTGTGGAGAGACATGACAGGTCCATGATCAGCAGTGATTCTTCTAACCTGTCGTTAGCCTATTTGGTTTAAGCTAGCGCTCAACAACAGGGGTTCCCCAACTTCTTCCTTCACCTTTTTGCTAATCAAATTCCATGACTTTTCACTGGTTGGAAGATTATCAACACATTTCCATGACATTTCCAAAACTATATGCACAAATTCCATTTGCCCTAACCTTTCCGGGCCTGGAAAAAAATGTTTTGCATTCCATGACTTTTCCATTTTTTCCATGACCATAGGAACCCTCTGGTAAGGACCTACAAATGAATACACATTGTGTCAGAGGCTAGAATTTGTCCAATATATGAAAAGAAATCTGTTGCATAACTGCCTGTTCTGCAGTTATGTGAACAACCTAATCACATCCAAACATGTTTAAATCTCTGAACAGACAGTTATTGTACATTTTTGTGATAAATGATTTTAATTGTATAGTTTGTTTTTATTTTATAACATAAAATAGGGATCAGCCGGACATTTCCATTTCCATGTACATGACCTTTCACTCACTCTCAGTATGAGTCAATATCAATAGCTCATATCAGTGAGGCAAAAATCCAGAAAATTAAAGCGGTAATCTGTGAGATCCTTTATTGATCTTGGTGACATCTTTGGAGCTAAGCAGTCATTGCTGTAATGATTTTGCGCTGCACTTCCCAGAGATCACTTGTCAATCAAACAGTGCAGAGAGCCAAAATCAATGTCATTCCCGCCTGGCTCTGCTTCTCTCCGGTCCACCAGTACATTGCAGATTACTAGATATAAGCAAACCATGAGCTGTGTGGCCCCTGTCCTGAAATCCTAATCCAAAAATGTCAATGAACTAAAAGTTCTGAAAGGAGGAATGGTCCAAAATACCTCCTAACCGTTGTGCAGGTCTGATCAGCAACTACAGGAAACGTTTGGTTGATGTTGTTGCTGCTACAGGAGACTCCACCAGTTACTATCACATGGTTCACATACTTTTTCCAATCCAAGCTGTTAACATTTGAACAATATATTCAATAAATAGATGTCAAAGTACAAATTTTGTGTTATTTGTTAAATGACATTGTGTTTATTTCCATGACTTAGATGATCATACCATATTTTAGGAGCCATTTATGTAGCCGTGCAGGTGATTCAAAAGGCTTCGCAAACTTTTTCTCACAACTGTGCTTAAATGAAAGTGTCACTGATGATTATTTTGAGGGAAATAGAATCATGGGGAGGGATTGTTGGAAGGAGGATCAGAAGGACCCCAAGGAGGATGACTACACATGTGATGGGATCTTCCTCAAGGGGGCATCCCAGAAGTCTGTGTTGGAGAGTCTGCCTCCATGCAGTCTTTCAATAGAGCCCACTAGGGAGACCAACCAGAGCTGAAAGCAGGCATTCCCTATTGGGCAGTGTATGGGCTGGCTTCCTTCTACATGCTATGATTTTTGTCTGTCACTGTCACACCAGCTAGCCTGGAAATCTCCAGGTTGGAGCTACCATTAAGTAGCAACACTTGTGGTTGCAAGGGAATAATAGAGGAAGGTGTTTCCAAGACCATTTCCCAAGTCGAACACCTTCAGACATTCACATATTAAAAAAAGGTTCCCAGCTTTTGGAAAGGTCTGCCGAGAAAAATGTTTGAGCAAATATTTTTTCTTTGGATTGTTGTTATGATTATCTATTGCATCTTTTCTTTTAGCTTTACCTTTCCATAAATCGATGTTTTATTTTCCTGTCCACCGGAGGGTTTCTTCCCTCTCCTGCCACCTGTATAGAAAATTTGCTTTAGAGGAGAACTTATTCCTTCACTTATTAACGTTAATGTTAGAAACTGTTAGCTCAGTAATCACTGACGACAACAACAACAGTAGCGACTGGGCAGTAACGTTACAGTTATAACGTTAACTTACATGTCCAGCAAACAAGTAGGAAAATAATGGTTGCTAACTAGATGAATTGCTAGCTCACGGTACAAGGTGACACTAAAAGACAACCCGGTGTGTCTGTTTAAACAGCTACAACTCCTCCCCCCATCCAATGAGCTGGAGCATTAGCTGACAGCTTCTTGGAAGTTAAGCTACTAAGCCAGCTAACGTTTGCGACAAAAAAAACAAACAAACTGACCTGCTGGATTCTTTATATCAAATTAATTGTAAACGCGATGCTTCTTCTCGTTGCTCCTTTGCCTTCAGCTGAAGCCCAGACCACAAAGTCAGCCTAGTACTGCAGAGTAACAGTCTTTCAGTAGCTTTCTACTGAAGCAGGATCATGTTGTTTGCATCGCTGGAGTGTCGCACTTCCTTATTTTCCGACTGAGCGCATGCGCAGAACGAATTTGTTGTTTTATGATCCTAGACTGTAGAAAATAAGTCAACACAATCTATTATTTGTTTAGTTGATATAACACGTGTGCCATTATAAAAGTAAAACAGTGTTTACTTGTTGCACCCCAATCCCAATACTAACTCTAATGACAATCACGTGGACATTTTAACCATACATTTATCTTCATCAAGACATTTAGACCAAAGATAATATAAGTCCATTGCCTAATATATTCTGAAGTACGGAAGCCGAGAACGGCCATGCTTGCACTTTTTTCTTTAATGCCGTTATATCGAGATCACGAGTTAATTATGCCGTGATCTCGAGATAACAAAGCCCGTTTTCTCGTGATAACGGGTTAATTTATCTCGTTATCTCGAGAAAACAAAAAGCCGTTTTCTCGAGATAACGAGATAATCAACCCGTTATCACGAGAAAACAAAAGGTCGGACTCGTTTCCTCTGATTACTTATATTGTTTATCAGAGATCAGGAGTGTCATGCCAGCATGCATAGATGGCGTCTTGACAAATGTAGCAACTGATTTAAGCTGAAAATGTCAGATCAAGGAGTACCCGTTATCGCATCACTCCCATTGATCAACTCCCAAACCCCACAGAGCAGTGTGTGTATGTCATGGTCCACTCTTGCGAATTTAAACAGAATGGTGGCGTCCAAACCTACTGAAGACCTTCAACTGCAACATAATATCCAGAAATCTTGTGGCAAGATCTGTCACAATCTTTAGCCGATTGTTTTCTGGCCAAGGCAAAAGATTTTTTTAGTTATTTTTGGGCGTTTTTTGCCTTTACTTGAGAGGTCACAGTGGAGAGAGAAAGGAAAGACTGAGTGAGTGAGTGAGAGAGAGAGAGGGGTTCTCTGCTCTCACATTGCCCTCCTTTTATTTTACTGGCATTTGAGCTGTCCATTCTTCAATTTGCAATCTTCCACAAAACATCCCACCTTCCCACATCTTCCACTTCATGTATAACCTACCAACAAAAATCTATTATTTTTTCCTTAAAGGACCCAATCTTCATATAACTTGTATCGTTTTCACACTGTATACTTTAAATCTACATGATTAAGATTCATATCAGTCTAAAAATGTGTGTAAACTTTATTCCACACATCAAAAGGAGGGTAAAATGAGTTAATAAGGCAAAGTATGTTTCCCCTCAAATACATCCCTGTGTATAGCGCTCAATAAACGCCTGGTAGGATGCACATTATGATCACACACCTAACAATAGGCCTACAAACAGCTCATTTTGACACCAGCCTAATTTTCCTGACCATAGCCTACATATCCTTTTCTACCAATATTGACAAATTCTCAAATATCGCCATATAATCAAAATAGTAACAACTTCATCAATCAAATTCACTTATAAACAAGACCCAGAAATGCTGGTGTTTTCATGACTGTACTGAATCATGAATCATAGTACAGTCATATGAATGGTGAAGGAAGAAATTAGTTTATAAAACTTGTTCAATAATTTACAATAAATCAATTTCTTGTAAGCAATACTTACAATACACCTTTGAGGAAGTGTAGTTCATATCAATAATACATCATCACATCTGAAAGCCAAACTCAAACAAATTATTTAACGACATAATGATAAAAATGAATAATATTTACCCTGTGCAGACAGATCTGTTGGTACCAGTTGGAAGGACCACTTACCTGTTGGCTTATAAAATAAATAACAACCTCAGTACTTCAGCAACAATCAATAGAACATTCCTCAGGTGGGCTAAGGCTAGTCCCTGCCCATAATTGCATGCCATGGGCTACCTCTCCATTTCATTTGAGGTTTTTTTCTTCCAGCCTGATGTATCCATCTCAGTTTCCTCTGCCCCCCCCAGAGGCTGTATACGTTAATGAAACAAAAGTGCTCATTTCCAATTCCACTCGTCCATCTGGAAGTGCATTCCATGATGAATTGGACCCACCATTTCTTTTTTTTTTTTTTCCCAAACCTCATTTAACCTCTCAGTGTCCTCTGTAATGAAAGTCCCCTGGTGTCACTGGCATCCACCAGCGTCTTGACCAGTCCCAGCGCGGAAAATTCAATTAGAATCGACAATTTCTTTTGACATGCCTTCCTTGCTGTGTCTACACAGGGAGGGAAAACAGTATGCCATGCCACTTGATGGATGTAAGTGTGCATGTGTTGCCAGTTTACGCACCATCAATCTCTCTTTAGACGGCATGAACTGTGGTCTTCGGTGGCTGCACAGCAGAGTGAAATCAATTTCACTGCTCAGCTATCAGAGTTCATTCTTCTGCTACCTGTGTGACAGTAGGTCAGGACACTGATTAGTAGCAGGCTGAGCAGGCCGGGAAAAAAATGGCAATGTTTGACACACACAATGTTTTATAGTCAGAAGCAATCTTACCCATTTTCACCATAAAATATATTCAATAGTGTGGCACCTCAGGGGAAAAGGCAGGTGTCACAAGGCCAATCAGAGGGCAGTTACCTGGCACAGAGCATGCTATAGGCAGGATTCACCTTTAATCATTTAACTCAAATACAACTTGAACTTATCCTCAGAAATCAAATGAGTAAGGAGACCCTTCAGCAGCCTCCATGAATGGTCTCTCTCCTAGGAGTGTGGAATCCACTCTTATGTCTTTTTGGCAAGGCAATCACCTGATTATGTCTCGTTCATGTGGGAAAAAGTAGTTCAAGTGTGGTTTGTTTTAATAAAGAGTAGCTATATACTGTATAACACACCACGGTGGTTGTGATTAATAGGAATATTTGCCAATAAAAATACCTTTTCTTAACTTCAATCACTGACGTTGCTGGCATGTTTGCCGCGTTTTCCTCCGTTCTTGTTTAGGTTTTGTTGTTACTTCCGCAATTCGGAAGGTCAAGTGTCAAAAAAAATCCCATTTCACCTTCCTGTCATTACCACTAGGGACCTGTTGTGAACGTTTTTTTCCCAGTTGGAAGGTGGAAATAATGGTCATTACGAGGCATTAGTAACGCCTCTCAGCAGGGGCAAGATGGCCGACTGGCTGTTGTCAGCTGGGAGATGTAGTCCTTTTCTGCAGTTTAGTGGCAGTGCCAGTTTGCCACAATAGATACATAGATAGTAACTTTGTTGATAAATAAAAAACCTTTTTTTGCTTTGGGTCATGAAGCTGTAGATCCCATGTTTGATGCATGGTGAAACTAGAACTAGAAACTAGAAACCACAAACTACAACCCTTCCAAGATGCTCTGAACACAGCCACCCTCTCCTCACTTGACGTCTAATTTTCCTGCACTTTTCTCAAACTGCAAGTTCAAAGTTATTGCTTAGTTGGGTTAATGAAAAGTTTGTTAATAGTTTCTGAGTGTTGCTGTTTTTCTCATTACTGAAAGTATCCACTGGTGCTCAGCCAGCCTTGCTGCTGCATTAAAGGAACTGGATGAACAATTAGACACACTAATCTCACAAGGGCCAGCCTTTACCTCCCTATGAATAATTTAGCATTTATCCAACTGAGGTGGATAACAAAGAAATTTCCCCCTGCCAAGAAGAAGCTGGAGCCCTGAATGTTTGCATTCCTCTGGCAATGAAAAAAGTTTTTTCCCCCCTAAATGTAATCATCTTAGTAATGTCTGAAGTCAGGAAATGTGAGGGAACATCAGTTGTGCAAGGATGCCATGAGCACTGTGGTGCAGTAATGGCTCTCTGAGAACCTGACCTTTTAAAGTGAAAGATTTTAGTTTCATCTTTCCGTTGTTTTGAGAATTGGAATACAAGTTCAACTAAAGAAATGAATGAATTAAAAAATAGATGAATTTCAGGGCAACAAAGTTACGCCCTTTTGTCAGGCTCAACCACTTCCAAATGTTTGTCTGATTGTTACATAAGAACTAGCGTGAGTTTCATCTGAGTCCAAGGCCGGCTAACCATTCAGGAGCTCTTGAGACTTGCAGATGGAGAGACAACATTAGTTTTAATATTCATTTCACATCCTCAGCCTTGGCGCAAATAATACAGAGGAGATTCAAGTTACACCTTTGTTTATCCTGATGCCCTCCTTATCCACCCCTGCTTAGTTTTTTTCCCAGTATGGCTTCTGTCAGGATGCTCTCTACAGCTCAGTAGAAGGACTGAAGGACCCGGGAGACTTTGAATTTCCTCAGTTGCCTGAGGTGGTTTAGCGCTGTCGCCGTTTCTCACAGAGTGTCAGTGGTGTGGACCGTACTTTGTGATTTGAAAAACCAGGTTTTTACGGTGCTCACCCTCTCCAACAGTAGTCCCATTAATCCCCAGTGGTGAGTAGACCTCTGATTTGTGATCCCTAAAGATCCACAATCAGCTCCTTAGTTCTGGGGAAAATTCACGAGGAGGCTTGATGTCTATCCAGAGTGACAGCTCAAACTGATTCCTACAGTAGGCTTTCGTCGTTATGGAGAATCAGGCCCACACACTGTGTCATCGCGCAAACTTAATGATGGTGTTGGAAGTTCAACCCGGCTCACAGTCACCTTGTGTACATGGAGTTACAGTAGGGGGCTGAGGAACAAACCCTGGGATCCTGGGTTCGTGTGAGGGTTGGAGGTGTGTCTACCCACCCTGACCACCTGGGGCCTGGCGGTCAGGAAGTCCAGGATCCAGGCACACAGGGGGGTGTTCAGTCCCAGCTCCATCAACTTGCCAGCCAGTCTGGTGGGGACTATGGTATTGAAAGCTGAACTATAGTCAATGAACAGCAGTCTCACATAGCCCCCCTTCCGGCTGTCCAGATGAGAGAGTGTGGTGTGCAGTACCTGGGAGACAGCATCATCCGTGGATCTGTTGGGACGATAAGCAAACTGCAGCGGGTCCATGGAGCAAGGGAGGAAGGCGCAGATGTAGTCCTTAATCAGCCTCTCGAAGCATTTCATGACCACCGAGGTGAGGGCCACCGGTCGATAATCATTTAGGCATGCTGGAGAAGCATTCTTGGGCACAGGGACAATAGTGGATCTCTTGAAGCAGGCGGGGACCACAGACTCAGCCAGGTGTCACAAGGCCAATCAGAGGGCAGTTACCTGGCACAGAGCATGCTATAGGCAGGATTCACCTTTAATCATTTAACTCAAATACAACTTGAACTTATCCTCAGAAATCAAATGAGTAAGGAGACCCTTCAGCAGCCTCCATGAATGGTCTCTCTCCTAGGAGTGTGGAATCCACTCTTATGTCTTTTTGGCGAGGCAATCACCTGAATATGTCTCGTTCATGTGGGAAAAAGTAGTTCAAGTGTGGTTCGTTTTAATAAAGAGTAGCTATATACTGTATAACACACCACGGTGGTTGTGATTAATAGGAATATTTGCCGATAAAAATATATTTTCTTAACTTGAATCACTGACGTTGCTGGCATGTTTGCCGCGTTTTCCTCCATTCTTGTTTAGGTTTTGTTGTCAAAAAAAATCCCATTTCACCTTCCTGTCATTACCACTAGGGACCTGTTGTGAACGTTTTTTTCCCAGTTGGAAGGTGGAAATAATGGTCATTAGGAGGCATCAGTAACGCGTCTCAGCAGGGGCAAGATGGCCGACTGGCTGTTGTCAGCTGGGAGATGTAGTCCTTTTCTGCAGTTTAGTGGCAGTGCCAGTTTGCCACAATAGATACATAGATAGTAACTTTGTTGATAAATAAAAAAGCTTTTTTTGCTTTGGGTCGTGAAGCTGTAGATCCCATGTTTGATGCATGGTGAAACTAGAACTAGAAACTAGAAACCACAAACTACAACCCTTCCAAGATGCTCTGAACACAGCCACCCTCTCCCCACTTGACGTCTAATTTTCCTGCACTTTTCTCAAACTGCAAGTTCGAAGTTATTGCTTAATTGGGTTAATGAAAAGTTTGTTAATAGTTTCTGAGTGTTGCTGTTTTTCTCATTACTGAAAGTATCCACTGGTGCTCAGCCAGCCTTGCTGCTGCATTAAAGGAACTGGATGAACAATTAGACACACTAATCTCACAAGGGCCAGCCTTTACCTCCCTATGAATAATTTTGCATTTATCCAACTGAGGCGGATAACAAAGAAATTTCCCCCTGCCAAGAAGAAGCTGGAGCCCTGAATGTTTGCATTCCTCTGGCAATGAAAAAAGTTTTTTCCCCCCTAAATGTAATCATCTTAGTAATGTCTGAAGTCAGGAAATGTGAGGGAACATCAGTTGTGCAAGGATGCCATGAGCACTGTGGTGCAGTAATGGCTCTCTGAGATGCTCGCCTGCCCGGGGCTTCGAACCTGACCTTTTAAAGTGAAAGATTTTAGTTTCATCTTTCCGTTGTTTTGAGAATTGGAATACAAGTTCAACTAAAGAAATGAATGAATTAAAAAATAGATGAATTTCAGGGCAACAAAGTTACGCCCTTTTGTCAGGCTCAACCACTTCCAAATGTTTGTCTGATTGTTACATAAGAACTAGCGTGAGTTTCATCTGCAAATAGTCCAAGGCCGGCTAACCATTCAGGAGCTCTTGAGACTTGCGGATGGAGAGACAACATTAGTTTTAATATTCATTTCACATCCTCAGCCTTGGCGCAAATAATACAGAGGAGATTCAAGTTACACCTTTGTTTATCCTGATCTTACCACCCACTGCCTCACTCTCCATCTCATCCCTTTCATTGTGTACGTCTCAAGTTTTGGACCGCGCATTTTTATCCTTTTCTCTTTTTCAGTTATTTAGAAGAAATTAAAGAAATCAGGATGGGTACTCAAAATCACATCACTTGCCAAATACATTGAATGTAAAGGATTTTGTCTCGGAGAGTTTCACAAGCCCAAGACATTAGACAACTACTACTATGTGTCCAATGGCATTTTTGCTGCCATAATTGTAAATCCTAGAGACACTTTCATTTGTCCTTGTAAAATACACAGTTCTCCTACGTCTTAAAATAAGAACATTAGCATAGGAAACAATTAGGCTGATTAAAAGAGTAGGAAGACTAAACACCTTGGGTAATTGCACAGACCAGGGAGAGAAAGAGATTGTGGGAAAGAGAAGGAAAGAGGCAGGGAGAGATATACTTCACTTATTGATGATGTGTAACAGTTCTTGATTCAGTCTTTGCAGATATTGTCAAACTATCTTTTTAGAACCTGAAGGCACCACAATGCTACCCTTCAAATTTCATATCTCATAAAACCTGGGACCAGTTTTTCAAAGCTTGTAATCTGCATCAGAATCATCCAGGATCAGACTGATCTTGCTGATTTTGTCTCAATTTTTCAAAAACATATCAGATAGGATCATTCTGATCTAGAAGATCCACCACAAGCTCAGGATTACAGAATCCAGATTTGTCGTTTTTAAACAGACCTCTATCTCACTCTTTGTTGGACAGATAATGTTAGATGTTATTTGGCCAAAAAGACATGGGTGAACTATATAAAAAGTGTATAAGACTTGTATTCACTAATCTGCACAAGTATACAATGCACAATAACTTAAAGAACTTTTAAAAATAATGGTTCACAAGAGCATCTCCCAATGAATTCCCATCCTGCTTCGTCAAAATAGCAGTCGGTATGAGACTCTGTTTTGAAGATTCATTTAATAAAATGTAAACATTAAATACTATTTTTAATATTTTCTGTATTTTCCCCACATCCTCACCAGTTACATCACATAATGTCCTTCATGCCTTTAAATCAACCCTGATTCGTCCTTTCCACATTATCCTTATTTTTGGCATCAAAATTATCCTAATCTCCGGTTTGAGTTTTGAAAAACACACAAACAACATTTAAGCTTGATTAAAGGTTATTTATCAATTTTGAAAAACCTAATTTCCGGATTTAACCCAATAAGATTATTAAAATCCTATCAGAAAAGTTTTCAAAACTGATGATCTATCTAGTAATTTAGAAATAAAAATGAAAGAACACTTCTCCCTTCAGGTGTTTCAGTGTTTGCACCTCTTCTGTCATAATACATTGATTTTCCTGTTTAATTGAATGCATGTGTCAGGGGATGGGTCATGTGTTTTGCTATAATGTTTTGACCGTGAACAATAGACATTTTAATCCTCATTTTATAGGTAAATGAGAGGGGGGGTTAAAGTAACACTTTTTCTATCAAAGTTTCTCAACGGTAAAGATGTATTGTCTTTTTAAATAAGGAAAGGCAAGGCAAGTTTATTTTTATAGCACCTTTCATACACAAGGCATTTCAAAGTGTTTTACATGAGGCATTAAAAGACATTTAAAACAAGGACATTTATGAAGACATTTAAAAAAAATTAAAATAAAATCACAGTGCAAAAGGAATAAAAGTCATAGTGCAAGTTCAGCAGAAAGCGGTGGTGAACAGTTTTTAGTCCGGACTTAAAAGTAATTATTCTGGGAGCAAGTCTCAGTTGTTCTGGAAGTTTGTTCCACCTATTTGTTGCATAGTAGCTCAACGCTGCTTCACTCTGTTTGGTTTTGAGTCTGAGAACAGTTAGCAGACCTGTCCCAGCTGACCTGAGGGGTCTGGAGGGTTCATATTGGGTGAGCATGTCAGCGATGTATTTTGGGCCTAGACCATTTAGTGACTTGTAGACGAGTAACAATATTTTAAAGTCAATTCTCTGACATAAGAAGTTTACAAGCAAATTGGTTTTGGTGGTGTAGGGGATGATATGTAGGATGTGAGATCGTTTCAAAATAAAACCGAAACAGCATCTACAACAACATTCAGGGACTCCAATATGCAGACGACTGTGCCATCACTGCACATTCAAAAGCAGATCCTGAAGCAGATCCTCAGCAGCTTCTCCAGGATTTACATCAGTTTAGCACTAAGCCTAAACAAAACAACAACTGAAGATCAATCAAATCCACCAGCTAACTCCAGCCACTTCTCCCAAAGGGTCACATCAGTACACAATCCAGAGGACACACACTTTGGACAACTACGCCAGAGTGCGTTCTACAGCCATGATTTATGGACTATTACCAAAGTGCTCAGCTTCGAAGCCATTACAATCCCTACCATGCTTTATGGCTACGAGACCTTGTTGGTATTCAGGACACCTATCTGAAAGTAGGAGCAGTTTCTATTCAAAATGCTGAACGTCAGATGGCACGCTCAAAAAGCCAACACGCTCAGCATAACAATCCAAATCATCCACCACTTGCGTTGATATTGTATGCTACACCTAGCAAATCAACTTCTCTATGATAAATTGACCACAGGGAAAAGAAAAATGGTTTGCACCCAAAAAAGAGACCCATGATTTTTTTTCTATTTCTAATTATTTTTTATCAACTTTTTATCCATTGGTTCTACACACAACAGTTTTTCACTCAGACAAGAATTCATGGAGGCCAGAGGCAACAATAAAAAGAGAATCCAAAAAATCAACCCTGAACGTTGCAATACAAACCCACAGACTTGAGAGACCCAAGCACTAGATCGATACCCCTGGTGGCGGCTGACTCATGATGAATGTATCACCTCGGCATATGAGACAGAAGTGGAAAAATCTCTCGAGTGAACACTGCTGCCCAGTTGCATCTGTGACACCTGCGGTCAGGTCTGTCAATCTTCTCGGGAACTCATAAATAACTCACCCTGAACCACTGACCTGCGAGGAGAAGTATTCGTCATCTTTGAGGGATTATTGGCGTACTGAAACCCCCCCCCAGGGCTAGTCTTGGTACATTTGGTGCCCTCTGCAAGATTTCAGCGGCACCCCCCTCCACTTCTGCCAGGAAAGCATTGCTTTGTTATGCCAGTGCACACTCATGCATCATCGCCACTTGAAAACAGTAAATAAATAAAGGTATTATTAATGATGCATGAGTACCAATTGCCTGGCTGCTCTGTAACTGTACAACAGACACAGAGGCTCTCACCTCACAAACCAAAGGAAGAGCGAGATGCAGAAGAAGACACAGCTCAATCTGCTTTACGCTGGAAGTGATTTTTATAGATTGAGCCTGAATGTGTGGCTTCATGTAGCGTCACCAGGCGTGACCGAGTCTGGGTGACTTCGAAACCTTTGGGGTTAGACCAATATATCTCAACAAACCAATTAGCCTTTTATTAAATATTGGATATCGGCCTGTCATGTCTTCCACCACCGATATGATGGATGTTCCTCCCTGACCGCAGAAAAACAGTTCATAAACAGACTATACCTGCAGTGAAATTTCATTTTCTTTGCACATTAAATCTTCATTTAAAGGCCTTCGGTCATATCTGATAGAGTTTTCCCTACCACTAAAAAGGTGCAGCGGATCTCCCGGCCTTAAGGAGTTGCTAACCTTAAAACTATTTCATTAGTCTGAGTTTCAACGGAGAGTTTTAGTATCTCATGATGGTCTAAATGTGGTTTCAGAGGCTTTTCCACCTTGACAAGAACACGATTTGAGGGAAAACACTGTTATTGTTTTTGAAAGTTTTTTGGGATTGAAATGATCCAATTTAAAAATGCTGAATATTGTCACAAAATATGGGCTATTAATCCAAAACGTTGAGTCTGAAAGATGTATAAGATTATATATTTCACCCTGGGGTAGTTTATGTTATCACAGCCTAAGCCTGCCCATTACTACTCAAAATCCACAAATCAACAGACCTAAAAGTTAAATTACAAAATGATGAAAATGAATGAAAAATATATGTAACAGGAGAAAACTGTAAGACTTTCATGAGCCCCAGATAATATTATCTAACACAAACGTAAAATCTATAATATTCTTATAGTATTCCTATAGGGACCTTCTGTGTAGTACTCTAGTACTAGTCAGTTTTAAGTGACTTTTTTGTACTTTGTGGTATTATTTTTTATTTTCTATGATATTATATATACCCTTTAAGCTTCTACTATGATATTTGTATAGTACACTTACTATATTTCTTTTTCGTAGGGGACACTATTTGAGCTGATCTGTGTTCGTGATCACTGCGCTCCCTATTGATGGTCGCTGTCACTGCCCCCGCACTAACCGACAGCAAATACCGGGTCAATAAATTATCTATGACTTGAAATAGCGTATTCGGATATAAATTGGTTGGAGGTCCCATTCAGACGGGGGCGGGGATTCAGATGAGGTGGGGGGTTCCGCCGTGAATCCATTTGTCACTAAGGAGTCAGGAGGGAAAGAAGGAGGCTCATGACTTTTCTCTCCTGTACTTCATTGCAAGCCTTGTTTTGAGAGGAATTGACTGGGAATGCCTTTTACACGATGCAGCAAAATGTTTGTGCTCTGAAAAAGGTAAGACGTTTCTTTCTTTTCCCCTCGTCCCGCAGCTTAGTTCCTTAACTAAGTTTATTTTATTTTATTTTTTAAATCAGTTTGACCATGCGGTGTTATTGTTGTTTAATAGGCGCTGATACACCCACAAGGTTTGCGATGCAAAATTCACACTGGACTTGGTATTGAAAAGTGATATTTGATATTAATAATGCATGAAGCAATATTCCCTTTCCAGCTTCATGCAGGTTTATATTCAAAACATTCGCCCTCAACAGGTATCCGACAATATATATTATAGCCTATAGTCATCAATATACTGTATATTGATGTGAAGAAATGTGAAAAAACTTCGGCAAATATGAGGAGTGTGAGGTAAAGAAAAAGAGGCAAGAAGGTGAATAGTAGTTATTATATCAGCCACTTAAAAGGCTCGCGAGGAACACAATGAAACTAGAAATTCCTCCTGGGAGACAGCAAGGGGCTCTGAGTCTGAATCCTCCTCAAATAAAAGACGATAAAATACAGTAGATATCCACCATCTGAAAAATAAAAATTTATACAAACTCTTGCAATGGCTGAAAGCACAAAAGAAAAAAGCACTTACGTCCTTCTGAAGGACAGTGGGTCACTGTGGGTTGACAAAATGATGAAATGCTTACAGACTAGATGGATCTGGATATGGATCTTTTAAAGATATTGAATGATGAACTTCAGGCAAGGACTTTCCCCCCAAATAGGTAAATGGCATTTTGGAAATTGACTCTTTAACAGTACAAATGTACAGGTTTCTTTGTGTGAAGGTGCACTGCTGCAGAGACAGTAACTTACACATTACACAGTATTTACAGAAACAAATAGTACAGGATCCAGACTAGATTACCACTACCAGTAGTTGAATGTATGTGTATAAAACAGTGGATTTGACTCTTTTGGTGTACTTGATCAAAATAAAAATCCCTTCATTCAACAAGTACAGATAATATGCAGGAATCTGTCCTGGTGGTGTTGGTGTGGGGAGACATATTGGTGCCTTTTATAGTAACGTACTGCATACTCACACACATAGTACAGGGATGACCTACAGTACAAAGGGGCAAAACATACAACAGATAATAAACTATATCACATACTACAGGTGAGCTGGTCATTCGGATGATGCTTTGGATGCTACCTGCCAATACACAGCCTGATGATGGGGAAACACAGCGTAGGCCATATAGCATTGGATTTCCACCAGTGCGGCAGAAGAGAGGTATTGTTACAAGACAACACCAGAATGGGACTTCATCACTGTCATCGGCGGGGAGACGCATTGGCGTGGTATTGAGTGTCACGGCACATACTGGCACGCAGGAAGCAGAACGGCACCCACCTCACGATCTGCTGCATGGACTTAATGACGCCCGAGAGACAGATATTAATATCAAATTAAGCGTTATATCATTTTTGTCATCCACTGGGTGATTACACTGTACTGCGCCTAGGTACAACTGGTGTGACTGAATATGCCTATATAGTCAAGATACATTGAGAGATTGAATACTCCCTCTGGAATCGCAATTATCATTTTTGCTTTATGAAAGAGAATATCAGTGTCAGATAGGATTCGCTAACTTATATAATAAAGGCCATTCAGAGAGCAGAGACTGTGGAAGTTTCTTCAAGGGCAAAGCACTGTATTGCCACATGATCCGGTAATGTAATAACCGTACAGCTTTGGATTCCAGCTGTAGATGTAATGATATCCACTGATAGCTTTTAATCAAATATTACCTGCCGAGGAAGGTAGATGCACGCCGTCGCACTGTTGGGATGCTGATCAACTGCAGAAATGTCCTCATAAGATGGAGAGCTCACGACACTGTGTGATGAATCCTCTTCACCTGCACCACTTTCTGAGACAAAGCTCGTAAAAGTCAACAGTTTGCAGAGATTTGTGTTTACCTGTGGAGTGATTGACTCGGATTTCTGTTCAGTTTTCCTCAGTTCAACTTGACATCTGAAGAAATAACAAGAAACGAACATCATCATCCCACCATTTTGCCTCTGTTTACACCCAAGAACATGCCATGACTGTTTCAGCATTGCAAAGTATGCCCTCTGGACTATTATGTTCCATATCACAATTTCTCTCCATGTTCCAGTGTGTCACTCATGGCAGATCTTATATAACCGCCAAACTGTCCCTTTTTATGAGTACATTTTCCTTAACATGAGCAGTTGACCAATATCTGTGTTACATCTTGATCCTCCCCGCCTGGAGATCCGAGAGGAGGGGCAGCTGCCATTGCTTATAACTGCAGAGTAGCAGAGAAGAGGGATGAAAAGAAGTAGAGAAAAAACTACATGAATATAGGGTCCCAGGATTTGGTGTGTTGGGAAACGGAGGGATGATAGTCATACAACACATTTACAAAGCAAGAAAGAAGCCGCCCCATAGTAGATATATACAGATTAAAGATGAAAGGGTGTAATTGGTGCATTACAGAGGAGTTTTTTCCTCTAGAGATTAAGGTATGTATTCTGGTAAAGGGCTGATAGCGGTGATATACTTCTCTGAACAAATATTCTTCGTTTCCCTCTCACTGTTAGTCAAGCAGCTCCAGGACGTCAGTATAACATCTCTGATACACACAAATACAGATTGGACTGCCCAAGGATGTAGAAATAACAAACATGACTTCTTACATTTCTCTTTTTAATGATGTTCATGTCGAAGCCTATACCCTATCGCCTATTGCCTTAGGTCATCTAATATTATGTACATGTATTTCCTCTTTAGCTGTACTCCTTTCACGGTGACATCAGTCCTCAAATGCAGGCGGGCAGATGAAATAACCTTTTTAAATGCAATTAATCTCTTTTTCTATGGACTTCACCGCGCTGGCAAATCTCATTTTAACCAAAACAATGCATCCCAAATATCAAGACATCAAGATATTCACTCACTGCCTGTTTCATTTTAATACCCCTCTGGGCGTTGAAGTGGAGGGTCCCTGCATCTAGTGTTTATTTGGATGAATCTGGCTCCCACTGCGGTATGAACGTGCAGAGAGTACAAGCCTTTGAGCCTTTGCATGAACATGTGACAAGCATGACTCTGCTTCCCCGAAGGCTTTATCACTGCTCCTTTTTTTTTCATTCTCCGCCTCACCAATATTTATCTCACTCAGTGACATCCCAGATCTCCAACACGTACACTCAGAGTGCCACTGAGGGGAATTATCAGCAGCCAGCCCCTTTCTCTACTGTAATATACTGCCCCTCCGCAAGGTTCAATTCTTGGCTTGTCATCTCGCTGCTGAGTTAGAGACCAGCTTGCAGACACAAGACCTTCAAGGAAACTATCACAGGCTCCTGCTATATTTATCTTCTCTGTGAAAATGAACTCTTTATATTCTCTCAGCTGCATGGTTAGCTGCTTTTCTCATTATGCCGGCGATGATTTTCTTTGTCCCATCCCCACAAAGGATTGTTATCTCTTTAATGTTATGTGTCCTTGATTTTACCTTCTGTTGTGTATTTGTTTTGTGGTTTTCTTTTTGTTTCTTGGGTTTTGTATGAAACCCACCTACGACTCAAGATTCAGGACTTTTGACTCATCCCAGGCTGTCAATATAAATCAATTTTGTCTTGGAAACAAGTCTCTATCTCCGTTAGTTCCATAGTTGTAGCTAAATACCCTTATTGTCTAATGGCAGAAATCCTGTTCCTTGGCTGAAGGCACATCTGTCCACCAAATTTCATGGAAACCCGTTCATAGGTTTTTGAGACATCCTGGTGACAGACACCCAAACTAACTAACGGGTGTAAAACGTAACGTCCTTGGCAGAGGTAACTCAGTTTATCTCTACACTGCCAAACAAAGCATACCAGTCAATTTGTGTATTTATAATTTAGAGCGATGAAAGTCTTGGAAGGTGAAAGTGTTGTGTAATATCTCTCTTCTCTTCTGTTTCCACAGGTTTACCTCCAAGTAAAGCCTTTCAGCAATGCCAGATATGATGCCGCAAATCCACAAGTGATTGTCACTTAAAACATGAATATCTGTCATTTTTGTTAACGATCCACGAGGTACTCTGGACTAAGTAACTAACACGTGGCCGTGTTTCCTGGTCGTGATATGCCATTGGGCTTTGGAGCATTAGCAAGAGCTGCCGGCGTCCACGAACTGACTGGAATGACAACTTACACAAGAGGCGAAGCTTTAATCTTTTGAATTACTTCGGAGAGGAAAGAGCCAGACGGTTGTGGTGTATTAATTCAGGAGCAGATGAGGTGTGACATTAATCAAGCCTTAAGACTTTTAACAAATTGATACACCTCAAAGGATGACTATGGTCCCTGCAGGTGAAAACATGACTGTTTTCTCTACAGCGGAGAGCTGTCCCAACTGCAGCTCCTCCACCTACCCGGACGTGGATGTGACCAAAGCGGTGATTTTGGGGCTGGTGCTCGGCGTGTTTGTCATCTTCGGGGTTCTTGGCAACATCCTGGTCATCCTGTCCGTGGTCTGCCACCGCCACTTGCGCTCCGTGACACACTATTTCATTGCCAACTTGGCGGCAGCAGATCTTCTCCTCAGCTCTGCCGTATTGCCGTTCTCTGCCACCTCAGAGGCACTCGGCAGATGGGTGTTTGGCCGGCCGTTCTGCAACGCCTGGGCTGCCCTGGATGTCCTCTGCTGCACTGCCTCGATCCTTAGCCTGTGTGTAATCTCTGTTGACCGCTACCTGGCCGTCAGCTACCCTCTGCGCTACCCTGCCCTAGCCACAGGGCGGCGTGGCCTGGCTGCAGTGGTCGCTCTCTGGGGACTCTCCGCAGCCATATCCGTGGGCCCGCTATTTGGCTGGAAGGAGCCAGACCCGGATGACGAGATGGTGTGCCGAATCACAGAGGAGCCAGGCTATGCCCTGTTCTCAGCATTGGGATCTTTCTATATACCTCTGGCTATCATCCTGGCCATGTATTGCCGTGTTTATGTTGTGGCAAGGAGGGAGACCCGAGGCCTGAGGGAGGGCAGGAAGAGGGAAGGGATGGAGACCGAGGGGGTGATGCTACGGATACACCGAGGGAACACTCCCATGGGTGGGAGGCAGGAGGACGAGGGTGATGAGGGGGTCATGAGGCACAGACGCACCACTTTTACTGTAATGAGGCTGCTGAAGTTCTCCAGAGAGAAGAAGGCAGCCAAGACCCTTGGCATTGTTGTCGGCTGCTTTGTTCTCTGCTGGCTCCCTTTTTTCCTGGTTTTGCCTATCGGTAGGTATCCCATGAGCTCTGCTGCTCTTCAAAGCTTGAAATTATGTGCAAATGAACCGTTAAATTGGTCTCTGTAATTACAGGTCTAATCATTTGTCTTATGAGAGACGTTTCCTCTGAAAAAAGTGATTGAATTCATTCATAAATTAATAAATGACACAAATCACATAATATAAATGTACTAGAGATGCTAAGCTTCCAAAATATGGATTTAGAGTAATTGGTAATATGTCTCGTTGTGCTATTTCCTCATGGAAGCCTCCTTAATACTCAACAACTGTAAATGTAAATCTTAATTTTCCAACAAATTTGCTGCAGCAAAAGTGAATAGAAATGAATGAATGGATTTAATTGAAGTGTATTCTGCTGTTGCAGCCATTGTTCCTCAAGATAAGAGCTTTATATAAATGCATAATGGCTGATATCAGGAGGTCCAGGCGAAGGTAAACCTCTGCTAAGCATTATTTTCCAGATAGTCTTTAACTGTCTTCAATAATAAATGATGACTCTACAAAGATGGCGCTAGTGATAATAAAAAAGGACGGAAATCAACCATTGTATAATTTAAAATCTTAATTGCTTCTGAAATACTCGGCATGGCGAGATTGTCATTGTGGGCAGTAATAAACTCACCCTGATTCTGTCAGTAGTTTCCTCCTCAGATAATGAGATTAATCCTGAAAAATATAACGGTAACACGAACTATAATATCCTAATATCCTTTATCAAGGAGATAAAAAAAATGATCTAGACACTGGGGTTGTACAGAGTTTAGCAACTGGTAACTCCTCTAACAATCTGATACCTCGTCTTGTTCATACAGAGTCCATTCAACAGCAGCCATGTTGATATATAGATTTAATAGTAGCCTTCTTGCAGTTTTGCACTGCATCGCAAAAGCCTGAATAATGTATCTAATGTTGTTTGTGCTGTGTTTTGCTGTAGGTACACGGCATCACAGACCTTCCCCCCCACCCAGTCAACCCCTGCCTTACCTCTCTGCTGCTTGTGTTGAACTAAGACATCAAGAAATTCAATTACTAGCAACCAAATAGAACAAATAAAACAGCGCGTTGGAGCGGAATGGGCTCCTACTCTGAGATGAAATGGAATGAGCCAAACTATTGCCCCGTCTTATGAAGGTCATTATAGATAACAAGCATGAGGCTAGATGGGCTGTAATGCTAGCAGCCATTCTCAGTCCCTCATCAGCCTCCCAAGGCAGCCAGCCATCAGAGAATAGTCATGCATTTCAATTGAGACAGACCTTCATGGCTCACAGGACAATGCTCATTCGAGCTTTGCAGTAATGACAGACAGAGATTCTCACACTGAGGGTTTGAATGACCCATGAAAACTTTTGAAGGCAGACTGATGAAAAACCTTTTTGGTGCTGAAGCAATCGTCTGTTGACTCGTTTTCACTTCACCTGCAAAAACATTCTTTATGTAGCCGCCGTGGAATAGTTTGTATTGCTGTATTGTTCATAATCCAACAGCAGTACTTGGCTCATTCAACTATGCGACTCTGCTCATTGAAGGCACAACACTTTAAAGCTGTTGCAAAATGTTTTTAAAATCAGTTTTGTAACAGTTGCCGCTGTCTGAAATTGAACAGACCTTGCTCAAGGCTGCCCTTTGATGAATTTCAGTGTAACTGGCACTTGCGCTGGGTGTGTGTCTAACTACATCTATTGATCTGTGTGTATGTGTCTCTGTATCTTTTATCTAGGATCCATCTTCCCATCCTGCAAACCCTCTGACACCATCTTCAAGATAACCTTCTGGCTGGGTTACCTCAACAGCTGCATCAACCCCATCATCTACCAATGCTTCAGCCAGGAGTTCAAGAAGGCCTTCCACAATGTCCTCCATTGTCGCTGCCTGAGACTTGGGGGGCCAAACCCCAAACCACAAGGACCCAGCAGCTCCAACTCCTTGAGTCCAGGCCCCATGTCTAATACCCATACTCTCTCCGGCCAGCCTCACGATGCTGCACCATCATGGGCCTGCTGCAGGACTCTCTCGGTCTCCTCGTCTTCGGTCGGTGATCCAGATCGTGCACAAAGTGCCCGGGTCCAGAGTAAAAGCCTGCTGAAGGCGTGGTGTTTCGCAGCAAGGGAAACTCCAGTACCACAGGAGCTTTCCACTCGTGGATCAGCCAAGATCCTACGCCTTTCTCTTGGAGTTACAGGAGAGGCTGTGTGAAAGGCATGTTCAAGCAACTTAAGAGCTTTAGAGCATCCAATCGCCATATTACAGATAGTGTAATTAAAAATGTATTACTTTGCATTTGCCTCTGAGCAACACATATGTCCAACTTCCACATGTATATTCATTTCCTCAGAGGGATCAGAGTGCAGGGGCAGCCAATAGCGGCGAGCCTCCGGTGGCACGCCGCTATTGGCGCCGCTTTAAGGCTAAGCTTTGGGTTAGCTGTGGCTTGATGGTTACAGAAGTACCCATGTGAGTTTATCATTAAAAAATACCTTGACTGTCTAGTAAAATTAAGATTAAGATTAAGATTAAGATTAAGATTAAGATTAAGATGATTAAATCTTAAATCTTAAAATTAAAATATGATTCGGGAAAGTGAATGATGCCCTCAACGATCACCACTGAGCTGCAGGTGAACAAGGTACTGAATGTCTAACAGTGGAGCTGCTCACATTACATTACATTACATTACATTACAGGCATTTAGCAGACGCTTTTATCCAAAGCGATTTACAATAAGTGCATTCAACATAGTGGCCAATAAGTAGACGACTGGATGTACAGGGCATGACTGTATGGGTGTGAAGCAGGAGGTTACTGAAAAGCAAATCTCCTTGGGATAAATGCAAGTCCAAAAAAAAAGATTGCAAGTATTGACACTGGATTACTAGGGATTACCAACAACGCTTGGCTATAGGAAAAGAAGCGATTGCAAACCTCTCGAGACATGCGTTCTTTTAATATTATGGGTATTTCTGTGAATTGCACAGTCGCGCTCCAGGGGAAGAAACCCCAGGGTGAAGAAATTTGCACTCACTGACAGTTCTGAGAAACACTGCAACAAGCCTGAGTAGGTCTGGGGATGACACTAATACTACCTTGACTGAAATGCATTCATCAGACCCAAGACCAGTGGACATTTCTATTGATGTGCGAACGTATGTGTAGTAGACTTTCATGTGGACAACCAGTAATCTCAAAGAGTAACAAGCTGGTATAAGACGTACAAGCACCGTACATGTGTGTCTTATCTCTTCAAAGAGGCTGTCTCGCTGTTCTTTGTTAGTATCCTTTGCTTCCTTGTTGCTTTGCTGAAAACAAGTTTCTCATCCACTATTAGCGCATCATGAGACTGGTGAATATATGAGAACCGTTATTTGCGAAAAGGGATTTCACAGCGCATGTAGAAAGTGTTGCCAGAAGATATACTGTATGCTTGACCATAAAATGTGTCACGGGACAGTCACATAGCGTACATTTCCTTCATTCTGGATTACTATTTCTGTGAATTTGCCCTTTAACTCTTTAGCTCAGACTGACTGTACATTGTTGTAGCCATAAAACATTTGCATCAGGTCCCCATTCAACAGCAGCAGCTCTCATTTTCAGAGATTGAAAGGACTCAATGACATACTGCATTACAAGCAGCAGCAAGATGTATTGTCTTTTCCGTATCGAGGCAGTCTTGAATGTTAAATGCTGTGATGTTGGAATATAATGGTGTTTCATGCATGGCCCTGCGTCATATTGCTATATCTTCCTTTCAGACTGATGAATTTCTGCTTCAAACACATAGACTGTATACTTCACCGCTCTGCTTTTAGAAACGCAGACTGCCAGTCTGACAGACTTTGCCTTCTATAGGCTTCCAGTGAAAAGAGAATAACAGAATGGAAAACTGGGGATGCAAACCACAAGAGGAGAGCTAGGATGACACTTAGACACCACTTGCTCTGTCTTTGTTTGTGTGTATGTGTGTGTGCATATTTTTCTTTGTCTGTGTGTGTGTGTGAAGAGCATATGGGCATTACTGCGCCTGCTTCCATCAGATCAAATATTATTCATGGTATTATATGCATCAGATATTACTATTAAATATGTTCATTTTCCAAAGGCTGTGCAGCACGGGAGTCAAACAACGTTCCAGTGGCTGTCACAGTAGGGAAACCACTGTGGGTGCCTTTGTGATGAATGCATAGGCTCCCATTATTGGAAAGACATGCTGGCACCATTTACCCAGATCAGTTGACTTGACAGTACTGCTCTTTCATTACCAACGATGATCGTGATGAATGACAGCGCCGAGGTAAAAGCTGAAACAGATGAACATCATTGTGACTGCACCATGAGGTCCTGAACGCCTCGTTATTTTCAATGAGATAAATAATATGGTCTCTTTAACGTTTTCTTGTTACAGTGCACTAAAAGTGACTAAGCATACAGTTGCTTGCAAAAGGTGTCAAAAGGTGAGGCTGAAAACCACTGATGTAGGACTTGGGTAACACTTTACCTTACAAGGGTCTTATTGAAATGTATTAGCCTGCATAGTAACCTGTTGAAAAGTATTGTAAGTACACAATAATACAAACGTACTTACACAGGTGTAACAACACTGTAAATATGTGCGATGTTTGAAAGTGCTAACATCAAGATCTTAACCTAATACACCCTGATCATGTCAAAGAAGATTGTAGTGCAAACCTGCTAAAGCTTTACAGTGGTCGTATTCCAGTGTATTAATCTGTGCATTAACGTATGAAAATGTTTTTTTAGTACACCATTATACTCTCTAAGTACTTTAAAATGAAAAGCTCCCTTTATACATAATCTACTTACAAGGATGCAACAACACAATCTAAGTGCAAATTGTACAATAAATAAGTTCCTGGTGGTTTAAGGGTTGCAGGGTTTCCCACTGTTTCACTTGCTGAAATTATTTTCTGTTTTGCTCAGTGCTAAGATGATGTGCTTTAATACATGAAGTTACAAATTCTGCTTGCCGGGAATTAAATTAAGTTATCCAGGCATGTTGAAGTGGTGATAACATTTTGGGCTTTAGCCAAATGATTGCCAAATGACCTTTTGTTCAAGAGCGCTGGAACACTTTTTTTGTAGGATGCTTATTTGTGGTTGTACAGTCTGCACTTACATTGTGTTGTTGCACCCTTGTAAGTAAATCATGTGCCATCCATCCGCTGTACATGCTGGTGCTACTTCCTGTTTGTGTATGCTGTATTTAGGCTTTGTATTTTATATTTTTATATTGTGCTTTTTGTGATACTGTTATGCTGCTGCAACCCCAGAATTCCCCCCCTGGAGTATCTATCTATCTAGTATGTATTAAGGGAGCTTTTCATTAAGTACTTAAAGAATATAATGGTGCACATTAATCTACTTTTTCATACATTAATGTGCAGCATCTCCTAGTTGCTAAATAGAGATAGTTCATAGGGAATACTTAAGAGTTAATATCTCATCTTGTTCTCACGTTGTTAGAGCACACTGGTGTTAGTATTTAGTTACTAGGATGGGGGTAATATGGGGACAGCAGCAGCCTGAAAGTGAGAAAAATGGGTTTGTGGTAAGAAGGTTGTCTAGGTGGGAGATTCTGTGTGGGGCAAATGAGCGAGTGAGACCCCTTCCCCTCCCTGAACTGACCTCAGGCTCAGTAAGGCTTTTACCCCTCAAACGCTTCAGCCGAGCTGCTCACTGGCCGACGACTTCCAGATTGATTGCACTGGCAGGTCCCAACTGTGAATATCTGTAATTGAATGAGAGTGATGTAGGGCACTGCTGAAAAAGAGCAAGTGCACCAACTCAATCTGCTTTGGGTAAGTAAATGTTTTGTTGTGCAACAAATCACGTAATGTTTCTCCAGCCAAAAACATAAATCAGTAAAATATAGTGCGTTTTCAGTCTTGCATGTTAAAATAAGCAATTGAAAATACAGAGATTGCTCCGGTTATTTAAACATTTCATTTGTATTGTAAGCCTGTATAATATGTTTATATATTAATGGATTAAAGGATATTTAACACAGTATATCATTCTCAAATTAATTTGATAGCATAGTGTAATGGCTGTAGAAAAATGAGACTGTTGCCGAGAAGTTTTTTTTTTTTATGTGTTTATTCTATTTGTCCCCGGCTTCAATTCCCCGTCTTCTTCACAGAGTTTTGAATCTGTATATGCAGGTGGGTGTTTCTTTAATGTACCAGTACAAAAGGTGATAGAGGGATACAGGAACGTTTTCTGACAGTTTAGGTTGTTGAAAAGAAAATATTCTATAAAGCTGTTTCATTATAAAATATATTATCTATGTCTATATCTGTCTTTCCCCATCCTCTTCAGCTACTCAGCAAATTGCAGCAAAACAATAAAAGCAAAAGCAAAATTAGTAATAGAATCAAACCCAACACGACCAATTCAGATTTATTTGTCTTTTCATGACAATTTAACCAATTCCTTTTTCGTAACAGACATCTGGAATTATCATAGTTTGTCGTGCGCTTGGGGCCACAAGAGTGACAGAACTGATTCAAATGTCGGCAGCTGTGACACAAATTAAAATGAACTGCACCACACATTCAGGATGCAGTTAATAATGATGTCAATAACAATTTCTGCTATTACGAATCAGCTGCCATCTGGAGTTCTCCTTCCAGGCTCAGCATCCAATTTTCTCTGGTGATCCTCAAAATACCTCTTACATTTGGGTTATCATAGTACCTGAACATAAATACTCAGTGGGCAGTCACAGAATCAATCAGTTGTCTTTTAGGAAGTCGATATCTGCTCCCTCTGCTACAATATGTTGCCCCTTATTTTTCCTCCATAATGACACCGCTGTATTTTCTGCACAAATAGCATTATTACACAGTAATTGAGCTTGCATTTGTCCAGGAGCTCAGAGATGGTCCTCTCATTACAGTCCAAATTGTGACCACAATATGCCCCCGTGCTGCAAAACTGTACACAGGTCTGACCCAAGTCGCACATGATGAACCCCATACAGTTTTGTCCCATCCTGCCTTCTGCAGAGTTCAGGATAGGACAGCACACAGCTCAAGGTGTGGTGGAACAACTGGGTCTGATCACTGAACTAACAATACAGCGAGAGAGTCGTGTCTAAAGGTCATATCATCTGTGACAATATGTGGAAATGACAAGTAGCACCTCTGCTGAACATCTTCATGCCTCAGAAAATCAGCCTATTCACAAACACGACTGAGTGATGAAATAGGTTGATCCGTGATGCCCTACGAAGCCAAAGAGCAGTAACTGTGTGAGTAGTCAGATTTCCCTGCTGTTTACTACTACTACTACTACTACTACTACTACTACTACTACTACTACTACTACTACAATGCAATTTATCATTGGCTAGTTTCTGATGCAATGCTTATGCAGGACAGCCTACAGCATTTATACTATACTACTATAGTAAAATGCTTCAGTCAAAACATATAAAAGGTAAAAGTATACAAAAACCGACTTAGTTACAGTAAGTAAATGTAATTTGTTACCTCCACCCTTGACTATTACTACTACTACTACTACTGCCAGTACAACTACTACAACCACTACTACAACTACTACTGCTACTGGCAGTATAACTACTACTACTGCTGCTACCGCTGCTGATACTACGAGGCCAAATCTATATTCCTGTGTCTGTACATACATGAGAGGCCTTGTGTAATCCAATCAGATGATGATAACTCAGTGACTTTGATAAGTTACTGAGCTGGCGGTGAGAAGGAGATAAAGCAGCGTTTAGGAAAGGAGCCCTTCGGAGATGTACTGCACAACGGTTATGTTAATGATTCATGTTATCTTTATCTCTGACCTGCTCCCCGGTCACAGAGATCCCAGACTTGCACATACACAGCAGGTTCCAGTAGGCCACTAGAGCCATGAAAATCTAGCTCTGCAGTGGGCAGGGCATATAGACCCGATCCCTCTTGATGTATACCCATGCCAGGTCTAGGGCATGAGGGTGATTACTGCTGATCAATACCCATGTTGATTGGAGTTTGGCCTTGATGTTAACTTTACCCATTTTGATTCATTACCCAAGTGAAATGGAACTACGCAATCAGGGACCGAACATAAAAATGGAAAATCCACCCTAAATGAGAAATCACATAATTATGCTATCGGTTTAATCTTGGACAGTTCAATCAATATCGTTTATGACCTGTAAGCGTCTCCCAGAGGACCAACGCTCTAATCTCTGAATTGAAAAGTGACTCTGGAGTCAAAGAGTGTTTGCTTGAGCTTTTACATCTGAAATGGCTTTAATTCATCACAGTGCAGAAAACGGTGTCTTTTCCCTAATGATTCTGGACAGCCGCCTGGCAGCCTGGCCGGCTAGCTGGCATCTCCAATGTCCCACTTTTTAATTCTGGCTAATGTGGACAGTTTTATATTAATCCAAACTGAACGTTACTCGCTTTTTGCATTTTACATTTCAGGCATTTAGCTGCTGCTCTCCTCGAGAGTGACTGATGACGAGAGCAGCAGTACACTTGTTAGCTGACTATTAAAGTTAATTTGCATCCTTAAATAAAGAATAAAAAATGAGATTTGGAAATGTGAACATTTGGAAAAAAATGGACATCAAGTCAGAGAGAGCGAGAGAGAGAGAGAGAGAGAGAGAGAGAGAGAGCATTATATTCCATACCCCTCTTTTGGACCACTCTTATTTTGCTTTGCTGTATTTCATGTTGTTATCTTAGACAGACAGACAGACAGACAGATATCTAGATATCTCTGGCAGCTAAATATGTATCTCCCAGCCTGAGGGAATCACAACGATTAAATCCATAAAAGTACTGCATCAGAATGAAATACCACCTGTATATATGAGCCTGTATGAACCTGTTTGTGTATTTAATATATTGTATGTATATATGATTTTTCTGTAAAATGCTTTGGCAACAACATGTTTTTGTTCATGGCGATAAAGCTTATTTGAATTGAATGGTGTTTTACACATCACCATAACAGTGCTGCCACCTAGTGTAAACTTAGTGCTATTGCTGTGATCTTTGCTGGACTCCGACTCCTAGGGAGAGCAGCAATGGCAGACTTTTCTCCTTTTGTATTTGATCTGTCTGACTGTAGACTGAGGGAGGTCCAAGTCTTTAGAAATGCTGGTGTAGCCTTTCCAGCCTGTTGAGTCTCAACAACTCTCCTCCGGAGGTCCTCTGACATTTCTGTTGACATATTTCACTTTGTTGGAGCGCAGACTCTGTTGGTAGCCAAACTTTGTGCTGTGTTTATATGACAGGACTCCTCTAACCCACACCTGAATGTGATCACATCGATTGGATCACCTGACTTCAACTACTCCTTTCATAGAAGTCATTATCCTGGAGGTTCACATGCTTTTTCCAGCTGAGGCTGTTAATGTTTGAACAATATGCTCAATAAAAACATGTAAATCACATTGTGTTTATCTATTTTTATGACTTACATGAAGATCAGACCATATTTCAGGAGCCATTTGTGCAGCAATTCAGGTAATTCAAAAGGTTCACACTTTTTCTCGCAACGGTATCTGTCTTGTTTTCTCTCGTGTGTCTACGCCTCGCGGCTTTGAGAAGAACATCCAAGAATATATTAACATTCATACAAACACACAGGAAAGACACAGAGACTTGATTCCTTTTTTTTGCTTATTTTTAATTCTTTGAAGTCTTTGTTGTTTTTACATCACCGTCCACGGGATTTGACACTTTCCATAGTGAGCAAGCATCCCCGGAAACCCCACAGCCACCAAGACAAATACCATCACACAGCTTTTACTTTCACAAAGGGAAAGGCTTACAGAGGGGACAACGTTCAGGGGCAAGGTGTTCAACAGCGTTAGCAGCCTCAGAACTGAAGCTCATCTCAGTCCGCAGCACTTTGCGTACATATCACACATTAGCGTGGCATAGAAAAAGCATCCAAGCTGACGGAGCAAATAGGAGTATATATATGTGTGTGTGTGTGTGTGTGTGTGTGTGTGTGTGTAATTGCCATCATAGGAAGCCTGTGCTGTTCTTTCAACTGACAGATTCCTTTTAAGCAGCAGAGGCCTCTGGATCCCACACAGCTCACCAAACGCTTACATAAAAGTGATGCAACACTGTCACAGGGTAATTATGAAAGTGTGTGTGTGTGTGTGTGTGTATACATTGTGTGTGTGTGTGTGTGTGCAAAGTTGTTCTAATAGCACCAGGTCAGGAGGGGTTGCTAATGGTAACTTCCAATCTGACAAGCGTTGCCATGACAAACAAAAAGCAGAACCCAGGGTGAGTGGAGGGCCGTGTCGTCACGGCAACACCAGAAACAATGGAAGAGCCAGGAAGAGAAAGAGAGAGAGAGAGAGAGAGAGAGAGAGAGAGAGAGGGGGAGACAGATAGAAAGGAACTGAATGGAAGGAGTGACGTGGAAAATACAAGATGCATACTTTTAGTCTCAGGAGAGCTCTCTCTCCTTGCTGCCAAATCGTATTTGTGCTTGAGGAGGAGTTTCCCCCGCCTCCTTTCCTGCCTAAAGTAAGTGTGTGTGAAGTTCTGGCTATAGGAGTAATAGGAGATTACACTGTTCAGACCTGCGCTCCCCCCTCCATCTGAGAGATATGCATTCAGGACATCAACATCAAGCAAGCAAATGGGACACTCATGCGGAAGAGATGCTAAATACACCAGGGTTTCACCTTAGCGTAACAAGCTGCGTAGTCAAAGGGAGCTAGTATGGTTAGCTGCTGATCCTAAAGTATACTCGTGATGATAACGGTCAAAAAAAAATATGATCACCAAAAATATCTCAAGGGAAAATAATGGAAAAGTCAAGAGGCGAAGGTAGACCAAAGTGAGTCTGCAAATGTGGACATGCTAGCCAGGTAGGCTACGAATTCCCAGTCCTGACTCGAGTAAAACCTTGAAGCTTGTTGTGTGTGGTGATGTGAACGTTACCATGGAGATTAGGTTTCCATTTCCCGTTGCTATCTTATCTCATTTCTGAACGCTTGAGAGACGTGCATTTGTTCATTCCCCCTGCTTTGGATTCCTTAAATACATATACCATTACCAACACCGACTGACTTTGCCTTCTATAGAGAACTGAACGAAGCCTGGAAAACTGGGGATGCAAACCACAAAGCACAGAGCTGGAAGGACACTCAGACACTACTTGTTCCGTGTGTGTGTGTGTGTGTGTGTGTGTGTGTGTGTGTGTGTGTGTGTGTGTGGTGTGTGTGTGTCAGACCTGACTATGTGTACATCAGGGTGAGTGTGTTGCTCCGTGTTGAGTCATGGGGAGAGGGAAAAAAAAAAAAAAAGGCAAAGACTGCAGAAGAACGGTGACTTGTGGCCAAGATCTCGTTAACATAAGAGCGAAGAAAGAAAAACAGTTGGAGGTCTGCTCGGCGTAATGAAAACCAGACCACGCCAAAGAGGAACGAGAGCGTTTGACCGCCCCGGCGTTGCCCCGAGACAAAACGTCTGAGACAGGGAGAGTGCTGTACAAGAACCTGCTGTGTGTCCCATCCCTCACACATCAACACTGCACACTAGTCAGAAGTACATTAGCTCATGTCTACTTTCAAGCATAAATCAATAGTGCTCAGCCCTTAGGCACCTAGATACAGAATGACACGAAAAAGCAGTTTGACGACGGTTAAAAACTCTAGATTAGAACATTTCAAGATATCAAGCGTTTTTTTGTCTTTACAGGGGCGCTACCTATAGAATAGGCCCTATGAAAGCGCAAAATCTGGCACCTTTGAATCGGTTAATCCTGGCTATTTTACATCTTTTACATCTTACACCCTTCACTTCACCTCAATAAGAACAATAAAACAAAATCAAACTATCAGTACAACTTCTGTGGGTTCAGGCACATAAACAGTATAAAGGAAAGAAGGATTGGATGCGTATAAAAGAGTCACCTTGGAGAAGATAAAACATTCACTACTACTATGTGTAAATGCACTGGTCGGTGATGGACGGGTCGCAATGGGGACAGCTGTCAATCAAATGTATGGATCTTCAGGATCCACCGGAATGCAAACAAAATGGGAGTAGCTGCTCAGTGGATGGATTCCCAACACTAAACGTGACCACCTCTCTACAAGGACGACATTAAGGAGGGGGGATAAGGCAAGGAGAGGTTGGGTTTGACATGACAGCAAGTAATATTTTCTCTCTCCTCCCCAAATCGTTTCTTCTGGTCACCCTTTTCCCGCTCAGCGATGGCCTAGCCCGCGGAGAAGTTGTCACAGACTCTGTTTAGTACCTTGCCGAGGGTCCTTCTGCTCTCCAGGACATCCCCACCGACTCGCAAGCTTCTAAGGCTAAGCTGCCAAATATGGAGTATGGTTTTTCACTTATGTACCTTAGCAAAGCCATGGGTGGGATAACATTAGATGAGCGCCAGTGCAGGAGAGAGTCCAACCCAAATCTCGAGGCCTTCCTCTTGGCAGCTAATCGATATAGATTGATCGTAGCGGTGGTGTGTGACAGATGGAAAGCGAAGCTATTAAAAAGTCACGGATCGTGAACTGCTTGGGGGAAGTATTATATACTCATCAGCTGCATCAACCGTGAAACCGTGTTAAAGTACAAGCAACCTACAGTCGTACATATTTAACTTAAAAAAACCAATACTGCTTTTGTACCCATGCTTCATTTACCCTACACCCAAAATGGAAGGAATGGATGGAAATAGAATGGACATCCTCTACGAAAATCCTTCTGTTCTTAACTGTATTAACTCTGTTCAGTTTAGTCTCACTTGACCCCTCTAGTACAACGACGAAACAAAACAAATCATAAAAAGGATACATTGCAGGGAGAAAGTACAGTATAAAAAACTAAATAATACAGTCAAAAGTGCTCAAATAAGGAGTGTTGCCATTTTTTTCTCTTTTTTTTCTTCATACGAGGCAGATCTCTTTTTTTTTTTTCTAGGTGTCTCCTCTAGGATGGGGGGTGTTGGGGATGGGGGGAGTGGGGAGCGCGACGGAGGTGAGAGCTTGAGGCTGAGGGGGTGGCCCGATCAGGTACTGCGGAGGGTTTGGCTCCTGATGTGGGCGTGGGTTTCGCGGCCCCTCAGTTCCTGATGACCCTCCCTCCTCAAACCCTCGTTTCTCCCCCATTGGCCGATGGCAGAGGTCTAACCCAGGCTGGTGATGTTGGCTCGACCACCGGGTGGCGCCACAATGCGCTGGGTGTTTCGGCGAGGAATGTTGTCGTCGACCTGAGCACCTGGGTGTTCAAAGGCAAAGTCAGTATTTCACACGTGGGATCTTTATCTTATTGATTTGTCATCAACACGGAATAATAGTAACAGATGTGGCCTCACGTCTCCACCGACCTGATAGGCTGAAGCCAGACTGGTGCAGGTTTCGGACAGGCTGGGCAGGCTGCTTGGCAGGTGAGGTCTTGGCGGAGGAGGCGGGAGTCATGGTTTTAGGGGTGACTGACACCTCACACACTGGCCCATCGTAGAGTCCCCTGGGTACGCCCCTCAGCTCAGCCAGCTGCAGGAACAGGAAAGAGCCACAACAAGTCATGGAAAAGAAAACTAACAAGTCAACATGTCACCACGGATGACGCAATCACCTCTTGGAACAATCAGTACCAAGAGGCATCATCTCTCCACGTTTCAGCAAAATCAGTGGTGTAGCAGTTACGGCCTTTCAGGTTAAGAAATTGTCACCTTTAATTATAGCGCCACCATCAGACCAATCAGTGTATTTTCTTTTTACACCAGAAATAATATTACATTTAGACCCCATTGGGCCAATCGGTGTCATTTGTAAGGACAGCTGGTTGTGTGTAGCAAGTTTTGTTAAAATCGGACTTACAGTGTAAGAGTTTTTAACGTTTTGAGCTTTAAGTATAGCACCCTCTACAGGCCAATTAGTGTGATTTTTGTAAACACTAAAATGCCAAAGATGATGCCAAAATGCATCATCCCTCCAAGTTTCCTCAGAATCTGACCAGTGGTGCCTGAAATATCAATTTTTAGTTAGATCAAGTCTTTTTTTCAAGTCAAGTTTGACGGACAGACGGACAAACGGATGGACACAGCCTGATCTATAGGCCCCGCCCACCCCCACCCGATTTCATTGAGTGGGGGGACAATAATCCCATCAAATACAAAACAACTGAAACAATAACGTCACAAGACCGAGGGCGAAGGAACTTCACACAGAGAGGCAACAATAGAAATCAGCGGGCTGTCACATGTTGACACGCGGTACATGAATAACAGCACCCAGGGCGACACATTGGCTCCAGCTGTTGGATGACATTGTCAATGTCAAGACTAAATACAGATGTGAGTGGAAAAGCAGCACGTACCCTGCTGCGGGCTTTTATCCTCTTGTAGACGTAGTCGGGGAAGGGTTTGCGGGCCACGTAGCGTCCCGAACCCTCCGTGGTGTGGAGGTTCCCTTCCTCCAGGACGATCTTGCCCTGGCTGATCACCACCAGCGGCCCGCCACGCACCTCTGTGCCCTCGAAGATGTTGTACTCCACATTCTGGGTGGAAAACAGTCAATGAAAAGGAAGTTAAACTGTGAACACCCACCGATACAGACAACAACAAGAAACATCTCAAGAGGATTAATCTATCTATAGAGACATTTCACACTGCCATAGGTGAGTAAATTGAGTTTAGGTGGGTTTCCTCTCCACTATATAGAGGAAGTGTATGAGGAGGCTTTCGTCTTTCACCTCAGTGTTTAGCTTCCTGTATCCGTTGATGTGATCTCACTGGTTTAGTGCACTATGGGGGACGTCTCGCTGTAGCTGCAGACCCGGCGGACCGATTTAACTCACATTAAGTCATAAGTGCTCCCTCCGGTTTTTAACGCTGATAAAGATAAAATAGCTAAATCTCGTCACGGGGAGAGTATCCGTTTTCAGTTTTCAGAGGCCAGGCCACAGGATGGAGTAGGGTCGTTAGAGAGGTGTGTGTGTGTGTGTTTGGGTGTGTGTGTGTGTGTGTGTGTTTGGGTACTGTATGACCACTATGGAAGCTGTATGACCACTATGGAAGCTGTATGACCACGCTCCTAAATGCTACTGGAGCTAAGGCTGAGGTCATGGCAATCTGGTGGGCTCTGCAAGCCTGCAATGAGGTCACCAGTAGGCTGGGCATCTTAAGACACACACACACACACACACACACACACACACACACACACACACACTCACACATGCACTCTCCAAATGAGCAATTTCTCCCATGAAGTCCATCATTTCCTGACCGAGCGGAATGAAAGAAACCAAAGAACAAGTCGGGCTTAAGCAATTAGATTTCAATAACACACACGTTAATAGTGTCTCTCTCTCTCTCTCTCTCTCTCTCTCTGTCACACACACACACACACACACACTAACACAGTAATTTGCCTGCTAACAATCAGAAACAATATGTTCCAGTTCTCTGGCAGATGTGAGGCTGACATCACTCCCCTGAGTCAGTGTGAGGTCCACACCCTGTTGCTGTAGTTTTACACCAATCATGTTCAGCAGTCAAACGGCCATAAAGAGAGAGAGTCAGTCAAAAGGTGCATCTATAAACCAATCATTCAGCTGAATTGAATTATTTCTTATTTTGATGGATATTTTGGATATTTTGATTCAAGCAATTGTGTCATCGTGTCGTGTTTTGATTGGATTGGATCTGTGCTCATGACACCGTGTTGCTGCTACCTGTGCTACCTTTTATAGACTGTGAAGATAAGAGGCCTTGCTTTTCCCAAACTATAAATATTATGGATTATGAGATTACGAGTGATGATCATACCGAGTTGTGGCTCTTGGCGGAGATAATCTTGATGACGTCCGGGTCCCACAGCACCAGGTCGGCATCCGAACCCACAGCGATGCGACCCTTGCGGGGGTACAGGTTGAAGACCTTGGCGGCGTTGGTGCTGGTCACCGCCACAAACTGGTTCTCATCCATCTTACCCGTCACCTGAAATAGACCGCGGGTGAGAATGAGAAGAGAAAAGAAGTAGCGCACACGAAGAGTTCATTCATATAAAAGAAAGTTCATCAGCAAAGTTAATTGTTCAACCAAAGAAGTTACTTATTATTCTTTAAAAAGCACCAAACCTGCTGTGATTTTTTTTGCTGTCAATCATTTTGTAAGAGAAGGTGTCGCTTTTTTCAAACGGCGTACAAAGAGAAACCATAATTTATTGCTCTGCATGACATTTACAATCACATTTAGACATCTAGCTGGCGCTCTTATCCAGAACAGCTTACAATCAGTGAGCTAGCAGGGGTTCAGATAAATGGCTGCTGATGGACACACACTGACTACTGCAGAGATGGAACCTGTGATTATTTCTTTTATATTTGAAAGAGTCTAAATGTACACACCACACACTTGTCCCAGATGAGGGACATCCTTTCCTCGGTGCCGTTGACGCCCTCAGGGATCAAGGTGAAGTCGTCCTTGCCCACGGCGCGCTGGGCGGTGTTGAAGGTGCAATGCGCACTGCCCGTCACCTGCAGGTCACCACTACAGAGGGGCGCAGGAAGAAAGGGTTAATTTAATGCTTCTGCATGAAGTGTTTTGATGTTTTTTTACCACACACCTGTATCACATTACATCATCTACTGTGGGCTTCCCTTTAGAAATGAGTGGAATAAGTGCAATCACTGGAGAATCAATCGCATCCACACCTTGAAACTCTCCTGTTCCCCGTTTGAAAACCTCTGACTATCTTATAGAAAAAGTACTAGTACCACAAAAATCAATATTGTATTTGTCACTACAATATATCTCCTGTGTGGATGTTTGGAATATCCTCCTACCAGGAGAGCAGGGAGTTGAGATAGTCCGGCGTGGTTGGGTCCGGGCTCAGGGGAGGGGAAGTGACATAGGCAGCAGCCTTGGCCCAGTTCTTGCTCCAGTAGTGTGAGCCGTCTGTTCCCAGGCTTGCAGTGATTGGCTCCCCGAAGACCACAGTGCCTGCAAGTCCAATCCCATTACAATTAAAGATACTATCCTCTTGGAGTTTTGTGCATGCATGTCATCCAAAGACAAAGAGTCTCTCAACTGACAATGAATGGGAGAAGGATTCAGTTAGAGTTAGTACCTCATAAGTGCATTGTAAAAGTGTACATGTACTCTTGTTTTTATTACCCTTTGTTTTGTTTTCTTTGTTTTCCTCGGTGACAGTCCCATTTGTTAAAAGCACTCCATAAATCAACTTGAGTTTTCTTGAGCATTTAAAGCGATTTTAAGTAACTAAAGGGACATTTTATGGTTCAGAACTGTTGATGCTGGAAGGAAAGAAAGCTCAAAACCTTAAACATACATTCTGGAAGTCCACAAGTGTAGTCTCTAAGTCATTGTCAGTGGAGTAGATTCAGGTTTTGTCTCACATTTTAAAGTCTTGTTTCTCTGGTTTCTAGCTTTGGAAGAGAGTCATGCAAATGGTGACATCACATTGTGCTAGAAATGTTGATTGAATTGTGAAAAGGATCAAAGGAATATTCTGTTTCAGGGTGGATTTGTTTGTTTGTTTGCCTCTCACCCTTCTTCCTGGCCTGGGCGATGACATCGGCGGCACTCTTGCTCATCACCTTGGTGATGTAGAGAGGGCAATTGGTCTGATTGGCCACGGTCACAGAGCGGTTGACAGCCTCTGCTTCCACCTGGAGAAGGGAGAAGTTTCATTGGGCGACCGTGATGGGACATGTGAAAGGGTGGACTAGCAGTAGTTTGAGCCTCTCTGACTGAAGAGCCATACTTCGCCATTCCTCTTCCCGCCATTGACGATGTCCATCCTTCCACTCTTCTTCCTACCACTTCCTAGCCCTGCCTCTCCTCTTCCCATCTTTGAACCATCCAGTTCTCTCAGTCCTATTTCAAACAGCAGCTTTTCCAATCACCAATGAGGATGAAGATTTTTCCTGCTAAGGATCTTTAATGCAGTGTGTAAATTTAATAAATACAGTGTCCAACAATTCTGTCTTGAAAATTACCTCTGAAGATAAAAATATACAGACAGCGACTAACGATTTAAAACCCCTGCAATGTTGGCAGTCATTGAAAAGCATCCTGAAGTAGGAATCACATTCTCTACTTTGCTTCCATAGCTGGATGTTCCTCTCCATGTCATCATGGGTAACAACACTGACTAATGCAAAGGATCTGCTATGAAGAAGTGGCTAAACTCTTTGCCAAGGCAGAGAGAGACCCAAGGCTTAAACGTAAAGATGTCAAACAACATAACATCAGAAGTTGTGATGGTCAAGAGGATCACCACCCTCTTATGAAGGCAGATGTCTTGTCCATTTCCAACTCTGAGAAAACATAACACCTGAGCTAGCCTTTACAAGAGAACTCAGCAGCATCCCTCACATCGCTCACAGAGAAATCTGTACCTTTTTCTTACCTGTCCCAGAGAAATGCTTTAGTTTCCCTGAACCCTTCTCCCAGAGATGTCAGAGTTCCCCTCCTCCCTCCATCCTCCCCCCCTCCCCTCATTCAGGGGAGGAGCTACCACATTTCTCCAGACAGGTCAGTCGGGTCCCTTCCCCGAAACTATATCCACAGTTGTCCAATTCTTCCACCACATTTCCAGAAATAACCAGTCCCTCCCTCACACCAGATCCAGAGTTTCCAAGTCCCAAGTTGGTCTATCAACTTTCCTCAACTTAACAGTTTGAGGTGTTGTATTTTGCTGACCAAATATGGTGTCTGGATTTCGCTGATGAACCAACATTGTTTGCATTTGGGCAATTTTGGCCACAGAGGGACATCAGTGGTCTGTTCAGTGGACTTTCAAGCCTTTAATGGTATTTTTTATGTATCAATAGATGCAAGTTTCCATTCATTACAGCTGATGTTTGTCTTATTCACTGCCCTTAGTAACCTTTTTAAAAATTGTGCTTTGTGTGAATTCATTCACTGCTGACAGAGTAATCACAGAAGAGAGCGAGTATGATTAATGGAGGGAAATTTGGGAATGCCGACACCCGATCCTACCTCCTCAGGACGGCTCAACGCGTGTCCCTCAGGCCCCGTGATACCCTGCTCCAGGATCCTATGCTGCTCCTACACACACACACACACACACACACACACACACGCATGCACACACGCATGCACACAAACACATCACCATGGAGATGCAAGATGTTGAGTCATGTGCAGGTGCAGCTCACGTCCCACATGACCAGCCTTGGCAGAGAAAACTAACCATAGTCATTTGGTTACTGTTGGCTATGGAGAGCCCGGTATCGACCACCTCATGGTGACTGTGGAGAAAACGACGTGTCATAGCTTTTACAGTGCTTTACAAAGTACAGACAGCCTGACAGCCTGACAGCCTGACAGCGTTTTGTGGTTGACACGTCAATTAACGATGTGCTGGAGCTCTATTGGAGGGCTCTATTTTCCATTGCTTTCATCCAGTACTCATGTGTGTATTCATCTACAGAAAGCTTCAGCATGATCCCTCCTAGTCTCGCTTAGGATGTCGGGTGTATGAAGTGTCGTACCTCGGCGACAATGTCTCCGTTCTCGGCATGAACCTGGGCGATGGCTCCTAGGTCACGGATCACGCTGAACACCTCATACACCTGCAGCCAGGAGGAAGACACAGTTACCATGTAGGATTACACCAACATCACTCTTCACTGCCAATGTACAAATGATGTAGAGACCAACACTGGCTATGCATCTTTATAAAATGACGTTCTTACACGTTCTAACTTCTTAGGTGTGGGAAAAAGAGCCTGGAAATAAAGTTGCTTTTCTTTTTCTTGGTATCTGATTTTAGTATTAAGAAAATTCTTAGATGAGAAACCCAATTTTAGCCTTTATCAGGTTGATATTCAATACCAGTATCTGTTTTGGACAGTGGACACCACACTCACTATCAGACCAACGTACCTATTTCGTTTTTTTTGTAGCATATGAGACGTAAAGCTCAGTTTTGGACCAGGGGAAATGATGTGAAATTGACTTTTCATTGTCAAAGGCTCTCCAGATTGTTACGACCGGGGCCTACTCCTGCGGTGAAACGAATTCTGCACTCTCAATTTCACACACAATATGTCAATCTCCCACACTCTGATAACTTCAGTAACACCAACGGTTGCACAGCGTGAGGGAAGCTGACATCTTGAATGAGTCAACATCTCCCGACTGCCAAAGACGCCACAATAAAGCGCCGTCAAACGTTTGGCGTGTGGGAGCGCAGCGATATACTTTGGCTGCACTGCCCGCCCCGTGCATTCCCGACACAGGTGCAAAGAGACCAACGCAGATCGGGTTTTTCAAAAGAGCTTTCAAGTGGGATTAATTCATTTCACCGTGAGTCAGAAAATGAGATGTGGCTTTCACGAATCCTTTCACTCTCCCAAGAGAAACACGCAGGCAATCACTACTGCAGGCCTCCCTAACCTTCTGGCCCAGAAACAGACTAACTGACACACAGTGCTGAAATCAAGGCTATGATGTTATGTCATACAACATACATCTGGAGCGATGCACTTCCAGGTCAGAGTACACATGGGACATATGGGTACATGCAGGGTACCAGCCTCTCTTTCTACCTTATTACTTCTTACCATTTTACAGTCTGTGGACAGCAGTGACAGATAAAGGCGTAACGTGGCATGACAAGCTAGCAAAAAATACAAAATGAATTCGGTGCAACATGTTAGGTTGGATGGGAATCTACGAGCTAGGAACCAAGAGTGTTTTTTTCACCCCTCTAGACTGTATCAATCCATTCACAATCAAATGGTACAAAGCCAGCAGAGGAGAAGCCCTACCTGAGAGTCAGTAAGTTGGAAAACATCCTTATAAGCCAGATAGACAAGGAAAGAGTTGACACCTGAGGAACACAAGTTGTCATCGTCAAACCGTGAAGGAAAAAGGGGATGAGACAGAAAAAGAGACAAAGAGCTTGATCATGAAGTCCTAATAATAGAGCGACTTTAACTCTGAGAAAATGTGATTGGCCTAAAAACAAATTGACTGTTCTAAATCTGAGTGAGGCGTGGCCATACCATGATCTGAGAGAAAAAAGGCTGTAAATATTGTATTAAAGCTGCACTAGGAGAGATTTTGTCATGTAAAAATACACCCGTCTTATTGGCCTAAGTCACACAGTGGGGCTGCAACAGAGACGAGCGTCCCATCCCCGCTAAAGGAGACGCTGTAGGTTCACCCTATTTTCCCAGATGAAAGTCTAGCCTTGAGGTACAGGGAGCGATGAATTGAAATGTAAGTGCAAAATATAAACTGTCTCCTTAACGTCAGATTTGTTGCCTCTCTCTTTTGGTATCCTTGCATTTAAAGGAATCCCAGACTGGCCGGTTTGCTAAACATGAGCGTCATGTGTGCAGTTTACAGGTTATATGATTTCTGGGTATTGAAGTATTGAACAGTTGATTATTTCTGGGTATTGAACAGTTACCTCTTGCTGCCATTTGGGGCCGCCAACAACATGCAACATGGCTAGTGCAGCTTTAAACGTGTACTCTACGAGTCTGTGTAGGCAGAGAGGCTGAGTTAGACGGGGCCATACCGTGGTCCTTGACAAGGGCCTCCATATCTTCCTGGATGCCCTTGTGCCACTCGGTGATGTCCACATGCAGGGAGTAGTCGCAGCAGGACTTGCTGTCAGCCCACTCACGCCACTGTTCGAAGGCAGACATCAGACTGACGCCGAGCTCAGGTACCACGTGGTCAACTAGACAAACACACACACACACACAGTTAGCAACTCAGCGACTCTGCAGTCCGCTGACATTTCAGTCACCAAGCTGACAGTTACCCAACTCCAGGCCCGTTTGACCCAGTTTGGGTTCTGTGGACTCTGCAGAGGTCAGCATTTCGCCTGAGGTGACAAGTGTCGGTCTGCTGTGGGTGGCAGCGAAGGCCAGTGCAGAGTCTATGGCATCTATCTATCTATCTATCTATCTATCTATCTATCTATCTGTCTATCTATCTATCTATCTATCTATCTATCTATCTATCTATCTATCTATCTATCTATCTATCTATCTATCTCTCTATCTATCTATCTATCTATCTATCTATCTATCTATCTGTCTATCTATCTGTCTGTCTGTCTCTCTGTCTGTCTGTCTGTCTGTCTGTCTGTCTGTCTTAGATAACAACACGAAATCAGCATCAAACAGTAATAGGATACAGCAAAGCAAAATAAGAGTGGACCAAAAGAGAGATGTGAAATGTAATGCAACCCATATTTACAACACCAGAAGAATATTACTTAAAACTACAAGAATGAAAAGTATGAAATATATGAACACCAGCATGTACACAGGGTGTGGAAAATCAAATGTTCTGCAGTATATGTCTCTCTAAAGGAAAAGTGAGTTAGCTCTGCAGGGTGGCCCTTTCCTGGCCCTTTCCTGGCCCTTTCCTGGCCCTTTCCTGGCCCTTTCCTGGCCCCGTCTGTACAGCAGTCAGCACCTTGTGGCCCCGAGGTTTCACTGCATCCAGACAGCAGATGGATGGTTTTACATCCTTGGCACTGTCACGGAGAGGCCTGGCATCGCTCCCCTAGTACTCATTAAGATACTTTCAATTAAACCCATACAGTGAAGGAATAGTCACAGTAGGGAAAAAATAGCGGGGTCAGGTTGGGTTCGCTAACGATGGGACTCAATTCCATCATGGATCACAACCAATAGCGTTTTTTAAGGCAAACGACTTACTGATCATGGTGGTGCCGCCTGCCAACGCGGCGCGGGTGCCCTGGTAGAAGTCATCAGCCGATATCATGCCCCGATCGGGCATCTGGAAACGCGTGTGCACGTCGATACCCCCCGGCATCAGCATGCGCCCGTGGGCATCGATGATTTTTACCCCACCGGGCACAATGAGGTTTTCCCCAATTTGTCTGACAGAGAGAGAGAGAGAGAGAGAGAGAGAGAGAGAGAGAGAGAGAGAATGGAGGGAGAGGGTTGGGAAAAACAGACACAGGTCATATTATAACTTGAACATAATCAAAAGCAGAATGAAAAAAAAAAGTGTTTGTGTTCAGAAGTCAACACCAACAGTTCAGCTCCAATAAACCGATAAACTCACTTGATGACTCCATCCTCCATGTAGATGTCAGCACAGAAGGACTGGTCATCATTCACAATCCTCGCCCCTTTGATCAGGAGACGGTCGCTCTGGAGGACAATAAAAGAGGATTAGTTTATCCTCACATTGAACATTTCCATCAGGAAAAGCAAACGCCGCAATGTTGGAACCAGCCGCCACCACACAACTTAACACGCAACCAACGGTCCGGGTTTTTATGGAACGCTATTAAAAGCAAGCTTACGAGGGTGAGTATCCTATTTGGCACAAGTGGATATGGGATTAAGTGCATTCGATAAAAGTCACTTTGGAAAACATGACATTCGCACGCAGGCGTAAAGAAAAACACACTTGCAAGAAAAACACAAACGCTCTCCATCCCCCCTTCCAGACTCCAACCCCTCAAAACCTCCTGGGATCTGAGGGATTGCACGCTCACGCTGGCACTCTAGTGATCGGGTAATGTCACAAAGATGTCTGATGTTGCGCCCCGCGGTGTCACGCTGAATTTCAGTGCTCGACCCCCTGTAGGTTACAGCCTGATAAGGGACAGGGTGTCCTACGCCTGTGGGAGGTGGCTGCTGCATTTTGAGCCCCTGCATGGCTGCACACACTCCATCTTCTGATACTGCCCTTGTTTTTACACACACACACACACACACACACATGGCTGCATGGTTGCACACACTCCATCTTCTGATACTGCCCTTGTTTTTACACACACACACACACACACACATATGAACAGGGTCATACACACTCTAATACAAGGATGAGGGTGGGGGTCACGGGCAATGACACAGAGAACAATGCTGTTTGGATCAGCACCAGGTTTCTGTGTGGATGTTTTAACAATGACTGTGTGTGTGTTTTTGTATGTGTAATGGGTGTGTGTGTTTATATTTGAGAGAGATAAAGAGAGAGAGAGGGGGAGGATAGCTAAAGAAAAAATGCAGAGAGGCAGAGAGATAGGAGGGAGAAGAGGAAAAGGCAGGAAGGGACTTAAATAAGGAACAAAGACAGGAGATAGAAAACAGTGGGGGTGGATTGGAGCAGGAGTCTGGGATGGAAACAGAAATATTGCTTTTAGAAAGCTTTAGAAAGCTTCTTGAACACACACACACACACACACACACACACACACACACACACACACACTGTCTGAGTGACTGCAATCCAAGCCCTGGCCTCACATCTTAAACATCGCGATGCGTTATTTCGTTTTTCTGTCTGTATTTACGCCCTTTGTTGCCACGCTAACTTCTCTGTGACAAACCTGTTATAAGCTCTCTATTCACAAATGTGACTTAACTTGACATTTACAGCTCTGAATCAAAAACAACGCCAAACTCCAGAGAGGTGAGCGAGCTCAGCATACGCCGAGGCAAAAAGGGCGCTACAGAAAATGCTCATCATTAATGCTCCGGCTCTGCGTGAACACAATTAGGGGGGAAAATGCTGCTGCTGGTGAAACAATGACACCAGGAACCCCGCCTCTGGACACGCCCCCCTCTGGACACGCCCCCCTCTGGACACGCCCCCCTCAGTCCTCCTCACATGGACGGGCTCGTATCGTAACGGACATGAGAAAGGAGTAATCAGAGCAGGCCATGTAATCAATCATCCATGCCTGCTGTGCTGCTGTGAGTGTGTGGGAGTGTGTGGGAGAGAGGGAGCGAGCCTGCCACCCCCCCCAACCTCCTACCCTGAGCCCCCCCCCTCACCCCCTACTCCCGCTGCCAGACCCCCTGGCAACCCCCCACCCCCCTTGAGTCACCCCAGTGGCTCTGGCGTCCCGTCCAAAAAGGGAGTGGCACAATTCTGGTCACGAGGATTTTGAGCGTCCTCCGCTAACAAAGGCTGCTCTGTTTGAGCTGCTGCTGCTAGCGTGCTTCCCAGCCCTGGCCCTGGCCCCGAGCACGACTGCTGCTTTCCAAAGGCCCTCAAAGGCCCCGCCATGCATGCATGTGCGCTAACAAATAGGGCAGCTCATCTCTACAGGACTCACATCTCTCAGATTTTTTTTTTTTTTTTCACCACGCACATAAACACACATGCAGCACTAACACTAACACTAACACACTGGAAGACTAAACATGATGATAGCGGATGTGATGTATGCTCAGCAGTTGTCCTCTGCGAGGCGTGGCAATGCACCGGCCGTGGTGATGGCACTTGCAAATAGAGCATGTGGTAATCGCTGGTCTATGTGGCTCGGCGGAGGGCCTGGCCCCGCTCCATCCCACCGCGGGCATTTATCCATCCGACAACTGCTTTGAAATGTGCCGTTACATCATGTGGCTCATCGCGACCGTCATTATTACATTACTTAGAGTGCCAGTAGACTTCATATTTTCACACCAATGCAAGACAGACCGGCTAATTGGTCTTTTCAGAAACAATTACTCAAGTTTCTGAGGTGTTTGTGGACGATTCTGTGAGTTTTAGAAGATATTTTCAGTTTTTAGATTTGTCGCAGAAGAGTTATACCCTGGATTAAGGGGAACATTTACGAGTCACGTGTCCCACTTTGTGTAATCACGGAGCGCTTCGAGAGCTAATGGGGTGGGAGAGTATGTCAAGCCTCTTTGATTGTACTGGACCGGTGCCAAACATGACACTGACCTTTCCTCCATGGGAACTATTCACAGGCCCGCAAACAGGAAGTCGACATCACGGGTTCACTGCTGCTAAGCTGCTGCGTTTTCATTCCAGGCTACAATACACAACCTCCCTCATGTATGTTCTGCCTCTTGTCTGCACCAGCATGAACTTTTGACCTTTACAGGCCACTGTTTTGAGACACCCATAGATTTTATCGGTGAATCCAACTATCCTCTTGCCTTCATCCTCACTTATTTCTCTTCCAATCAAATCTCTGCTTTTATTGTCTGAAATTTTGCAACCTTGCTTTTAAATGTCTCATCATTTTAATTTAGCCCGCCTTCGTTTGTTTTCTTTTCTCTCTATTTTATTGTAGTATTGGTCGTGTTTTTATTCTGTGATTTTAATGTTAAGCGTCTTTGGGTTCCTAGAAAAGCGCTATATTAAATTATTATTATTATTGAAGGAAACACTCTTTAAATCTTGAGCAAACGTGATAGAAGTATAATGATGATGGAGTCTGGGAGCATCGGTCTGTTCAAACAACCTGTCAGATCGATCAGCTGTATCGTGTGACACCTGTGGGCTTTAATTTAAGATAACTAATCTATAAAAAAAAGGTGAAAATCCCTTTGCAGAAGAAAAGAGAAGTTTGATGACACGGCACATTGCATTGAGAAGTTTGTGAATTCAGGACTAAATCAGCTTGGGTGCTATGAAAAAAGCTGCCAACATTGGACGTAACCAGGCAACATAATGTGTTGTCATCCAAATGGAAAATAAACTGGGAACACTGAAGTCAGGTGGAGAATCCTGCCAGGTCAGGCATTTCACTAATATGATTTAAATGTGTCCTGCATCGTAGCGTATTAGTCAAAACCCAGTCTGCCACCAAAATCCTCCAGGACCCATCGTCTCCATACGGGTGCAAACATCCATTAGAAAATGAGATGTTCACTATTTGGAAAAAAGGAACACCTACTTTTGCAACAACAAAAAAATGCGCTTTATAGGTGATCGGGTGGAGAGGTGGGTATGCATGATTGGAGAAAATTGAGTGCAGCTACGATGACGTTAAAAACTCCATCTGTGCTGCGGGAGCTCAGTGCTGTTGTAAATAAGAGAATCGCTGAGCAAAACATTTCTGCGTTGATTTATCCACTACCGTTAGAAAATCACGAGCTACTTCCTGGTATGTGAATGCACCGCGCACCAACCCAGGGCTGCTCGTGTGACTTCTCCCTCACTGCCCGGTGTACGAGCCACCCTGGGTTTCCTTTACGCAGGGCTCTTATGTTTGATTTATAGTTGAGTGGTCGTTTGCGGCACCCAGAGAGGGTCTGCAGATGTGCCGTGCACAGCTTGAAAAATGGAACTACAAGCCAAGGGGCCGCAGACGCTGCAGATACGTTCATCGTCTTGTCAGGGTGGGATCTCCGGTGAACACACTACCTCACATCCCTTCTGGCAGTATATACAACTCATCCAAGATGGACGAATTTGAAGTGCTGGTATCTCTATGACCCATCTTCTAGGGATTACTAAAAATGTAACCATGAATTTCGGCAAGTAAACAAAGAGAAAGCTAGCTAAAACAAAAGCAGGACTTGCTCGGCACACCTGGGCACAATCATAGGTTGCAATACTATAAATGAATGCTGCTTGTGCAAGACACAGACAGGAGCGTGCACCGCATGGTACTGTTAGTCAAGCATAAGGGCTCAGTGTGGCCAAAACAGAGCATGCCGTGATTCCCCTAAGCACCGCAACCAACCATCCAATCAACATCCAATAACTGACAGCACAAAATGATGGCACTATATATATGATAGAGGGTAACTTGGCTTGGTAACTGGACCCTCTATATCTTATGGATATTGAGTTTTTCTAACATAGATATCAGTAGTTTTGGATACAACCTCTTATGTCATATCTATTGACATCATCAGACACATTTGTAGTTAGAGGCTTAGATTGATGAAGATGCCACTCATCCTCCTCCTCTGACCTCGCTATGCAAACACTTTTCAAATTCTCCCTCGACTATGAAAAGTTCACTGGCCTCTTGCTCCAGTACAGTCGAGGGGGCGTGGTGATTTTGTTACAGTACCCCACAGTGTCGCCCTTTGTTCAGGTGCTGATTGGTGCTTAAGTACACACTGCATACTTTCTCACACACACACACACACTGCATACTTTCTCTCACTGGTGGCTTTATGAATGGGAAAACCCGGGATTATATTGAGCGCGAAAAAGAAAATGTCAAAAAACAAAACAAAAAAAAAGTGCTTGGCCAGTGGGTGGTTGATTTTAAGAACAGTGAAAATGCTTTGTGTGATGTGTGAACAGACAGCGCCCCGGGCTACTGCGAGCTGGGAGATAACAATGTGAAGCAATGAACAGGAGCACTTTGCCAGGCTGCAGCGGCCATAACAGATCAAACACACACTGACACGGCCCTGGGGATAAGAGAGCTGCCACTAGGGCCAGCTACTATAGGACAGGTAAAGACTACAGGCCCTTCATCCCCTGAGGATTACAGTCAGGGATCCCTGTGCACACGCATTAATCCAGTCTTATTATAGACTATACCTTTCCTTAAGGCGGGCATTAGTGGTGCAGCACAAATCACATCCTTCCTTTTAGCAACAATCTATTTTTGTACTTTTTGTAAATCAGTTTTCATCTGTCTTCATACCCCTTTTGTAAAGAACGGTTAATAAATAGATTTGACTTGACTGGACTTTCATTTCTGTTGCACACCTTGAAATCGTGAGAATCTCGTGGAGCGACTGCAGGTGGTGCATTTGGGAAGGGCATTCATATTTGATGAGAGCTCCCTGAAGTCGCCTCCTGCTACCCTGCCTGCCTGTGCAGCTGACCCCTCTCCATCTGGCCAAGACGGACCACTGCTGCAGTCGGCCCTTTCTGCTATATGGACATTAAGCATCAGCACTCAGCCCCCGACAACTATGTGTGTGTGTGTGTGTGTGTGTGTTAGAGAGAAGGGCAGAGGTGACGAGTGGGTGTGCAACAACAATCACACTTTCCAAATCACATTGCAAATATGTTAGGATGCAAACTCTAAATTTGATTGGACGTAGCAAACACAGAAAGCCCGCCTCTTGTCTCTGCTGCTGCTCGTTGTTCAGGTTATTGAATTCAGCCATTCAATACCGTGACCCTCATTCGTTTCTAATCCAGCCTGTGTTGGTTTAATACGTTTATCCAAGTCTATACACTGAAGCATATTCACTTATATAGTAGCTCAGAGGTTAGAGAAGTGTGTTTACTACCTAAAGGTCACCGGTTCGAGTCCCTGGACACCCTACTTCCTGGCATAAATGGGTGCAGCTGCATTAATTAAATAGAGTTAAATTGAAGCATTTCTGGATAAAAAAGTTCTCACAAAAAACTATTTGACCCCGTTTTTCTCTCATACGCTGTTCAAGAACAGACACAGTCTCTCCATTTAGTTTTGGCTTAATCGCTGTTTGGACTGGTACAGCTAGTAATCCTCTGATCTCTCCACCAACTGCTAGCTCCGTCTCAAGAGCCCTCTCTAGCGTGTTAAGATGAAAATCTGGGGGATTTTCATCATCGGGGACACCATGTGCATGCATGATATCAACACAGTGCAAAATATGTTTTGAATTATTGTTAGAAACACCATGTGTGACTTGTTAAAATCCACTATGTCTGTAAAAACAACAAGGATGAATTCTATGAGTTTAAATCTGAACTAACTAGTGAGACAGGTGATGGTCATTGCTACAGGGGTGTGGCTGCACAGCGCTCGCTAGTTTTCCACTTCGCTGCAAAACCACCTTTTGCTAATTCCAATAAACCATGTTATGATTGGATCTGACTTTCTATTTCAACAGCCCCTCTCTCCCTCTCTCACAACTACATCATGTTATGTAACAGTGAACAGCAGCAGCAGCAGAGAGGGATGTAGATGCAGTAAGCATGCACAGCAGGAGGTCTGCATGAAGCGCACCATCACAGAAGTCTGTGTGTAGTACGTCCGTGCATGGATGGACGTGCATACTTGTGTGCTAAAATTTGTTCTAATAGTGTGTGGACTGAGATCAGTTGTAGGTCGATGTTGCATGATGTCCATGGGGCAGCACTGAGGGCCAGCGCTGCTCTGGTTGTGTCAGCTGGAGTAATCTACCATGATGCCTCTTTTTATCCATACCAACACCACGGGGATGGGCAACTCCACTTAAAGGAACACCGACAGATCTAGCAGAATGGTTTGCATGTCCATTACACTTCCAGGCATCTGGGAGGAGGCATGATGCAAGGTCGAAAGCCCATTTAGACATCTGGCCCATTTGCCTCAGTTCAGCGACTACAGTATAGAAAGCCAGTGACCTCGTTATTGGCCAGTCCGCATCTATGCATCTTCCCTTCATTATATAGTTGAGAGAGAAACATGGAAGGAAATGGGAGCCACTGTTCCCCTCCCTTTCCCTCGCTCCCCCCTCCCTCCCTTCCCCTCCCTATTCTCCACTTTCCATTGAACCACTACCCATAGCAACTCGCCATGATTTCAGCCGGCTCTGGGAAATAATCCAGGCAGCGCTTGCCACTACCCATAGTGACACATTTAATGCGCCCTCAAATGCTTGCCTCTGCACCTCTATAAATAAAAAAAAATCGAACCACATTTTCCAAAGTGGACAGCGGGCATAAAGACAAGAAAATCCACCCAGGCACTGAGCATTGTAGCGGATGGGCGGATGCGGGGAAGCATTTGCCCCACCAGTTGGTGTGCAGTGATACCCGGCTAGACACACCGTGTAACAAAGACCATCGGCGTGAAAATGCTTCAACCCTATAGCCAGGCCTGAGCTGCCTGTTGACGTTAACGCATAAAAAACGACACCGTGGGGACCAGTGCTTTGAAGAGGTAGCTGCAGTAGAAATATGGCTATTGTAAAGCGAATGTTAGCTCGGTTGTATTTGTCCTAGGAGAGGAGCACTTGTCGCAAAAGATGCTCTAAAAAACCACGCGTACAGTCCCCCCACCAACCGCAACCTGCAAAGCCAAACGGGTCTATTTATTTTTTCGATTTTGTACTAGTGATTGCATAGTTTCTGTTTGAGCAGATTTCAAAATAAAGGCCGGTGCTACTGCAAAATGCATTTAAGAGCAACCCGTGCAAACAGGTCCTTGGATTTGCCCAAGAGCGCAGTGGTAAATGTACCATGCCGGCCACTGACATCCTTCCCTTATACCCGCAGCGGATGTGACAAACACGAGGGCTTTTAATTTGATTTCACTTCAGTTACTACAGTATAATATCATCCCAACTCACTGTAATGCGGGGAATGTTCTTCTTGCCCTGATAGCCAGACATCTTCGCCGGTTTATCTTGCTGCGCTGTGGACCGCTATCAATGCAACGGGGTTATTGCGGCTCGTCGGGAGGAAACGCTTGAGGTTGAGGATGATGATAAGAGGAAAATAACAACCGGAATGCTCAAATGTCGATCCTTGGGGTCGAGGGGAGGCCACAATTTTGAAGAATCAAACTCTCGCAACTCCAAATCACGTCCAGCAGCCTCCCGATCTCCGCCGATGCACCAAACCCTTCCCAGACGGACTCAGACAAGAGGGGAGGGAGGAGGGACTGACGGGCCTCTTCTCCATAATAAAACCCACCGTGCATGCGCAGAGCCCCGCCCTGATCCACTGAGGAGAGAGCCACTAATGCTATTGCTCTTGGCGGATTAGGGAAGACAGGGAGCACAGGAAATATCCTGCAAACACCCACTGTCTTCAACACTAATGGACCAACCACACCAAATGAACGTTACACTGCAAAAAATATGCATCTAAAGTAAATTTGTTCACTCTTAAAATCTTATTTTTATTAAAACAAATGAAAAATATCAGCCAATTATCAACTTGTATCAAGAATAATGTTGAATCAAGTGTAATTTTCTTGATACTAGTGGAGTGAACTGCCTCATTGTACCAAGATAGTTTCAAGATAGTGACATTTAATTGTTTTTTAAAAACTTCCTGAAAGTGAAAGTGAAACTGCATAGGAAACAAGTGAATTATGCCACCCCCGGTAGAATTTTTGACTTGTTATGATGGAAATGGTTTGCCATGTGCATGCAAACTCCATAAGTAGGCAACAGCCTACATATGTAGTATGACATGGCCTGTGATATTTAGGTTTAGAAATAACATTTTTAAAGAAAAAAGAAGAGCATAAACAGTGGGCTAACGTCAAAGTAAATACATTTCAGTAGCCTAAAGTTGGGTATAATGAAAGACCTACACTCTACTCCTATAGCAAGTCTAACAATATTTGACAAGCTTATTTTCAAAATGTTAAATATGCCGATATGGGGGAAATCATGACCATCCTTCAATGTAGAGGATCCTGTCTGGGAACATGCCACGTTTGTCAAACATGGACTTTAGTTACCTGCTATAAAAAGTACCACCATTTAATTGGTGCTGTCTATATATTGTAACAGCATCACTTTTTAAAATTATTGCACAAATCTATTAATTTCAACCTATTCTTGTGTAGTTCTGTACTGTACATCATGGAAGTGTAGTACAAACAGATAGAGGTACAGGCATGGCCTAAGAGATAGAGTAAAGAAAGATTATCTACTCTGGATTTTGTTAGCTATTGATACCTACAATCAATTATGTAGGATAACATCACATCATACCACTTGATGGGCGACACTGTAAGCACCTTACAGTATTAGGAGTGCATACATTTTTAATATGGCTGGCATCAGTAGGAATCAAACTACCCAATAAGCGTACCCAGACAATAAAACCTGGATAGCAATACTATAAACAACAACAACAACAATAATATAAAAGAGGAAGTTGACCCTGACATATTCTTTTGAAAGGTTTTCCTGCAAGTCATGCAAGACGCTGATCAGCCACTTGCATCTCCTATTGATCAGCTACACACCCCAAGCCACAGATGTTAAGTAGCCTATGCACAGCGGACGTGGGACATAATGCAGTGCTGCTGCAACCATGTATCACACTACATGTGGATGCAAAGTCGTGTGCGTGTGTTTGTGCATGTGTGTGTATGTCTGCATGTCCCAAACCTGACAGTAATTTATAACCGGGGCAGGGTGGATGACACATGAACACATGAACATTTTAGGCATCTTGCCGATGCTTAATATGTAGACCAACTTCTATTGAGCGAGCAGGGAGGGGTTCAGTGTCTTGCTCAAGGACACTTCAGCAGGACACATGGCTGATAATGGACACACACTCTGCTGCCATCTTGCATCATTAGCTATTGTACAGCAGAAAAGGAAAATCAACATTAATGTGAGCTCCAAATAACAGGAGCCACTCCCTCTGGCAGCCCTGCATGGCGGGCCCTCTACTCTACCGTCATGGTCCATTACATCACAGTGCTTGCTGGGAAATGTAGGCAAAATCAAGTTGTCTGCTAATCAGTGCCTGTAAGCTTTAACAAACTTAAATAGGCTCAGTGAGTGATATGCAGTTTCATGTAAATTGTAAAAATGTAGATAATGCATAGATTTTTGATATCAGGTGAAAGGTTTTTTAGAGAGAGAAAGAAAGAGAGAGAAGACAGAAAGAAAGAAAGAGAACGAAAGAAAGACAGAGATATAGAAAGACAGGCACAAAAATTACCCTTTTATCATCCAGATTTTGTAGGGCTTCTTTCCCTGTGCTCTGCCTTATCTCGACCTTTCTTTGGAAGATGTCGGTCTGTCTGTCAATGACTCGTCCGCCGCTCTTCCCCTTGGTCGCAGAGAGGGTATCAAAGTCCAGCGTTTTGTTATCCGAGGAGCCTTCCACCGGGCAGAACATGCCACAAAATTTCTGCCTGGGCTTGGGGCTGTCAGAGCCCATGGTCTTGAAAAAATCTGGGACTTCCCCGGCGGCCGACATGCTTTGCAGCGAGGGGGCTGTGAGGATCTAATTAGCTGTACAGAGGCACCGCTGCTCGTGATAAGGTCCGTACGCTCGCACAGCCACCGCCTTGCCGGTTTCAAGCGCAGGTGGTCGCACTGTGAATAAACGCCAATCTGTCGGGCTAATGCTGCATGAAAACGCTGCTACTGAAAGGGGGGGACAAATGCACCATACATATATAAGGTCCCGTGCTGGAAACAAAAAGCGTCTCGCACTGTTTTTCCCAGCCTACCTCACTGCTTTACAGAACAGCAAACATTTTGAATGGCTTAAAATTGCTTACTCATGAATCCTAATTCGCTTATAGCTTATAGCCAATAGCCTTGTGCAATTGAACGAGTGAAGTCAGCCTACGGGGATAAAGCTTACAGCCTAACGGTTTTTTTTAAAAGCTGCAAATAATAATAGCGACTATATAGGAGAAGGATATTGCCAGATGAGGGGTTAGACCTGTAGCCTATGTAAACCCGTCCAGTGACTGGTGATGCCAGGAGCGCATCAGAGCTGTCTGTCCGGAAATGATCTGTCCCCTTTTGTCCAAAGTAAAGATTTGTTCTTGGCGTTTAAAGCTCCAATCCCTTACAGTGTACAGTGACCTGCTGGTTTACGGTCAATATCTGCTGGTAGATCTAAATGCAATAGGTGTATGGGCAATCAAGAAGTAGGGCACACCATGACGCTAAATTCACAGCAGGGCGTTGCTGGGTGTGAAGTTTGGGGTCAAAGGGGAAACAACAGCACCTTGGAGAGTTCACAAAGTCACACCCAGTCCAACAATGAAGGGCGCTGTCCTTTCAGCACCACGCATGTGAGCTCCGACATTGAGGTATGTACACATTGTTGCCCTGTCATGGCCCACCACGCACTGTGACAGATTCAGAGAGCTGTCGTGAACACGCTTGCTGCACGTCGTGTTCGGTGCTCTCACTTGAAACATGCTCAGGCTAGGATATGCCATATGGATATTTCATCAGCGACCGTATCTCAGGTGCAGTCTTTTAGCCTACATACTGAAACGCACAGCAATATTCCCCTTCATTAATTCATCCGATTAAAGTTGCATTTCCTCTGCTATTTTATTTTATTTTATTAATTTTTTTTGTTTTTTTTATTACATTTTTGTTTTTACAAATAAGTACCATGCTACATTCTGCAAAATTCAAAATGCACAAAATAAACTGATATAACTGTATTATATCTGTAGGAAACCAAACATTAAACCAAGTGTATTCACCGAAGAACAAAGCCAGCATATTTCATATTTTATGTCTGAACTCAAACATATCACAACAATCTAAAGAGTCTTGAGAAACCTCGGTTAAATAGTTGTTGTAATAGCCTGTTCTTTGCGTTAACATTTACAATTGGATGTGAGATCCAAGACTGAATACCGTCTTAATGACATTGAATACTTGTTTGATGTAGTAGTTTGATCAAATGATCATAGAAAAGTAAAAAATTACCTAACTTTAAGCAACATGCAACAGAGGGGTATGACTGAGTTTTAGTTACAGCTTAGTGAGAAATTCAAACCAAGTAAAATTAGATAAATTAGTTGCAGTTTTAAAGGTCCAATTGATATATTTGGAGGAATTGACAAATAAAAAAGTACCACCCTCTGAGCCATGGTTTCATCTACCATCACTCCTTAATAACCCTCACATCCCTGTGTGCTCGCTCCACCCCTCGACACCCGGTACACTAATGATTGTCTGTTTTTTCTTATCAAAATGCTCAGGTTTGTGCAGGACTCCACCCTCGTGGGCATCATCACCAACCATGATGTCCATGGTGTGCTGCTAAAAACCTGGAGCCGAATTCTCAAAACCCTTTAGATGAGGATTGACTCCCAACACTTCTAGCTATCTTGTCATGGTCATGGGCTCCCAAGCATTCTGGGAGATGTAGTCCCTCCAGCATGACCTGGATCTGCCGTGGGGGTTCCTCCCAGTCTTCCATACAAGTACTCTGACTACTACTGGGACTACAACGAGTACTACTACAATTGCTATGAGCACTACTGTGAGTACTACAATGAGGACGTGTAAAAGAGTAGTACTTTTAGCGCACAATGGCTCCAATCGTCTGACCGAACTAGAGACATCGTACAGGATAGTACTTTTAGGCCGAATCCCAATTCACCCCTTAGCCCTTCCCTTCCGTTTTGCGCGTTCACGTGTAGGGGTAGGGTGTCCCGATTCTTGTTGGGATCGAGGGGTAGGGCGAAGTGCTAGGGCTACATGGCCTCCAAACGAAGGTTTTTCAGGGGCACACTACAAACCGAGGGTTAGGAGAAATCTCCCAGAATGACCTACAAATCAACTGGAAGATCATGGCGAACGCTACACTACCATCAAAGTGAACCACAGATGTAGTATTTTCTTCGTTAATAAAGATTTAAAAAATATAGCAAACCTCTAAAGGGAGGCGCCTGGGGTGCATCTTTACCGGGGGCCCTGAACCACCTCAACTGACCAGAACTGTGAACTGTGCACCAACATCCTCTGTTGGGACAAAGACATCGTCCACCTTGTCAATAAGGCCTGACAGAGGATGTTCTTCCTGCAGCAATACCACAACCAATCCTGGTCGATTTCCATACATCAATAATTAAAAGCATCCTTACTTCCTCCATTGCAATCTGGTCCAGCCCTGCCTCCTCCTGCACCAGGGACAAATACACTGCTGAGCTGGTCGCTGGTTGTCAAGGAACTGCAAGGCACCAGGGCCAAAGATTAGGGCAGGAAACCCTCTTTCAAAAACCTTTCATCCTTCTTACTTGTGTTCAAAATCACCCATCACCTCAAGAGCTTTTTTTAGAGCTGTCATCCTACTTAACCAATCCACATTTGACACCTTTCAGCCTCAGGAATATGTTTTTTTTCCAGTGCTTATAATTAATTGGATTGTATTTTATTCTATACAGTATAACCCTCTCATTGTACACCAGACTAATGCACTGCTCGTCACTCACTACACTTCCCCCACCAACTGCCGCCATATTGTATACCACACTGCTTGCACACAGCCATAAAATATTGAACATTGACTGTATATTATGTAGAGTGATGTATATATATATATATACAGGCTGCTGTCCTTGTGCATCTACTGCATATGTGTTCTGCAACGCCCCTTTAACAACGTACAGTATGTGAGGTTCTGCAAACCTTTCACCATGAGTCATGCACAGTGAAACTCTACCTTCTGAACATTTGTTGTGCTTGGGGATTAGCATGATGTAGTGACACCAAAGATGATGAGGATCAAGATGTCTGACCTAAGGATGCAAGGTGGTGACACAATCTAACCCTAACCCTGCACACCTTCAGGTCAAGGTGGGCTGTGTTTGGTTCTTCTGTCAAGTCAGTTGTTTGATCAAAACCTCAAAAATGTGGAAAAAGTTGAAAAAGGAAAGGAAGTATTAATGTATAGATTAACAGATTATTCACACTGACAAGCGCCGTTGTACATTTCCAACTACAAGCAACAATTACAAGCATTCTTAGGGTTTGTAACGTCTATGGACTCTCTTATGATCTCTTTGGCTACACCTACAGTTTTAATGTAATGGCTGCAACCACACCACTTTCAAACAGTAACCCTATTACCCCTGATCAGGCATAAATGAATGTAAATGCACATATTACAATTTTGAGTTGTCTTTCATTTGAATCCTAATATTTCACTTTTTTTAAATTGAAATCAACATATTCAATAGCATTGAGTTGAGTTCATTTATATTTTTAGTTAGTTTTCTGGTTTACAGTGAATAGATGACTGACATGCAAACAACGTTAGTGATCAAGGTGATGGATGGCTACTAGGCAATGGGAACAGTCAGAGTTACTGGTCACACACTGGTTAATGGTTAAGTCTGGGCACACTACAGACAAAACCTCTGCTGCACAAGCGGCCATGGAATAATTTTGCACTGAGCCCATGTAGGCCCAGTTTCCATAACAACGTGCAGGGCAGCAAATGGCTTTGCTGCTACTATTTCCTCTCCCAGAGGCCAGTGTGTGGGTGGGCCGCTCTGCAAGAGAGAAGACAATGTCTGATTCGCTCACTGAATGTCAAAGGTGGATTTCAAAGTAAAAGTGTTGAAGGTGCGGCCACACCCAAGATTGACCGTGAACTGACAAAAAACAACCCTCACTAGACTGACGTTCATTTCAGAAAATAAATAAATAAATAAAACAAATCTCTGTGACGAGAACAGAGACAAGGCAGTGTTAGATAATTGGAGAGGAAAGTTGGCAGCGTGCCCAATAAACAGTTGGAGCAGGGGGGACGTGTCTGGTCTCTGGGCTTTCCAGACCACTATGCAGGAAGGGCACGGTCCTGGCATTCAGCGGCAGATGTAGAGCAAGTTGTTAGATCAGTCGTATGCATGTTGTGTTTCAAGATACACCGCAATTTGTTCGATTTGGGAATCACACAGTACATGTAACAGGGTAACAGCAACTTGAAAACACACTGTAGTCATTTTATACAACATGAAATAATGAAACATTGCTGTAGATGATAATAATAATGCAACTACTACTACGGTTTGTAAATCAGAACAAAGTGATTTTATAGTCCATTGATTTTGAAGGCAAAGGAATCCATAAGAAACTAATAATGAGGATACATTACTGAGTTGGTGTAATTGTAATCAGGTAATCAATAATGGGTAACTGATTACATTCTGACAGTAACCTCCCTAACCGTGCCTACTAGCAACAATGCATCCAATCTCAGTTTCTCTTTCAATCCTCCATCCTTTTTCCTTCTCTGCTCCTCCAAGTCTTCCTACACCTTCCCTATATGGAACCTCAGAACACCTGTTCCCAGCCAATCCAGAGGCAGTAAGACCTCAGGCCCCTCCCACTGCAGTTGATGGCGTTACCATGGGTTACTGGGTGGTGGCCAGTTCCGTCTACATCCCTCCAGTGAGAAGACTTGCCTCTTCCGTTTCACTTCATACAGCAATACTAAACTGTACCAGCTTTGACTGCCATCTGAAGGGACGGCACACTTAGAGTGTATTGTGGTAAAGAAATCTCCAGAGGGCCAGAATGTAAAGCTCTCGTCTATCAATACTAAGTACAAATACACTAATAGAGAGGAATACGTGCACGCTGCCCTTCCTTGGATCTTGCAGATCAACGTCAGCTGTGTGCATGCTCATGGGTAAGGGAAAAAAGGGTGTGGTACTTTGACCAGAAGATCAAATTACAACTGATCTAATAGCCAGCATCTCAAAATCCATACTGATACTGGCTTGACGTGACCCGCCTTGCAAGCATCTGTAGTAGAATGCATCAATGGCAGACACACAGACGAGGAAAATGTTGATTTGTTGAAGCATAAAAACAATTTCTAGTTATGTTTTTATTCACAAAAATACCGTAAGTAACATACAGTCATGTCATGTACTTAAACCTGCTTGTCCACGTGCACAGTGACAAGCACCGCAGGATCTCCACCACTGGAGGGCAGCGCTTAACAAAGAGACTGGATAGATCTTTTACCGAGATCCATACTTTGCAACTGAGTGACCTCTGTATAGAGAGAGAGAGAGAGAGAGAGAGAGAGAGAGAGAGAGAGGGCCTCAGTGAGCGGCTTCAAATGGCTCTGAGTCAATGCTGCCACAGTGTCTAAGCATCACGGTCATACGGGGTCAAGGGTTAAATGGATGAGGGTGCAGCAGGGAACAGCTTGACAGGAACCTCATATTTTTAAAGTAGGGGAGAGGAAGCTTGGGCTCAAACGTCATCCAGCAAATGTTAGTGAACTAGTAGGCTAGTCAAGTCAACTTGAGGTTATTTATAAATTGCTTTTAACAAACAGGTTTGTTACTATGTTGTAAATAGGGCAACCGAGAACAAATACACGTTAAAAACAGAAATATTGTGTACTGTTTTTTTTATGGATGTACTTTGAACAACTTTCCAAACGCGGCATCACATTTCACACAGCAATTTCTGGAATGCAGACACCCTGTATGAAATTCTCTGCAGCTGACCAAACAGCCACATAATAAAACTACATTATCAAATACATCACCATCGTCTGTAACAAGTCATCTCAAACTCAGCCTCACCTCAGCCGAGAAATCCTCCCTTTCCTTATCATTTTGGTCTGTCTTTGTGAAATGCACAGCTGTGCTCGTGGGATTTTTTAGCAACAGTTAGGCAATGTCTGATTGTCGTTTTCCAAGAAGCCTAACGCCTAAAGGTGTCAGCGATGTGTATTAAATGACTAGCTAAGGCATGCACACTCTGCTGCTGTGTATTTGGACCCTGTTCAAAACAACGGTCTGGACTGTGACAAATGGTGAGGGTGATAGGGTGTGGAACCGAATGGCTGGGAAAACTTTGAGGTTTAAGAATGGCCGACTTCTCAGAAAGGTTTCAAAATAGTAGATGTATTGAAGTATTGAAGAAACCAAGAGTATAAATGTAGTACAATTGTATTTCATTGTCATTAAATAATCAAAGAAAACATTAAAAGTTTCAAAATAGTAGATGTTCTTAATTTAGATCTCTTAATATCAAGAATTTGTCTCAGTACATAGAGATTTATAGGGTATTATTCCATCAAAAAAGGGAAAATAGGACTTTGAATTAGATTATTTTTACTCCAAGAAACCAATAGTATAAATGTAGTACAATTGTATTTCATTGTCATCAAGTAATCAAAGAAAACATTTAAAAAGCACACTCAGCAAATTGCTTCATTCAGGTAATCTTTAATGACAAAATGTTTATCAATTTTCCAATGAAGAGAGAAAAACAAAATTAAAGCAAATAATCATTACAATAACTATTGTTATACCATAGCATTCTGAGGGAGATCCTTTGACTTCCTGTTCACATTAGGCCCTGTCCTCAACATACTGTTTCACACCTTTATTTCAGCTTGAGCAAAAACAAGCAGTTAGGACTCTATTCAGTTTCAACTATACCTCCTGCTCCGAGCTTTCACAATCCATCTCCAGTGTCACAAAAAAAACCCAGACAAAACAAAACAGACAATCCAAAATACCTCTTTCAAAGATTGCATGTACAAACACAGGAAGAAACAGCTTTGTGGCACAAAATAACAGTGCAGTATCTCTGTGGCTGGATTGCAGAAAATGAGACCAAAGTAAACTCAGCGAGGCACATGGTTTACAGATGGGAGCCTTTAAGGGTCAAACTAGACCCCAGTCCCCGTCCCTCGTTGGCAGTTAGTGAGTGTTGTAAGAAATGAGAAACCAGTAGTTGGAGATGATGTCCTGAGTAGACCGAGGATCAAATAGTATTTAATAAGAATAATAAGACTTTGTTTTTTACTTTTACTTTAAATACATTTTTACTTTTACTGCATCTGGGCATTTCAGATGATGTCAGGTAGTCAATCAAATAAAAGTATACTAACTTTCAAATACTTTCCTATGATTGTCCAAACTTTGTCCTATATGGCAAACCCTGCTTGTCTGTCACCAAAGCAAAGAAAATACTGCAAATACTGTTTCACCCAGGTCTGGTCACGACAGCTACGTCAGAGAGCTAAATGAAACAGCCCACTGTGAAACTAGAGATACTGCAATGAAGCCCATGTCTGAGCAATATAATCAAGCTTTTCAAATCATGCTGTAGTACATGACCTTCCTCAACATGCTAGCCAAGTACCTGTGTTTACTAATATAAGGTAGTATCAAACCTCCCTTCTGTCGACTGAAAGTTGCCATGCTTTGGCTGTGCAGAAGGAAGTGAAACAATCAAACGTGAGGTTCACTAGGGGTCATTACCAGGACCTTCTGCCCCCCAGTTCAGACTGACCCGGCCATCAGTTCCCCTTGCCTGCAGATTCGCCCGTGTGATGGAGTTTCTCTGCTTGTTGTGCTAGAGTTTCAGCAGATAAGGCCTTAAGTTCTTTCAGTACCTTCCTTTTTGTTGGATGAAAGCAAATTATTTTTTTTAATTTAATAAATATTTAACATTTACATTTCATGTAATGCCTTCCACTTTTTAAAACAGATTCAATTGATTTCCTCAAAACAAATAAATAAAAAGTTCTCAAGCCTTGAAATCCAACCAATCTCAAAAAGTCAGTACAGTGCCAGTAGGTATCATTTTATAATACCCAGCCCTATCTGGACTAACCTAGACAGGAAGAGGGGGCGCTGACCAGTCCGGTGGTTTTCAGTCAGAAACAGGACTAAAGCAGCTCTACGGTGTGCAGACTACCCAGGAGGCAGGAAGGACGACGTCGACACACGAGGACGGACAGACACCTGAACCTTTCTTGACCCCGTAAAGCTGTTACCCCAGACCCAACCACTAAATACTGTCTGTAAGCGAACACTGAGAGGCACAGACTGCCCGCCTGCCTGCACTTTACACATCTATACATTGGCTTCCAGTTATTGTCACTTTGGAAATACTGACTCATATGAAGATAGATTTTAATTCATACTTTTCATCACAGGAGAGATTAAACAGGGTGACACGAATCTCTCTCTTGAAGCCCCCAGTGCAATTCGTGAGTGCTTGTGAATTGGGATGGCCACTATGGTAACTTTCCTTTCATAATTACAACTTAGATCTTCTCAATATACCACCGACGGTGTAAAATAAATTTAAAAAAAGACAATATTATCTAAAGTAAATGTATTTATAATAATGAACAAAATGGCTACTTTCAAAAGGCATGCTCACATTATCGGTTCACGTAGCCGACTCTCTCGGTCGAGCGTTGGCACAATCTCAGGTCACTTCTCTTTTCTAAAGTGGACACGTCTCCCTCGTTACCAGGTGATCAAAGGGCGCTGGGATAGCGCCCGGTAGAAGAGTTTGGTTTGGTTTGATAGTGCGCCCCTCCCAGAAAACCCACCCATTATAAACAGTTATACCCAAACACTGAGGGAAAGGGAAACATGACCTTGGGAGACACAGGGGGGAGGGGGATTATCTACAGACAGTCAGAGAAAGACTGGTAAGGAAAGGGGGAAGGAGAGAGAGGAAAAAGGCAATGCATTTCTCCTGAGAACATGTCATATCTCAGGACCAGGGACAAGAGTCAGGGGCAAGGGGAGGAAGAAGAACGAGAGGGAACGTTGGAGGAGAGATGAGGCATTCTTCTCACAACAGGTCATGGCCACTTCTCAGGCACTTCTTCGGCTTCGGGTTCAGAAAGAGCTTGCAGGTGGCGTGGTCAACCTCTTTCCAATGTAGACTCTGTTAAAGGTACATAAACAAAGACATTTAAGTGTGTTAGCGCCACCCAACAATCCCACTTCCTGGTTCGTGCAATGGAAAAATTGCGGCAAAACGTCATCCGATTGGTCAGATATGTGTGTCAATTATGCTTTACTACAGCGTAAAGCACACCTGACCGACAAACAAGGTGGGTCAACACCGTCAACACCCATTGGAGCCCCAGAAATGCCCCAAAATGGCTTAACCCCAATCGGAGGCTGAGCATCACCTGGCCCTTCAATGGATCCAGCAAAAAGGGGATTGGTTTCTAAGCTAATACGTGAAATTTCTCCTACCGTTATTCTTACCTATGTACAAAGAAAAACAAGTACACATTCTGTGCAGCCCCCCCTGATGTATCAGTTTATTTGAATGGGATCTCAGCATTGTGGCTTCCTAGTTGTTCAGCTGCTTTCATCTCTTCCATGGAGAATACAGTAATATTGAGACTACCTGGCTTGATAGTTAACAACTAAACTGTTAGCAAACATAATTTATAGCATAGTCCATAGAAGCACTGCTTATACAATGACGTGCTTTATTATAAAATGCTATGTGTTGTCTTATATATTTGTATATATATACACACACATCACTGTATTGAACCAGTCCATGTAAACGAATAGACGTAGAAACCAGAAGTAAGTTCAGCTAAGCAGTAAAGACGAGTTAAAGTTCAATTTTCACAATAATTCATCTTTTACTACCTTTTATTCATTTTATACCACTCAATAAAGACCAGAGTTGTACAAAATGATGCTAGTTTTACAAGGCCCAAGTATAAAGAAGTGAAATGTCTCACTTCTGAATCTGGCTCTTGAAGACCACAATGTTATTTAACCGTATAAAATCCAGTTTAGCCAAGACGGCGTCCTATACTTGTGATTATGGCGAGTTTGTTCATGATGCCGATCGCTATCCTCATACCGGAAAACACTGTCCTCTCGGGTGTCGTTGCTGTAACTAATCTGATAGAGGAGCCCGGATTGCTGTAACATGTATTATCACAAAGAGAAAGCTCTCCTGGGACTGGCGGACCGGAATATGGGGCAGCAGGTGTGCAGATTTTTAGTTGTCAGCTGCTCTATCAACCAGCCTGTCAGCCAAACATAGAAAGGGGTCTGGCTGACAGGCTGGCCAGCTGCCTCCAGTCTGCTACTGGATAGCACCCCCTGCTGGCCTTTATGTGCAACTGCAGACCAGTGGATTCGTATGGAGGTGAAAGCACACGCTGGAAACAATAAATTCTGAGGCTTAGTCAAACATTTATTTGAACAAGAACAAGTCTGAAGTTTCAGCTCATCATCAAGGGGTGTGCTGAACATTTTCATATCTTGGCTGCAAGACAGAAAATCTGCACATGAAACTTTATGCTCCTTTAACACGCTTGGTTCTCAGTGTATTAAACACGTGAAGAAATGTGTGCACATGTCCTCTATAGTCAGTTTGTCGATATATCAGGCCGATAGTGGCCTCATATCAAATATTGGATATGTGGCGTGCACTGCCAAAATAATGGCTATTCCTCCCTGACCACAGCTACATAAAAAAAGTCTGCAAAACCTGCAATTCATTTTTATTTTCTTTGCACATTATATTTATTCATTTAATTGTTCAATTATGTTCAATTATTTCTTCATTTATGGGCAGTAATGTATCCCAGAGTTCCCCTAACATTCAATAGGTGTGCCTTAACGAGCCGCTAACCCTCAAAGAATGTAATTAGTTAGTTTAAATGGAGAGTTTTAGTGTCCATGATTACATTTTTTACATTACAGTCATTTAGCAGACGCTTTTATCCAAAGCGACTTACAATAAGTGCATTCAACATAGGTAGGCAAGAAAACTACTAGTCACCAGAAATCGTAAGTGCATTTCCTTCCTAAACAAGCAACTAAGAGCAGAACTAGTGCTGAGGTAAAAGTGCAATAAGTTAGATACCTACTTTATCTTGATGGTATAAATACTGTTTCAGAGGCTTTTCCGACCCGCTAAGATTACAATTCTGGGGGAAACACAGAATGCTTCTAATGTTTTGGCATGAAAAGGGAAAAATTTAACGTCTGCAGCTGTCAGCAGCTTCAACACAAAAACATCAATATCAGTATCGACCCTAGCTCTATAAGTAAGTATGTAACAAACCGGAAATCAATATTACACATTTCATTTCTGAACTACTGGCAGGCTCACCCCAGTCCCAGAGCGAGGATGTGTGATAGTAGCAGCGAGGGGATGAAGACTTTGAGGAACTCGGTGGAGAAGATTCCCCCTTTCTTCATGGCCCCCGTCTTCCTCATGCTGAGTGTTACTGAGCGGCGAGGGTGGCGGAAGTGGAACTCCCTGCACAAATCACAATCAGAGGCCACGTGCAATAAATGTGCAGGGAGACATATCGACATAGTAACAGGATATACTGGACAGTGCAAGACAGACAGACTATCAGTATTAAGTCACTAGGGGAACGTGTTGCTGCTGTAGAGTTGGACGGGTAAAGATGAGACACACATAATATTATCGCTGTTTTATCACAGTCAAGACTAAATAAAGGTGCAATAGTTTGGGAGAGAGGAAATAAAGGTGTGAGTGATTTTGTTTATGACCATGATGGGTGACCGCTCACCAAACGAGAAGCTGCGAGTGTGTTGGTCCAGACATCTGTGTGAGGTTGAGACTTACTTGGGGGGAATGTTTTCTGGTCGACTAGACCAATCAGCCACCCAGTCTGCGTCCTTCATCAGGATGTCCATGTCCCTCTCCTTGTCCAGGACATCTTCTTCCGACTAGAGAAAACACACACACACACACACACACACACACACACACACACACACACACACACACACACACACACACACACACACACACACACACGATAAGTGACCATTCTTTCAGGATAAACAAGACACTTGTTTGTGTATGTGTGGTGTGTGTGTGTTTGCATGTGTGTGCTGTTGCCATGGACACAGACAGCCATTGGCATCTCTATTTATTATTAGACAAAACTCAGCACACAAGAGACCCCATTCATTCTTTTAGTGACAATATCCAGTGTGGATGAGCAACGTTAACCTGCCAAAGACCCACATTGACTTGAAATACTGGCAGTAAAAAGTGAATGAATGGTTTTCCTAGTGTGTCACTGTTTTCTACAAAGGAACTGCGAGAGCCATCGCTCTGGGAATAATGGTGACAGTGCACGCTGCCCAAGGAAGACAGAAATCCACACGAGGCGTGGCTGCCATCTCCATGGAAACTAAAGCCAGTCTGTAGTTGTCATTCACATGTATACACCGCCTCAGGGGCAGCAGTTGATATTGCCATGGCAACAGACTGGCGAAGAAGACGGGGCACACCACCACTCTTACTTGGCTGTCTCTTCTGCTTGTCACATCCACATCAAAGATGATCTGTCCGTCATCCTGGGGACTGTGGGGCCGGGGAGGGCTGTGGGCGGGATCAAAAGGACAAAAACAAAACCTGTTACAGCCACAGAGTCCGACAAACCCATCAACTCATGACTGCTGAAAAGTTCCCATGCACAATTTAACAGCCTACATCTGATCTGAATTGAATTATGATGGTTAAAGGTCAAAGATTCATTTCCCACAACAGCCTTGAGTGTCTATATCTGCCCTATTGATCTCTCGTGTTTTGAACCTTATCTATTGTTATTTGTTTGAGGGGTCTGTACGTCTTGCAGCCTGCTGTTGTTATTGTAATATTCTACTTGAGCATCCTCCGGTGACTCATTGACAGCTGACCGCCCGGCTCTCTGATAAGCTCTGCTTTATAGCGACTTTGTAGATTACAGAAGAGCACATGATGCGGTTGAAGGGACGGGGCCGGAGTTTTAAACTGTCAAAGAAGACATCATCGATTTTCAGAAGTCAGCTCAACTCAAGAGCAGTATTCAAGTCAGAGTAGAAGTCGAGTCAACGTTACACGAGAGGAAACACTCCTGATTTCTGCACACATTTGGGTCGCCCACTGGACATCAATGGATGTTTGGGAGTTTTAGAAGCCTGTTGTATTCATCGATGTTCAACTTCTCTTGCAGGAAATTCAAAACGTTTCCTGCTAGAGTTTTTGAGAAACTGGTATCGGCCTCCGGTGAGCATTTGGTAGCAATACTAGTGTAAGTCAATGGGCTCTGGAAGACATTACTTTCAAAATCACATACAGGTCCTTCCAGTTCAGTAGCTTATTCTTACTCTCACAGGTTTGCACTAGCATTGCTAACAAATGCTAACAAGAGGCTGCTGTGAATTTCTCAGACAAAAAACTTGTTTTGAATGTCCTAAGACTGGGCTTGATAAGTAATCAGTAGGGCAAAAACTCAAAAACAACATCTAAGTGGTTCTGGGTTGACTTCAATTTGAAAATCAATGACGTCTTCTCACAGAGTGCTCCTAACTTGGTGAAAGTTGAGTGGCTAAAATCTACCAGTTATAGACACAGACGTCAATGAACTAGTGAACTCATGACTCCCTTGATCTTCCGGGCATGCTGGAAATTAATCTCAAGTTGTACATGTATTCCTTTTTTCTAGATGACATACTGTAAATTTATCGTAGGAGCATGAGCTACTAAAATGGTAGCACTGTAGAAAGCTGTTTTATCTTTTTTTCATATTTATTTCCTGTTTTCCATCTCTGTCTCTTGTGTCATTATCTACCACAGTACCGGGGTTAATTATCTACATTGCTTTTTGAAATGATTATACTCCTTTTCTTCTACATTGTCTTTTTTATGTAGTCTGTTATTTGTGGATCCCAGGAACACTAAGTTGTGTTCCATAGAAACAGTTAATGGGGTTACGAAGGTGAAGACGAAGACGAAGACGAAGACGAAGACAAAGACCTGTCACAGGAGGAGTTGCTACGGCTTGACTCATGCTGGGCGTCCAATAGGATCTTCTCCATGTCTCCGTTGTGAATGGAGGACGAGGAGGGGACGTGCTCCAGCCCTCCCACCATGGCCTCCTCCTCCTCCTCCTCCACCTGAGGAAGGGGCAGCAGAGCAGGGGCCGGGCCGCCCGTAGAGGACGCCTGGGTCGAGCCGGCTGCGCCTCTGTTCATCTCCAGCTCCACCCAGGACCCTGTGGGAAGAGAGGACAGAAACTCAGCCGGTGTACATTCACAACCGTCAACGCAGTAATTCAAATGTTGTCCTATATTTGCACTCATGGTAATATAAGGCGCTTTGGATAAAATGTCAAATGTCATGCAAAAGAATTCAGTTTCCCCAGGCAAGAGGGATTTTTTTCTTGGCGAGAAGCCTCTGAACTAGCATTACACCATGTGACCCCATTGAAACCAACTACAATGCAGCTCCTTTACATGGCGGGACAATTCACATAGCCAAGGGCAACCCATTGTTCTACACTGGGGTTGTGCTTTTAGCTAATTTCCCAATTTGTAGGCTTAACACTGATAAATGTTATGACATACTGGTACAATGATAGGAAGTGGAAATGGTAATCCTTTTCAAAACAGTGTGCTGTTTAGACATGCCGGGGATCCAACAATAACGATAGCCCGCCGGCGTGGGAGCAGAGAAAAGTCAGTAGACTAGAAACAAGCATCTATCTCGCATTTGCCACTTAAAGTATTAGTGTGCACATGGGAAATTTAATTTAACCCTGTCCTCGTCTATTTTGGTGCATATTAGCACCCTCTGATTACACTCCAGGAGAGTAATGACCTTCACTGATCCGTGGGCCTGGATGTGAGACTCAGACTTACACAACATGTCGAAGAACAGAGTGTAGTAGGAAACATACAAGTAATTCAAAATTTGATGTTTTGTGCAGAAACAATAGGTCGTTTTTTGGGGGCAGTAGATTTCTATCCTACTGTTTCAACCACGCCAGAGAGGAAAAAAAGTTATTGTTGGAGTGTGCTTAGCCTACTGAGGTAAACCCATTTTTATTTCTTGTCTTTGACTATGGGGTGTCCAAAAAGCCACTACATTAACAGGACTTAGAAAAGGGGAGAGACAGCAGAAAGGACACAAGCATTTCCTGCTACTAAAGGCAGACGGGGACAACGAAGACAGACAGCCTCTGACCCACTAGCACAAATAGAGCAACACTTTTCCTGAGCTGGTGGGTCCGCTTGCCTCGTCTCTGTTTACTACACGGTGGTGAGAGGGCAGCAAAGGTTTGTGTATGTGCGCTGTGGTTTCTAGACCTTGACTGTGATATAGGACGCTGTCCCCGCTTGATCCGTGCTCCTACGTGAGCTCAGGCATGAGCTGGCAGCAGAGGAGGCGCGGCGTATCCCAGTTATGATATAAATGTAGAGGAGGGGCAGGTGGAGGGGGTTCATTTGGGAAGTGGAAAAAATATTTCACTAACGTCTACACTGATTTAACCAGCTTCACTTTCTCCCTCGGTCCTTAAAAAAAAAAAAAGGAGGAAGGCTGAGCAGGTCACATGACCCCATAACAGTAAGTAAACAAGCAGGTCATGTGGCAAGGGGCCTAATATCCCTCCCCCCCTACAGGCCTCGACTCAGCACCCACTCTCATCCTGCGGATTACATGGCGGACTGCGAGCCAAGCTGCTGTCGACACCCCATTGTCCCCGCTCCATGGGATAAAACCACGTTGCCATGACGCCAGCGGGGCCGAACATTCTGGCCACGGCGCCGCTATCAGCTGTTGGTTGGGTTTGGAGACCTCTTTGACTTGGTCCACTGATGTTGATGCTCCAACTGGGGCGTGTGGGCGGGGCTAGGCTTCTCCCCGCCTGAAGATCCCAGGAATTAGATTAAATGTTTACAGCACTTGTGTGGTGACTCCAGGAAACAGGAAGGAAAACAAGCGCCTCAGTCAGATAACGCTAGACAGTGTTTCACAACTGCAACGGTCCCATTGTGTGTCAGTGTGTACTGTGTTAATGTGTAATTTGTCTTGTGCACCAACGCCGCCGATGGCTTGGTGAAAAAAGTGACTCAGCTAGGCCTAATGATGACCACCAGGCATAACTAGACTTCACAAGTTTAGCAAAAACAGCACTAAACTGTTGATGCAATGCATTTATCAAGAGGTAGACAAGGCAGTTAAAAGAGAAATGTGTTTGGGATCGAGTGGCAGCTCCCTTATGATCATTAAACACAAAGCTACACAACAGCTACACAACTATGAGCTACACAACAGAACGGACAGCCTTGGGCGTAGTGAAAGAAAACTAACAAAAGCATTACTTGTTGCTTTCCAGGCCATACTGCAAACGGAGGCTCAATATAGCACAACATGCAGTCCAACCTAAGAATGACAGTTGTGACCAGGGTGGAGGGTTTATACCTGCCTCCAGCCATATGCTGGTAAAATTAGGCTGTGGCTGGGACATTTGTTGACTCTACCAGCCATCCCTATTCAGAAACATCTAGTTGTCTGTAAAATTGAGAAAAATAGCTGGAGAATTTGGGCTTTACCAACCACTGACCAAAAAAAGTTAAGATCCCTGCCCTGATTGTGACTTTTGACCCGGTCCTTGACCACCTCCCATGTCCTCATCTTCCCCACAAGTCTTAAACGTCTGTCCCCTCGTCACTGTAGCTATCAATAGCACGTCAAGTCAGTGGCCCATGGCGTGGTTTCTAGGCAGCCCCCTTGAGTCAGGTCAACATAGTGCCAGTGTGTGTGCCAGTTTGATATGCTGTTAACATCTCTGGTTGCCGACATGCATGCTGTGGTATTTCAATATGAATCCCTTTTACAAGTGCTATTAGTCTGAGTGTTCATGTAATAACAGAGACCACACAGTATATTTTTCTCTCAAACACACACATACATACAAAAAGTGTAATTAATGAAATATACAGCACCAGACAAACGCAAAGTGAGCCTGTAGGTTATTTAGAAAAGCAAACCTATTCGCTCAACCTGAGCCTGATTTGTTTTTAGTTAGGCTAACGGGAAGGAATCTACTTTGAGGCAGTTTGTCACTTTACATAACATAACACTCAACAAGAGAGTCTAAAGTTATTAGGAGCTCTAACAAGTAAAAACGTGTAACTGCAGCAACTGTTTTTGTTGTTGTTTTGAAGCCCTCGCAGAAAAACAAACATCACAACTATGTCAAAAGTGTTCCATTTCTTTGGCTGTCCCCATTTTTTGTCGATTATCGCTCCATCCATCTCCTTGTTGACAACGCTTAAACCCGCCTACAGAACACCACGCTGATCGCTGATTGGTTTACTTGCTTGCCAGTCAAACAGTATCACCGCCTACTGAAAGGCCATTGGCTGAGCCGCTGTCAATAAACAAACCGAACATAATGTTCTCACTCCTCCGAGCCTTTAACGTAGCTTCATAGCGAAAACTGAACTGCCTTTAACTATTAAAACCCGCCAGAAAACTAACAGAACCACACCGCCGCCTACCCCGCCAGGTTTCCCTGGTGGAAAAAACACAGAATGACAGGCTTTTAAAACCAAGCATTTCGGTGATAGTTACCATTTAGTCCGGAGTCTCCGTTGTTCTCTGTGGAAGTAGCAGCGTCGGACATCGTGCCTGTGCGCAGGGTTCCTTGCATAAGACTGTCAATGCAAAACGCGCGCTCGCTCTGCACACATTCAGACGTGCGCACAGCTGGGGGGCAATAAAAGCTGACCTGAGTCGCCTTCTGCGGGGCTCGTGAGGACTGCTACAGTGTGGCTATTTGTTTTCGTTAGCTGGTCTAGAAACGGTGGGCAGCACTCAGACCTCCCCGGAGCTGGGTGATGACGTCAGCGCACCCCGTTGATAACAAAGACGGAAAAAGACTCGGAATTACGTAACGGCGCACCAACCGTCCGCGACCGCATGAGAATACATACAACGGGGCGTTTACTAAATCGCGACCCGCTCAGTTGCACGTTCAGAGGAGACACTTTGCCTTTTTAAGTCACAAACGTGCATGCACTCACGTAGGCACACGCGCCAGTCCAGACGTGGCAAAGCCTGGTTGTCAGTCTTGCCACTGGTGGTCAAGAGGATGAGTTTCTTTTTTTATCCAAACAAGTCACACCCGCTGGTTTCTCTTCGTAGCCGCCTCCTTTCTGGTTGAAGATGTGAAATCAGCTGGTCCAGAGTTTGGTTAGAATTAAAACCTGCTTACATACTGGGGTCCCTATGATTCATGATTAAAAACCCACTGGATTTCAACTCAGTGGATCAAAGGGTAACTTACTAAGAATACCATCAATAACCAGGCAATCACAAAAGTGAAAAAGTAGTTCCTTTATTACCTTCACTGCCATAATGGTGTAGTTGTCATACTGTTATTTCTAGAGGCATCAATATTGCGGTAAATGTCAAAGTTTAAATAAGGTGTAGAGACATCAGCTGCTGTAGAGCCTAGTGCAGCTTATCGTACCGTCACATAGCAGTAATGAGGTCTACAGTAGTTTCAACAAACATCTTGAAGTGAGTGAACTCCTCAAAATAATGCCTTTATATCTGCAGTCCTAAAACACAGACGTCCAAGTACTTTAGTTGATGGTGCAGTAATTGAGTCCAGTGTCAAAGAAAATGTGAGACCTTATGGCACCAATGAAAACCAACAGGTAAACACAAAGATTTCCCTGTTGTGAGTTGTGGTGCAACGTGGGAAGACAATACTTCGGATCACTCAAAAAAAAGAAAAAATGTTTTAAACTTAAAAAGGTCAAGTGTCACCTCCACCATAAAATAGGACAAAAGAAATCTGGTGTGCCATTTGTTCTTTTTATAAATAGGACAATCATAATCTTTGAATAGGCCTTCTCCTTAAACCTATTTAAAAAATATTGTTTGACAACTGAAAGGAAAAAGATATACAAAGACATCAAGAGACACACAGCAATAGCCACTCTGGTTTCCAAACACAATAAAAGTCTCTTCAGGAGTCCAGGCCTAGTTGGCCACCCAGAGGCACAGTGGCAGTGAGAAGGACGACTCCTCACTGGACCTGGCTCTGCGTCTGTGGGGGCGGAAATATACTTCTCAACAAGTTATCGAGGAAACCGCTGAGGCGCCGCTGTCCAATAGTAGCAGCGAGAGTATAGAGAAACTTTGAGTGTACTTTTGTGACCGTGTTGAGTATGCATGTGTTCAGTGAAAGAGGAGAGACATTTAAAGAGACTGATGGAAAAATATGAAAAAGGTAACAAATGAATTAAAAATCAACTTTTTGGGAAATTGAATCAAAAAACACACAAACACCACAAGAACGAAAAAAAACATTGGCAATTCTTAGAAAAATAAACAGTGGCACAAGACAAAATGGGGACAAACTGAACAGAAGGGGTTATCTCTAAGTGTTCTCGTCTTTCTACAATAGAGCATATTGGGGGGGAAAATACAAATAATGAGTGCTTCTGTATCCAGACATTCAAAGAAATTAAACTCATTTACCCATGTTACCTTGGGGCGAGAAAGGGCAGGTCGGCTGACAAAAAACAAAAAACAAAAATAATTGGCACAACATGACTAAAACAATAACAAGGCGGGTGTCACTGTGCCACAGGCAGGCTGATGGCGGGCGAGAATGAGGTTTCATTTGTCCACATCTGGAACATGGCAAAGTCTGGTCATCCAGTAGTGAGTCAGGGACACTGGCTGTCACCATGGTTACCACAGATCATACTGGACTAGGTTGAGAGGCTGCAGGTCGTACACATGACGTCACATTAGCTCAATCCTTAGTTCACTTTGTCCTGGAATATGTAGAGGTTGTTGGTCGTTGCCACAGGCAATGATGTTGTCTTCGGGATGCCAGGCAGTGTGAAGGATCTTCTTGTTGAAGTCCAAACTGTCCACGCTGATCTCGTCCTTCTTGCGCTTGCCTCCGCCGCACACCTTGCGGGGCTTTAGGACCTGCAAGGGCTTGCTGTTCTCCCGGGACGCCTCTAAGGTGACATCCCGCCTTTGGCCACGGTCGAACATGCGGAAGAAGTTGTTGTATGAGCCAGTCATCACCACGCTGAGGAGAGATGGGAATGGGTAGAAAGAGGCACAAGTAATCTTTGAGCAACATCCAGAACAAAAAGGTTTTTTTCAGTGAAAACATGGCAGCAAATGTTAAGCTGAATTTGCTTTTGGTATATATGCCAACCTGTCATTTCCATTCCAGCAGCATTCAAATTTGTCAAAGATGCAGTCGTTCTCAGTAGAGCGAGCACAGCTTGCTCCTCAGGTACTCGTGAACCTGCAATGATAGGAGACAGGTGTGAAAGGGCCAGTAGTAAAGAAGTCAAGCAAGCACCATGGAAGATCTTCATCACCACTTCAGCAATTACTTAAATAAATCCAATTATAAAAACAGATTTACAAGCCCAAACTTAAAACTGTGTAAATCTTTCATAGATAAGGTGATCAAGTTGTTTCTATACCAAAAAGCAGGTCAATTAACAGGCACCATGGTTAGGGTATCCCCTAGTGGACATTATGTGAAACTGCAAGGAAAGCATCAAAAAGGTGTGGCCACTGACAAAACATTTCTTCCCAGCCTTTTCCCCACAGCGCAGGATGCAGCATCTGGAGTCAGTCAGTCCGTCGGTGGATTGCACACTGGATTGTCCCGATGACCAAGGGCCAGTAAGATACTGACTTGGGCCAGTTGATTGCTCAGGCAGTGTCCCACTCACCTGGTAATAAGCTTGTCATCTTTGTGTCTCTGCTCTGCCATTAGCCCACTCGCCGCTCTGTTGTGCTTTTACTAACCAACAAGATTGGATGCTAACGCTGTCATATGTGCATGGAGCGGACATCGCTGCGGCTACAATTACGTTACAAACATAAAAGCGGTTTGTTTTTTCCCATGGAAGCCAAACGGTGAGTCAATCCTGCACCGCTTGTACCACTTGTCCTTGATTTCCGAGTAAGGCAGCTCGCTCATTATTAAAAGGAATTCATAATTACCGTAAACACACCCAAATGGCCAAGACAAGAGCTGACAGCACCTAACCTGTATGTTGGCAAGCAGGTAGCAGGACAACCCCTCATCAGGCTCCGTTAGTGTAACGTGCAATGGTAGGGAGGACGGTAGCAGATTTACCCGCCTCATGAATTTCCCCTCTGATTTTTGTTTTGTTATTCCACGTTACTGCTAGTTACCGTTCCAGAAAAGCCTGAAGTCAGTCAGTTTTGACAGCTTATCCTTATATACTTGGACAAAGTTGCAAACAAGAACTGCCACATGTGCGGCCAGTGACAAAATCCTCCAGCCACATTTTGCAGTACACAGAAGATTTCTCTGTTGCTTTGTACTTTCTATGGTTTGGAGCGACAGTGCTATCAAATATTTAATTTAGAGCCAATGATAAGTCACTCATAACATGCTTTTAATAGCATAATAGACATTAACAGCACCAACAGTCACCCTGGTTTCCCACCCTGCATCGGTTTCTCTCCCTGCGTCAGTCTCACCTGATACGTCTCCACAGGCCGGCTCTCCATGTTGAGGTCCCAAATCTTCACCGACAGGTAGTCTCTGGTCATCATGTAGCGTCCGCTGTGGCTGAACTTGACGTCAGAGATTGAGGATATGATCTCAGAGAAAAAGGAGCGATTACTGGGATCCTCCGGCTCCTCAAACACTGGGTGGAAAAAAAAAGGAAAAGAAAAAAGTCAAGGGCGGTGGATGTAGACATAAAAAAGGAAACTCTGGGACTCCCCAAAGGATTAGCGTTGGATAAAATGTACTCTAGTGACGAGCGGGAGCTTAGCATAATGAATCCAGGTACAGGAGGTGCTGACTGCCAGTGGCCAGAAATAGGTACTCACATTTGGAGTGCTTGTCACACAGCGCTGATGCCCTCATGTCACACAGGCGGATGGTGCCTTTGCTGCTGCTGTAGACAAACGTGTTACACTCATGTGGATGGAACTCTGCTGCTGTGATCACCTCCGTCAGCTCCTCCATGTTGGCCGGCTTAATGTCAACAATGTCTGAAGAGCACAAAGTCAAGAGGAACAAACCTTCCACCGAGGAGTTACGACAATGCCTCGCCTGTTTGCTTAAAAACAAAATACGAAAAAGCAGGCACGCATGCAATCACACGCACATTGACATCACCGATTTTTCCACTCGTGTCCTGAAACGGCTGTGACATGTGACTCCAAGAGTGAATGTCCACAAAAGAAAAGTGTAGTTTACAAGCAGCACTATTCTCAAGCAAGAACTAATTTATAGTGATTTGCAGGGTGAGTATAATTTACTATTAAAGCTCATCACTTATGTTCAGGATGTGAAATAATAGGCCTTCTCTGTTGGCTACAGTAGGCTGGTCAACCTGTGTGATTATGCCTATTAAACAAGAGCATCCCACCGCAGAAGAATGAAAAACAAAAATGTCAAATGAATTAACATCTGGGCAAATCCAGGTTGTTGTTTTTTTTAATACATAAAACATGTTTTGTGTACAAGTGTATTAATTTTAAATTACCAGTGATATTACAAGGTTTCTAGTGATTTTTTTGGCATGCAAAAGGATGCCATCTTTATTTCTCACAACTGACCTAGATGTTGAGGACTCTGGGCTTGGACAGATAACGCCACATTTAGCTGCTTGTTTCAAGGAACACACACACACACACACACACACACACACACACACGACACACACACGCTAATCTGAGGATACTGAAGCTGCGGTCGGTGATCTCGAGGTGCCAAAGGTTGACGCGGAGGTCGTCTGCAGACAGGTAGGTTTCGTGGTCACTGTTGACTGATATAGAGTTGATGTGGTAGGTATGGGCGTTGGCAAACACCCTGCGTGGACTGGCCTCCACCATGAGGTCCATGGATCTGAAAACTGGCACCTGAGATGGAAATAAAGAGGATATAATCTGAAATTGACTGATAAGGCGCACACACAAAACGTCATTTGGTCTGAAAGCACTTTGTGACAGATTTGTTTTGTTAAAAGCACTTTAACAAACAAAGCTGAAACTTGACTTCAGTAACCAGAGCATGCGAACAATGTGAGTATTGTGTGACATGTTAAGTGTCCAGTTAGCCTTTTATTCCTCAGAAAGTCGCCTTTTGTTTTGCCCGACATATACAAAATAATTTCTCATAAATAATTAGCACCGTGAGCTAGGGCTGCCCCCTGAAAGTCGACGAGTCGAATCATCTGTCGGAGACCCGTCAGTCGACTGAGCTTCTTCAAGTCGAGCAGTCGTTTCTTTTTTTTTTGTCAGTCAGTGTGCATTAAAATAACAGCACATGCGCTGGTATATGAAACGGTGGCAGATCTGGCCGAGAGTCTGTATCAAAACAAATGGAATGCGAGGACAGCAGCACGGAAACTGAGCCTCCTCCAAAAAAATGACAAGGAGAGATAGCCATGCTGCTGATGATGTCAACTGATCAAGAAGAAGAGCGAACTGTCACTGATTCAGAACGAAATGAAGACATACTTGCAGGATCAAACAAAAGATGATGCAGGGGCCACTGAACTGGTGGAGAAGAAACGACGACCGCTATCCAAAGCTGTCCACAGCAGCCAAACGTGTACTCTGCATCCCCTCCACGTCTACACCATCAGAGCGAATATTCTCAAAGGCCGGCTTCATCGTTAACAAGACCCGAAGTTCACTTCTCCCAAGTAATGTGGCCAAACTAGTTTCCTCTCCCACACTTAAGATGTATTTATTTATGTTTAAAGAGAAATACAGTAGCCTATAAGCCTGAAGACGAGAAGTTATTATTTCAAAGCGCCGTGAATGCCGTGAATTTATTTAAAACGGTTTCGGTTTCATTTGTTTATTCATTTACACATTGTTTTTTATGTTTAGCCCTCAGGCATCATTATGGACATTTTTGTCCATTTGAGCAAATTTTTCCTCTTGATCTGGCCATCATTTTGGCTGTGTTAGTGCATATGGCACAATTTTTTTGTAAGAAAGTCTCTCTCTTGACACATTTTGGAATTCAAATTTAATTTTTCTAATAGATCAATAGAACACTGTGAAAAAAATTTACTACCCTCTTAAGTCATTAAGGACAAAAATGTCCACTTCCAAAAAACTGCTATAAAAACTTTACAGATTAATATTTTTTTCTGCTTTTTTCTGCATAAATCTCTTAAACAACTTCAGCCCTGCTCAAAACTACCAAACATTCAATCATTTTGAGGATTTTAACCCTTTAAATGCCAGTTTGATTACTTGATGTCACTGTTGTTATTTTTGAAAAAAACACAAAAATGTCTGTTTTTTCCAAAAAACATATTAGCATCATGTAATCAAACTGGCATTTAAAGGGTTAAAATCCTGATAATTATTCAATATTTGATAGTTTTGATCAGGACTGAAGTTGATCAAAAGACTTAACCCAAAAAAGCAGAAAAAAATATTATTTTTATAGCAGTTTTTGGAAGTGGACATTTTTGTCCTTAATGACTTAAGAGGGTAGTAAATTAAACTGATGCCTGAGGGTTAAACTGAAGTGAAATTTAAAAAAAATTAGGCTATAAGAGCATTTAAACAGAAACACGTGTGCTGTCTGTCATTATTCCGACAAATCCATATGGTAGCGTGACATTACGCCTATATGTCGGCAATTCAAATAGGCCGTCATTCAAATCTTGCATCATATGCAGCTGTCTTTTATTTATCTATATTTAAAAAAACATTTAAAAAAAAAAAAAGGAACGAATAGTCGAATCGGCGTATTGAACGGCCGAATCCGATTCGACTGACAAAATTCTGAGTCAGGTACAGCCCTAGTAACCAGAGCATGCGAACAATGTGAGTAATGTGTGACATGTTAAGTGTCCAGTTAGCCTTTTATTCCTCAGAAAGTCGCCTTTTGTTTTGCCCGACATACAAAATTATTTCTCATAAAAAATTAGCACCGTGAGCATTAGCAGAAGCGACTTAAAAGGGTAAGGCTATAAACTATAACATGCAATACACTTCTGTGTAATAAAATACATTTAATTTGCTAAAAGTCAGATTGTTTTTAAGAGGAAAGCCTGTCGTGTTTACATCAGTGTACTCTAATATTATTTTGTAGAAAAGTGGCTGGAGACCAACCACAAGAGGGCGATATAAAGACTTCACCCACTCTATATTCGCTCCATTCACCCCAATGCAGTTTTTTCTGCAAACAGGAGGTGACTAATCAAAAGTTACGAGTCAAACGCACAGTGCCGAAACAGCAGTGAGCGAGCTAGCGCCGCTGCCATCTCTAGAGAAAGCTGATTTACCGCAAAGATGACCGATGACTGCTAAGAATGCTGCAAACTGTTACCTCTTGCTGCCACTTGGGGGCGCCAACGACTAAATTACATGACGTTACATAGTGCAGGTTTAATTGTGCAGCCATCATTTCCAGGCCTGTGTAAGAAGAAGAACCCCTTGCTGGACTGACCCGGAGGGACGTGACAGTGCTGGGGTCTCTGTAGCGTCCATCCTCCTCTTTGAGATTGTAGCCTTCTGGTCTCTTGTCTCGTTCACTGATTTTCCACAATTTAATAGTTTTATCTGTCAAAAAAAAAAAAAAAGGTAAACAGCACATTTATCATTTGAACTCCTTGGCAAACATTCATGTTTTCAACTAATGGTATTATCTCTGTAATAAATGTACCCAATGAAATCGAGGCATAATCCCCAAAGAGCCATTCATTCTTACAAGGTAGGACAACTCTGTTCCACATACCTTACTCTGTTCCACTTTGTAAAAATGACATTAATGAATCATCTTTCTTTTTTTTTAAGTTAAAACCGGCGAATTACAAAGGTTAACACTAATCCCAGCGAAACTAATATTTGAGAACTCTCTTTTTATGACCCATCCCTAATAATTGATATCACTGTGCATGTAAACAAGTCATTCACCAAAATGACTGACTTACCATTAGTGGACAACAGGAACTGAGCTGCATTCTTCTGGGGGAGCCAACGAATCTTGTTGATCTTCTCTTCTATTTCCAAACTCTTCAAGTAGTCGAACTCGGGCTCATGGCTCTGGAAAGTGCTGTAAACATTGTACTCACTACGGCACTGAGGCTGATTCTTATTCTGTTGGGAGCCGAGCGGAAGTCGCAGACAAAGATGAAAGGAGCAGATGTTAGGCCAATGTGGTCATTTTTGTCCTATGGGTTTCATGCAAAAAAGATATCCATAATTTTAAAGAATGACCAGCTTCTTTTACGAAGTTCACTGGTATGAAAGTAAAGCGTATCACAGTGTCATTAAACCCCCTTTCTTACAAAATAACACCCCGTAGTTTTGAAATATTAACTGATATATTTCAGGTCCAAAATGGATAGTTTTTAGGAATGAACCTCTTCACTGGTAGAAAAACATCCAGCTGTACCTCTATTTCCTGTTGGAAAATGACCACACGTCCACCCTTGTCTCCTGTGGCTAGCAGCTCCCCTGAGTGGTTAAACTCAACCGTGGATATGATGTCTGCTGTAAAAAAACAAACACGATGGATATTTAGGCCCGTGTTTGTTTGTGATGACGTCATTTTGAATTGAAATACAGCGGTAAGGCAACCCATTTCCAGTAGTGCTATTTGTAAGGGCAATGAAGAGCCATCCAGTTAATCCTAACCAGCCCTGGATTTATTTTGGTGTCTAGGAATCAGAGCGCACTAGATAGATGAGTTTGTGGGTTGGAGATGCATAAGGATGTCAGTGCATGTAGAGCAGACGGAAAATGATAAGTAACCCAGTTTTTTTTTCATAGAGACAGCAGCACATATTTCCCAGCAGTATGTTGCTTTTTTAAAACAGAGGGAGGCTCACATACACACTTAACCCTTTGTTGTCCATTGGAGCAGAAAGGCAATGCTGCAAAAGGTTGCAGTAGGAGGTTTTTCTGAACGCGGGACTCCCCGAGGCCCAATGCGGGTGATGTGGGTGATGTGTTTAGGAGCATGCACCTAAACTAGGCTATTTGAGAACATGTCCTTGATCCATAGTATCTTGCAGCAGATTAAGAAATGTTTGTCAGACATTACTCAAGCACAGACCACAGGAACTACCCACACTACTGAACTAGATTAGCTAATAAGTGCGAGTGGATGCCACTATCTGTGTTTGGAGTGTTGGCATCCATAAAGAAAATGTGAGAAAAGGCATGTGGGCCTAAGATGCACCATTATCACTGTAGGAATGTGTTAAAGAGCTGATGCATACCACAGAGCTGCAGAACAAAACGAGCTATGCAGCATTGGCTTACTGTAAAGCATGTTGCTATTGCTTACATTCCATGTGCATGGCCTTCCTTACTGTATCCCACACAGAAACAGACTAGCTACACACAAACAGTGCAGCGACCCACCAAGTATTTGTGCAGCACTTTTCTTAAAGCTAAGTGATAAAAAAAAAAAAAAGGAACAAAAAAAGTAACCTATAATAGCTGTAAGATTTGCACTGCTGGCTCAACAAAAGACCCGCTCAGCAGAACAGAAGTGGCACAAGGCTATGTGGGATGATAAAATGCAATCAAGAGAAACTATACATGGCAGAATGAAATATTTGCACGGTACTTTCCACAACCTACTAAAAATGACTCCAATAGATCCACGTCACCTTCTTTCCACACAGAACATTTTTCCACTTAGCTTTAAGAAAAATATCACTTATCAGCTGCATCCTCCACCATAGAAATTGTGGCATTTTCTTCTACATGGAATCGATAGGGGCAGTGACACATTGAAGGAATCCCCCACAAAGCTGCCTTAAGTGAAACTGAACAGATTGAACTATGATCAGAGGCGGTGTGCAGCCATAGCGATTTGCTAGGTATGACCTTCAGAAGATGACTTTCACCAGACTTTCACCACAAGGACTAATATAGGAACTTATTCACCGTTTAGAAAGCATGCAGTAAGGAAAATATTTATATTTCTATTCAGTTATATGATCAGGAAAATGCCCTCAGGTGGGCATGGCACTAACTTTGCAAGGCTCACCAGTATGTCCTAAAATTCATATCATGATATAATTTGAAGAATGGACAATAAAGGGGATATATTATGGTATATTTGTATCTTAAAATGTCAATACAGATACTTTACATCCAGTGTTTATCATTTCTTTAAAGCCCCCTCAACTGTTTGAAAGGGAACCATGTGCTTACGTAGATACATTACAGCATGTGTGTATCATCACTAGACCGCTTACTTCCCCGCCTCTCGTAAAGACAGCCTTTGGAAACTGCTTGACAAAGTGATGTCTGAACTGCAGCGCAAGCAATTGTCTTCCCACTGCTGCTGGACAATTCACTTGCTTATTCCGCAGAATCCATTTATCACTTTCCTCATATTTCAGAATGTGTTTGGATTCGAGGTGATGAACAAGACTCCTCCTCATCGTTTGCGCCAGTCTTGGTCACCATTTCTCTTCCTACATTTCTAAACAAAAACAACAAAACATGGCCTGTCTGAGGCGGCTGGCTATGCAATTTCCTGGCGCAGGCTGACAACGACAAATCTTGCAATGACGACTATTTGGACATTACATCATTTCAAGTGAAATGATGAGGCTCTACTGGTACTTTTACATCATTAATACCGCCGACCCCAACACCAAGTTTGATTCCCACTGGGGCCACCCATGCTTACAATGCATGTGTTCATGTTAATGTAAAGGCTTCTGGATGTGTCCACCACATGGCATACATGCAGTATATGCCTCATAGAAAAGACACCTCGCAGAGTGTCTACTTGAAGCATTCCCTGATAGCGGCAACGTGGCCTAGTGGTTAGATTGTCCTGCAACCATCATCAACAGCCATTTGGCCTGCTGAAGTGTCCACGAGCAAGACACTGAGAAGAACATTTTTGTCTTTCCCCATCCCTTCTTTAAGTTTACAGGTGCTCTGTTTTTGGCAGGGCTCATACCTTCAGCTACATCATCGTCGATGGCTCCTTTCACCTGAGAGAAGCACCACTGCACATCGTTACTCCCACCTCCGGCTCCTGTGGAGACAAATAACATGAGCGAAATTCTAGCTGTGTGCAGGTTCTTGAGTGGATTTTGGTTGGTATTCAATATTTTTATATATATATTATATATATATATATAGTGGTTGGGGATTATACCCGTAGAAGAAGCAGCCCTGGCTTCCCAAACCCATCTGAATGTTTGCTTATTATGGAACAAAAGGTACTTAGCAGATAACGAGCAAAGAAAATGGTGATGACAAAAAAGTATTGAACTTTTAAAACTAGGCTGTATAGAGCATTTCATAATGTGTTGTTCCCTTATATTAATACGCATTTGTGTGAGTTTTTTTTTTTAAATATTACACACATTTCAATCTCAAACAAGTCAAAACAAGACTTTGTTGTAAGGACAGTAAACTGTGCAACATTAACAGTCTTCCAAGGAACAAAGGAGGCAAGCAGCTTCATTGTAGACCTGCTACTCAGAGCCAATTGCTGTCGGTTACACAATTATTCTAGGCTAGAAACCACAGCTACACATGTTGTGTAGCAAGGTAGCCTGGAGGTAAAAAAAAATAAAGCTCGAAATAGAGTTCACATAGTTCATTGCTAAACATTGCAGGATATTTCAGTCTCGAATGTGGATAGGCCAAATCTCTCCAACTACAAACCGGAGAGGAAAATCCTTGAACTGCTCCACTGATTACATATGGGAAGCCAACTTTTTAAACAGTGATAGGTGATTTTTACAAGAATATGGGCACATTTTGTGGTTAATAACAGTTTGCACTATTATGAAATAAAGCCCATTTGGATGTAAAAGCTTAAACACACATTCTAAGAGTGAATGAATTCAAGCACCAATTCACCATCAGTGTTTTTTTCTTGATAGCCACTCAATATGTACATTCCTCTTGGTCGGATTTGAGCCATGTTAGTGTTTTTCTCCCTTTGAGAGGGAGTTGTTCACAGATACTGATTGCCTATTCTCTTAGACAGTTCAAAGTGAATTCAGTGAAATAGGTGTTTTCTTTAAACCATGGAATCTAGTCTACTGACAGGAGATGCAAGGGCTCTAGGTTAAAAACAATCTACAAGAGAAAACATGCTATGTTGTTTGATTAAGTGAACACTCCTCTCTCGCCTCAACAGGTTCTCCAGAGACAATGTTCATTGCACAATGAAATTGGTTGAATTCCGCATATTTTTTTAACATGTGATCATTTTAGTTATTGCACAATGAAACTGGTTTGATTTGTCTATGAAAATGTTCAGCATGTAGTGCAACAACATGGCAGGATCATCAAGGACATTTGTGAGTCACCGTAGGTTCATCATCAGTTTCTAAAAATTGGTACTCAGACCGGTATTTCTGGCAAATGTAGATATTATTCACTAGTGACAATTTCCTAACAAGACTGTTCTGAAATGAATCAAAATGAATTAAGGAGACAGGCAAGAGTTAATACAGGAGATTGCATACATCCTAAACAGAAAACTGGAAAAAGCAGGTGCATTCATGTGCAAATCACAAGAATCCGTTTCAGTCACAGGCCAATATCTACCTAGATAACCCATATGATTCCCCGCCTAAAGAGACGAATGGCATGTGCCAAATATGCCCTAGTAACCAATTGGATTTATGGATTAATTTTTTTTTAATCAAACTCTATATGTACAACACAAGTATCAGTCGAGGAATTAAAAGTGAAATGCTTATCATGCTTGGGGGGTAAAGTTTTGGACTCCCTTTCTATACCCAACACTGGCTCTCGGGCAGAAATCGTACGTTACAGCTCGCGCAGCAGACAGCAGGCCTGGCGTGCTAGCTAGCATGTGTGCAATGTCAAAGTTTGAGCTAACGCTAGCTAGCCTGGCTTGTCCAACCATGGCATGTTCCAAAAACTTGTGCACTGAACTGGTAAACGTTAGCTTCCCGTGGTTTCTCCTATAGAACACCGCTGACCAGCTAACTTAAATGGGGAGTTTGCGAGATCCATGCGCAAGTCTGGGAAGCAGCCGATATAAAAACATTGCCATTAATAGTGAATATATCTGACTAACACCATCTGCATAGTTAGCTAACTAGACTAGTCCCGAGCCGGTGATTACGGTGCACAACTACCATTTGCTAGCGCTAGCTGGCTATCTAGCTTTAGCCCACAAAGCAGGCCGGATGGGTGATGACACGGCCAGAGTTTGCTGGCTAGCTAGGCTAAGTTAGTTAGCTACCGTTAGCTACAGAGCAACTCGCTATGTTAGCGAACCTTGCTAACGACATTAGTAATGGCAACTGTTAGGTAGAGAGAATAGCGGTACCGGGCAGACGTATGCCCTAAAACACCGAGTTGTTGGTAATGGTATTATATTTACAGCTTAAATTGAATTCGCTCCGTTTTCAATTACCTGCCATTGCGAGAGAGGGGGCTTGTCTCAGTCAGTCACGATCCTGATTCCCACTCCCACGCGTTGGTTCGCAGGATTTGAACTTTTCTTTACTGAAGCTTTGATGCCAGGCTGTGCGACCCTGGATGTTGCGGGCGACATTAACGTTATCACGGTTACTTTTCTACACTGCTCTTACCCTCTTCCCTCTCTCTAGCCGGCTACTTCTTCTTCTATCGTGCTCTCATCTGACAAGTCACTTCTCCACTCCTCTCTGAGTCTCTCTAACCGTCCGTACATGAAGCAAAGAGCTTTTTATAATGCGCGCGCGCACACCAACACTCATCACACACACAATCACACATACTAAAGTGGGTAAACTATGACTATGACTATGAGTGGGTAAATTGGTGATTATCATAAGACCCTATCCTCATGTAACAGTTTCACACTACTTATCATTGATGTTTTGAATTTATGTCAAACTATTCAGTAAATAAATGGATAATGTTACTTGTAATAGAAATCACTACCATGGTCCCTGAGGCGGATCCAGGGCGTCCTCAGCAATATGGGGATTAATTACATTTCACTGAATGCTTTCAATAGAAGATGGCTCTAGGAGAAAATGTCAAAGGATGACTGTTTAGTTTGCTGTTATCTCCTTAGCTACAGTATAGACAGTTATGCAATTGTGTTCATTCTCAGATGGGGGTCCTTGGGACACAGTCTCATCAAATGGGTGTCTACTGGGTATCTATTTGGGGGTCCTTGATGTGAAATCGTTTGGAAATCCCTGGTCCCAAGGGTGCAACATTAGAACTACGGTGATGACAAAGTGCTGAATTGAAGTAGAGGAATGAGTGAGGAATGTTGTAAAGCAAGAGAGTTAGTTAGGCAGTTACTTAAATCTGTTAATTTCTATTATTTTTGGTAGAAATTACAAGGATGTCATTGATACAAAGCATGTGATGCTAGGTTTCTGATAAATGGGGTAAAAATAGGATGAGGTTGTGGCTGCCGTGTGGGCCCTGCACGTTGGTTGTCTAAAGTCACACCAAGTTTCTTGGCAGTCTGGCCACGAGTCACCTTGGTCTTGTCAATAGTAATGGAGAAGTTGTGTAGAGGGCAAGATTTTCTAGAAAGTGCAGCTCAGTCTTGTCGAGGTTGAGATTGAAGTTGGTGGACAGACATCCAACTGTCGGATGTCAGTGAGGCAAACTGCGATGCACAACTCAACCTGAGTATCTGATGGTGGGAAAGAGAAGCAGAGTGTAGTGTCATCGGCGTAGCAATTATAGGAGAGGTTGTGGGATGTTATGACAAGGCCACGTGACAAAGCCCTCAAGAAGCTTGTTCAGTAAGGCCATCAGAACTGCCAAGCAACACTTGGCAGTTCACTCATTCACTAGCTCAAACAAAAGACACTCTCAGGCATTCCTCTCTGATACACTGATACACTTCACCTACCAATGGTTTCAACTCCTTTGAAGGACAGGATTGGCAGAAACAAAACAAAAAACAACACCAACTCTGGATTACTGAAAGGCCTATCTTCTTAGTGCACTTAATGTACTACTAACGTGTTAGCATGTGCACGGAACAAAGGTATTTACCACAGACACAAGGCGATTTTGGTGCTACTCTTATCATAAATTGACAAACAAGCCAATCTCCCAAAAAGTCAGTGTAGTCCTTTAATGAATGTTTTGAATGACAGGGTCTTCTGTCAGCAACTGGCGGCCTACCAGTCCTTTCCTGTTCCCTCGCCACAGAGAAGGCAGCACAAAAACATTTTCGTTAGCAAAAGCTGCAGGGCATGATGATCTCACCAGATAGTATGCCGACTGGCCGGCAAGTTTCATTGAAATCATCCACTATTCTTCCTGTGCTCAAGAAAGACAAATGTTATTCATCACCTGGTACTGTCCTTTCTCAAATGTGTCACAGAGCTGTTCCTCAAACCATATCAGTGAGCCATTTGCTCACAGATAGATAGCCCAACAGCTCATAATCTTATAATTGCTTGAAGCAGGCAACGTAAATCAATGAGAATGATTAAATAAAAACGTTGCGGTATCTTGTGATTGTCATGAACCTTTTGTTATTATTTTGTTCCTAGTGAGAATAAAGATGTATTTCAGCTGCCCTGATGCAGCATGTTGCGACCATGGTCACATCCATGCATCATACATACATACATATAGTAATATCTCTAGATATATATCTGTGGTGTGTATTGAAGTGGAATCCAGACACATGAGCCTGAACACAACAAGAACTATTCCCAGTGCAAGAAATCACTCTAAATTCTTTACTTACCTCTTATTATGTTAACATATATACACATATACACTAATGTTGAATGTTACAGCAATAACTGTGTAAAAGACAAAAAAATAATTTATTATGCTAAGAGAATCAATCATAGATTAACAATACTTACAGTCGATATTTGTCAAATGTCCCTTTTTTAAAGAAAAAATATTTTGTCCACTAGAGGGCGCCCTAGTCTTGAAAATGTGGGTTAATTTGGGGTAACAGGGCATGAGTCAATTCATATCCTGTATTCAGAAATAATTCAATACTAAACAATCATTCGATCAGACTGATATGCATTGATTTCTAGAAGCCTGCAAGTCCCATAAATATCACTTACCTATTGACATCTTCCCATGAATCTATTTTCACATGAATTCAGCAGTGTCTACAATCAAATTATGATGCTCCTGCTAGACAGGTTAAAAATATAAATGAATACAATTTAAATTATTTTCTGTCTACTGATTTTGTTTCAGTGGGGAAACACAACATGCATGCTGGATGGTCTGTTTGCATTAGGAAGAGCTTGTCAGTATTCAGTGTGACTAACGCCAGACAAGGACAGTGTTTAGTAAGAGTTTCTGTTGCTGCTGGTGTTTATAATGTGCCTTATTGATAGAAGCATACCTGGGATTATTTTAAAATGATTTAAGTAGCAGGGGACAAAAGTAGACACAGTTAACACAAATACTGATATAAATTCTCTACTGTCTCCTGATTCATTTTACTGCAGGGTAGCACAGCAGCACTGAACCCACCTCTTCAGGAAACACTACCCTGACCCTTCCTCTTAGCCTTGCCTATTTGTCGTCAATTATGTGTCTGAGCTCTTGTTTATTGGCTCTTGTTCATTTGATACACTTATTTGTCTTAGCTCTTGTTTATTTGGTTCACTTATTTGTCTTAGCTCTTGTTTATTTGATTCTCTTATTTGTCTCATTTGTTTAAGATAAAGTAGGTTGCTAACTTATTGCACTCTTAACTTAACACTAGTTCTGCTCTTAGTTGCTTGTTTAGGAAGGAAATGCACTTACGATTTCTGGTGACTAGTAGTTTTCTTGCCTACCTATGTTGAATGCACTTATTGTAAGTCGCTTTGGATAAAAGCGTCTGCTAAATGACTGTAATGTAATGTAATGTAATGATGAGAGCAGGTTGACAGAAACAAACACCCTGGACACCACAAGAGGCCTCATGCACTCATACTCTGAATTAGTTTGAGACATCAGGCAGAAACCAGTGATTCAGTGGTAGCTGTGACACCATGTTCTTAATTGGAAGGTAATTGAGCAAGAAAAATGGGGATATGCTAAATATCCAGAGAAAGCAGTGTGTAAAGGATAACAGGAATACTGGTTGTTTCCTAACACTAACACTAACACTAAACTAATACTAATACTAATACTCATAATACTAATTCTACTGCAGCTGCTACTACTACAAGTACAACTACTACAACTACTACTGCTACTATTACTACTACTGCTATTACTACTACTACTACTACTACTACTACTAATGCTGCTAATACTACTACTACTACTACTATTACAGCTGCTATTAATATTACTGCTACTACTACTACTATTATTACCACTATTACTACTACTGCTACTACTATTATTGCTACTACTATTATTACTACTACTGCTACTACTACTACTAGAACTATTACTCCTACCACCATTATACTACTACAAATAAACCAAACAAACGTGTGTGTGTGTGTGGTTTCTGTCTCTGTATACAATATTGTCTGAGGCTGTTTCTGACAGCATAGGCGCTTTTGAAACTGGTGGGAAAATATTATTTTGCATCGGACCTTTCATCATGATTCATGACTTTATCACTGCTGCTGGGTTATCAGCTTGTGACAGTGGCTGAAAATCTCTCATGCCTACACCAGAGTAGGCTAGGCGCAGAGGATGAGGGCTGCATGACGTAGGATCATCGTCGCGTATAAAAGCTTGTGTGCGGCGCCTGCGGTCACTCGGCCAAAAGATGCGCCCAAGAGAGTAACCTATACCTGCCTGCAAACTAACAATGAACTTGAGCCGGCCATGTGGACAATAAGGTAAGCCACGTTTATGCTGTAATATATTTGATTTTCTCATACCATTAGGAAAGATTGTCGCGTGAGTCTCCGGCCGCATTGGACTGTATTACCTCTCTTGGCTGGTCAAGAGATCATCTGCTCCAAAGAGACCGGTTGCCCCCGTGCAGCCAGACCTGTGGTTGGAAAGGTGAATTTTACAATATAATGTATAGTGACGTGCAAATGTGTTATTGCTGGAGTAAATAAAAAGATGGTTATGAGCTCCAGTCCTTGATCATCATAAGACAAACAAACCACAAACAACCACTAATATCAACAAAAATCCATTTAACTTTCAGAAAAAAACATGAATTCATGCTTTTCTCACTTCTCAACCCTTTACAATTATGAATAGAATCTATGTTACAAAGGTTGTTCCCCAAATAAGAGGGTTATTAACCTCTGGGTTTAGGTGGGTTTACCCTTCACTATATCCCTGGAAATAACACAATTATTGCTGCAAATCCTGTATGAATTGTTCAAATTCAACAAACCAATCTGACTATGTTATTTTTCTATTAGGTTCAAATTAAACTGAGAATGTATTCTATTTGGAGTCTGAATATAGACTGTGTTATCATTTCCAAACCTGAAATATTATTATTTCAAAGTTTTGTTGATGTTTGTCTTACAATCTCACAATAAGGGTGAATTCCCCCCCAGATAGTGTCAAATAGGACGTACAAATAATAACAAATAATCAGGACAATGCAGGGAAATATAGTCAATTCAGCAAAATGTACTTTAAAATACATTACTGTGATTATCTAAATAATTAAAATGATTCTAATTAATATGAGGCATAATAGAAGTGGCTCATTGGTTTCTGTCATGGATTAATTGGCTGGTGATGAAAACGATCAGGATAAAGAGACAAAGGCAGAACCAGCCGGGAACATCTGTCTCCTTGATGCAGAGACGTAGTGCCTTGTTTGTGGGCTTCTCTCCAATAAACCCAACAGCCCAAATACCTCAGAGAATTGACCTCAGAGTGTTTGTGTGCAGCTCAAGGAGGCATTGGAGGCTATCTGTGTGTGTGTGTGTGTGTGTGTGTGTGTGTGTGTGTGTTACTTTTTAATTTATACTCAGGATTAATAATATTTTCTGTCAGCTGGCACCGTCAAATCTGTGGGATACCTCTTATTTGTTTGGTACATTCAAAGGCATTACCCTCCTTTTATATCTTGTTTATATGTTGTATCCACAATGACATTCCTCTATTTTTGTTGTTGTTTTCAAAGCTGCTTCTTAAGAATTCCATATCAAAAAATGCATGTTTTGTAGAATTGTTTAAGCCTGGTGATTTCTCCGCACACCGAACTTCCTCATTCAAAAGGCCAGTTTGGGCTTTCCCATTTGTCGGAGGCCATTGTTGATGCTATGCTCCTATTTTGCACCAGTTCATGAGTTTCTATGGTCACATTTCCCTGCAATCAAAGAGAAGGTCAACGAGCTCTTCTCCAATACCTTAATTGTGAAAAGCTGTGAAGACCTTATAATTATAAGATTTCACCTCTTGAGTATTTTCCTTTTCAAAGGATTCCTTAACATTTGTCTACTATTTGTCACAGTGTTGTAATTTAATATCCCTGATGTTAATTACATCCATTCAATGTAGAGCATTTACAAGATAGTGAACTCTTTATCACTCTTTATTAAGTGTTTAGTTAATTTTCTCACTGTCACAAGTTCACTTTGATATTGTTCGGGCATTTGCAATCAAGTCCAATATATTATTATTATTAGTAGTAGTAATAGTTTTTGTATTATTATTTGCAGAGTATCAGCAAGATGATGAGATTGTTAGGCAAATGTTTAATCTAAAGATCCACAGTTTTAATGACAGTCTGCCTCTCTTAACTGCACCCTGCATGTGTATTTATAGCAATGTACAACATAAACAACTACAGTGAGCCCAATGAGAAATCTAAGTAGATAAATTCATTTTATTTCTTCTTTTAAAGGTTTCAGGCTGAAGCAGCAGAGTCGATCACCACCTCTTTGTCAGGTTGAAAAAAAGCAGACTGACCAAATATTCACTGTGGTTATTGCTTTTTCTAAATCACCTGAAAATCTGGAGAAGTCACCACCTGTGATGGAGCAGTTAGAGCTGAATATTGCTGCTTTAGTTTCGCTTTACTTTCAATGGCAATTTTGTTGTGTAAAGTTGCCACAGAGGGTCATGTCTTCATGTTATCCAGTTTTTGACTATGCTCTTGCACAAAAACAGCCTCTTACTGCCACACCTCCCCGGGCAGAGTTCTCTGAACCTCAATCTAATCTAATCTTTATCACTAGGGGCTAGAAAACATGTCCAAACACAGATATCTCATCAATTCCTTCCTCAACAGTCAAGTCAATATGTTGTAAGTTCTACGTACCTTTTCCACCTACTTCACTAGCTGACAGTTTCTCAAGGCACAAACACAAATAACATCGCCAACATTAACAAATTATTGACAACTAATTATTAGGGACAGGGTTATAATGTTGGTACCACAGGGCTGGAAATATGCCAATGCATACTATAAATAATACATACAAAATACACAAGTAAGTGTTTCACAGTTGGAATCACACTTGATAATTACAACTTTAAAAATATGTCAATATTAGAAATGATTGTGATCATGAGTAAAATAAGGTTTGTTTACCTTCCACTCTGCTTAGGGAGTAAGATTGAGTGTGTGTTTGAGAGTTTGTGTGACAACTGTGAGGAAGAAATTACTACATTTTCACAACCTTTTATTATTGTAAGTGATGTGCATTAATAGTATTTGCAGAAACTTGGGATTGAAAACTGAAATTTTTGACATTATTCAGGCAAAATGACAACCTTAAATAATTCATAATTGTGGTGAGCAGCAGTATGTCGCCTGTCCCACTGCTAACTTTTTGCCTCGCCTGTCTCTCACATCTTCAAGTCAAATATAGGGAGTATGAATGTATTATAGCAGAGATTTACTTTTACATTGACAAGGTTGCAAAGGTGGCAAAATTGAACTTCTCAAAGCTTCAACACAGTAAATGAATGTTTTTTAATAGTAGGCACACATGCATGTTGGATATTGTGTTTGCATTAGTATTTCACAAGAGCTTGTCAGTGCCACAGTAACACCAGACAGGGGCAGTGTTGAGTTTCTGTTGCTGCTGATGTTTATAATGCGCTTTATTGATTGAGGTAATGTGCTTGGGATTATTTAAAATGATCAAAGTAACCAGTGTTTGTTTTTCACGGTTTCTATCAGTTGGACAGTTTAATAAAAACTCAAACTCAGCACTGAACGAGTCCATTTATAAAATATCGGTAGCATCACGTTGCCCCGGTAAGAGACCCCGTAAGGCTTCCATTTTAGAAACCGTTTCACACAGAGCCTTTGTTATAACGAGCATCCTTGAAATCAGGGATGGCTGTGTGCGTGCGCGCGTGCGTGCGTGCGCGCATATGACAGATGGATAGATGGAGAGCGAGAGGGATAGATTGCTACGTAGACAGAGAGAGAGAGAGAGAGAGAGAGAGAGAGAGAGAGAGAGTGTGTGTGTGTGTGTGTGTGTGTGTGTGTGTGTGTGTGTGTGTGTGTCCGTCCACCTCCCCACTGCAGGCGGTGCAGCAGGGAGGCCAGGGGTGTGTCGTAACGGGGAGTTGCCCAGACCAAAAGCATAAACACCCGGTCCCATCCGCTCGGTCCTGCCGAACCAAAGCCTCTCTCTCTCTCTCTCTCTCTCTCTCTCTCCGTCTCTCTTCTCCCCGCAGCAGCAAAGCATTCATCGCGGTGCAAACCCCTCTCTTGTCACACTGATTCAGCACTAGGTAAGCGGACACAACAACTGCAAGTCTGTCAATGAAAACGCAATTTCGTAGCACAGATTGAAACAGAGTAATGTGATACCCGTTTATAATGAAACCGTTATTTCTCATTTCGTGTAAACTAGAACAAAACGGTGCCATTGCCGGAGTGGGCAAATCCACGCAGTCCTTTGTGCAATGTTTATCTTTAGTCGGCTTCGTGTAGCAATTATGTCGAGGACTGGATGTTGTTTGAACCCTACAATGTATGTGTGGTTTTTCCTCGGGAATGGGATGCTTTTATTGCAAAAATGTAACGCAAATAATGCCATATATGGACAGAGTGGAAACCCCGAATGAAGAGTAAAAGCGCACCGTGGGTCTACTCCAGCAGGCCATAGGCTTGACAGAAGGCTGAGTCACAATTTTCCTCACTGTTAAAATGAGTTTGTTCTGCCCTGATATGCTACCAAACCGTCATATTGAATAAAAAAACATATTTTACAGCAACCCACAGGAGTTTTGCTGCAGTGTAATACACAATAGTAATTGCTGGGACTGCTTAGAAATAGCTTTCAGAGGGCTTGGCACTGCCCAACAGCTGGGTATTTTAGCTATTTAGGGACATCTGCTGTAACCATAGAAACACACAACCAAATAATGAGACATGATTTCACTGAGGAAGTTGGTCTCAACATCCTGCATGTGGTTTATGAGTGGGAGTGTGCTTGCGTGTGAGTGAAAGAGTGTGTGAGGATGAGATAGATGTCTGATGCACACTCAGCTTTACCAGGACTACCAGGACACCTAGTCCACTACAGTCCACTACACCCCACTTCAGATCCACTGTGCTAGACGGCGCCTCAAACTATCTTAATTCTTGTCTGTGCCTGTTGGGCAAAGACAAGAATATTTCACATTTTCTAACTTGTCGCTACTCCTACAGTTTTAAAGCTACATGGACGTGTTATACATCAAAATGTTGAGCTTTTCATGCTTTCACTGTACATATCTTAGTCCTATGAGTTAGTTTTTGAGATATTCAAGTTTGTTTGAGCATCATGCTCCACATACACTAGTGCTGCACGATTTGGTGAAAAAGTCATATTGCGATTATTGCAGACAATATTGCGATTTGCGATTGCGATATAATAAACAAATGCTATCATGAGTCTACTTGCTTGGTTATCAAGGAAAAATGCACAGATTACTGATAATTTTCAAATGTGTATTTCTCAACTCAAACATACAAACTTAAACTAGCATAAAAAAATACAAAAGAAAAAAAAAATTTACAGTACTGTTTTCCAAATAAAGGCATTTCTGCAAACTTGTTAGGTTTTCTCAATAGTACAACTAAATAAATAGAACAATAAATAAGAAAATATTAATTTTCATTAAAATAAGACATTTTGAATGCCCAAACAAACAAGGACATTTAAGCAGGGTGTAACATAAAAATTAGTGATTAAGTTACAAATTGGGCATACTTTGTACAACCTCTTCTAAAAATGAAACTGGATTCAGTCTACATCCACACTAATAGGTTTTCATTTTAAAACTTAAAAACTTTAGAAACTAAAAGGATCTCCGTTCACAGAAGCGTTTTAGCACCGCTTCAGAAATTATCTCCGCCCATGCTAATACGCCTGAAAACGCATATCACGTAACCATTCACCTACAATGGGCATGCGCGTGCCGATGTAAACAGGAAGCAGATTGTCTGCTCTGCTGTTGCTTAAGAGCAGGTCCTGACAGTTGAGTAGATTTTTTTGCTCAATGCAGTTCACTCATACGAGCTGACAGAAATACACTGTAGGAATTGTTAAGGAGATCCACCCATAACGTCACCCATACACCCCCCCCCCCCCGTCGTATTGCCGCGTGATATAACGACTTTCACTTTGCATGTTTTACACAGTACGTCTTTATGCTCAATGTCGCTGAGCTTGAATCCAAAATATCGCCATATAACATTTGTCGCGTTTTTTTGCCCACCAGTTCACCGTCAACCTGCTCGTTGTTATCTATTTTCCACCTGGTCTGACTCTACACCACACTTGTGATGTGACCATGCACACACGCTTCACTGCCTGAACAGAGACTGATTGGTCATCTCTTTATTATGGGCGTAGCAGACTGCACACAAACAGAGAATAGGTTGTCACGTTCACACACACACATTTGTTATTTAATTAAATCGCAGCCTTTTGCGGTTATATAATCGCACAGGTTGACATCGCGATTGCGATTAGATTAATCGTGCAGCACTAACATACACACACATTATAGAATGTTCGGGTCTCCACTCTAGCAGCAGTTGGAAATTTCAAATTTCATAGTACTTTTCTAACTTGCCGCTACTCCCACAGATTTGAAGCTACATGGACATATTATATATCAAAATGTTCAGCAGTTTATGCTTTCACTTACATGTAAATATCTAAGCAATGCCATTTATAGTTTTTGTAGGATTTAGGTTGACTAAATGACTTTTCCACCATTTTGAATTTTTTGAAAAACACATTATTGACATCTCCTAAACCGTAGGTCCGATTGCTACCAAATTTTCTGTGGCATAACACAAATCAGACTATAAATCAGAAATTGTTTGTCCAATCATTACAAAACTGGCAGGATATGTTTCATAACAATGTTGAACCACCTGTGTAAAATTATTTTGAAATCGCTCAATAGGGGGCGCCACCAGTTCCAAACATGTGCATGGGCCTGGCGCAAATTTGGCCTTAAATCAATTTTCAAACTTTGTCCAAACATCACCAAACTTGGTGGACATTTTTAATTAAGCTGTTGAAACATGTCCCCAAAATGTTTTTGAAATTGACCAATAGGGGGTGACGGCGTTGTCGCTCAAATTGTGCCATAAATCCAAGAGTTTGTCCAATCATCACAAAACTTAGACTTTATGTTGAACTAAGTTTGTAAAATTATCTTAAAATTGTACAATAGGGAGCGCCACAAATCTTTTCCATATGGGCTTACAGTATAGTATTTTTCTGGGGCTTTTATTTTTAAAGGGGACCCATTATGGAAAACGGCTTATTCCTGGCCCTTATACATGTTCCACATGTTACCATTGTAGCCGAGTCGGTATTCTCAACTCTCAACATGTTTTCATAACTAAAACAACATATGAAGTAAAAATTGACTGTTCACGGTGTGCGCCGCTATATTGACGTGTAGTAGTGACGTCAGGTATGTTTATATCGGCAAACTCGGGCCAGTTGGATCTTGCCCGAGTTTCCGACTGGGAATTCCGACTTGAATGACTGTTCTATTGCACTTTTCCGTGTTGGAGAATGTTTTTTCCAAGTACAATGGAATGCACCATTAGTTTGCGAACATTGGAGCTACAACAACAACATGTCTACGGCAAGCTCCCAACACCCCAGGGGCCTGTTCCACAAAGCAGGTTTAGAAAAGCGGTCAATTAGAAAACAAGTCAATCGGGGCTAAAGCGGTTCCACAAAGCCCAAGTCAAGCTACCATGATCTGGATAAACCGAGCCAGACTCAAGCAATCCAGATAATTGTGCGTGCACATTTATACACAGTTTATTTAAGCAGCCCGAGAGGTCGATCATGGATCTGATCGATTCATCATGGCGAAAAATGACGGTAAAGACAGAGCCACAATGTTCACGGCCACTGAACAGCGACTTTTAGTGGAGGTCTACGGAGAATTCAGCCATATTACAATGAAAAGGGAAATACGATTGCCATAAATAAAGGGAGAGAGAAAGATTGGCAACAAATTGCTGATAGATTGAATGCGTAAGTAATTGTTGAATTAAAAACTAACAAATTGTATAGACCTTATTAAATCTATCGCCATAAATGATGTAGTAAAGGCTAACATCTTACTAGATTACAGTCATTGTACAGTACTTGACACTATGTGGGGATTGAACCCACAACCCTAGGACTGCGAGTCTCATGCTCTACTGACTGAGCTGTCCAAGCTGGTTCTTACTTTTATTGTAACAGTTAATGCGTCTCCTAGCAACCATGGAAACATTTTGACATAATATATTCACAAGATACTTTCTTATTTCAATGAATTTGTTGAATACAAATAAATTAGAAAATAAAATAATATTGTGTCATCAAATAATTATTTCTATAAGTTGTGTTTTCTAAAAGCAATACGGCACTTGAGGTCTCGCTGGACACTCATGGTTAAATGGGGTTGCCTAACAACGCTCTGAACCGTGAAATACACCTGTATAAGTGGTAAGCTCGCTTTGTGGACCACCCCTCAGGTGTTCTGTTGTAGGATGCAGGCAACAACATAGATCCCTGCACAGTCTCCCAACAAGCCAAAATGCCAGGACAGAGCGGATTAATTTTATTTTTAACGGCAATCTGTAAGTGTCACCATGTCTTTATCTTATTTGCAAGTTAGTCTGGTTAGTATATTCGACTGCTGGTTAGCTAACGAGCTAGCGGGGCTAGCCACGGGCTTGTTGGGCGTGGAAGAAGTAAGAAAACTAAAGCTGGAGTCAGGACACATCTTTTAAAGTTATTGGTTGGAGTCAGGACTCATCTTAAAGTTATTTGTTGGGACCAGTGCCTGTTTTATGAGTCTGTCGAACGTGTCCAGCTCGGTAAACTTTAGCCACCATTAGTACAATGGCCTCTTATGGTCATCTACTGTGGTCAAGCTAGCCGTCACTCGCAACTCCGTGGTCAAACCAGCCGCCCGTGAGCCGAACCATTGTGTTGCGCGTCTACTAGGTGTAATTACGGTAAAGACGCCGTGTCGGCACAAAGACGGTGGAGCGACGATGAAAACAATCCCCATCTTTGTCCTTTTAATAAAAAACATGATTTAAAATAATTTCTTTACAGTTCCACTGTATTCCTCCTAAGGACATCCACATCTATACTCACATGAAATATGAAAAACCTTTACTGTACCGTTTGTGAGAATTTCAAAGTGAAAGTCCCATATTTGTACCTTGAAATGGCTTCCTTTCTAAAAGTTGGGGTGCTGTAAAAACACATTGCTCCATAAGTTCTGACAGTGACTGAAATATTTGTGTTTCAAAATTGATGTGTTTCAAAATTGTTTCAAAATTGATGAATAGGGGGTGAGGGTGTTGTCGATCAAGGGCGTGGGCGTGGCGCAAATTGTGCCATAAATCAATGAGTTTGTCCAATCATCACAAAACTTGGTAGATATTTATATTGAACTAAGTTTGTAAAATTATCTTAAAATTGTACAATAGGGAGCACCACAAATCTTTACCATATGGGCTTACAGTATAGTATTTTTCTGGGGCTTTTATGTTTAAACTGGGCTTTGTTGTTTGAGAATGGAAGCCTCTGTCCTAGTGGCCTTGCTTACTTAAACATAAAGTTAACTGCATATATTTGTTTGTGGAATTGATCTTTTTCTGTCACTCTGCATACAGTTTGCAGTAACAAAATGGTTTGAACCTGCGAATCGCCGCTTGCGGCTATACTTATTCTTTGTTGTTGTACCAACTTTCCATCAACCTACCACATCTATTTCTACTCCCAGAATGCCTTTTTGACAACCCTCAGATAAGAGGTGTGAACTTTTTGCATTCAGCTGTGGATTTTTCAAATTCAAGTCTTTTATTGTCATGTGTACAGTATCACTTACAGTCATACTGGACAATGAAATGTTTGGGACGAGGCACATTTCAACTGGGTAGATATACATTAAATCACACATCTATATATAAAACACAAGAAAATAACAATTAGACAATAAAGGGCGGATAAACTAAAATAGAAATAGGAATAAAAAAATGTATGAATATGAAAAAGCAGCAGGATTGACAACAGTTGTAAATAATCTTAGAGATCCATCTATATATACAGATGTACAGGTATATGTGGTGGAGAGCAACAGAGATTGCAATAGTAACAGCAAGATGTTTTTCCTGTGGAGAAAAATTGAGAGCCGTGCCCCTTACTCAATGTCTTGCAGCTGAATTGCATTGTTGTCAGTGGTGAAATCAGTATCTCTTCCTCTTCTACGATGGATTTCTCCCTGTATGATTGATGAACGTCAGTCTAGAAAGAAGCCGTTGTTCTTTGAGTCTGATGGACCGATACCAAAACACGACGCTTACCGGTGACGTTTTAGGTAGCTGAAAATTGAAAATACAACACCAAAGAACAAAATGGGCCCAGAAGTGCGAGGTACATTTCCGATACCTGTCTCTTAACAGTGCTAAAGTGTTTTCCCTTCAATAACCATGCATATATCGGGACAGTCATTTACAATGCCATAAACTACAGTGTTGATTCTCTTCCTCTCCATGTTTTACATTGTGTAAACACATGAAGGGGAACTAGAGCGGAGGGGCAGCTTTAATAGCTATAGTATACAGTCCTAGGAAAGTGCTGTCTGATGGGCCTGTGAGAGCTGGAGGACAGCCGGACAACTCTCAGCAGATGAGAGTGGCATGCATGGAGAAAATGAGTCATGCAGAATCCCCGTCCCGGCCGAGGAATCTCTCTTTTTGCAGAACTGTAGGAAACTGAGGATGGACACGCTGAGTCACAGAGGAGCCTATTCTGCCATGATTTTAGTGGTGGGACAGTAATACACAAATAGATAAATTGATCACAACTGCCTCAAAGGTCTTTTCCCCCCCCCATATAATTGTACTGTCGTTTTCTGCAGAGTGTACTTCAGTTCAGCGGTTCGAGTTTTGCGTATCATTCCTTCCCTTGGGCCTCAAGTGAAGGCTCATTTACCGTCCAACACAAAAAAAAAGCTTTCCATATTCCCTTTCCAGACTGGGCTAGAAAGTGGGCTGGTAAGTGGGGGGAGGGGTCCAAATCACTGAGTCCTGGAATGACCGACTCAGTTCGTGCTGGTCTGGAGGAGAGGGAAGGACAAAGACCCTCAGTAAGGGGGCCGGGTTGCAACTTGTCGAGTTGCTGCAGCAGCTCTTGCGAGGGGGTGGGAGACACCCTCTGCTTTCCCAGCGTGCCTGTGAAGCATTAACCAGTAGTCATGTGACTGTTTCTATTTACGCTCTAAGCTGTGGCGTGTTGAGTCAACCAGACTACCCCCTCTTGAGTCACTGTCCTAACCAAGAGCAAGCACTGAGCAGCAGACTGGTGCTGCCCAGAAACAGCACATTACTGCAGAGCTCTCATGGTTTGTTATTCAGATGGTGTTCTTTGTCCTGCAGGTCTCGGTGTACAAAACTACTCAATACAGTACAAAGAAGTGCATAATGGTCAGTGTGTTGTTTAAGAGATACTAGATACTTTTAAAGTGAAGCACTGAAATACTTCATATTTTCACTCGTACCCATAAGGTTTGCTGGTGTGGCTCTGATTTTTGAAATTGTGGGATTAGATACCTCTTCAGATGTTTGCTGTATTAAATCACTGACAGTATGAGGAATCTAACTCTGGGATATAACTGCTTATAACTGAGACAGGCATTTACTATTTGCATTTTGATATTTACTACCATGGCTACTGACGTCTTTGGAAAAGGAAGTCACTCAAAAGTGACACTTTCCAAGACTGAAATGCTTCAGAGGGAAGGTTTTCTGTGGCTGTCGGTTGAAATGCTCTTCGACAAGTCAACGCTTCAGGAATGTAACAGCCTTGTTTTCAAATAGACAGCTGGACATACATTTACCAAGGGGGTTTAGATGGGTTTCATGGACGGTATTGTCATGAAACTTGATCTATCTATAAGGGACAATGTACAACTTCAGTCCAAGTAAAGTCAAAACTGAAGTAGTTTTTTCTCTGACCACAGTTTAGGACACTAATAGGCCTCAACTGCTTCGTTGTCTTGGTTTCAAATGGAAGTTTGTGGTTTTGTTTTCAAAACTGTTCTCAGTTGTACATCCACAACTTCCATGTTGACGAGGATCCCCTAGCTGAATTCAGATCACGGTATGCGAGCTGTTTTCAGTGTATTGGGTGTGTCAGTTGGAGTTAATGATCGGTTATATATCAACTATATATCAAATTTATTACCGATTGTTTGACAACCTAAAGTCATTGTTATCACTCACCACAGTTGATTTAGATGGCTCCCCAGGCATTTAGGAAGCAGGGGGGTGGAGGCTATGGCAGCACCCCCTCTATTGTCTGTCCAACTTCAAGAAGGAGTTGAAGATACTGATTTTCATTTCTAGCATTTCAATAATTTCAATGCTATGTTTGTGGTATACTTTGGGATGTTATCGGTGTTAGTGATGAGTCTTTGTCTCTGGATTTGATTGGGCTGCAAGTCGAGGTCAGTTGCCATGTCACTCAGCTCATAATCATCATCAAAATGACTTTAATGGCCAAGACAATAATTGCACGGGTATTTTTCTCGATGTCGTTGGTGCAGAGAGAACTGCATGGACAACGTCCATAGTTTTTCTATTGTTCTGTTATTTGGCGACAGGTATCTGTTTGTTGAGGCTACGCTTACCAGAACATTGCAAAGCTATTATTATTAGCTTTGAAGTGGGACTACAGGTCTGCAGAGCCTGTGATCCAGAGAACCACTTCCAGGGCTTAATGTCCTTACGTTGCCAAAGGATTCAGAACCAAGAAATCTACCAGTTAGCTGCTGTACTGTGATGCTATATGGCCCATTCAAAGCTATCAGGAAGTTAAACTCCACCTAGCCAGCACCCCCTCAAAACAAAAACCTTCCTACATCCATTTGCTTCTCCTTGATGACCTGAAATAGCTGTAGGCTAAAACACGATCAGATATCGGCGGAGGAGTTAAAGTTTCAAACACAAAACCCACCAGAAAACCCACCAGAAAAGGAGTGAAGAGTAAACTGTATTTTGCCATATTAATGTTTAATTACAACAGCAATAAAATACTGTGGAACAAGTCGGGGTGTTACATAAGAGGAGAGCAGAGCTGGGGGGAAAAAAACCCACATTTGTTGTATTGGTTGTATGAAACCGGAGCCACTTCCCCCTTCCAAGGTTAGGAGCAGATTCTTGCAATGCTTGTGGGCAGCCTGCCGTCTGGAAGCAGGGCAGCTCAAATGTGGATGGTTAGTCGTGTAAACTGAGGAGGAGCCCCAGACAGCAGTCTTCTGTGGGATGCTTTATTTTGTTAATCTATCTGGTAACCCTTTAGATGGACTCCAGTTTATAACACATTCATAACACCTGAACCCGAAGAGCTTTATGAACAGTTACAACACTTCATAGCAGTTAAGAAGCACTCATGACCTTTTGGAATGTGTTATAACCAGAGATTGTGTAAAACCAAATTTTATAAATGAGTAAAATAAAGCATTCAACAGACATGCATCTAACACTACTTCATTTCAGATAGCTTGTTTACACTGTCTGGAGTGTTTACAGTGGCAGTGTGGATCGGTGTCTAACGTAAAAACAGTTTTGCACATTTTATCAAAAGTAACTTGGTTTCATGGTGTGGCTTGTGCAATCTAACATGGTAAATGTTTAGGTCTGACAGCTTTTTTAAGTTGCTGTTGTTGTTTGCTTTGTGGTAGTTGCGCAAATATGAAGAGAGACACTAACAGGTGAAATTTCCTGTGCAGCGCGGCAGCTCGTGTTGCACGCTTGTGCAAGTAAGACTCCAAATACTCGGTTCTTTGAAGCTCAGTTCTCCGACATCTAAAATTTATCCGAACAAACCGAATCAGCAGCTACCTTTCTCTTCTCACATTTTCAACTACAAAAACGCTCAACTCACGTCTTAAAAATCCCAAACATCCACACGTGCCACAGTGAGCACAAGTGGGTGGTTGTCCAATACAGCGCAGACACCTACTTGATTCAGCGCCACATGCCTCTTATGCTGTCAGATATGACTGTGAGTGTGAGTGTGTGTGTGTGTTTGTGTGTTTGCATGCAGGTGGGTTTGGTTGAAAGAGATCCCACAGAGAATGAGTTTTATTTATAGTTGTATATGAGTCCTTCTCGCTTTATAATCTCAATAGATATCCTGAGATCCTGCCACCGCTGTTCAGACTCCCTTTCCCAGACTGAGTCACAAATCACAACACTTCCTCTTCCTGCTTACTGCAGGAAACACCCTGAGCACAGGGCACCACTGACTCACAGCACAGTTCATTTATAGCTAACTACAACACTAAACTTTATCTTCGTATCCATGGCAACGTCTCTTGGCTTAGGGAGTGGCTTAAGGTTTTCTAGAGCAAACATCTTACAAAAAGGGCGCTTTAGTCAGCACACTGTGACTCCTCTTATCTCTGCAGTAGCTGACCACCTAGTCTTGAGTATAAATCCACTGTGAGGTTGCCACAAAAAAAAAGACCAAATCTCAAGTGAGTGATATTTGATTTCCCTTCAGGCAGCATGGCAACGTACCACCCAGAGTTTGAGCGGGCTGGGAAGCAGCCAGGCCTTCAGGTGTGGAGGATTGAGAAGTTTGACCTGGTGCCCGTTCCAGAGAACCTCTATGGGGGATTTTACACAGGAGACGCCTACCTCGTCCTCAACACCATCAAACAGCGCTCTGGGAACCTGCAGTACGACCTCCACTTCTGGTTGGGTGAGTGCAGTGCAGTGCAGGGGGGGGCAAATTGTGTTGTCAGAGAGAACAGATAGTAACACTGGTGTCAGATACCTGGAGACCAAGAGCCACATGTAGCATAGAAATCAAAGCAAAGTGACCTGATTTTCTACATTTTTCACACATAGAAGGATTTCTCTAACAGAGGAATAAATGGTCTATGTCTGTATTGTTTAGTACCCAATACTTTGGGTCGATAAGTACTCAGTATCAGCCAATACATAAAGTTACGTGAAGTTTAATATGTTTAAGTGTTTTTTTTTCCCCACATAGTGTTTTTGCAAGCATCATCTCATTCATAGCAGCATGGATGAAGGCCAGGGTTTGTAGGAAACATGGGGGAAGAAGCTGAGTCGGGTCTATTTTAGCTTGATTGATTTTAGATGCTTTTAGTCAGCTCGATTGATCATGGAAACAGCATTTACCAATACATCTGATGTAACCATCCCCTATGCTAGTAAAATATTGTCTTCATGTGTCTATCGGGATTTGCGCTCCCACTGTCCCGGCTATTGATCTCTTGATTCAGTGAGTCCTCTGCGCTAGGACACAGGGCCTGTCTAACACAAAACCTGACTCTCTGGGAAGCTGAGAGTGAGGGAGAGAGAGTGAGGCCTGATTTCTTTGAGGATCAAATGAATCACCTAATGGAATGTGTGTGTGGTTTCATTTCATCCAGGTGACTCCTGCACCCAGGATGAGAGCGGCTCGGCAGCCATCTTCACAGTCCAAATGGACGACTACCTGGGAGGTAAACCCATCCAGTACCGCGAGGTCCAGGGATACGAGTCCAAAGTCTTTCTGGGCTACTTCAAGTCTGGAATCAAATACATGGTACGTTTTAAACTGGTCCCAAGTCCCATTAAATATCTCTAAATTATAGAAGATTAATAGTTTAAACCATCTTTTATTTTCATTTTGTTCAAGTCATTTTGTTCAGGTAGGTGTTACTTTTTTTCAAATGGCAGATATTTAACTTATTAAACTCTCACCTTCTAGAAAGGGGGCGTGGCATCTGGGTTCAAGCACGTCGTCACCAATGAGGTGCTTGTGCAGCGGGTGTTCCAGGTGAAAGGTCGCCGTGTTGTCCGGGCAACCGAGGTGCCAGTCAACTGGGACAGCTTCAACCAGGGAGACTGCTTCATCGTGGACCTGGGTGATGTGAGTCGGACTGAGGCATTTAAGCATTGTTGGATATTATGGGACAGTATTATTTATCATCTAATCATTCTGTTATTGTATGATGCCAACTTTGAGTTTGACTGGGGAGTTTGTCATTGGATATACATGATAATAGTAACATTATGAGATAGATATTGTATTAATGAATCATTAATGAATGTATTAAAGGTGCTCTATGAACATTTTAACATCAATAAATATAATAATAATAATAATAATACCAATAATATAGTAATACCCATACTAACATTATTCTTATTCTTATTCTTATTATTAATTATTCATTGTTATTAATTAGTATTATTATAATTATAATATATAATAATTGTGTCGCACTTTTCAAAACAAGGTTAGAAAGTGCTGAAATGAAATGCGATAAAACAAAGATCAGAAAGTACATCACATAAAATCAGTGTAAATTAACAATTCAAATTAAAAATGTCTTAAAAGAAGCCACAGACGTAGTGGCTCTTATCTCCTCGGGTAGGTTATTCCAGAGTAAATCATTAGTAGTAGAGTAGTAGAGTAAATCATTAGTAGTAGAGTAGTAGAGTAAATCATTAGTAGTAGAGTAAATCATTAGTAGTAGAGTAGTAGAGTAATTCATTAGTAGTAGAGTAGTAGAGTAATTCATTAGTAGTAGAGTAGTAGAGTAAATCATTAGTAGTAGAGTAGTAGAGTAATTCATTAGTAGTAGAGTAGTAGAGTAATTCATGGGATTTCATCTGTTGTATTGTTTTATGGCACGAAGGGAGATCATGTTACAGCATAAAACAGTGAGCGTTTACTTTCTTTTACACCTTCCAGTTCCTCTATTCTAGCTGCAACGTCATGTTAGCTTACCTCGTCGGAAAGTGTATTGGATGTTAACAGGGCTGTTATCAGCTCTTATGCGACTTCTTGCTCTCCAAAACAAACTCATGCGGACCGATGCCGGGAAGGGGAAGGGGAACAAGTAGCAACATCCTCTTTGCAACTAGAAACAACGGGGATTACGGGAAATGTGTTCTTAATTTTGAAAAACACAAAATGCTACACATAGCACCTTTAATAAAGTTTCATGTTTATTATATTTTACAGGAGATCTACCAGTGGTGTGGCTCCCAGAGCAACCGCTTTGAGAAGCTGAAGGCTACTCAGGTCGCCAAGGGTATCCGTGACAACGAGCGTAGTGGGAGGGCCCGTGTTTACGTCTGTGATGAGGGGATGGAGAGGGAGAAAATGTTGGAGGTGAGCATGATACAGTACTCTCTGTCTTGTTGTCTCTGTGCCCATTATTGATTGAGACCCCAAGTCCCATTCTGCTGCAGTGGACTTAAATCTTGAAATCAATGCTAATGGACTCCTGTCCTCCTTCTGTTGTCAGGTCCTAGGCCCCAAACCAGATCTGCCCGAAGGAGCCTCTGATGACATCAAGGCTGATGCCTCACACCGGAAGATGGCCAAACTCTACAAAGTGAGAGAACTGAGAATCCGGCAAGACATCCATGCTGTCACTGTGTCACCTTTATATAATGCAATTTTACTAAAGGGTTCAGCATTAACTACTAAAGCATTGCAGTTTTCAGTAGCCTTGTTTACTCCACAGTTCTGCTTCATGATCATTGCTAAGTAACTAGTGATTTTATGGCAGCTGATATTTACAATGTTAGGACGCTCACTATGATAATACGTATTTGCAGTACCACAGTTCAACCTGAACAACCCTCCGCTCTCAGTGGCTCTGGCTATACTAATCCTCACTGACGTGTTACATTTGATTGAGTGACTTTATTGTGCCACTGATGCCTCAAGTCCACCTTCCATCTCCGTCAGGTTTCCAATGCCAGTGGAGACATGACCATCGCCCTGGTGGCAGCAGAGAACCCGTTCTCCCAGAGCGCCTTGGAGTCCAGCGACTGCTTCATTTTGGACCACGGTTCTGATGGCAAGATCTTCGTCTGGAAAGGTCAGCCCAGGCCACAGGGGGTTGTGCATTATTTCCCTTATATTCAGTGGTGGGCCATGGCAGCTAGAAAATTGCCCTCACTGTTAAACGGATATATGGAAAAAATACATAATAATAATACAAATGAATACAATAAAAAGTACTCCAATCCACTCTCAGTCTGGGATGTAGCTGTTTTACATCTGTCTGTCTTGTTGGTCTGGATAGTCATACTGTCCTGCGTTAGAAAGGTTGGTTATTTCACTCAGAGCCACACATTTTGCAGATTGGAGTTTTAGTTACCCAGACATTTCTTGGAGGCAGAGCTGAGAGAAGTTAGCTAAGTGGGAAATTTGAATGAGAAATAAGGAGGAATAAGGAATAAGAAGAATAAGGATAAGGTCATGAACATGGCGTTCCTGATCTTGGAAGGTCAGCAGGCTAACTAGCTTACCCAGACAGCTGTAGGCTAGTGATGGGCGGATCAATTCCAAAAGTATTGATATAGCGATTCTCACTTCTTTTGTAAAGATTTAAATAGAAATAGGATCGATACTAAACATGAAGCCGTCTGTCTGCTCTCCGTTTTGCACCAAATATATGTTTGAACTGTAATATTCGGAGAGATTTTTCTGCATTTATTACAAATGTATTGCTCTGATATTACTTGGTTTCGGATCGAGACCAAAATCTTTGCTATCGCCCATCCCTACTATAGGCTAGTATGGCTAGATTGTATTTTTTTCAGTTAATAGCTTCAAAATATTTACCTATAATAAATAAATATAACAAATACCTCCTACGTATCTTGCCTTTTTCACTGGACTTCAGTCTGATGCTGCCAGAAAAACTATGGTTCTTTGGCTCCGCCCACTGAGGTTTAATATTATTACCAGAGCAGCTCTGTTGCTGTCATTAATGGAGACATTTCTATGATCAATAACATGATGGCTGCCCATATTTTCCACAGTGGAGTGTTTTATCTTTGAATAGACAAAAGATTGACTTGGTCAGTTGGATGAATGGGATATTGTTGCTTCTCCTAAATAGTCATGAGGCACTCCCACAGTAAGCTTGTGCTAAAATCCTATAATTCTTTCTCCTCTGAGCTCGTTGTATTTGATTATCCTCACTTTAACTTCCTCTTTCTCGTCCTTATAGGCAAAGATGCCAACATGGACGAGCGCAAGGAAGCCATGAAGGCGGCCGACGAGTTCATCAAGAAGATGGGCTACCCCAAACACACCCAGGTCCAGATCCTGCCAGAGATGGGCGAGACGCCACTTTTCAAGCAGTTCTTCAAAAACTGGCGGGACAGAGATCAGACCGAGGGCCTGGGCGTGGCCTACATCTCTAACAGCATCGCCAAGATTGAAAAAGTGCCTTTTGATGCCGCTACGCTTCATGACTCCGCAGCCATGGCAGCCCAACACGGCATGGTGGATGACGGCACTGGAGAGAAACAGGTGAGAGGGAGGGGGGTCTGGTTTGTTCCCACTGAGGCCCTTTATTGATTGAGGCATAGGTCAGTTAACCGAGACAAGAAACTTTATTGTTATAGCACAATTCAAAACAGAGTTACAATATGCTTTGAAAACACTAAATCAAAAATACGTCCAATCCAATAGATACGTTTCACTCAGGCCTTCACGGACATGTTGTTTTTAGTAGTACCACGATGAGAGAAAGTATTGATACCACCATATACCATCATTTTTATTCTCAGTCATTTATCATCAGATGTAGGGAATAACATCTGTCTGTCTGTCTGTCTGTCTGTCTGTCTGTCTGTCTGTCTGTCTGTCATGTCAGATCTGGCGTATTGAGGGAGCAGACAAGGTGCTGGTGGACCCATCCACATACGGTCAGTTCTACGGAGGAGACAGCTACATCATCCTGTACAACTACAGCCATGGAGGACGGCAGGGACACATCATCTACATGTGGTGAGAATATAAAGGATTGAGATGTGACGATTAGTTGAAGCTGCACTAGACAAGGTTTTTATGTAACAATCCACCCGTCTTATCGGCCGAAATCACAAAGTGGGGCTGCAACAGGGAACAGCTGCCCCTCCCACTACATCAGACCAGGCAGATTTGCCCTGTTTGCCCCAATACAGTTATGGTGTTGGGTACGTAAACACTCGTAAACACAGGAAAGGACAAATTGAAAGTTAGGTAACACTTTATATTAAGGTACACATATTTACCATTAACTAGTTGCTTATCAGCAGCATATTAGTATCATATTGTCTCTTTATTAGTCATTATAAAGCACTTATTCTGCATGACCATATTCTACAACTACTAGGCCATTAACTAAGAGTTTTCCCTCAATAACCTCCTAATTACTGCTTATTGATAGTAAGTAATGAATTAAGATCTTAATATGTTTGCTCAGTATGGGCCTTATAGTCATTCTCCCTTAATAACACTTCATAAATATGGTCTATTCTTATGTAACAAAACACAAAGTAAATCCTTCTTAGTAAAGTAATCACACTTAGTAAATCCATTATAGCACACAACTGCTGCAATTAACAGACCCTATTCTTAGTTGTGTGCTATAATGGATTTAGTGTGAAGAGGAGGCAACTTTAGAATAGGGAAGCTGTTATAAGTGTCAAACTGCTAGTGAACTGGTTATGAGCAAGACCTCACTTCAGAATGGGAACATATTCTGAGTTAGAGACTTAATTTAGAGTCATTTGGACTATTAACACTTGTAGTTTTGTGTTTTGTTACATAAGAATAGACCAACAAGGAATGTGTCTCTAATAATTTGTAGTGATAAGAAAAAAGGGGTATGTCATAAAAAATATCAGCACCACTTGTCTTTGATTCACAGTAAATGTCAGGTGATATTTCATAGCGTACTGAATTGAGTGTTTCCCAGGCAGGGAATGGACTCCAGCCAGGACGAAATCGGGGCCTCAGCCATCCTCGGGGCCCAGTTGGACGATGAGCTCGGTGGTGGGCCTGTGCAGGTAATACACACCTCCCTGGGTTGGGGTTGTGTGGTGACGTGCTCCTTGTGATCATAAGCTTATATTCCTTTTTCATTCACTTTGTAATATCTCTGCACTGCTCTTGCTTACTTAGCACAGTGACCTGTCCATCCTTTCACTCCTTCTCCTCTCCCTCCTTGTCCTCCTCTCATTGCTTCTGTCCTCCTTCGTTTCCTACCTTACCTTTCTGTCTCTTCAGGTTGTTGGTGCTCCTATAACCACTCAGGTATAACCCCCCTCCCTCTCCCCATCTTTCCACCTACATGACTCTGTACAGAGCCAGTGGCGCAATGTAGAAAACAGTACATAGTTAGTATGAAATTGTCAGGTCACTTCTATAAATATACTGGTTAAGATAGGATTCATTTTGCTGGCTTTTTCAAGATTGCGCTTAATGTGAGAACTCAACTACTTATTATCAGTGAAATCAGCAGGGCCAGACACAAACATGACATTGTAGAGGTGAATTATGGGAAGTGTTTTATAGGAAGTGCCCTTTTTGGTCAGCTCAACAGAGAGATTGATACTGTTGATACTGATACTGATTGATACTGAGTCTTGTTCCCCAACTCTGCCCTGACCTGACATCAGGACCTTAATATCTCTATGTATATCTCTATATCTCTATCTCTATGTCTTAAACAGATGGTCACTGCACATGTGAGTTATATACTGCATGGCCTTACACAGTGTCTGTAGATAACACTGTAAACCAATAGATCAACAGTAGATAAGACTGTAAAACACAGTTAGTCCACAGACCACGCCCTGGCTCTGGATCAGGAGATGTTCATGTGACCATCTCTGCACTCTGCAATCATCTTTCACTCTATGTCTGCCTTCATTTTGCACGTGCACCTTTCATGTCCACGTTGTGTCTGTGCTGTGGCATGACCATGTGTGATGAGTTCAAGTGTTTGAGTTTTTGGAAACTTTTAAGTTTGTAGACGTTTGTCTGATCTCACTTTTATAACAGTGTATGAAACTCAATTTGGTGTAATTCACTTGACTGGAAGGGAGAAAGCCCCGACTGCATGATGATGCATGGAAATAGGACATCATATCACTAGAAGAAGTGAGATATCAAATTTTGTGCATTTTGTGCATTATACTCTATGCCCTCGTCTGACAATCTCAAGGTTTTAGGGAAAAGCTGCCTGTGGATGGGTACTAAGCAGAGGACAAGCACACATTTAAGCAACCTGAAGTAGGAATGTCATACTCATTTGTCAAGGGGAGATAACTAAAAAAAACCTTTGTGCAGAATAGTGACGAGGCAAACTGCCTGCATCTATTGAGTGACAGAAACCCCTGCTGTCAGATGGCCAGACAGACAGACAGACAGACAGACAGACAGCATGCTGGGAATGAACTAAACAACAAAGACAAACAGAATAAACAAAGGAATTACAAGCGCTGGGAATGTTTGTGGCTCTGTTGTAGTTTTGAAGTGCATCACAACATGTAAACTCAATAGACTGCAGACCTAGCAGACCTAGCTTCATCACCTAGTGTCCTGAATTCAGAAATCTTGTCACTCACCATCTTGGACACAGACGGTGAACACTGGGCACAGCTCAATGCTGCCATCTTGTGTGGGGACTGTTGCAGACATTTTGGGATAGCTGTAGTTAATGACACGATGCTGGGTAAGCGACGAGGGAGGATCTGTCTGTGATTTGTCTTTCTGTATTCGGTGTATCACCTTGAGATAACTCAGCGACTTCAAAACACAATGAAGCACGAGTTGTCATGATTTGCTATGGGAATCACAGTAACAACCACATAATCGTAACAGCTGTGTTGTATCTTGGTGCGTGTGTGTGTGTGTTCGCCAGGTAAGGGTGATCCAGGGTAAGGAACCAGCCCATATGATGAGTCTGTTTGGAGGGCAGCCCATGGTGGTGTACAAGGGAGGCACGTCCAGAGACGGAGGTCAGTCCGCCCCAGCCGAGACCCGTCTCTTCCAGGTGCGCTCCAACTCAGCGGGGCATACGCGAGCCGTGGAGGTAAGTGAGCAGATGCCGTTTGCTTTTTGAGAACTTTTTTTTCCATTGCCTTGTCTTTTCAGAATAAGAACGGGCCTAACACAATCGGTCTACAGGAATTTGTCTTGGTAGCAGATATGTGCTTGCTGATGTGCACTGTGTCCTTTTAAATCACTTTTTTAAAACTCATTTTTTTAGGATTGCTTTTTATTAATTTGATTGTTTTTCATTTATGTCTTATGCTTTTATTGTGTTAAACCTTTCTTTTTAACTCCACATATTTTATCTTTTCTTGTAAAGCACTTTGTAACCTTGTTTTGATTCGTGCTCTATAAGTTATTATTATTACTAGTATTATTATACTGACAACTTGCATAGCGACACCATAAAATGCACACATAGCAGGGCTGTGCATGTTAACCTACAATATCTCTGTGTCCAAACCCATCTAGCTTGATGCCGGGGCGTCCAACCTGAACTCCAACGACGCGTTCATCCTGGTGACTCCGGGCGGCTCCTTCATGTGGGTCGGCCAGGGAGCCAGCGACACCGAGAAACAGGGAGCGCAGCAGTTGTGTGACATCATGGGAGTGTCTGCCTCTCAGCTGCCTGAGGGAGGAGAGACTGGTAAGAAAACATGAATTTGCCTCAACGGAAATTTTATCTGTTATTGTCCTGCATGTACTTTTGAGTAGAACTGATACCTAAACCAGCTGATTGCGGTTTGGTTTAGGGGGATGTTGACCCCTTAAACTAAATGGATTCAGTGTTATGTCTCAGTGATAAAGCTTCATTTAAGACCCCCTTTCATCACGCCTCAGATTTCATCAAGGATCAGCCCTCTAGCTAAGGGAATGGAAAGTCATCATGTGACTCCTTTGGTTGCTTTCAAAGCTCGGGGAGAAAACTGATTTCTCCATTCTGGATTTCATTGAAAACCTCAGTAGAAAACACGACAGAGATCTCATTTCATATAAAACAATCTTCCTTTATAGTTGTGGACTGTTTACTTTTTATTCCAATGGACTTGCACATTGTCGGTTATAGTTTATAACCTTATCTATTCAAAGGTCGATGGGGAAATGGGAAATTAAATGCACTTTATCTGACTTTAGCACTGAATACAACCAGTAGGGTAGTTGTCATTCCCCAGCACCACTGATGCTGAGGCTGCTTTTTTAATGCATTATTGCACTGAATTTTGTTATAGATGATAGTTTGAAAACATCTATTCAAAGGTAATTTAGTTAGTATGGACGAGGTCAATAAATGCAACCGGCAGGGGCACTAGTTATCGCTTTACCTCGCCATAACTTAGGATGTGTGTCTGCTGTGTTCCCAGATGACTTCTGGGAAGCGCTGGGAGGAAAGGCTGCGTACCGCACTTCTACCAGACTCAAGGAGAAGATGGACGCTCATCCACCCAGGCTCTTCGCTTGCTCCAACAAGACTGGAAACTTCATTGTAAGTTGTCAGAGAGCGACGTTGGTTGGCGATCTATGAGGGGATTATTCTATCATTGCACTCCTATCGTAAAACGTAAATCCGTTACAGTATCACTGAACCTCTTCCTTCCCCCAGATCGAGGAGGTACCTGGGGAGATGACCCAAGACGATCTCGCCACCGATGATGTCATGATCCTAGATGCCTGGGAGCAGGTAAACGAACTAGACCTATGACGTTACCGTATCATATGGATTCAGAGTTGAGAAAATAAACTAACTTTGATTCTCATATTCCATCTTCAGGTGTTTGTCTGGATTGGCAATGAGGCCCACGAGGAAGAGAAGACTGAAGCGATGACCTCAGGTAAGGAAATATGGGGAAAAGATACAACCCTAAACTTGTCATCATGCTATTATGCTCATGGGAAAAATGCATACAGTACATGCAGAAGTCATTTGGACCGTTTGCAGTATTAAAGGGAAATACCACCAATATTGCCTTTTCAATTGATTACAATTATCCAAATGCTTAAGGACTGGACTATTCTATTCTAATGGACTATTCTACATACAACAATTACACAGCATCCTACTATAAATTATGACAGTATATTTTCACACAAAAAGCCTGTGACCTGTGTAGTAGTAGTAGTAGTAGTAGTACGTGAACATTTAGGACCGTCACTAATCCGACTCGTCTTCCCCAGCGGTGCGTTACATTGAGACGGACCTTGCCAGCCGAGATCGCAGGACGCCCATCGTGAAGATCAAGCAAGGCTTCGAGCCGCCTACATTCACCGGCTGGTTCCTGGGCTGGGACCATGACTACTGGACCAGTGACCCCTTGGAGCGGGCTATGGCTGAGTTGGCACTGTGAGCTCTCACCTAACCCCCACCCCACCCCGCCCCTCAACCCTGACCCTTGACCCCTGCTTCCCCCCCGAGCTCCAGTCATAAGACTTTCATTAGGCAGTCGCCAATACTCTGCCAGCTTCCTGTCCTGTCTCACAATGCGAGGAAGAACCTTTTCTTTTTTTTAACTTTCAGTAAATGTGTCAAAACCTTTCAGAGCTGATAGAGTAGAGCAATCCTGATGCAGATGGATGGTGCAGTATTTTAATTCACCTTGTCCCGCAGCAACAGTAACACTTTTATACCTATTATGAAACCAGTATGTGAAAGCAACCAATAGAGCTTTAATGGACACACAAGCTTCCTATAGGGGTTTTGCACTTAGTAGTCTACTATGTTTACTTTTAATGAAGTACATGTTTTATGTGTCCATTTTATTTTTGTTATTTTGACAGTGAAACCTGCTCACTAGTGGAAGTTGTAATGAGAGCAAACCTACAGTAAGACATACAAAGCCTTGGTGTGTAGCAATGTTGGAAAACTCACTGCCAAGAACACATAATCTATAAGAAGCAATACAACCAATGCCTTAATCTCCTTCCGGTTTATATCTTGTTTGAGGTACTCCACCATAGTTGATTACTTGGCGGTTAGATCAGTTGTGTCAAGAAGTTTCAAGGCCTCTCTTCTTAGGGTATTTATTTGCAAAAAAGCCATAGCTTCCCTTTTAGCTGTGTCCTGAGTGCCTATCCCAGAATGCAATGCTCCAGTGGCCTATTTTGATGGGAAATCAAAGCTTTGCTGCTAGAACCCAAACCAATCACATCCCCCGTGGCATTTTCTGTGGTTTGTTATTCCAAGCCTTGTTATTCTTCCAATAAACCCCAAATGTAAAACCTGTTCGTAGTGTGACCCGTCTCTTTGCTCTGAACGACACTTTAACCATGTTCCTGTTACAAATAACAATCGACTGGTTCATAGTTAATGCGTTTATTATTAGTCTTAAAATATATGTCGAGATATAATAAAATCATATGTCATTATCAAACTGTAGAAAAAGAAAAATATTCAGTTAGTTGTGAAAACTAACACGTAATCAAACAAACATTTTGAAATGTTGAACGTAACATTTTTCACAATACTGTTTTTTTGAGAACTCAAAAATAGTTTGATAGCTTAATCTGTTACCAAAAAAACAAAGTACTACTTGCCTGGTTAAAAACAGTGCCAGTCTAAATGTACTCAATATGAACGACAAACAGAACCCAAGTCTTTGCTGCATAGCTGTAGGAACACAGTACTAATCCTGCTGTATAGTAACAATGAGAAACTCAAATACACAATACGTAGTGCCACACCCCGGCAGCCACTTACGGCCCTTCCACTTTAAGAATTATTTTAAGAAAAAATAAAAACATTTGTAGTGTCAGACTACAGCAAAATAATATCACAGCACTGTTTATATACTGTATAGTAACAATAGCTCAAATATACAATAATTATTGTAACAATAACTGACGCTCACTTGACTCTCCCCCACTCTATTGACCTTTCTGTTGCAAAAGGAAAATCATTCCCAGTGCCAAAATTATGCATGGCAGGTATGAGCTGTGAGGACATATGAAAATATTTGGGTTATTTTTACACCCATGAAGAATATATGTGGTAAAAAAAAAATTCACACTTCAATTCCATTTGTGGTTCCATTTGGAGAAGCACAGAAATATAATACGAAGGTGATACGAAATTGTAAAATTAATCGATGACAATGGCTTTTGGCTTAAGGCTTTTGGCTGATAAAAACTGCAAAAGGGGCTTTTACACAGATTGTACAGATCGAATACATACTGTAAACACATTCAAATAATATCCAGCTTGATGACCATTGACAGTTAACCTGTTACTGACATCTCAGCTGACTTCTAACACTAATCTAAGAGACGCCAGCATTAGCAACAGGGGAAATAGTGTTTTGTGTGAGTGTGTAACAGCGGGAAAAAGTGTGTGTGCGCACATGCATTCAGTGAGGTGTAAGGCCACATGTCCAGCAGGCATCTTCCTTTACAGTGCTTGCTTCATTTTGTTATTTTCCAATGGAAAGGATGTGCTGGTCCATATTCCCAACAGCACTGAGAGCTGAGCGTGTGTTTAGCGATCAGAGCACCGAGTGCAAAAAGCTGGAAATATGTGGACTGTTGTTGGTGAATCCAAACACAGTACGAGTTGGAAATGTTTTCACTGTTATGAAGCTTAAACAACTACAAAGTGAGAATCCTGCCCTGTGTAAAAAAATGTGGTGGATTAGTTGGACCTCCCTGCTTCCACATTTCCACATTTGTAGCGAACAAATAATACTCAGTTAAATCATGGCATGAGATGTGGAACAATTACAGGATGAAAGCCAAGCCAACTGCTGGCCACTGAATACTTGAGTTACCTCATATTCCAAACCAAAACAATTCAGCAAGCACCTTTGTTAGTTAGATAACTAACAAATTGACGACAATACGTTTGCTGTACACTTCTGTAAATACGCAGCTGGTAAGGTTTCCTGCCACAGCTTTCTTTGCTAGCTTGCTCATAGCAAAAGGAGGAGCCATGACGAGCACTTCCCAAGGGTGTTATAAGCACTACTGGGTAAAAGGGAGATGAGTGGTGGACACAGGGCCTAAATGAGTGATTGTGTGTGTGTGTGTGTGTGTGTGTAGGAGTGATTTAGGTGTTTTGAGCTCCTCATTTTTTCATGAAGCACTGAATCATATCCATTGGCAGCGGGAAGATGATGGTGGAGTTCTTCTCTGCAGCGATGGTGTTCAGGGTCTGCAGGTAGCGCAGCTGCAGGGCTGACGGAGCCTCGGCGATCACCAGGGAGGCCTCCTTCAGCGCCCGTGATGCGTTCATCTCTCCCTCGGCAGCGATCACCTTTACAGGGAGAAGAGGATGAGGGATGTGAACACAGGTGAGGGGAAAACAGTCGAGTGAGTCCCTGATTAATCAAAGCCAGCCCTTTGAACAGCAACGTGTTGAGATGAGATCCAATCAGAGATCGGTAAATGACCCAAATCACACACATCCTCCTCCTGCATTACTTTAAAGAAACTAAGAAAAGGGAATTTGCTGGGGCCATTAGGGAAGAACCCATTGGTCCAGACTCTTTTCATGTGTGATGGCTTCTTATTTTATTAATCTCTCATTTTCATATTTTATCTAATAGGATAAAAGATAGGATATCTCATCTAGTATCATTTATTAGTGTTATATTAGTTTTCCTGATATATCAGGCCGATATTGGCCTTTCATCCACTGCCAATAACGTGGAGGTTCCTCCCTGACCACAGCAGTGTTAATGTCGTTGACGAAAACTGCCGAAAACTGCCGAAAAGTGCCGAAAAGTGTTCATCACAAATCTTTTTATTGTGACGAAAACGAAGACTATAATGAAATAAAAATGCAACTTCATAAACAAAGTCCGATGTGTGACTTGATGACAAATGATGACTTGACTACTTCAGAACACACATTAGTACTTCCAAGAGGCACATCAGGGAAGGGGTGGACATTTTGTGAGGTTTGAGTAGATCTTCTACTTCAGGAAGAATGAACTCAACTTTGTGTGAGTGTGTAAGTGAGACGCCATACCTTAGCTCTGGCCTCGCGGCTAGCCTCAGCCTCAGCTGCCATGGCTCTCTGGAGCTGAATGGGCAGCTTGGTGTCCTTGATCTCCACCCGCTCAACCTTGATCCCCCAGTCATCTGTAGCATCGTCCAGAGTAGACTGAGGAGGACAGCAAGAGAGGGGTCCATTCATTTCTACAGACCAAACTAACCAAACACAGTAAAAGGGCTTTTGTAACTCTAGTCTTCTGAGATACGGGGCTTCATCTACCTAGTGTAGCTTACTAGCTTACTGGCTATTGTATTCATCTACACAATATTATTGTCACTTATATACCAATACTCAACACATAATTAAACAAAACAATGAACCATACAGCTTTTGAATTCAACACATCTAAATACTCAATAATTAAGACTTGCATTTTGAATGGATTCAAGGTGTAAAATAAAGTGTGTTTATCACAAAATGTTCCCCGGGGATCCCCCTAGCTTTGGCTGGCAACTCAATGTGCTTTTGGAACTCAATCATTTTGGTGATTGTTGATGATTTGAAGGACAAAATTATTTTACTGCACTTTTACATATTATATCAGCATCTTCACCATTTTGAACTACAAAAGATACAAAAGCTTTCCGAGTAGTTTACCATACCCATTCCAACATTCACAGAGGAGCTGGATCTTTCTGCAGGTTACTTAGCCTTAATACCTTGCTAGCATCAGCCTGTGCTGCTAGCAAGGTACATTTTATTGACAATTTCAACCTTTTCTGGGAATGCAGAAACTCCTTTAAATGGGATGTAGTCAGCGCTAACCTTATCTGTGGCCTCACAACCCCTCCTTCAAAATCAGAGACACTGCTAAGGAACATACATGTTTCATGGTTTAATCCTGTCTGTATTATTTTATTTGTATTGTTGTAAAGCACTTTGCGAACTTTGCGTCTGAAAAGCGCTATACAAATAAAGTGACTATTATTCTCTTAGAGCAACAACTTGTAGGAGCATACTTTGATGTCAAAATGCAAAGCTGCTACGCAAAATACATACAGCTTGGTTGGTCTGGCAAGCAAACTACTAGTACTAGTATGTTGCTCTGGATGCCAGTGCCAGCTAACAGTGAATATAATAGCTAACGGACCTGCATACTGTGTGCAATCTCTTCGCGGTCAGACAGGATCTCGGCCAGGTTCTTGGTACCCAGGACGTTCCTCAGGGTGGTCTGGGCCAACAGGCGGGTCGCGGCGTCTGCATTAGTAATGTTGGCCACAGCCAGGGTGGCATTCTGGACGCGGTAGTACACCACGCCATCGACACTCACGGTCACAGAGTCCTTAGTCAACACCTAGGAGCAGGATGGATTGGTATAACAACTTATGGAAATAACAGGTGAAACTTGCAGGGTGTTAATTGAAAAATGTAGTACGAGGTGTTTTTGTGGGAAAAGTATTTGTATGGTTTTAAAACAGTATCATTTGTGGCTTGTATCAAGAATCCTTGAAATATTTTATTCCCTTTGAATTCCTAGGAAGGTGTGTGGACATAAATAAAATTCTGTGTGTATGTCTCACCTCTTGTGGGGGAATATCGAAGGTGATGGTGCGCATGTCCACATTAATAAAGCTGTCAGTGCAGGGCAAGATGAAGAACAACCCTGTGGAATCACAAAAACCACAAGCATGCAAACACCACTTTAACAAAGACTAAAGACGCTATAAATACACTACAATGTTGCTACAAATGCATAATATTGAAGGAATGCCAGCACCTGCACAAATGGTTGAAAACACAGGGACGAATGCAATCCTGGCATGAGAACAATTCAAGCTATCTCTTCTAAGACTGCAGCTGTGGCGACTGCAAGGCGAGGCTGTGGATATTTTCGACTTGCATAAGCCTCTCTGTTTCCACTCACAGTAACACAACAGGACACTGTGCAGAGTAAGATCACAACCATCTGCTCAGGTGGGGAAATTAAAAGAAAGGCAGTCTCCTCATGCGATTTCCACCATTACATTTCCAATAAACCCAAGAAACCTTCTTCCTGTCAGACGAGTCAGCAGGCCTCAGTTGCTCCCACACAGAATGCCGTCTCTTCACTTCGGCAAAGCATCATGAGACACGGTGGGAAATGTCCCGATAAGCAGGCTAAAAAAAGACCGCTCATCCTTGACAGAACTTTGAGAGTCCGTATACACTTTTCCTCCATCATAAACATATATGGTGCTGCCACCACTAGCCTATTCCACACAGATCTCATGGGAAAGTATGTTGTATCTCTTCACTATTGCATAAAGCATAGTAGGGAAGGAGAGGGCGCAAGAGTATGGGGGTTGGGAAATGGTCATTTAGAGAAACCACACGCTGACCTTATCATTGGCATTTGCTCTCACGGCACCACTGGAATGTGGGGGTTGCAGACAGAGAGAGGTTTATTACCACCCTACTGAAGAGTCATATTTCAGCCTTTTGAGAGGTCACTCCCCATTTTAAGAGTCAGCAAAGCAAGAATTATAGACCAAAAGTACACTAGGCCTATTCCTCATGGGACACAGATTTATTTTTAAATCAATAGCCTATCTATTCAGTCCTAAGAGCTACGAAATGACAACAGAATGATAACAAGGCATTTAGCCCTCCAACAGAATCGACAGGCATCTTCTGCTCTCCTCTTCATTGGGAACTTAATCACATATAGCCTCTGAATTGTCAGCAACCAACGTCATGAGGCCCGCAGGGGAGGGAAGCCATCAATCAAGCGTTTAACAGAATTGAGTGTATTAGAGAAGGAGGACGAGGAGGATGAGGGGAAGGGCTGGGTGATGTGGCCTGTTACTAGAGCCTGCAGCAGAAACGCCATGACCACACCCACTGCTGATGCTAAGAATAAGATGTCAGACAGTCAACGTCTGTCTGACTGACTGGGGCTGGCCCTGCCAGTAGGATTTGTCAACAGAATGTGTGATTCTTCTCTAGGCCTGGAACAATATACAGCTCTGGAGAAAATTAAGAGACCACTCCAAATTATCAGCGTCTTTGGTTTTACTATTTATCAGTATGTGTTTGAGTAAAATGAACATTTTTGTTTTATTCTATAAACTACTGACATGAGTTGTGCCTGTGTTGAAATCCAACAGACACTGGAATGGAATGGCTGTTTGTTCCTTATTTTCATGCCAGGGTGATCAAAATGAGTAGTTATTGATTATTGATTACTTGGCACACACAGCCTTGAGGGAACGTTACCCCCAGTACATTTCATTCTCTCTTGTATGGAGAGAACTAACTGTCAGTAACTAACTGACCAATCAACTGGCCGAAATCAACATCTTACTGGTCCCACACCATCAGGCAATCCTTACTGTCAAACTCTCAAAAGGTCTTGCATCATCCCTTTAAATTGTATGTGAGGTCCAATGTGTTGGGCTTGCAGACTAAAGTGATTCTGATTCAGGGATGAAGGGAAAACAGGAAGGTACTCGGTCAAGACAGTCTAATACTGTACCTACATTAAAACTGAACAGGAGCTTGAAACCTCCTAGCACACAAAACACCAACACAAGAGGCATAAACTCTATTTAAAATGTAAACAAAAATGATAATCCCCTCCAGAAAGTTAGAAGGAATACAACTTGTTGATAGAGCACTCTTTGGGAGGGACTGAAACCTGCTTTTTCATGGACAACACTGAAGATAGGTGCGTTGATAAATGTGCTGGTATATGGGAAAGTACTGTTGGGCTCTGACCTGGCCCTTTGGCTCCTCCTCGCACAATACGCCCCAGACGAAAGATGATGGCCCGCTCATACTCTTTCACAATCTGTGTTAAGGAGACAAAGCACATGAATTGTTTTTACATTTCTCCCCTTTCTTTCCCTTTCCGTTAAGGCTACCTATTAACTGAGTAAACACATGACAAAGGGCCACCAGCTGCCAGGATTTGTGTCATGGCAGCAAGAGAAAGGTGGTTTCTATGGCTTCTCTAAATAACAGTAGAGTGCACACATACATACTCTATTGTGTGTACATAATACACTACCGTCTCCCAAGCAATAACTAGACAGAGTTGGTCACCCTCAGTAATCAAGTCTACTATAACAGCCACTTTAGCTTGCAACCAACTGCAGTTGTGTTACTCTTTTTGGCTCACCTACCAAGGGCTAAACAACAACAAAAAATGACCTGCCTAGAATAACTCTTACCAGCCAAAATAATGAATATACATGTTCCACAGAAATATGTCACCCTACCCATTGTCAGTGCTATTTCATGTATCAGGTACTGTGTGTGAATTTAAAGCTCACTCACTTACACAATAGATCAAGTATGTAGACCTTATTCGCCATCAAGTGGAGCAGAATTCAAATTATAAGAGAAGTGTAGCATTTTGAAGTGAAGTGTTTGATAAAAAAAAAGATGTTTTCTGACCTTAATGCACATCCATATGGAGACAGGCAAGGTAGCCAGCATCAGAAGGATGGATAACCCCACCAAAAACCAACCACACAAGCCATTGCCGTTGTCCGGGTTATCCCAGGCTGGGAAAAACAAGACAAATATGTGCACAGACATAACATTAAATTGATTAAAATCACAGGCAGAAATAGGCTGCACTTTCACAGCAGCTAATCAAACCTCAAAACCTCAAACCATGCACGAGAACAGTTGTGTTTCAATCGTTGAGCCCCCACACTTTTAAGATCACATTTACACACCCACTACCAGGAACCCTGCTTATTGTCAAGCTCCTAGAAGGTTGTTTGGTTAAACACAGATACACCATTAACCCATTCATTCAATAAAAAGTAGTAGAATGCAACCGGATGCACACTTTCATTATGATGAAAAGCATCCCTGCTCTAACCTACAGAGAAAGTGCAACTGAACGGCTTACAGCATTCACTAACTGAATGGTGAATCAGTAACCTGTAGTTATTAATAGTGTATGAAACATCCTTAGAGTACATGGGTCTATAGGGTTAAAGAAACTGATGTTGAACCAGTTAGCATGCTGCGCCATTAGCCTGGCTTCGTTCAAATATGCGGCATTTACAAGCTCACCATTAAGATTAGAAACAGCTGTGCTTCTCCAATTGATTACACATATAGAGTGTAGCTACATGTGAATCCGATAGGAGTCGATGTGTAGGATCTTTATGGATCTTCTAGTATATGTAACAAATACTAAGATAAGATACTACATACAAGGATATGTAACAAATACCAAGAAAATGAATAACACAGTGTCTGGTTAAGGGAGCAACTCGATAAGCCCCTTGGGGTTTCTTTGGTCTTCCTTGCACAGCACCACATATTTAATCATATTTGTACGTATTTTGTATTTTAAACTATCCTGATGTGCTAAATAAAAAAGGAGCAAAAACCTTTAATAAACACAGACAACGTTAACGTTCAAGTAACGTTAATTTACCGTCAGGTTAACCAATACTAGCAACAATGTTTTGGAGGCAGAGCAGTTAACGCTAGGTAGCTAACGGTAGCAAGTTCACGCAGTCAAGACTAGCATGGCATCAGTGAAGGCTGCCTCTGTGCTGGCTCGGTGTTTTCGAAGGCGTTTACCGTTCGCGTTACACCGAAGAGCTACAAGTGAACTCGCTAGCTTAGCTAACGTCGAGTACCCTGCTTTGTGTGGGCGACAAATAGCTTAAATAAGAAATTGAGCATGCGTTACCCTCTTGTTGTTCTCGTCTTCTATTACTTTCTTTCGTTGCAACAGTTTCCCTGCCGAGATCCATACTTTACGAAATTAGCCGTTATTTGTGGACAGAATCCAAGTGCCTCCCTGTTTTGTGGTGAGTGCGCGCCAGTCTGCAAAGACGACAGTGTGTTGACCAAGCGTTTTTGACCCCCTCGGCTTTCCATAAGCCACTGCTCTCACTAATCGCAGGATCGCAGGCGGGATAATCTTACCCTGAAGTTGACTTGCAGGGCAGCTGCTTTCGTAGATCTGATGTGTCAGCCTTGCAATACCCATTTGCGGAACTAAATCGATTTTTCTATGGGGAAAATGAATGTGGCCATTGCAGGCCATTTCAACTTGGATGTTTTTACCTATGTAAATTTGTTTCTCTAATGGTTTTCGAGTTGAACCAATAACTTTGCTAAAAACAAACACACACTGGTGCACATGAAATTTGCTGCTAGCTGGACTCCTATTCTCTGAGAGGGTGCGTTGCTAAGCAACTCTCACCAGATTTACCATTTTTGGCTAACCGCATATCTTTCAATTATTCAATTTACTAGTACATTGTTTTTATATTGGTCTAGACAGCCATGAAATGTTTAAACAGAGTTTGGCCAAGAACACAGCTTTGTACACAATCTAGTATCCAATGTGAAGTTATTACTTAGAAAAATATAAATTCCAGATATCTAGATATGTAACTAGTCAAAATGGTATACCTTAATATCAATAATTAAATTTTACTAGTAAACATTTTAATTCTTGATATCATTAATACAGTTATCACTAGTTTAAACATTCATTCTAGATCTAGATCTGTAATGTACTTACAAGATGTATTAGATTCACCTCCAATTCTAGATATCTATAAGTCATTTTTAAGTTGTCATAACTCCAAGCCAAAATTTCCACTATATAATTCTTACCTGTCAAGATGTTAATTCTTGATATCTATAATTCTATTATTACTAGTGAAAATCTGAATTCCACTACATATCAGCAATTATAACTAGTCAAAATGTTCATTCTTGGTATCAATAATTCAATTACTACTAGTAAAATGTTCATTCTTGATATCTTTGATTCAGTTATAACTAGTTGTAATGTTAATTGTAAATAATTAAACCTAGTCATAATTGCAATTAAAGATATCTTCAATTACTCTTCAGTAAAGATATCTAAAATGCAATTGTAGATATATGAAATACAGCTTGTAAAAATTACATTGTGGATATGCTGACTGTTGACTTGAAATTATAACTAGTAAGGATGTCATTTTTTACTAGTTATAATGGGATGTTCACTTATTGTGACATTTTTGATAGTGGGTAGTCAGAATTAGATTTCAGATATCTAGAATGGCATTACGAGTAGTCAACATGTTAGTGTTGATATCGATAATTACAATTTTGACAATTTTGACTTTCTTAAATTAATGTTAATTTGACTCGTGTCAAATTTGTTTAAGCAAATAAATAGGCTTCCTGAACATAGAAAGAAAACACCTATGAGAAAAATGTCTTTTAAGAAGTGACTAGTATTGGACAAATTATTATTGCTCTTTTGTTTCAGTTAATGCTTGCCTCATTTCTTGCAACAAAAACAAAAAAATGCACATGGACATTTTCGAATGCACCAACTAATGGCCTTACAACCACAATGGACACCTTAAGCATAGGAGTGACAAAGTTTACGACATTTCTGGGCTGTAGTCAAATGTCACTATGTCATTATTTATATGACACATGCATCTCCATTTTTATTTATTGCAGAATTTATTTAGTGACATTTTTTTTTGCGATATTGAGGAAATTTAACAAATTTTATGATTCCTTTCAGTTTTTCTAATTCAATACACAATAATTAAAACGAAGACAACATGAAAATGCTTGGATAGAAACCCAGGCAGTGACCTTCAATTACAAACTGTACGTAACTTCCGGAAGGCTAATACAAAGCTAGTCGCCTACAAGTCTGTTTGCAGGGCAAATTTTACCCGCAGATGGCGCACTAGGTTACGTCTATTTTCTAGGTTGTCATGATTCGTAGCTCAATACTCTCTTAGATGAATCAACTAATCCCTTTAACTCACTTTCATTGGGTATTTCACCGAACACAGTACTATCTGTGAAGTAGATTGAATTCGTTACCGCTAACAAAGGCGACGTTTCAACGACAACTAATCTCAGTTTTAACAGTAAATAACACGGAGTTATACGATCTAGGTTGTAGAGGAGAATAAACCTCAGTTTACTCACGTCTTAGAAATAGCTGTGAAACTACTGGGAATGAGTTAAGAGTTTACCCACCTTTTCAAACTAATATCATTGTAGATGTAATTTCATTAGATATATGCAGTAAATATTATCAGACAGGTGCAAGTTACTTGATAAAGCGACCTTCCAATTAACCTCTCTAAATATAACAACATGAAACAGGCTTGGGGTGTAGAGGGCCGGTGGGGGCATTGGAGACCAATTTGGGAATTGCTGGAATTACTCTACAGTGCCTATGGTAGGCCTATCATATTACCGGTCCCTCCAGACTTACTGCCAGCCATTTCAGCTGTGGACCTTTGCCTACTGATGGTGGCTTGCTCAAAATATCCAGGGAGTTCCAAGAGGTGCGATGATCCTGGGAAAGGGATGGAGGCTATGCATGTTGTAGTGGCCTGGAACTCTGTGCTGGTTAATCCTCTTTTAATTAGGGTAACTAGAGGGGATGTGGGACCCCTCCTGGATTAGTCACAGCACATTGACAAAGCACCAAGCTGGGACCAGTGTACAGGACTGGTTGCCAGTGGCCAGTTAGGTACTGAAAACACCCTTTCATGCGTGAAAGAAGGCTCTTCCTTCTCCCAGCGGCTACCTGAGGTTTGACCTTCTTGCCTTTAATGCTAAAGGATCTTTGGTCCCTGGTGAGCGGGTGAGGATAAGTTACAGCATATGATTCACTCATTTCCAATCCCTCTCTCATTTATCACTCTCTCTTGATAGGCTACTGTATCTGTGGACACACTTGCACCCTATTATCCACCTTTTTTTCGCTAATCCCAGGGTGCTCTGCCATTCTCATTAGGATCTCTGGGTCTCTCTGTTACTCTCTCTGTTTGTCTGTTTCTCCATCCCTCTTTCTTTCCTTGGCCTATAATGGAGGTGAGAAACCTCATGATGATAGGGACTTGAGGTGAACAAAAGAATCAATTAAGAACCAATTAGGGCACACCAGGCCGATGCTACGGTCTCATGTGAAACATTATCCCTGAAAGAGTATAGTGCAGACACCGTTTTTTTTTAGTACATTCAGTACATTACACAGTAATAAATATACAAAAGAGACATAATTGTGATACATTTGGATGTCATAACAAATCGATAATGCAAGTTATGACAGAAAAAGCGGGAAAAAATAATCTGGATGCAGGAAGCACATAATGTAGGTTCCTTACCTCCCAGATTTTCCGCTTCATCAAATTTTTAGAATATCTATCAATTTTTTTTCTCATTTTCAGCAGTAGTAGCAGTTCACACATTCACACCTGAACAGCTGAACAAATGAACAGCTCCACTGGAGAACTTGGGGGCCCGCAGCCTTGCTTAGTGGATGTCGACTGGGTATGCCAAGGTATTATACTGTTGTGAAAATTTGTCAACGTCACACAGTTGCTTAAATGTTACAATCTCATCACCATCACCAGGATAAAGTCATCTGGCTGATCCAATACTACCATCGTAGTGACACAAACTGACTGACCACATGATAGTATTGTCATAATCACAAGAATGAGCATCATCCCTGTGGCCAGCCACTCAACTATAACCATTAACCCTTTCCCAATCAGATCTGATATCCAACCAAATGGTGAAAGGAAAGGTGAAGGCAAAGTGTCATGGGCTACAGTTTCCAGATGGTGAATTATCTGTGACATAGAGGCATTAATCAGGAACAAACCTGACACAGCTATGCACAAATCTCTGATCTGGTCTTGGTTGCTTGCAACAACATATGGTGGGTTCAACACGCCTAACATCCTGCTGAACGGAGTTTGTTTATAGGTGTGAAAAGGATCACTATCACTATCACTATCACTCAGACTCTCATAGCAGGCACTAGGCATCCTAAAGCACATCTACCATTCCAGCCAATAGGGAGGACGGTGTAAGCATTTAGACCACACACCCAATACAACCCTACTGGGGCAGTTAATGAACAGAGTCTACCAAGATGGGTTTGTGCTCTTTAACACTGCTACTGTGCAGTCGTTGCTGTTGGCTGGTACACGTCTACAAGGCATAGATGCTGCATCTTGATAATACACCCTTAGAACAGTTGGAGTTTCCTAGGAAGTGCTTAAACCCTGAAAGCACCAGTTAAATCTCTGGGGTATTGTTGAAACAGGTATTGGCTGAGGAGGGTCAGGAGGCGGGTCGACATCCACTGATGTGGTTTACATGATGCAGGATGGGACCTTGTATTGTAAATGTATTTTCCCCACTTCTATCAGGCTGAAGCCAGAACAACAGAATAGCACTGTTATTGTTAGCTAGCACATTTCGTACCCGTCTACGTCCGTGTTTTCGTCTAGCTACGATATCTGAAGGTCGTTTAATTTGCTCAGACGACATGACACCTGCATCTGCAGTAACAACAGGAATTGGCACAGTGAGAACATCAATGCATACCACAGTCACATAGCTGCGGCCACAGCGTGTAAAAAATACAAACCATCATATTTTGTCAAATAGAGTGATTACACCTGTAGTCAAGTTAGCTCTTCCTCTATTCTCAAACCATTTACACTTCTGCAGGGATGATTTACTATATCATACCATACCATGTCCAGGTAAAGTCAGGCAAGTTCCCATCATTGTACCACTTCTTCACTCCTTCGCTGGAGTGTCCCAGTCACTATGAAGGATGTCAGAGTGGGTGTCATCATTTACCCACACACTGGTGTCTTCTGTCTTTAGTCCTACAAAGATCATCACCAGTATAGATACGGATTCATACACACTACGCAATCCTGGACTCCATCTCCTCTCGACGTCAATCATCTCGGGCAATCTCTCTCCTGGGGCCGGTGCTCTCTTGCAGTGCGACATGTGGATCCAGGTGGGTCGTCCTTCACACCGACCTCACTGCAGTCGGAGCCATGCAATGCAACTGCAATCTCCTGGAGACAACGCGTGGCACAGGTCCTCAGCCCGAGGCGTCTGTGCTGCTCTCACCTGTGGATGAAGCCTTTTGACAGCAGAACACAAAGCTGTGCAATAGGTTAGTATCACGTCTTCTTTCAGCAAAGCTTCCACCTGTGAGAGAGGAGGCAAGAGTTGTACTGGTGTCGACATCGGTCTCTCCATCAGTATTTCATGGGGTGACAGACCTGTACTGGAGTATTTCTCATAGCCATCAGGGCTATTGGATGTGCATCTGGCCACTTCAGTCCTGTGTCTGCACACAATTTGGCCAATTTGTTTTTTAGCACTCCGTTCTGTCGCTCCACTGCCCCTGCACCTGCGGATGATACGGGGTGTGGAAATGCAGAGTACATCCTAACGCCTTACAGAGCTTCTGCATTATTGACGCTGTAAAGTGTGTTCCCCTGTCACTGTCCCCATCCCCAGCTAGGAATCATGTGAGTCAGGAGTATTTTTGCTACTGAGACAGCGTCTGCTTTCCTGCATGGAAAAGCTTCAGTCCATTTTGAAATCATATCAACAACAACAAGCACATATTTAAGTTGATTACATTTAGGCATTGGAATAAAATCAATTTGCAAAAGGGCCCCAGGGAGGGGGGTGAGCCCCCCTGTCTGTCTCCAGAGCTTTCCCTGGGTTGTGTTGCTGACATGTCACACATCTTTTGCAATAGTCCTCAGCCACCACTGGAAAACCTGGAGCATACCGGTCTTGAAAAAAATCATTTCAATCATCCCCCCTTTGCTCACATGAGTCATGCCATGAGTCATGCAGGGCCATCAGGATGACGCCACAGCTGGCCAGCAAACACACACCCACGACGAGACCACATCTGTCTTTGTTTGTAAGGCAGCAACATCATTCAGAGAGGGAAGTGAGTCCGGCGGTGTCTGTACACGGGACAGGGACATATGGACCAGAAGAGAAGCAGATACTGCAGCATGTTTAGCTGCTACATCAGCCCTGTCATTACCTTTCCAAATCTCATCAGTACCACGTGTGTGTGCTTCACATTTGACTATAGCAATCTTGGACAGGAGATGAATGGCTGATAGCAACGAATTTACTATGTCCGCACATCTATCACAGCGCTTTTATCTAGCAGAGCAGGGCCTTTTTAACCCATGCCTCTCTAGTGCAGACAGGACTCTAACCAACCTTAGCTGCCTGGTCCTCACTATAATATAATATAATATAATATAATATAATATAATATAATACAATATAATAAAATATCCTGCACCAGGCATTTCATTGTACCATAAACCTTGTGCATTCTGTGCATATGACAAACACAATTGAACCTTGATAATCAATATCTAACAACGTATCTAACTCCATATAAAATCATATCATACCAAAATCTTGCTAAATGTAGGTAACATCCCACACGACCCATGTGTGTCTATTTCGGGGTCGTTGACATGAGAAAGCTTGGGTTGGATGTATAGAGTGCTGCAGGGATGACGTATTCTTGTAGGCCAACCCGGAAGTTAGCATCGCCCTGGTTCCCTCGACAAAAAGCCAATGGGATTTTTGCATTGGATTTTGGATTATTGCAGAAAATAAGCTCTGTGGCAAACAGAAGTTCATGATACTTACACGTTTTGCTCAGCAAGATAATCTTCACAAATGATGATTTTTGAAGCGTAAATGCAATCGCCAGAAGTAAAAAGCTAACGTTAGGCTATAAACGAACTACACCACGGTCGCATGACTGCAACGTCACCACCACTAAAAATACTATAAATTGATAAATCTACAAGTTGGAAAGTTTGAGTTAGAATAGTTTGGAAGAGCGCGAGTAGAAACACAACTAGAGGCTGTAACGGCGGACTAGTGAGTAGATGAGTTACCGTGTTCGGCGTGATGCGTTTAATGTCCCCGACAACCTCTGTCGTCTCATTTAGCCACTTGTTAGCAACCGCCTTTTTTAAGACACGCAAAAGCTTCAAAATTCAAGAGTGGGGTATTTACTGACGTATTTTATGTTGTAGAACAAAATGTGAAAAGATCTTAAGCTTGTGTTAACCACAGACTTTATTTCAGGCATCTAACCAAAAACACATTCAAAAAACCCATAGACTTCGAGACGAGGGAACCGGAAGTGCAAAAATGCTAACTCATTTCCTGGTTTTAGGACTCATTCCTGCACCACTCTATTGCATGGAAATTAGGGGGCTTTGGACCCAGCAGGCACCAGTAGTAACAGAGCTCTCTCCACCATTAAAGCTGCTGCCGCTTTACAGCCGCTGTCAGTGCCTGAGATCTAACGCTTGGTCATAACTTTTTTCTTTTGCACATTTTCATGCGTTTCAAAAGGATTGCATGATGCATTAGTCTGGGATGCGCCTGAAATCTATATATACAAAACATTTAATTCCGTTAAAGTGAAAAGGAAATTCCATAAAGGTACAAAATCCAACATAACAGGAAATTAAATCTAATTTGGAAAAGTACTGAACGGCTTTATATTCCTCCTCCAGAGGCTCCCCTGGAGTACAAACCCTAGAAACCCGTCTTTCTGTGTCTAAGCTTTGAAGATCTTGAACATAGCTCAGTACTAAGTCACGTCCTCTGATACACTTGCAGCGTCTTCAGTCATATTAATCCTGTTTCTGGCTAAAAGTCGTCCACACGGGCAAGCCAGTATCACTGAGCATTGCCTTGCAGCGAAGAAACAAAACAACAACAACGGGTAAGACATATGTACTAGTCTTACCACAATATCCCTGAAGAAAATGTTCAGAAAGCGTCACGGTCCCGTGTTTGCACTGGCAACCTAAACATATTCCGAGCTGAAATTGATGAAGATGAGCAAGATCATTCAATAGCGTGTCACCCGGATTTGTGACCCATGTCAGATGTAGTGGAGCGGTCATCACTTCTGTGTTATCCAGTCCAAATTATGAATCAGAAAAAAAAGAAACTTCACCAAATGCTTCTCTGATGCTCTGCAGGACAGAGTAAATCCTTTTTTCTCGCTTAAATTAAATCAATTAATGAAAACTATTTTTTCCCCTTATGTTAGAAGGGGAAACTAACTGTGGCAGCTCACTGATGATGACGATGATGATGATGACCAACTCATACGCGGCAATCTTTTGAGGATGGGCACGGGAAACTATGAGATATGAGAAAACGTCAGCTTTCCTTAAAGATATACTATGTGTTTTATAGCTCCCGTCCGCTGCAGCTTCGTGGTCCATTTTTAAATTCTTGCGCCGGGCAAATTTGAAATTCAGTTCAAAAGTTCAAATTTGCAGATTGGTGACAGCTTCAGAAAATACTTTAAAAAAATATTACCAGAGAATTAGCTATAAACACGCGTTAGATCGTTAATTCGCACAGAACGCAACTCTCTGGAGCTTTTTTTGCAAAGCTGCTTCTGTAATGCAATATATTGATACAACATTTGGTATTTTTCACTGAATCCATAGGCCTATTTTATGTTTTCCCAAAGGAAAAACAAATCCAAATAACTGATTCATTATCCAGTCTTTATAGGCTAGCCTGCTTGCCATTGAGAATGTGTTTTATTAGTTGCCTTTGACCGTCTCTGTCATTATGGGAACGGATTTTAGATAAATTCTCTGTTCACGTGCAGGCCTTGAGCTTATTATAACAACAACAACGTGAAGCCCTATGTGTCACTCTGATTTAGAACCTACAGCATTCAGGAAAATAACCTTTATTTACAAGCCACAGTGGTGGATAAATCCCCCAAAGTGCCAACAGCAAGCAGGATTATTACAGTAGGGCAGGACCTCCAGTTGACGGCTGGTGACGCGCCGGAGTGGCTGGTAGGATGGACACATTCTACACAGCCTCTACTGCTTCTCGATGGGCAACACCGGGTGGCAGTGTTGTCCTCTGAACAGCACAATATCAACTCGTCTGTCAAAAGAATGAGGAGGAAGAGGCTTTCCTCTTGAGCGGAGACTGTCAGTGTAAGTTAGGCCATTTATAGTATAATATAAGAATGAACCAGGCTCGGCCATGTTTCACTACAGTTGTTTTTTTTGTTTTTTTTGCTCCACTTGGTAGATTAAGCATCAAAATAAATGCACTGCACACGATTTAATGGGCAGTTCGCAATGTGAGCTTTCAGATAGGTACACAATAATACTAGACCAGGTAGATATTGATTATTTGCGACAGGTGGAAGTCTTTACCCCTAGTGAAGTGTATTTTAAGTCCACACTCAGAGACAAACTGGTTGCATCAAAAGCATGCAAACCTGCAAAGCCAGTCAAGAAGGTCGAGTTATATTTTATTAGGCTATAGAAAAACTGCTGGAGTGGAGCTTAAATGCACATAAATGCACCTGTCTTTTTATTTGTTTAATAAATACACATTTTGTAAGCTAATATACATCTTTATACATTCACACTGAGTAGCATGATCCTTTTTATGTAACTGTGAGGGGAAAAAACAATGACTTTTTATTTGTTGTTAACCTTTTCTAAATCACAGTTCACACTTTTCCATTTTTTTAGTCTTCTGAAGCTCAAATTATTTGGCATTTTATCTATTAGGGTTTTTATTAACAAGAATTATGACATACTGACACATATTAGAACCTTTTTATTGTTATATTTTACCATGAAATCTATCCAGCCTCAGTGTCATTGGGATTCATATGTTTTGGTCACATAGGTAGCACACAAAAAGTTGAACAATAAATTGCAAAGACAGTACATAAACTAAATTACAATCCAGCATCTCAAATAACTGTTGCTCTTATTACAATATTTTACCAAATGGGATCTTACATATAAGCAGAATTTCATATTGCAAAACATTGAAGGAGAGTGAGGGGATCAAACAGATTTAACAATTTTGCATCAAGGAGCAAGTAGGGTCAATTATAAAATCACAGCATATTTTTTCTCGTTAGTTTCAGTCCCGCAGAATCAAAAACAACAACGAGACAAAAATCAATTTCCATTATTATATATATATAATACCAGATTATCCCGGGAAAAACTCTTGCAACATCTTTTATAAGCCTTTCGATATATGATTTTTTACTCGGGGGGAAAAAAAAGTTCACGGTAAAGATAGAGGTCACGGAGGTCACGGCGGAAGATAAGCTGAGAACTTGTAAATCCTGTCAATCTGTTTTTAAATTACCGCTGTAACAGCATGCGAGGTGTTGTCTCCGTGTATTATGGTAATGTAATAGCTGAGGCAGGCCTCGGTCTTGCCTCGCTCCTGTTTGTTCCCAGGTACTCTGCTTGCCGTTGCGCCTTGCGTTTGGCATTCTGCTCCACTTCTCCCGCTGAAAATGAGTTCTCTCTCTCCCCTCTAAACTTACAGAGGATGCGGCGCCCACACAGCTGTTCTCCCCTGAGCTGGCGTACATAAAACATAAAAGGCGAGCCTATATGAAAAATGCACAGAGCGCCTGGAATATAATGTGCTTGATACCCCGCTGCTGTCGGGCAGGAGAGAGATAAAGAGAGAGGCCTGCCCTGGATAGATTCCTTTCCTCCAGAATTCGTTTGACTGCGGGCTTGGATGGCTGCCTGTGCAAACATTTACTCACCGTACTCAATCCGTGGATCACATTACAAAGATTGATTGTTCGCTTGCCTCTCACCCTCCACTGTTTCATTGGCCAATATGAAATCAAATGGGATTCTTGAAAGAGGAGAATCTGAGGGGTAGAGTTGTTATGCACAGAACAAGTGACTGCCTCTCAGCCAGACTGTGTGTGTGTGTGTGTGCGTGTGCGTGTGCGTGTGTGTGTTTCGAGCAAATTCCTCCCATTGTTCTTGTGTATTCAAGATGAATTGAAATGTTGAGCGGCAGGCAGTGAAAACATATCTAAATCAAAATGATTGTTACAGTTGAAAGAGTGGCACGTCGTCGCGCGGCGTTTCTTTCTCCCGTGCAACCTTGTAAATTAGTCGAGCTGCGGCGTGAACTTGCAAGGCAATTAAGTCACGAGGACGTGGGTTGCCGCCGCCCACCGCCGTGTAATTGCAAAAGTTCACAAAAAATGAAATTAAACCACGCAACATTGGAGCTTGTCTGCAGCCTTTTTGAAAAAAAATTGCAGTCCAATTAAAACTCAGTAGGTTTCAATTGTGGCACAGATACTCTATTCCCCTGATTGTGCCAAACCTTGGCTCATGATCATGATCTCAGCTCAAGCAATTGCCAAATATTTACTCAGTTGATTTTGGGGCCTCTGGGTACAGTATCAAGAAGTCTAACCAAGAAAACAATTGTTCCAGAGACAGAGTGAGCAAAGAAAAACTCATAACAAAACAATTGAAAATGCCTCGGTCCCTCGGTGCTCTGCTGAGAGCCAGATCGAAACAGACATTACTTTTGAGTTCAAGGTGACCCACAGCTTTTACCCCAGTCTTTTCCGACCAACTACACCAGCCAAACCGAATCAATCCATACCGTCTAATTCCAGTGCAGTAGACGGACGCGCTTCTCCTACGTTTTTTAATCAATAGCCGAGCGAAAGTAGGTAAAAATGAGCACGCCGCTCGGCGCCCCGGCTAGGGGAGCGATGGGGGGGGGGCCCGGTGGGGCAACTGCGGCATGTCAGGACTGCTCGAGTGGAAGTAAGAGCCTAGATCAGATGCTTTGACCCCGGGGACGGATAGGTCAGCACACAGGATGCTGGGCTTCTCCTCGGCTAACCCGCTTTCAAAATAACCAAACCGCTCCCCGAGACCCCGAGCAGCAGCAGATTAGCCCCCCTCTGCTGCAGCCGCATCTCGTCCTCGCTCACCGACACGCTCGCCTCTATTTTTTTTCTATTTTTTCTATTTCCCTATACCTCACTCTTCCTCCACACATCTCTCTCTCTCTCTCTCTCTCGCTGCCTCTCTCGCTCCCTCACATCGTTAGCATTTAGATAGTTGAGAGCAGAGAAGCTTGGGTAATAGGCTTTTCCCTGCCCTCCCATCCCTCCTTCCCCTCTTGCTCAAATCAGCTGAAGTAAGAGGGATTAAATCAAAAGAACAACAATGATGATGAGAGCGACTGCGAGGGAGAGAAAGGGAGAAGGGGGGAGGAGGGGGGGCGGCATAACGCTTGATCGGCTGTGAGCTCATTAACCGAGGCCTTGACAGAATTGATGTTAGAGGTGATTGGAGATTATCACATTTAGGGGATACTTCATCGCCTTATCTCTTTCAGCCCCCTCCCCTCCCCTCCTCCCTCCTCGCCTCCCCCTCTCTCTCTCTCTCTCCCTTCATTCTCACCCGCGGTCGTCGTCTTTCTCTCGATTTCATCCAGGTCAGCTGTCCCCCTGTTCAATTCCCCCCGGTGCAGGCCTGCCCGGGCCCGGTGGACGGGGGGATACTGGCGGATACCATCAGCACCGGGAGCCCGTCTGCTTGATCTCCTAATTCTGCTTCATTTAAACTTCATCAACTGTTCCACTGGACCGGAAGCAGAGAAGAATGAAAACAGCTTGTGTGGAAACAGCTTTTTTTTTTTTTTCCTCCCTCGCTCCTCTTTTGTTGTTAGATCTGATATGATCTCCCCAAAGCTACTATACACCCCCCCGCCTCCCCCCTTACCTCTGAAACACACACAAACACACACAGATTGGGTTAAAAAAACACTAATCCCGCACACCCGTAACCCGTACGCACCCTCCTCCCTCCTCCCCCCTCCTCCCCCCCTCCTCCTCCCTTCACACTGGGAAATTTAGCATGCCCCCTCGGCTGATGCAGAAAATGAGATTACTGTATTTAAATGACTATGGTAATGGCGAGCGCGCTGCCGGGCCCCTGTAGGAGACGGGGATTTCTCCGGCGCTCATTGTTAGCAGTTTTGCAAAAGTGCCATCGTCCTGCTCCGGCTCACAATGGGGATGTCATTTAAAAGATATTCCTCTCTCTTTTTTGTTCTCCCTCTGTTCCCCCCATCAACCCCATGTACCACTCGCCAGGAGGGCATGCTTCTGTGTGTGTGTGTGTGTGTGTGAGCGTGCACGTGAACCTGTCCCACCACCCTACCCCTGCGCCCCGGCCCTGCTGGTCCAGACATAAGGTGAGGTATTCTTCATTCAAAGCCTCGCTCGGGTGATTGGACACGCTCAGTCTGGTTTTTTTGGGGACGACATAATCCAATCTAATGTTTGTGATGAAGGACGACCAGGTGGCCCGGGCAGGTCAGGTGTTTCGGTCGTACCTGCGTGACTCTGTGTTGTCTGTGTATTTTCTATACTCCATTGTTTCTCCATTGAGGGGGTGAAAGGATTAGCAGAGGGTGAGCACACGTCTGCATGGGGTGTATTACCATTTGATTGGGGGTCTTTCTCCGGGTGCTGTTTTGGTGAGATGTGAATCAGGGTCAGACATTTACCCCGCCGACCACCGCAAAGTCGCCCAGTGTTGGGTCCTCACCCCTCTCACCCTCTCTCTCTCCCCCCTCGTTTCACTCCGCTGACCATTAAGCGCAGGACCAACCGATCTAAGCTTAATTGTCGAAATTATTCCGGCGTTAATGTTTAAAAAATCGACTCCCGGTGGAGCGGAGGGAAGGGTAAGGAGCTTTAATGAGGGAGACTATTTATAAAGAAAACAGATGAGAGCAACCTCGAGGCGCAGAGGAGGACGCCGGAGAGAGAGAGAGGGAGAGAGAGAGAGGGATGTGGGGGGAGACGGAGTAAGGAAAGGAAAGAGGAATGTGCGTAGAGGGACAGCAGGACACCGACTGTGAGCTGTGATGTTGCTGTTGGTTTTCCTCCTGCGTCACAGAGCACTTCATCATAGGTGGGTTTTTCTCCAGGTCCCGTGTCCGCCCCTCCCTCCCCTCCCTCCCCTGCAGATCCTCCCCCCCATGCCACCGTCCCCCCCATCCCCTGTCCCTCTCTGCCTCCCGGGCCCCCCGCCGCAAGCCTGATCTATTGGTTTTCAGCAGCGCACGGAGCGATAAATCATGGGAATGGGGGCCGGCGATGATGGGGCGCAGAGAGAGAGAGAGAGAGAGGAGAGAGAGAGAGAGAGAGGGGATGGATGGAGGAGGAGGAGGAGGAGGAGGAGGAGGAGGAGGTGAGTGTGGGCCCCGGCACGGCGCAGCAGCAGACAGGTTACTGATGGTGTTTGTTTCTCCCAGGCCCGGTGCCTGTGCAGGGGGCAGATTCTCCTGGGTGTTACATAAAGGAGCTATGGGTCTGCCGGGGACGCCGCCGCCTCCAGGACAACATAAACTGAGCTGGAATTACCCAGCCGCTGAGAAATATGGGCACGGCAGCATTGCTTATTCTGGCCCAAGCCCCATTATACCAGCCCTGCTCCGGGAGACGAGAGAGGGATGGGAGGGGTAAAGGGAGAGAGAGGGAGAGAGAGAGAGAGAGGGAGACAAACCCATGGGAGAAGAAAATGTAGATTAATACCGTTGTTATTTTACCACAATTAAAACTTCATTTGTCTAAATCTGTGGACTTTAGCCTCATTTAAGCCTTGGTGGCTCGGTAGTTTTTTAAGAGGAGAAATTAAGAGATTAGCTGCTAGAGATTGACCGGAAAATATTTACCGCTCACCGGGAAATACGTTAGAAGCTGTTTTTGTTCAGCGACGTTTTCCCCCCCCAAAATAGGTAGTTATGCCCGATTTGGGCCGACTCCCTGTCAGTTGTTGATTCCCTGAGAATCCCATTCCAGGAGAAAAAAAAACGCGAAGAGGGAAGAATGTTGATGAGGTTTTCGTCTGAATCCTCCACAACTTGAGGGGGAAAACTTGAGTTTGTGGCCTCGCTGACAGAGCTTTGCCAGTCACGCGCTCTTTAGCCTGTCAGCTATCTCAGGTAACAAATCCCCCACAATGCATATCTGCCACCGTGTCTACAGCCGGTGGAGTCAAAAAAAGACAAACACAACACTACCGGGGATAATAATGAACAAGCTTGAGTTTTGACTGTGAGGAGGATGTGCCACAACAAGCCCCCCCCCCCCCCACACACACACACACTGTACTCGGTTTTTTACAGCTCGCCCATTTAATGGTTGTTCTCTGTTACTGTATGTTTCATCAGTGGCGCCGGGTGGCAGGTGGGAGGGATCCCGCCTTTGGAGGAGCAGAGAGGGGCTTTGTTTGCTTTAGTTTACACGCTGCTTGTTGTTTGTTGCGTGTTGCCGCCGCCAGCTCTGCTGCCGTCAGCCTCGCTATCATCGAGCCTGACAGCTCCGCGGCCACGTTTTGAGGGAAGAGGGGAAATTAAAAAGATAGAGGGAAGGCGGAGAAGGAAGAGAGAGAACACCAGGCGCCGTGCTTTAACCTTCACCTGCCAACATCTTTCTTCTTCTTCTTCTTCTTCTTCTAATTCTACATTTAGGATACCTGGTTTTAATTGAGGAGAGGTTGCAGCTACAGAAGGAGGGGGCTACCTTTAGTGCTAATATGGGTGATGCTCGTTCTCTTTTTTTTGGGGTGGTGGGGGTGGTGGGGTGTGTGGGGGAGGAGGAGGGGGGTGGTGCAGGATTACAGAGATGATCCTGCCATTCATCCTATCCCTAAACAGACCCCGTCTTCCCTCCCCAAACCCTGCTAATTCCCTTTTGATGAGGCGTGCTAAATAAATCCTATTTCCACGCCTTTATTCCCCACCGACTCCCGGAGCGTAGATCAGGGACGCAGATTTTAGGGCTTCTGCTGCCGTTTGGGACCCACAATGGAGCCCGTCTGCATGGCGGCCTGCTCCGTCCAGTCAGCCTCATTATGCTTTCACCCCAACACATGCCCAGTGGCCCACAAACACACACACACACACACACACACACACACACACACAAACAGACAGACTGACACATTTACACATGCAGTTGTACACAAATGCACCATGATAGCTTTTGTGCAATTGCTAGGACAAATGCTGGACATCATGTCATGTACTTCAGATTGTGGTTGGAAAATGTAAGGGAATACTCCTGTTTTTGAGTGTGTACGTGCTTGTGTGTGTGTGTGTGTGTGTGTCTTTGTGTGTGTGTGTGTGCGTGCATGTGTACTGTACATCTCCCTCCTGTCCTGTCGGCCCTTCCACTCTCACATGCTGAGCCCCTGCGCTCGGCTATGACGCTAACAAGCTCCTCCGTCTCCCTGCCTCTGTCTACACCGGGGCCCTGTTATTAATGGGGACCAGCTGGGAGTGGTGAAGGTACATGCACAGCCAGACAAAGCCCCATATATAATCATAAAGTCATAACAAACGACCTGATGTAAATGAGGATGGGGGTGTTTTGAGGGAGGCTGTTTTGGAGAGAATAGGGCCACGGATGCCGGGGGTGTAGTAAATGGAGAATCTGTGTGTCATCTGACATCCAAAAAACGGTCGGTGCCCTCTCGGCCGGCCGGCGGAGACCTGCCTCCCTGACCCTTGACCCCCCTGGACATGGCAGACTGGGGGTCAAGCCTTGAGAGGCAGCGGCTGAGTATCTCTCAAACCCGCTCGTTTCTCTGCTGATGGGGCAGTTAGCCGGAGAAGACGAGCGGACCGCCGTACGTGTCCGGGGCAAACAAAAGGCAGCTCCTCCACAACCCGTGTGAGTCTCCTGGTCCACCGGCAGCTTGGCCTGTAACATTTCTTTTGACATATGTCGCACCGCCGTAATGCAGCGGCTAACCAGAGCTCTGGGGGTCTGGCTGGCTCGCGGGGTGCAAACAGAGACGATTCGGAGAATTATTTTGAGATGAAATTCTGATTATGATGTTTCGTTGCAGGCGGGGTAGAATCCTGGCCTGCTCATCTGCAGTGTGTCTGCGTTGGCGAGGCTTACCCAGACACATGCTTCCAATTAGCTGGGCTTCTTCATGTAAATGCTTCATAAATTATCCCCCCCTGTCCCGGGATTAGGTGCTCATAAAGAGAGTTAGCATCTCAATAAACAGCAAAGGTTGTGTATGGAGAGCAAATTAGAGGGACAGTGGGAGGGGAGCAAAGACGTAGAGGGAGGGAGGGAGGGTGGCGATGGGTGCTGGCAGTGCTTGGTGCTTGGTGCTGGGGTTGGGGTGGGGTGGGGAGGGGAGATGGGGGGGCGCAAAACAGACCGAAAGGTATTTGCAAAAAAAAAAAATCTTCAGTTTATTTTGACCGACTTGGTGTAGATGGCTGATTACTATATAGGCCAGTACAACAGGGCTGTTCTCTCCCAGGGAAAATGAAGATGGTGTCTTGTAAGGTGTGAAGTTTCCTTAATGTTGAAGCTCAAACTCCAAATTGTTTCACGTTTCTCACCTTGAGGCAGCAGGACGACCTGGAGGTGAGAGAGACTCACCTGGTGCTGCTGGGAGCCGAAGGTGCAGAAGAACATGAAAAATATTAACAAATTCTACACAGTCGGTGCTCTAAAAACTAAAATAGTAATAATAACTGTAACGCATGACAACAACGACAATAATAATAATAATAATAATAATAATAATAATTACAGTTAATATTCTTTTAGATGTATTTATATTATTAGTATTAGTAATTGCATTATATTCTATAATAAAAATATAATATTAATTATATTTTTGTTATATATTTATTACATTATAATAAATAAAGTTTCTAATCAAATAATGAATACAATTATAATATATAATATTATTACACTCCAAGCACGTCACCTTGAAACAAATGAATTGCTTTCAAACCATATTTTAATATTTTTTTTACCCAAGTCGGTTCAACAGACTTCAAGAAATAACCTGTTCATGCAATAACTTGAAGGTGTGAGGAGAAGCACTCAGGATGGACCAAGCTGTTCTGGATGTTCAACATTAATAACACGTAGTTGTATCCACTCCTGTGAAAACACTGATGTGGGATTACATTGCATCTTCCGATCTCCTGATACAGGCATCGGTCAGCTCATCATCTCTGTGTAAACCATCATTTCGCCTGCCTCCCTTAAATGGCGTCGTCTGTCTGCGGACTACGTGACGGGATAGTTTGATAAAGCAGAGTGCCTCTGTCCAATCTAATATATAAAAGCTGAAGTATTAGGAGAATTAGGCTGCTTGGGTTGTGCAAAAGGTGTGGGGGCGAGGGAGGGGTTTGAATTCTGACGGGAATGTAAAGCATCTGTAAACACGACGCACAAAAGAGCCTTAACACACTAAACCTCGGGCCACACTGGCCATACAATGGACTGTCGTAGTGAATTGGCCCAGAGCTGTGGGAGAGAGAGGCTGTTTAAGAAAGAGACAGGGTGGGAGTTAAGCTGAGCGAACCCAGCATGACAGACACTTGTCCATGTAACGGCTCTGTTGAAATTCACACCGGGCTCTCAACAACACTCTCCTTTACTGTCCATCACGCAGACACTCAACAACACGGCCTGTCACGTATACATGTAATATAAATGCAATCTCACTTTTTCATTGTGATATATAGACCATCTCAGAGGGGCAGGCAGAGACTGACACACACACACACACACACACACACACACTTTTGAATACAGCACCATGCAGACAGTCAATAACAGAATGGGATGTGAGATTAAGCCTAAGCCCACCTTCTTTTCATGTGGCAGAGCAACCGCTGCCCCTAGATCTGGCACCAGATGGCGCTGTGCTGGTTGGTGCCAGGAGATAATCGGGACAGATCGGGCCGCATTACTACCCATTATCTTCTAATTATTCTTGTGTGGAGCGCTGATCCTGCCGTTTGTGTAAGTGGATGGCACAGAGAGCCTGTCGCCCCCGGCAGCACGAAATCCTCCCACTTCCCTCACCCCTCTGGGGACAGAGGGAGAGATCAGCTGGGGGAGGAAGGGAAGGAGTGGAAGGGGAGAAAGGAGCTAGTGGATAAGGCAAACCGATCCTTATAGATGGGAGATATGCTTTTGTAACGTGAAAAAACGATACAGACTCCAACCTCTGTAAAGTGCGCCCGAGTTGTCAGGCTGAGGCTTAGCAGATTCAGGCGACCTTTGACCCATAGCTTCACAGTCCTGAAGTCCTACAGCATGGCGTGACTTCGGTGGCTTCTAGCACGTACAACAACTTCATCATAACGCCACGGAGAGGACGGCGTCTTCCCGTCTGACGACTCTATGAAAGCGTGATAAGGATACAGTTCAAGTCTCCCAGGCTCCATTTGTACAGTGGAACGCCCCCCCCCCCCCCCCCCCCCCCGTACCCCAAAGGATAGCGCTAACTGCGCGGCGGCATATGGCTTACCATGTGCCGGGTCCCACGTGCACGCTCTTAAGCGCGATTCTACCCAGAACATCTTCGCTTAATTATCAGCATTTTGTTCAGCATCCTCCTATTTTGCATATTAATATCTGTCAGCTCAGTAAGTAATAAGAGGAGATGAAGGCGCCGGAACGCCGCCCGGAAACACCGGCTTCACCGAGCACGCTCAGCGGCACCAACTCCCACAGGAGACGGAGACCAAGATGTGTTTGGAGTAGCTTTTAACCAGGGCTCAAGTGTAGACGCATGAAGGCATCAGAATCTGTAGGTGTGTGTGTGTGTTAACGTGATCAGCACAACATGTTCACCCGCTGGTGTATATACGCCGCCTGCACGTGCAGCCTATGGCGCGCGGTAACCGTGGCCTTTTTCCTGGCTGACATGTAATAAAACACGGCGTGGCGTTGTTGATCAATCTCGCCAGCCCACGGGCCGCACAGCGAGGGCATGTACGTGCAAATGAGAATAGCTAAATGCCACCGAGGGGGCGGGAGAGGGAGGCAATCACTTCAGCTGACAAACTGCACAGGACGGGGGTTGGACGGGGGTGGAGGGGGGGGGGTTGATATGGGGGGGATGTTTTCATGCAAGGTGATCCAAGAGAAATAAAGACAGCAGGCTTAATTACCCGAGGCCCTGCGAGGGACGAGTCCGTTAAAAACTACAGGTCACAGAGAACCGCCGTCACACCGATGCTGATCATTTTGTCTGATGAACATATCTGAAAATGTGTGTGTGTGTGTGTGTGTGTGTGTGTGTGTGTGTGTGTGCGGCGAGGACAGAAAAACCCAAGAGAGAGATGTGATTAAAATGTGAGAGAGGCTGCAGCTAAAAAAAACCCCAGAAACCCATTCTCCCCGCCAAGCCCCCGCGGGGTCAGGTCGACCGATCCCGGGGCCACTCTTCGGGGGAAAATCCCAAACACAAACACGGCAGAAGAAAAGGGAACAGAAAGTCGCGAGGAGGCCCGGCGGTAAAAGAACGACTAGAGCCGGTCCATGGGAAGATGAACAGCCAGGGAGATCATGAAGGGAGAGCTGATTAACTGGCTTTTAGATCTCTGGGAACCATCCAGCGGATAGAGCCCAAATCCTGACCCTTAACACTGAATCTATCAACCCTGGGAGCCCCTCCGCAACAATGAGGAGACTATAAGCTGCTCCAAGCTGCTCCATTGATGGTTCATTAAACAACAATAGGGACAGATAACCACTAGATTGGTGTATTGGTGGCTTTTAGTTTACGCTTAGAAGGGCTTTTAGCTGACGTCTCCTCCGAGCAGGGCATCCCCCTGACGTTATGCTGGGGGTCGCCACAGCCAAAGATACTCGCACATATGGGATGGTATATAATATATAACGCATTGCAACCGGCTTGATGTGGTCAAACACCAAACACCATCATCACTCAGTTGTATCTGACGGTGTGGCTGGAGCAGATCAAGAGGAGGATGGTGGATGCTAACGCCCGGCGCCCCGGGGCTCCCCGTCCGGCTCCGGAGGGCCTCTTCTTCCCCCCCCGATCAAAGATGGAGTGGCAGGTCAAAGATCGGAAAACAGCGGGGGTGGAGAGATCGTCCTGTAAACGCAAGGTTACAGGTTTGATCCCCGCTGTAGCCGGTGTGCCGTCCATCACCGGCCGCTGTTGAGGTGTTCTTGAGCAGGACACTGAATCCACCATCTTAAGTTACATTACATTACATTACATTACATTACATTACATCACATTACATTACATCACATTACATTACATTACATCACATTACATTACATTACATTACATTACATTCATTTAGCAGACACTTTTATCCAAAGAGACTTACAATAAGTGCCTTCAACATTGTAAGTGCATCTCCTCGCCAGACAAGCATCTAAGAGCAGAACCAGTAAAGTAAAAGTGCAATAAAGATTTTTTTTTATTAACAAATGAACAAAAGAAATGAAAGGTTTTAGAGGAGGAGTCGGGTGTTGTTTGAAGTGCGCCCTAAAAATGTGGAGAGAGAATAACAAAAAAGGGCTCTCCTCTGGTGTGTCTGCCCACTGATCTCATTTGAGCTCTTGACGTAGGTTACACTCTCTACTCTTTGATTTTTGACTCCATCCCCTGCCCTCCATTACACACACACACACACACACACACACACACACACACACACACACACACACACACACACACCATCACCAGTGTGTTTCATGTCTTCAGCAGAGCAGGTTGACCCTTCTCGCGAGGCCCCGTGTTCGCTCTGAGATCAGGTCTGCTCGGAGCAACAGGGTCCACCTCTCTCTCTCTCTCTCTCTCTCTCTCTCTCTCTCTCTCTCTCTCTCTCTCTGCTGAGTGTCAGTCAGCGGGGCGAGCGACGGCGACCTGTGACAGTAATCAAAGTGAATGGCAGAGTGAGCCAGGTGGTAATTGTGTATTATTCACCTTGCGAGGAGCGCGCCACGCCGCTTTAGCCTGTTGATCGCTTATGTATAATTGAACACAATCTGTGCATGTATTATGAATGAACAGGTTTTGCAAATAGAGTGCAATTAATGTCTCGCAGCTCAGAACGTTGCAGATTGACTGTCTTTAGCCTATTTTTTTCCCTTTGCTCATCTCTCTCTTTTCATTCTTTTCATCTCCCCCCTCTCTTTCTCTTCTCTCTCCCCCTGTTCCCCAACCTCTGCTGTCTCCCTCTTTCTCTGGGAGTCAACTTTATAAAGGAGTATGAGTGAGAGTGAGTGAGTGAGCACTCTGGAGGCAGTCAATACCTTATCAACTCCTGCCGAACGCTGACACCTTGACGTCCTTGACAGCAAATTATTACTTTTTCATGACGCAACCAGGTGCAATTACAGCAACATCTTTGCGCTGTATCCTGCTGCTCCTGCAACTGTCAAAAGGCGTTCCTGGTGGGATCCTGGAGGAGCTGAGACATCAGTCTCTCGGTCCCTCCCAGATCTCTGCAAAGACAGACTGACAGACAGGAGTAAGGGGGGGACGGAGTGCAAAGTAAGAGAAAATAGAGGGAGCCATTCAAACATGCCCAAAGATTCAGTAAATAGTTGCAATCGACTCAATTCCTTTTCTGGGAACACTCTGAGGTTTGTTTAGAGGGCTGCTGACTGACAGTAAGAGTGTTGCAGAGTTTTGTTGTTGCTCGGTACAGATATCTAGCTAGCTGCTAGCACCTTTCGAAGCAGCAGGTAAACAATAGTGTTTGTAATGTCATCATACGTTCTCTCACACTGTAAACCCTGTAGGCTTGATTATAAAGTTTAACCAACACTTTAACACAAACAACACTGAGGAGGAAAAAACAGCAGGTAAACCTCAATTAAGACTTCAGAGTGTCACTTCCCTCCCCACAGCACGGCGGTGGAGGCAGCGAGCACAAAGAGCCACACAAGCCTGTGATGCCACCCCCCGTGACTGTGGGCTGCTTTACCATCCTGGAGGTGGATGTTGCCTCATGTCTCTTTGTGTTTGGTGTGTCCCCTGACTGGGACCAGTGGGGAACATGAGGGTGGCGGTGGCTGTGGCGTGTGTGTGTGTATATTTCTATACACACACACACACACACACACACATATATGTATATATATGTGTGTGTGTGTGTGTGTGTTGAAGACATGGACAGGTAAGAGGAGAGAACAAACCGCTACAGAGACACCTGAGAGTCTGTCTTTCATCTTAGACTCATCATCGCTGCTCCTCCACTGATCCCCCCTCACCCTCCACTCCTCCCTCCCTACCTCCCTCCCTCCCTCCCTCTCCAACCCAGCCAATTTCCTCAGTTTCCCTTTAACACTCCTTGTGCCTCGCAGACATTTACACTGAAAAAAAAAAAAAAAAAAAAAAGCCCACAGCTGACTTATGTAGGTAATGACACCTCAGTGAGCTATTGGTTTTTCTCGGCCCTCTGTGTTTTTTCTCTCCTCCTGTCGTATTCCATACCTCCCCCCCCCCCCCTTGCTTTCCTCTCTCGCCTCCCTTCCCCTTTGCCTCCACCACCCCACCGCCCCCCACTTCCCCCGTCTTCCAGCCTCTCTTCAAGTTTGCCCTCCCTTCTCTCTCTCTCCTTACTCCCTCAGGCCTCCCCCCTCTCTCTCTCTGTCTTCGTGTGGTGTCAGACACAGATTTATTCTGCCTGTGATGCGTGTAGAGCAGAGCAGTGTGAGTGAGCGGGGACGGGGTCAGTGGGAGGGAGGTGTGTGTACAATAAGAGATAAGATCATGGCTCCCCAGGGGCTTGTTTGGCCCTGTACCCGATCCATCAAACGCCCGCTCCAAGTGCCAAGGTCAACTCTAATGAGCATTTTCTGGGGTCTTTTTCTCCACGCTGAACACCCCCACCACCACCAACACCAACACACACACACATGTATACACCCAGCACACACTCACTCAACATACCTTGGACGTACCTGCTTAGCTGCGCGATGGATGGCTGTGACAACAAATATACCATGCATGCATCGCAACCGGGTATTGCACTCCACGCAGAAATCAGGCATCGGCGCGGGATAGGAGATGCCCGGGAAAAGCAGCGGTGAGTGATCTGTATCAGGTGTGAACCGTGGCAGGTAGTCTCGTCCGCCCCGTCGACGATGCATTTTCAGGTGTGACACCCTGGCATAGATGGAAAATATTTACGTCGGTCTAAGCCCCCCCCCCGACTGTTTCCACATTCTCTATGGCAGGGGTTTGGGTGCAGATGTGGACCGAAATGGGGCATTGTGCCGGGGTAGGTGGCCTTTTAGGTAAGAGTCCCTCATCATCCCCTCATCATGCACTGATCTGCCAAAAGTTGTTACGGTTTGAGGGCTTGCGGAGTGTGGGTGTGCGCCGAAGCATGTGGAGCATACTAATGAAGCAATAAAAGTCACGGCGGGAGGGGTGAGGGCGGGGGGTGAAGGCATGTTGGAGGGGAAGGCAGTGGTGAGTGGAGGATTGGGAGCCCAGTGGAACCCCTGACAGGAGGTGTGATAATTGAGATGTTGCGACCCCACATATTACCTGCATATTGGCCAAATTAGGAGGCAGGGAGTTTAAGGCCTGGGCTGCATGCTGGAGCCCCCTGCCATGCCGGAGTGTGTGTGTGTGTGTGTGTGCGTGTGCGTGCGTGCGTGTGCGTGTGTGTGTGTGTGTGTGTGTAGATGTTGTGACCAAAGCATTTGATATGTTCAGTAGCAATACTCAATCAGATGTAGGAGATACAAATATGTAATTAGAACTCAGAATTTAGAATTTAGAATTTAGAATTTAGAACTCAGAATTTAGAATTTAGAATTTAGAATTTAGAACATCGTCAACACAGAGGTACATGGAGATTTTGATGATTACTATGTAGTTTTAATTTGAAGTCACGACCATCCATCTGCTGGAGAAGGACACCATTACACACAACTTAATGAGCATCCGTAGCGTCTTGTCATGCAGCCAGTCGGACATAGGTGTAATTAGTCTTGCATGTTGTGCTTGTGTGTGTGTGTGTGTGTGTGTGTGTGTGTGTGAGTGTGTGTGTCCGGGGTGGCACGTGTACTTTGATTCATGGATATCAGAGCGGCCTCCTCAGCCCCCACCCCCCACATGGAGGGAAAGGGCCAAGGGCCCGGCCTGCCTCTGTCTCCCATGGCAGGGTAGAGGGTAGGGGGCAAACCCTGGCTCTCTGCCCCCTGGAGGCATGAGAGCTGGAGGGGAAGTCTTGACTCTGTCTACCAGCTTGTGTGTGTCTCCCTGTGGCAGCTGTAGGGGACCCCCTACCCAATGTGAGCCCACCAATACACCATCACTTAGGGGGGTCTACATGACAGGTTAACATTGAACTATGACACCTTCCATGAAAACGACTTTCTCTGACTGTATGTAGCATCGGTTCGGCTGTTCATGAATGAGATATATGGAACTTAGCATTACATAATCAGATAAAACAGCAGTAAAGTGTGTTGGTTCTGATCTCAGACTCACTGAAAAAAAATGTTACCATAGATTAAACAAGTCAACAGAAAGTTAAAACCCAATCTCCTCAGTCTTATGCATGGGCGCTCTCGGGACCGTGTGGTTCAGACCCAAGGGGTCAAAGAGCAGGGAAAGTAGGGTCGGCCCTACACTGAAGGAGCTGGCATTCCTCATGAGAGAGTATTATGATGGATGGTCATAGGGCCTCGTCCTCCGCCTCTCCACACCCTTCTCCATTGGCTCCTCTACTCCCTCCTCTCTCACCTCTCCCCCTCTTGGCACCATCCCTCCATCCCCTCTTATCCTCTGACCAGATGTGTTCATTGAACTCTGTCAAGAATAATAAAACACTGGCTGCAAGGGGCATGCACACTAGGGCAACAGTGCAGGAGGACACAGGGTGAGGGCAGGTGTATTCAGATGCATGGGATATTAGTCAAGAGAGCATACCAATATGTGTATCAACAACACAATTGAAACATCGTCATAGTTACTGCACTCAATGATGGTGGTTTTGTGATGGTGTGAGGTGTTTTTATTGCCACTCATCTCCTCAAAGGCAAGACCAAGACTAACTAGAATTAGACTCATTTTAACAATAAATGCACAATAAGTTCACTATTATCGGTATTGATTTAAACTGATCATCTGGACTAGTGGAAAATTGCAACCCCAGATGCCGTTGCAGAATCTCCCATAAAAGGTCAAATATGATCACATCTCGTCATTGAAAGAGACCTGGAACGAGGCCGGCATCCTTATGACCCTCGTCAGAACCACTTTATTATAACGGTAATATACTAAAGTTAGAGCAGTCTTCAAAAGCAACGTTACAAAGTACTTTACATGGATTAAACAAGAGGGTAAAACAAGAACAACTCTAATAACTAATAACTCTGAATCATCCGCCATTCAGTGGACACTTTTGTCCCAAGCACCTCACAGCACCATGCCAACATCTAGTTAGTGTAGGTGGAATCCAAACCCCATCCTTATTGCGCTACACAGGACCTCAGCCGTTGAACACTGCCAGGTTTGCTCCTCAAAGCAGCTCAGAACCACCAAAATCCTTTTCCTAGAGTTTTTTTTTTTCTTATTATTATTTTATTATTATTACGGACATATCCTGCAGTTGCACATTCTACAGACACAGCTTTAACTATGCTACATAAAAAAAAACTCCTGTGTGGACACAAAACCATATTGTACATGCATCCGCGTTACCGTGACATTTGCTCTCATGGAAAGTAAAGTTTGTGATTCGTTCTTCTCTGTGGTCTTATGAGTTTTTCCATCGTAATAGTGCTGACAGAAGTGCACGAAAAAATGTCAAGCATTGCTCATCCTATTTAGAAAGACTGGCCTCTGTGGCAAGAACCCGTCCTAACAACTCTGTTGACGGAGGAAGAAGAGGAAACCGGCTCCTATAGTCTTGCTCTGATGGAGCTGCCCAGGGAGAACCTCCTGGGAGAGAATCAAAACCTGCCTCTCCTGAAACCCCTCTCACCACGGGCGGCCGGTGACCACTCGTCCTCACTGAGCTGTGGATGAGAGGGAGGAGGAGTGATGGCAAAGATGGGAGGGAGGGTGAGCACATTGATGGCTGGAGTGATGATTTCCTTCACACACGCAGACACAAATGCCCCCCTAGCCCTGCAGGCAACACACACACACACACACACACATAATCATGCACACATGAATTCGCTCTCACACACGTGCGCACACACACACACACACACACACACACACACACACACACACACACACCATGGTTAGGCCTCCAATTAAATCAAAAGTGGTTTGTTTTTATTGGTCTTTTGCGCTGACAAGTGGGCTATCATTCTGACGGCTCTACCTGTCAGTGAGCAGCTGAAAATCCTCCGTTGACAATGCCCAATGCTTCCAATTAGGGGAGAATCAGACTCCTGGCGCGCTAGCCATCTTTCCACCCTCCCCCCTAGGCCCACCTTCCCTCCCTCTTTTCTTCTGCACTCGCTCCACGATCCTCTCCCGTTCCCTTCTTTCCCTCACTCTCGCTCTCCCCGTAATTTCTCCCTCCCCTCTCCTCTCCTCTCCTCTTTCTCCTGGAAGAGGGAGGGAGGGGAGGGGAGGGGAGGGGAGGAGGGGAGGAGGGGGGGGGTCTGTCTCCGCTGCAAATTACCGACACAAAACGAGGTGGTGGCGGCGCTGGCGCTGGGAGCTGCCGGTCCAGGGCCCTGTCAGCATTAATGAGACGATGAAGGTTTATTTCGCCCGCATGCATGTGCTAAATTCTTTCTTGTGTGACAGCTGACTGGGAAATGTGAGTGTTAACCTTATAAAAGATTCAGCGGGTTCTCATTATTTTCTGTCAACTCCAGTACCTGATGGCTTTAAGGTGCATCATTTGCATCCCTGACTGGTCCGGGGTGCACCACCAGCTCCAGAGCAGCGTTTTGTTTTTTTGTGTGCTGTTTGTTTGTTGTGTGGAGTCATCTTTTTACATATATCTCCCTCGAAAGACATGTTCTACTCCATGTTCCAAAACGATAGAGATGCCAAAGTTTATTCAAAGGCGACACACATTTTTTTTACAAAACATATCTAGATATATATTTAACACACGTGGCTCAATCGAACAAATAAATAAAATGCAGCACGTTGTTGTTTTGTTCCCCCCCCCCCCACACACACACACACACAAAGCCCAGGGAGCTGAGGAGGCCCAGGTGGCGTTATTAGTAGTCTACTGAGTAAAGCACTTTGGACACGATTCCAATATTGCAGAAAAAATAAAATAAAGCGTAATGTGTCCATGGGTGGATTATTAACAGTGACAGGGCAGTGTGGGCTGGGCTAATGTTGCTCACAGGAGAACTTGTCAAACTTATAATGAAATTGCGCCTGGTGTCACTTTTTCTTGATAGAGGCTGTATATTGTGGATATCTTTGCTAAAAATTCAAAGACAGGCAGCTTAATAATTTGAGGTTAATATCAAAATTAGTTGAGAATATGTCAAATAAAAGCAGCTGGACAGTTTCAGGCTCTGACAGACTAGACAGTTTCTGCTTCAACCAAATGGCCTAAGGGTGTCAACTTGGTGAGTGTAAAATCTGAATGGAAAGGTATAGGGGGGATTATTATGGATCAATGACAATATAGCATTTAATCAGTCCATAAAATTAGAGCAAGAGAGAGAGAGAGAAAGATGTACAAGCCCTCAAATTCACACCAATACCTGAAAGATCTTTTCTTCCTCTGTTTAACATGGATCAATAACATCAGCCCATCCATAAACTATTTGTGTGTGTGTGTGTGTGTGTGTGTGTGGGTGGGTGGGAGAGAGAGAGAGAGAGAGAAGAGAGAGAGAGAGAGAGAGAGAAAGAGAGAGAAAGAGAGAGTGAGTGAGTGAGTGAGTGAGTGAGTAAGAGAGAGAGAGAGAGAGAAGGATCATTTCATCATCATTGGTATATCAGCTACACTGACCCTCATATTCAAACCATTTCCTGAGAAATCCGACTTTCCCCTGATCAGAGGGAGGCTTGTTGAAAATCAGCAGGGGCATGGGCCAAATCATTACACTACTACACTGCAGACACACACACACACACACACACACACACACACCAAAAAGCCAGTAGTCTTACTACATTTAATTCTAACAAACTACTTTCCATTATGATTTGGCTGTGCAAATGTAAGCCTATATACAAAACACACATCACTATTTAAAAATATTATTGTGTTTATTCGACAAGACGTTTTTGAAACTATTTATTACATTACATTTTTCAATTAACTACTTTTAAGGCTGCAAACAGGAATGCAGGGTAGTGGAGGATAAACGCACTTAAACTCACTTTACCTTTATATGTGCGGAATAGAGCTTAAACACGTTTTAGACTGACATAAATATCATTGAGGTCAATTCACAGTATGTATCAAGTAGCATCAAACTGATGGAAATATTATCGGATAGTAAAGGATTAATTAAAGATTTTTAGAAAATGCAACTGATTAATGTTTATAAAGGTGGCTGTGGTGCTTTACGATAGCCACCGACTGGATGTCAAACAGTCTAACCACCTTTTTATTTACCGCTACATAACTGTAGCCTATGGACCAGCAAAGGAAAGAAAAAGAAAGAAAGAAAAAACTATGAGAAAGCATCAAACCACTGCCCCTTTTCATGCACGAGTAGAGGAGAAAGAAAAAGCTAAGTCAGGGTGGGTGTGTTGCCTTATATCTGTGTTGTCCCCGCCTCATATGTGACAGCTTGCAGCCGTGATGGGACCCCATGGGAGCGGGGAGCGGATTCACTAACCTGCCGGTGTCTGAGACCGACGTGCGCCTCCAATCTGGTGGTCACATGGGGGGGTGTTAGATTATTAGGGCCTGTCGGGGAGTCGTGCGGGGCAAACTGTTGTGCAGGATGAAGCCAAAGTGCACACAATGGTATTTCATGCATGTTAAAGTGAAAGTGCACACAATGGTATTTCATGCACCTTAAAGTTTGCGTCACGCCGTCCCCTTTCAGCCCACGCTGCTCGGACTATTACTCCTCATTACCATTGTATACAATTACCAGGGACTATTAGATACTTGTTATGCACTAAACGTGGATTATTCAGTGTCGAGTTTTTGTTCCTGCTCAACAAAAAAAAAGAGTCCTTATTATTTGTGTTGAATTCACTCCCAAAAGAGCCAATGTTTTTATTTGAAAGGCAACATAAAAAAAGCCTTGCAAGTTGGAGCCATAATGTATCTATAAAGGTTGTTTTGGGACTTTGAGAGATATTTTTTCTGCTGTGATGAAATGAAATTTCAGCAAACAGAAAGGGAAAAAAAGAATAATAACAATAGGCCCATATGAAACAATATTAGCCCAGTAATGATGATGGTGGACAGCAGCAACAATAACAACTAATGATATTGATTATTATTATTTCTACCAACAAAATCATCATCATCAACAGCAAGGCAAAATGTAATAATAATAATAATAATGGTAATACCAACAATAATAATATTATTTTTTTTAAATAATAATGATGATGATGGCGGCAATTTTTCAATATATTATTTAATTGTGTCATTTGGTTATCTGGTTATTATACAATAATAATAACTCAAAATGTTTTTTAAAATCTGTGTTAAAATCGCACAAAAAGGGCTCCAGTTTAGCACAGAGGTAATGGTCAAGAAACACTATCTGAACTTCACAACATCAAAATATTTACACCTTCAAACAACGTTAAATCCTGACCAAAAAAAAAAATAAATAACAATAAGAAGGGGGAAATCTCGATAAGGAATAAAAAAAAATCCAGTCAAGTAAAGGGAGGCGAGAGAAAAAGACCTACCCGCTCCACATAATAACCCCATTATAAGCCTCATCAATGATGTAATGAAAGCAAACAGTGTGAAAATTGCCTGTAAACAGTTGGATCTGAGTCTCCTGATGAATTCAGTGTCTCTTTTATCAAAGTGAGGATGAGCCAGGGAGGAGGGAGTGTGAGTGGGAGTGGGCGTGTAGGGAGGTCCACTCTCAGCTCCCTCAGCCAATGAAGGCTTGTCACAGGGGACTCACGTGGACGAGGCGCTCTTAAAACCTAGCTCCTGACTTTTCCTCAAGTTCAATTTTTTGGGATTTCCCCCCCCTCACATCTCGTCCTTTACTTGCCAGTTGTGACTATTTAACCCAGTTTACCTCTTTTGCTTTGCCGTGCGCATCCCATCCTCCTCCTCCTCCGCTGCTGCTGCTTGCTATCCTGCAGCTCTCGGTCTCCTTTTTTTTTTGTTTCCTACTTGCAAGAATGCTTACCGTTTCCTTCTGCCGTCGGCATAGCCACATGGGTCTCCACGACGAGCTGCTGTGTGTGCACTGAAAATTTCAGCAATTGTGTCTTCCGGTTGAGGTTTGAAGTCCACCTGCAGTAGGTCGCAGCAGCTGTACCTGTCCATGGTGCTGAAACGCGTTTCTCCTGCAGACACCGGCACGCTATCGCTGCTCTAGAAGTACTCAGAATTACTGCATCTTTCGGTGTTTACTAATTGAAATAATTTGACGAGTAACTGAAAAAGCTTATCGGTGATTTTTTTTTCTACTTAAAAAGAAGGAGCTGAATCTCAAAACCGATTGTAACTCTCTCAAAAAAGAGACTACACGGCTGCATCGATTTCAAGAAGACATGTATCTAGACTTGTAGCCTGAAAAAAAGCGGATGCATGGACGATTCTTGTACTGTAACTTAGCCTGGAGATATTTTTTTATAAAGAACCAATCGGGAGACATCAAATAGTGGATGAATAGTCCTCCGTCATAGCCTAACCAAAACATTTTGGGGTTCCTCTGCCGGATCAACTGAGCCTGAAACAGCCCCAAAACTTGTCCTGAATACCAAATGTTAGTTTGAGGCCTCGATCAAACAATGGAGGCGTCCGCCAACGGGTCCAGTTTTGGCATCGACTCATTACTGTCCCACAGACCTGGAAGTCCGGTGTCCAAAGGGGACAGTCTGGTGGGGGAATGCCGCTCGCCGCTGGAGTTCAGCCCAAGATCAGACGTGGAGAGCGGCTGCTCCTCTCCTCCGTCGCCGAGGAGGGAGTGCGTGGAAGAGGTAGCCCAGAGACAAGGTCACGGTGTCGGTCTCCCACAACATCTCCAACACGCACAGATATCCGCGGGTTCACAGCAGAGGACCGTAACCTCGTCCTTCCTCATTAGAGATATTCTTGCGGACTGTAAGCCACTGGCCGCCTGTGCGCCCTACTCAAGTAATGGCCAGCCGACTCAAGAGACGGGGAGACTTGTCTCAAAAATAGCGGACGACTTCATGGAAAAAATCCACAGCAACTCGTCATCAGACAGTGAATATAAAGGTAAGCGAAACAGTTTATCTGTCTCGAGTTTAAGCCTCGTGAAGGGCCTTGTGGCAGAAAGGAGCTGTCTGCTTTTCATATGATTTAAAACAGGTTTGGCCTGAGCCCGCTGGTTTCGTACTGCTGCCCTGATGGAGCACTGATGTAGGACACTTCTCTCTTTTGTGATTTTGCTTGTATTTGGAGTTTACACGTTGTTTTAGCTCGCTCTTTGACTGCACTTTGACTTTATACATTGTCGTATGTTGTTGGCCTGCAACTTTTAGGTCTGTCTTGATGCTGCTGTGTTGGCCAGGTCTCCCTGTAAAAAGAGATTCTTAATCTCAACGGGACTAACTTTATTAAATAAAGATTAAATAGAAAATAAAAATAAAAAAATGGTCATAGAAAGGCTAAAATAAACAATTTGTGGCGGAATGTGGAAATATTGGTGTGGTGCATGGAACAGGATAGGTGGTTATCATAACAATAAATTCAATCTGATTCTATGAAACTATAACTCAAACTACTATTCAAAACGTGAACAGTCAGCAGAGCTGTTTGATGATGTGAGATTAAATAGACCATAGTAATATACCATATATATATATAAGTGTCTAAAATAGGCCACAGGGCCTGTTTTTATTTTGAAGGTGTTAGCCTTTAGTAAAGGTGTTTTCTAGGCCTTCTTAGCTAAATGTGAAATATTGTTTAATGTTCACAAATTCGCTGTATTTCAATCTGGCAGCTCGACGTTTTACTCTAGATGATGAAAAAAACGGAAAATCTGAAACATAACACCTGGTTATCTTTGTCAATAACCTGACACCAATTCATTACTAGCAGGCCACAGGAAGCCATCAATTAGAAAAATCGACCACATTATCTGTTGGTTGAAACATACCTTATATCCTTCAGTGATAATGAGTTATTTTTTTTTATTAAATTATTTCATATAAATCAATATCTGGCTCGTTTACTTGCATTAGCAGATGTCTTGAAAGCATCTGTTGATATCAGGAAGGCAAGAATGGAAAGATGACAGGGTCGCCTCCAGATAAATGCCATCAAGGGCCTTTCTGTTTCCAATCATGTCAGCCATAACAGACATGTCACCTCCATTGACAGTTTAATGAAGCAGTGCCTGGAAAGAAGTCAACCGCTGTAGGCTACAAGAAAGAATAGATACCCAAAACCAATATCAGTAATTCAGAAAAACACATTATTATTATTATTATTATTATTACTAACCCTATTATTATTACTAACCCTATTATTGGTGCTGTTATTATTATTGCTATTGATATTATTAGGCCTATTATTGTTTTTATAACATTATTGTTCAACATTAGTAACAGTCAATAACCAATAATCACTAATAGGCTCACTGATGGTTTTCTACCAAAATAATGTTACTTATTTAAGCTTGCCTTTTGAAGAGGCGTCACGTTATCAATTAGTTCTACAAATTGAGTGTGTGATTGTGAGTGTGTGTCTGTGTGTGCACGCGCGCGCATACGTGCACGTGTGTCACAGTGTGGAGATTCTCATCGACGCATTGATTGAAGAAGCGAGGCCCATAGAGTGTCTATACGGTACTTTGATTTCCACGAATCCGCCTCCTAATATTTCAGGGATTTGATGCAATTTGTCCCCGGTGCTAATCAGATTTGTAACCGCACAAGGCCGCCCGGCTCTTTATTTTCACTCATTTCCACGGTCCTGTGAAGTTTCTCCGGTCGCGGTTGAAAGGCTCGTCCTTCCCTTGTGGCTCAATTAGGCGGATTATTGTGCTTCTTGAGACGACTCAACTATTCAACTACCAAGATCTCTCGCCTCGCTTCCCCCCCCCTCCCCCCCGCCTTTTTTAGAGTGAAATAGAGAATTGACTAAGAATTGTATATCAATGACGCCCTGACATGACACCACGCAGAAAAGAAGAAACAATATGGGATTACTGACGGGGAAAAATATCAGATTGGAAGTGTGAATATTGGCATAGCTTTTCATAACAATTTAGGCCTAAATCAAAAGGTACCATATAGCCTATAGGCACTCATTTTGAATCCATGTTTTCAACCCAGCAGCCAAAATAGTGAATTCCTGTCGTGTGCTAACGTAATAGTCAGGGTTTTAAACATTTTCACCATAAATGTATATACAGCCTTTTGGTCATTTAAAAATCCTTTAAAATAAACATCATTTATCAGGCAGGTGAACCCTTGTTTACGTGTGTAACAGGGATGTAGTGGAGGGTAAACCCACTTAAACTCAGTTTTGTATTTTCAGGTTGACATAAATTCAGTATATATCACAGTTAGCAGGGTCAAACTGATGTAACCTAAGTTGTATGAAAATATGGTCTTTTAAGGGGGGGGGGGGGGCATAAATGAACGCTTTTCTGAAAATATGATTAATTTTGGGTTAGAGTGTTTTGATAGCCGGCTGCAGGGTCATATTTCCACTTTAGCCTGAAATATTTCTTTTTGATATTAAAATCCACAGTAATACAAAACTAGCATTATACTGGTGTAAGTTACATGAAGACGTGGTCTTAAATTCACTGATTTCAGTTTATATTAGTGGTTGTTTGCCTGGTGGTGCTCACCTTGAGGTCACGCAGCAGTTTCGTGACCTTTTTTGTATTTACCAACTCAGTAACTAGACATCACCGAGACAATGGATGCACGTGAGGCCTTGTTTTAACGCCATCCTCGGGGTTGTTTTTGCAGTGAAAGAGGAGGGCGACAGGGAGATATCGAGCAGCAGAGACAGCTCTCAGGTCCGGATGAAGAAACCCAGGAAGGCGAGGACGGCCTTCACCGACCACCAGCTGGCCCAGCTCGAGCGCAGCTTCGAGCGGCAGAAGTACCTGAGCGTCCAGGACCGCATGGAGCTCGCGGCCTCCCTCAACCTCACCGACACGCAGGTCAAAACCTGGTACCAGAACCGGAGGTAAAAAGCTCTACCCACTCGGATTCAAATAAATAAATCAGATCAGCTCTCACGCCTGGCTCGCATCGGTAGCAAATATACACACATGGACCCAGGGACGCCATGTTTTTTCTTCTCCACCATCATAAGGTGGCGTGAATTCACGGGGCTGCACAAAATCAGGGGCGGCGATTCGCCACCATGGCAAACTCCCTGCCACTAGTTTGCCACCACAACTTCCAAACCCCGCTCATCAACTACATTTCTGGGGGCAATTGGAGATATCATTGATGCCTGACAAGACACGTACCTGTCATTTGGTCAGTGTGATATAGCTCCAGAAATACGTCACCGAACTATCAGCTTGGGAGAATTACATGAATGCCCCCCTGATGTGATTTATATTTTTTTAAATTGGCATCCAAGTAAATTTCTGGCGACATTTGTTTGCTCGTTTAGCTCTCCGTCATGATAATAAAAACAAGATCAAATGTAGACACACTTTGGTTACGGCCATGCCCAAAGGATGCCCATGGCACAAATCACTATGTTGTTGTTTTCTTTTTTTTTTGGAGGAGGGGGAGGGCATGCTTGTCACCCATGGCCAGCGAGCCGAGTTTATGCATCATCTTCATGCAACACAATGACTCAGTTTTATCATGTCCAAAGTAACCCTTCAAATTGATTAAATGACCTTAATTAATCATTTCAGAAGCGAACTGTCACCTTTTAAGGAGACTGGCCTGGGGGAGATAAAATAGCATGCACAAAGAAGAGAAGCATTTTTCGTGAATGTAAAACATTTATTCACCTAGTTTTTCGGTTGAATTAAGTTTAGTATTTATTTCTAACTCCGGGTAGCATTTTTTTCTTAAAGCTTTGACTCCCAGGCAGCTAAATGACTTAAATAAATATAAAAACACAACACTTTGGAGTATGAATAATGCATCGTTGCATGTGTGCATATCAATAATTCAAACAAACCACTATATCTACTCAATTATCTTTATTATGAATTATTCACCTGCATGGAGTGCATACTGGCAATCTAACAAATATCCTTGGGTGTGAATACAAGTGGCAGGTTGGTGATTTTTTACAGAATTACTCATGTGCTCCTGCCTTAAACAGCCTACGTTAGCAGACTCTTAAATGGACCTCAGAAATTAATTAAATAAGAATTTCAGGCTGACAGCTTTGCAGAAACGGGACGACACACTCGCATTTAACATTGCACCCTCTTGACACATTATCCAGTAAATAGAAGGGGTATTTTTTTGTGTGTCAAAACTCTAACGCACGGTCATATATAAGCCATAACAGCGTCGTTTACTTTTCCAGGACAAAGTGGAAGAGGCAGACAGCGGTGGGACTCGAATTGCTGGCGGAAGCAGGAAATTATTCCGCCCTGCAGAGGATGTTCCCGTCGCCTTACTTCTACCCTCAAAGCCTGGTGTCCAACCTGGATCCCGGCGCGGCCCTGTACCTGTACAGGGGCCCATCGGCGCCCCCGCCGGCTCTGCAAAGACCCCTCGTCCCAAGGATCCTGCTGCACGGCCTGCAGGGGGTGAGCGAGCCGCCACCACCTCTCCCCCCTCTCTCTGGTGTGCTGCCCCGGCCAACTCAGCAGCGGTGAGCCGGCCTCTGCAGAATTTTACGCCATCCTTGGCAGCTTTGGACTCATAAGAGAGCAAAAGAAAAAAAGAAAAAAAACAACAACAATAAAACTGGTATAGGTCCTATGTGGTGACAGATAACCTATATATAGGCTAAGCCATGTGGAGGGAACTTGGTGGCTGGAACACGAACTCTGTGTGGATAGTTTTTTTTTTTGCTTTTTTTTTTGGACACGAGCTTTATTTATAACTTATTTATTTTCACTATGCATTTAAGTTATGTATTTATTTTTTGTCCTATTTCAGTGTTCGCCCCAACAATAGAGGCTGAAGTCTTCAGATAAAATTGTTGGTGGCACTTTCACCTACAGAGCACAGATGCCAATTAGACCCAGTATGGCATTATTATTATTATTATTATTATTATTATTATTATTATTATTGGATGGGAATTCACGGACTTTGGCACCAATATTTTGGTCAGCGGAAACGAACATCCTCCCATGTAATTTGTATAGTTAGAAGATCCAAAGGAATAATTAGTTCTATTTTTTTTCTTTTGTAAATTTGTCATTGTTTTTTTCTTTATACATGAAAAACAAGATGATCAGCAGTCATAAACCTGTAAATAAGAATATTTTGCATTTTATTCAAAAGAGACTGATTTTAAAGATACATTTTTTTCGGTTTGATCTATTTGTGCGTCTTTCTCAGACCACAGTGATCTCAGTTTAAGATAATAGGCTAGATTAGCCATGAGAAAAACTATACAAGACGGCGGAAAAAAATATTGTCTGAAAAAGGATGGACTGCCTGGACCCCAATAGGCATACACACGAGAGTTACGAAAAGAAATAAATCTATTTAAAGTCTTTTCCTGTTCTTAGTTGAAGTTTTAGCGGAGTAAAATGTCAAGTAATTTATAAAGAAGCAGTTTATCCCGGCAGGAGGGGGGAGAAGGAGGCAATCACCTCAATAATCTTGTTTTTTCCGGTAAACAAGCCTATTGGACTTTGGGTCTGTGTCCAGGTGTACTTCCTGTTGATTTGCTAGATGTATTTGAACAGACGTTGTGCATTACTTATGTTATTTCATATGAAACCGTGATACCCTTGTTACTCTCTTTTGGTGAAAATGTATATTGCAGATATCAACTTGTGGAGTGGTTCTCGTATTTCTGGATCGTTTTTCGTTCCTCTAGCTCCCCTCCATTTCGTGAAATTCATTTTGTGAAATTCACAACAGAAGTTGGAAAAGGGGGGATTTGATGTAAAAGAGAATTACTTTTATAAATGTGGAAATAAAGGTCTTTCATTTAATCACGTGGCTGGACTATGTATCTGAAACGGAAGAGCGCGTCTCGGTTGTTCATTTGGGTGTAAGGTTACCGGAGGGAGGCCTGTCTGACGTCTTTATCACAATTTGTCAGCTGACTTTTTTTATTTATGGATTTGTTGAACTGACATTGGGCGACTGGTTAATATCAAGCAGTCTGTAAGCACCTTTGGTTTCTCGTTATCGACCTATATATAATCACATGGTATACGTTATTATTCCTTACATTTTTCTCTCTTATAAACTGGCTAAGGAAAAACACCCATCACATCCTGTAGAGGAATGGACGTTTTGGGACTCTAGTTTGGTACCAAATGCAAAGGCCTTTATTTGACATAATATTAATTAGGGTTTCATACAATTTTTGTTTAAAATAGAAAAAATAAGTAGAGGCCTGCTGGTAAGAGACAGGGGTCGTGTTTGAAAGCCAACTGATAATGACAACATGAAAAAATGGGAATTTGGCTTATTTCATTATAAAACGATACGAACACGTGTCGGTTTCATCGAGCAAAGGTTGAGAAGTGGGACGGCTTAATGAACAACTTTTCTGGAAGCAGCTCAAAAATAAATACAATTTAGAGCTTGCTGAATTCTATTAGAAGGAATGTGTTTGAATAATTTCCAACATGTCTGTCAAACGCTTCCCTCGCTGTTTGGTTTAGTATCGTGGATTTAATTTATCAACGCTGGGGGGAGAAAAAAAAAAGTTAATAAGAGTGTCACCGTTGGAGCAAGTAACATCCATTTCCTTAACCTTTTAAAAGAAGCCCCGAGGTTTACAGAAAGATTTACGGCGGGGGAGAGGTTCAATTTGAGATTGTTCTTTTTTTAGGTTATTCTGTCTTAATATCTGAAACCTTGGCCTATATATCAAAAGTTTTTTTTGTTTTTTTTAAATGAATGGGCGTAGAGTTTCTTTCAGTGCAGGGTGCTCTGAAAAAGTTTGAACGGAAATAGATAGCAACACGTGCACGCACACAGACAGACTCGCTCTTTCTTCCTCACACACACACACATGTTCAAAAGTGCAATCAAACATCAATTCCAGCTAATGTCTTTTGAGAAGGGCCAACACAACAGAAGGGGTGTCGTCCAAAATGGAGCCCTTGCCTGCACTGCACCCGCACCCCCCCCCCCCTCCCTTCACCACGCTTTAAATGACCAGCAGAATTAACAGTGCAATCCCATTCGTTTTCCATAAACAATGCAGGAGATGAAATATTAATGTTATGTGCGCAATTGTTTAAGTGCCCTAAATGATCCCATTTGGAAATTGATTGTTTCCACCATTCTCTCCTTGAGGGTGTTGGATGTGCGCTCTTTGCCAAACGGTTCCAACAGCTGGTGACCGGGCCAGGGCTGACTGCAGGCCTGGGATCAGCGTGGGGACAGCTGGTCAGCGGCTCCAATGGGCCCCCCTCCTGCCCACCACCCTACCCCCCCCCCCCTCTCTCCCACCACCAGCTTCACTCCCCTAATCGGAGTCTGTGGACCAACCCCAAGTTATCAGGCCATAACGCATGGGGGTTAAGGAGTTCAGTCTGACGGACAAGACTTGGCGTGTAGGATGTTAACGATTAGACAAAAGACTTTAATAGCTTTTAATTGAAAGTCGATAATGGGTTTGATAGCCAGCTCCCCCTGCTGTCATCCACGCATGGCACCTGTTATCTGGCCCCATCACTGACCACGCCGTGAAATATCAGACTGACGGTCATTAACTGGCACGTTTACGATGCGTAAAATTGCATTAAAAATACAGTAGCTGATTCCTGGGTTTTGATTGGGAAATAAAGAGGGAAAAAAAGAGGGGGAGAAAACCTCCCAACTTGCCAAAAGATCATTATAGTCCCATCATAAGGATCCGTGACTGATTCGAATAACGACGACCCTTTTCAACATTTATGAAAAGGGTTATTCTTGCGAAGTGCACAGCTGATTATATAAGGAAAAGCCCCGTGTCTTGTTGGATGACTAGGAGTTTTTTGCATGTGAAAGGCTGGTGGTAAATCCCCCGGCTCTTACCGTGGATTGTCCCCGGCTCAGGGTTAATGAAGTGCGGATGGAGTCTCGTTGAGCTCCCGACAGACAAAAAAAAAACACAACACGGGGGAGGCTTAGACCCGGAGGATCAGTGACTCTGATTAATCCCATGGACTCCAAATAATAATAAAAAAAACCTAAACAAAACAAGCTTCTGATGAAATTAAGAGTCAATCAAAGCGTAATTTGCATTGTTATGTGGTCGTGGTGTGAGTCTCTTTGAGAGGTTTGTATTTCCTTTCATTCTTTTCAGTGGGTGGACCAAGAGGCAAATCTCCAGCCTGCTTAAGATACCGCTTATTTCAATACACTGCCAGCGTTTTGTTTTAAAATCCGCGGGGAAGATGAAAAATAGATCAATTAAAATGTTCAAGAAGTGCATGGCCTATATTTTGCCTTTTTTTTCCCAACAATAGCAATAAACTAAAAGAAATAATTTTACAGTTTTGTGCGCATAAGTGAATCTTGCTTTTATGTTATATCTGCAGTGTGTCAAAGAGAAATTACTTCAATGAAATTTATTCCCATATGTCTATAGCCTCTACCCTACATATTATGTAGGGCATTTTAGAATAACATTTGAAGCCATAATAGCGTTTGGAGCAAAAGCATTGTATTACACAGAGGCCCCGATGTGCAATACGCCAAACAAAAAAAAGTGTCTGAATTTGTTTCTTAAGAAAAAAAAAAAGAAAGTTTTATATTTTTTTCCTCAATACACAAAGGGTGTGTATGTGTTTTTTTTTTCCGTGGGCCCAATTAAAGTTTGATGAATGAAAAACGAGAAAACGATTAAAACGAGCGGATAGATTTAAAGAGAAAAAGAAAATATTGGCCGAAATATGTGTTTGTGTTTCCTTTCAAACAGGCGTGACTGCCAACTGTTTTAATTTGTTGTAAATGATGAGCTCGGCGTGTTGTGTTCAGAGTTTAAGTAGGCAGTGGAAACTAGGACAAGTTTGTGTGTGTGTGTGTTTGTGTGTGTGTGTGTGCATAGTGACCCAAGTAAGGCATCTTACTTAAATCCATTGTGGTTTCCTCTCTATATTAAAATCAAAATAAAGAAATAATTGCTAATTCTATTGTTTTTACACTTTAAATTGAACAAGATGTCTAAGGATTGAGATCTGCAAATAAGGGTGAAAGAAGGGAGGTGTGTGTGTGTGTGTGGGCACATTAAAATGAATCTGACTCAGCAATGAACAGAGACATTTAGAGAGAGTAGATGAAGTATCAGTGAGTGTAGAGAGAGTGTGAAGGAGTGAAAGGAGAGCAGCCTTTCCTCGTGGCGGTGTCCTGGTTTAGAAATCCACTCCTTGCCTGAAGGTACGCGGCCGAGAGGAAGAATGAAAGCCTCGCAGAGTGGAGGGGAGATAACCCCACTAATCATTTCCCCAATATGACGGGGAGAACTACAAACTTGGGTCAGGGGCACGGGGATTGACATCCCAATCTCAGCAAATAATGAAAGCTTTCCTCTCAGATCAGAAGGAGGGTTAGGAAAGAAGACAGGAGACGAGAGGAGAGCGGGAGAAGGGGAATAGATGCAGGGCTAACACAAGAGGAGGTGGGGCTGGTATGGGGCTGCTGCTTCACAGCCCTCCTCTGCACACACACACACACACTTAAACCTCCTAATATTGTTTTCATTTCTTGTTTGTTTTCCTTCTGCTATTAATGCTTTTCCCCCCATTTTGCTTCCCTGTAAAGCACTCCTCGTTTGGTAGGAAAAAAAAAAAAGTGCTCTGTGATGATGAAATGTGACTTGATTTCACTTGCTTCCCTTTATCCCAGCACGTGATAATAGCTGTGTAGCTCGCAGCAGGGGGCCGGTGTAAGCCACATCGGCATCAGATGACACAGAGCTTATTCAATCAATAAGTTGTGGTGTTGGGGCTGGCCTCGCCGCCTGCCACACTGCTCCCTCTGCAACCTCCTCCAGCCAGACTACATTGTAAAACACCCCATGGGCCCTGACCCCCACCGACCCCACCCTGGAAACACCTCTGGGACCATACACCCTTAAGCAATAAGGAAATCTCACACTGATCTGCCCATGACTTCTAGACAAAGACATACAAGGAAATGGCAAATCGAGCCATAAAATCCCACTGTTCAATCCCGTGAGCCGAGGCTACCAACACCGATGCTGCTGCTTCTTTTTAGGATGGCGGTGGAGCACAAAAGTCTCCATCTGATACAGACACAGTGTGATTCATCCAGCAAGACGATGACAAACAGGCTCATATTATAACAGAAGACTAGCCTAAATATTTACAGAGTGTGGAAAATAACCCTCTGCCAGCAGACGCACACTATTTGATGAAACACATGCACATGGTATATGAGTTGGGCTATATTGTGATTCATGATGATAAATGCATGTGCTGGACGAAGGAGGCCTCCATGCTCCCATTTCGCTGCCTTCATAGAAAAAGCTCATAATTGAAATTTTTGGTGATTTTCATGTTTTTACTGTATCTGAAATGGTTTATAGGTAGAACAAAATGTTATAACCCTTAGGCAAAATGATTTAAAAACCCATTTAAAACATATAATACTCCGAAAATCTGAAAAAAGTAGTTTTTCTCTTGAAACTACGAGGTTTCCAACACAGCAACGATTTCCTATTTCTATGTAACTCCCTGCATACAGCTTGTATGTGTGGAAGAGCGGCCATGATCTGGTCTCATTTGAAAGTGGGCTAAATTAGAAGGAACAGGCAGTTTCTTGGACACCCCATCGGACCCAGGGGGTCATTGACCGGGGCCACGGGGAGGCCTCTCACCTCATAAACATAAAGGGAGGAGAAGGCCATCAATAAATGATGAGGAGTGGTATACATGTATTTTTAACGCCGCTTCCGTGTGATGTCTGGCAGCTCTCTCATACACTGTCTCCTGGTAGAGGGCAGAGAGCAGAATAGGACCATGCATTTTTGAATTAGACCTCTCTCTCTCTCTCTCTCTCTCTCTCTCTCTCTCTCTCTCTCTGTGTGTGTGTGTGTGTGTGTGTTGGGTGGAGAGCTGAGTGAGGGGGCCAGGTGGTCTTTGTAGAAAGGTGTTGATGGCCACAGGTTCCTGCTTTGGCCAACAAGCTGGTGGTCTGCACACACGAGAGCGGGATAAAATGTCAGCACGATTCGAGAGGAGATGGAAAATGGACTTAATACAGGAAAACACTAATTGGCTTTTAGAGTCACCGAGGGCAAAATGCTGCACGTGCACATCAATACTTCAATCATGTGGGTCATGTACGCACCTTGCTCTGATTATGTTGGGAAGATTAATACCGCAACACGTGGACTACTGTGGTGTTAGTCACACCGTGGTTACATCAAGCCTTCATGCCTTCAGTCCCAGAGCTGGAGAAATGATGGGGTCGTTGTAGAAATACGAAGGAAGTAGCAGATTGAAATATTTCTACTCAGATCCATTAACATTAATGTTATTTTAATTTGGAATTGAATTGATTTTGACCCCAGTGGGAATCAAACCCATAACCCATGCACTACCCAGCGATCTCCTGCACAACAAACTCCAGTGCAAAAATCAACACTACACCGGTGTTTAGACAGCCGGTCCCCTCAGCCGCCCCAGAGCCAGACCAAACATCTCTCCAATCAAAATCAAAATAATTGTCACTGACAAATCAACACTTATTAACACTGGAACATTTCCGTGTGTAGTCATGGGTCCTGTGCTGGTCCAGGCTCTGCCCATTGAGCTGCACCACACCAAAGACCAGGAGATTGAAAAGTACCCGGGGGGGTATGAAGCCTGTTGTTTTAAACAATGCTGCAACCTTCTGCCGGTTCGTCTGGGTTCATTTGGTAGTTAACACCATAATTATCATGTAAATACGTTTAGAAATATCAACATCACGTGTGTAAAGACGGTAATGAGTTCACTCATGCATGTAAGTGCACACATACACACACACACACACACACACACATACACACAAACATGATACCTTAAGCAATGCTAATCTGTGTGTGTGTGCGTGTGAGTGTTTATGTGTGTTTGAGTGTCCACACACACGTGCAGTATTTATGTGTGTGCCCGTGCACGTGTAGTGTGTCAGGTGTGCACGTCTCGGGGCCAGGGATGCTGGGGAATCAGTCAACAGTAGATGGGTTGGGGACTTAAAGGGGGCCAAAAAGCCCCTAATTGGACAAGTGAGACCGGCAGCAGTGAGGCTGACTGTGGGGGAAGACCATCTACCTCAGTGACCACTCCTTGACATGCCATTTGCCTCTGAGGACCCCCAGGGCTGGCCAAGCAGCTGCCCGACAGAGCCATAACTCCAGGCCAAGGCGAGGACCCCGGGCTAACAAGCCAGTAACGAAACATGGGAGGAGGGAAGGAGTGTGAGAGTGAGAGGAAAAGACAGCAGAGAGTGATAAAACAAAAGTGGAAATAGACCAAGAAGTCAAGAGCAAACACAGATGGGCTAAGACACTTCTTGCTTGCAGAAACTTTATTCTCTAACATGCATAGAAGCCGGAGATCTCACACGCCGAGCCGATGGCTTTAATCGCAAAAGAAGCGGCGTGGTTTCCCTGCCTTGCTCCGGATTCTAATGCTCATTTCATCATCAGACAAACTGACACCGATATATTTACATGGCGCCAGAAAGGCAGAGGAATTTGGAGGCATGTTGCCTGGAAGATCAGAGGCCTGGTTTCCAGAATGGAGGCAGCACAAGCAAACAGCAGCAAAGGCCCCCTGGCGCCACATACACACACATAAACACACACACACACACACACACACACACCTGAGTGGAAGGGAAACGCACTCTCCCAGGTTTGAAGTTTGTCTGGAGTGGCAAACCGAATAAAAACTGTGAAGCGTGATGCAAGGTAGGGGAGAAAACCGGCTTCAAACGGTTATCAATACAATTGGCTGTGCCAGGCGCAGCAGTTTAACCTCTTTAGCGCGCCGGGTGTCTGCTAACTGGATGTGACGCCTCCTCTGGAAGGCGCCTTCTGTGGTGTCGTCTTCACAAAGACTCACAGGGGCCTGATGGGTACTGAGAGTCCCAGTTTAACTGTGCGGCGCCGCGTCCCTTTGACAGTCTCCCCCCAAACTCAACCACAACAACACCCTAAGAAAACACAACAAATTCTCCCACTTCGCCGGGAAAAAAAACAGGTTGTGATGTGCACACGGAAATTTGCAAAACAGTAAATAGTGATTCAAGTGCTTCCCACAACAGATGTCTCAAGTTAGCCTGTTTATGGGAATCAACTTTTCCTGACTGCTCTCATAACACGTTTTTCCTAAGAATATCAACATGCTCTTACACAACAGGAAGGGACAAACAATATGAGCCATACAAAATAATTCTAACATATTTGTAAACATTGACACAAGTACAAAAACAAACAGGCTCCCTATAAAAATCCACCGGATCAAACACTTTCACACAACGCTGCAACACAAATTACACCCTGCAGCTCCACCTCGCCGGCTCACTTTATATATTATGTAATTGCTTCCGATGTAATTCCTCGTGAGGTTTTAGCAGACAGTGAATGGACCCGACTAATCACGTGCCCAACAGTCAACACATCATCTAATGGCATAAGCATATTGAAGTATGTCACATATCCCGAGGCACGACGAGGAGGAAAAAAAAACAGGAATAAATTCATGAGAGGAACCTCCGTGTTTTTGCCAAGACGACGAGCTGGGAGAAAAGGGCAGGGGCACCGCCTGCCAACGATGTGGCACAGGCGTTAGGGATTGCAGCTGGCGTGCAGTCAGGCTGGCTGGGTGCGCTCGCAGCCCCCTGTACCCCTTGATCCTGCACAGAGGCAGGTCTCAGCAGACCCGCGGGTGCCAAGATGCTCTACGCTCCAAACCTGGAAACCCTGAGCCTCCACATGGACACATGAAAACACAGAAACACACACACACACACACACAAACAAACAAACAAACACACCTCTGACAGGCCGTACACAGATGTTCCAGTGATAACTATGACAATGTCAGCCCGTGCCGTAGCCTGACTCACACCCCGAGTCATAATGAACTACAGACACGGCGCTTGCGAGGGATTCCTCTCTGACAATTTGTAGACTGATCCTGACTCCAGGTCGTATTCTGGCCCCCGGGAGAAGAGATGATTAGAAACAGTAGACGAGGGAGAGAGAGAGAGAGAGAGAGAGAGGGAGAGATGGAAAGAGACTCAGGAGTAAGACAATAACAGAGGTGGGGTATATGGCAAGCCGATCGGGATGGAAGGACATGTCACTCGCTACCTCGTCTCAATACGTTTTAACGCTACGACCCACGCAGCTGCCGTCCTCTTCAATTAGGCCTGGAAGAGGATTAGCTGATGGAGCGGTGAGAGAGGGGGAGGCAGGGGGGGAGGAGGTAAAGGAGCGGAGAGAGATAGCTCAGAGAGATACAGTAATCGGCGTGGCTAACAGAGTATTAGAGAAAGGGGAGGTTGAGTCATAAGACGCGCAGGGAAGGGAAGGAGTCGGTGGGGGTGGGTAAGATAGACCGTCAGATATGAGGCTCCAGGCAACGGCAGGTACAGTGTGTAAAGGAAGCAGGGAACACATGCTAGCACACACACACACACACACACACACACACACACACACACACACACACACACACACACACACACAACACAAAAGAGTAATCATCAGAGTGAAGGAGTCGCTCCCTTTGAAGATTTGGCACCAAAATTAGACATTTTACAGTTTCAAAAAAGGGACAGCCACTCTCACCAAATGATTGATGGTGATATAAATAGTGCAGCACTTGTTAAAAAAATAACAAGCAGCCATCAGAGACACTGTTCTGTAACCGAAATATCACAGGTTCAATCTCTACGACGGCCAATATCGATTATTATTGCAACTAATCAATCCCTCAACAGCCGTGCGTCCTGCTGAAGTGCCGTTGAGCAGGACGCCTTATCTGCTCTGGACAAGATCATCAAATAATAAATAATAATAAACCCCTTCACAGACTGGATTTGAGAAATAGTCGTGATTTGAGGAGTTCATTTCTAAAACACTATAGTTTCATTTTGTGTGAAACTCCTCTCTAATATCTCTAATAGCTCTAATATCCAGAGGATCCAGGCAGTGAAAGTGTTTTCTCACCTACTCTCCTTTAAAAACTAACATCATGTGTTTTTATTTTGTGCTATCAATACATTTCAATTGATTGACTGTTGAGATGATGGATTTTTTTCCCCCCCAAAATGGACGTACAGTGTTTACAGGTCCACCGCTCTCTATCAGGGTTTCTTCTCCTTCATGACGGTTCCTCTTACCAAACCTATGAAGAAATAAAAAGTTTATTTCCAAAATGAGGTGGCCACCATGTAAAGGATTTGACACCTAAGCTCTAGCTGGCATGGAAAAAAAGACTGTGGCTGTTTTACTATTGACCTGTTTTTAAACTAGTAGAGGATGTAAGAATCACTGTTTTTTTAATATTGAGCAATGAACTTCCGGTGACATGAAACCCTGCAGGTCACTGAAAGGCTCTGTCCTCGTTATGTGAGCGTGACTTGAGCGACCGCTTTGCTCTTCATCTACTTGTTTTCTAGGTTACCATGTTGACAAGCGGTGTCTACTCTGAACCACTAAACAACAACAACACAGCGTGGTGTTTTCCCATCACCCACGTCCATTACGGCGAGCCTCCACCACGATCACCAACCAGGGGAACACTAGCAAGCTCTCTCTACTCTGAGAACACCGGCTTTGACAGCTCTACCAAACGAGACGAAGAGGATGACTGAGCGCGAGAGAAAACGATGAAGAAATATGAAAAAGGAAGAGCCGTTGCATCTGCGTATACACAGTTAAATCAACGGCTGCTTTTTACTTTTGATGCTTTTATCACTTTGGATTGTTCACCCCAGCTCCCCTCCAAGCTATTAATTTTAAGCCGCCGAGTTTACTGCCAGTTCATCGCCTTCCAGCTCCACCCCGGCTAAAAGAGGAAAAAAAAGGCAAAGAGAAACTTATTGTTTTTATATGAGATCTATTCCCTCGGTGTTCCGGTCAATAATGACTTGATATATCAGCGACTGCCTTGCTATTTGCACTGTTTTCGCAGTGTTTTCTCTGCCTGTGATTGAGCGGAGCTATTTTCACGCGTGGAGAGAGGTGGTTGAGGACCAGGGAGGCTAACGTCTGTTTGATCAAAGTTTATGTGAAATTTCCCGGGGCCGCCGGGGGAGCCGCTGTTTATGAACTGTAATAAAAAGAGTCATTTTGACGGTGTGACCCCGGCGCAGAGGCAGGGGGGATTTGGTGATGTGTCTGTTTGCAAGGGAGGAGAGGAGGTGCGCTCTCTGCTCAGAGCAGGTCTTAGAGAGAGAGGGAGGGAGAGAGAGAGAGAGAGGGAGAGAGAGAGGGAGACAGAGAGCAAAAAGAAAAAGAGCCATAAAGAGAGATAGAAAGATAAAACGAGAGAAAGACTGCAGATGCACGAAAAGAGAGAGAGAGAGTGAGAAAGAAAGATAGAGATGATAGAAAGAGAGAAATGGTGAAGGAGTGAGAAAGAGTGAGAGAGAGAGATAGAGAGAGGGGGATGACACCCCTGTGTTGTCTAAGCAGCCAGCCAACAGCTCTTAATGAAACACTTTGGTTCAATTTTGATTCCTCTTACACGGCGAGATTAGCTTTTCCCTGACAATTCCTCTGTCGTCTGAATTTAATATGGAGTAGATGATGAAATGTAACGTGCATGACGGTGCAGATGATTCTCAGACGGGGAGGAAAATGAACATATGCGGATTTGTGCCAATGTATGTTAGCGGTATAAATAGCAACCTTTGAGAAAATCAAATAATGTTGACCTTTCGCTCGGTCGATAGTGTAATCCCCGGCGCTCCCGGCAGCCTGCGGAGACACCGAACAGTATCACTCGCTTTAATGAAGAGATGATTGGTCTCTGGGTTTCACAGCTTACCGCCGGACTTAAAACAAATGCTCTCCAAAAGCATCGTAAATGATCAAGGTTAATATCACATTAGCTATTTCCTCTCACCAAATGAAATCAAACATTCATTTATCCTCTTTTTCCCCCCCCCGCCGTACAGCAAACTGAAATCACACAGCAAGAACAAAGTGGTTTTTCTGTCTCTTTCAAACAGACACACATGTAAACACACAGGGAGAATCATTTAGATCATTTACCGATCGATCAATACCCCCAACAGATGTAAAAATGAAGATGATCTGCGACTAGACAAACACATAATAGATGACACCTTGCAGGGCCGGACCCCCCGCTGCCTCGCTAAACAAACCTGCCCCCGGGTCACTGAAACCTGCAGCAGAAATCACGGCGTGATCCGGGAAGCTTTGCTGTGACAACAACACTCCCGTCTAGTTCCTGTCTGAGATTTATCAGAGGTTTTCACAAAATCAATGCTGTTTGCTGTAAGAAAGATCACAGCGCACACCGGAGACCCATCAGCACATAATAGCATCTCAACACAGAACAGGGGGGAAAAAAAAAGAGATAAATCTGTCACAAGTGATGAGTTACAACTGAGGTGTGAAAAAAAAAAAGAAGAGATGATAAGTGGAAATGTACGGCGTGTCGTTTCGTGATGTTTGTCTCGATGCGTCGTCGTCTTACATGTGCAAAAATTAGACTGTCAGCCACGCACGTCAGGACGCCAGCAGCAGGAAGTGTGTGTGTGTGTGTGTACGTGCATCTATAGGGTGCACACGGGAGTGTATTTGTGTAAGCGTCCTACCCCGCCAAAACACACACACACATTCATCACACCGCACAGCTATGGGCCTGCCAATGCACACACACACACACACACACACACACACACACACGCAGAGGATTATTGAGGTAGTATCAAACAGGAATAATAAAGCAGGTTCTTAAGATTTTAATAAGAATAAAATGAAACAGTAACCGCCGAGGGGCCAGCAGGGTTAATCCCTTCTATATTACTGAAAATAAAAAAGGATAAAAACAGACAGGAGGGCAGAGCTGGAGCTGGAGGGGAGAAACTGTGTGTGTGTGTGTGTGTGAGAGAGAGAGAGAGAGAGGGAGAGAGGGAGAGGCAGGGTAGAAGAAGAAGCTGTAGAGAGGTAATATAACAATAGTGGTCAGCCGGGGATTGATATCGAAAGTAGATCCGGTTACAACGGATTGCAATTAACAAGCGGGTTTAAAATAGTACCAGCAGGCTTACCGTTTTCCTCTCTCTCTCTCTCTCTCTCTCTCTCTCTCTCTCTCTTTCTCAAAAACACTCCCATTTTATTCTGGGGCACTGACACACACACACACACACACACATGCACAAAAACACACACACACACACACAAAGATGACACTGTTTGACTGTGTTTAGACTTGATGAAAGCTCGGTTCATTCCCCGTGCGTTGAACACCCGTGTTGGTTCAGTAGCATATTTCCAATGTCAAAGCACGTGCAGCAGGCGGCAGATGGCATGAAACAGTTGGCAAGAGAGAGTGAGCGTGAATATCTGTTTACTAATAACCCTTTAATTACTTCAGATGGGCGTCGGGATCAGACCTCCAGACTCACGCAGGAGTCGGCCTGAAAAGGCTAGCCTAGCCCCTTATGTTGGCGTAAAGACCTTTACTGTGACAATGGGCTGTTGAGAAACAGCCAGTTGGGCTTTATATGTAATAAAACAACATCACAGGGCGATTTAAAATGAATGTATAAGAGGAAGAGAGGGGATTCTCAGTGTGTGTGTGTGTGTTTGCCTATTTCTTGCAGGTACAAGCGGACAAAATATAAGGAACACCTTTCTGATATTGAGTTGCACGTACCCAATTTTAACAATCTGTCTTAACAGGCTTTAAAATCTCTTCCTCCCCTTTTATCCTGCATCTCTTCATCGATTCCTCCTATTAAAGTCACTTACATCATGATGAAGGAGCATCGCTTTGCACCAAGTCTGTGTATTTCACGGAACAAGGAGGTGTTCTTAATATTTTGTACACTTAATGCACATGTCACTGCTCATATGCTGTGTAGTGGAGTGTTATGAGGGCGCTGGCAGGGAGAGAAAATCCCTGCTGTGTGTAAATGTCATGAAAAATTCCTTCATCTGCCAGAATAACGTTAACCTTCTCCATTTTGTTCCACTGAACCCACCTCTCGGGCAAATATGTTACAAAGACGTGCACCGTCTCAGCTCTTTTCTCCCAGACTCGCCGCCCTCGCGTCCGCCGCCTCCTGCCTTTCATTACGTGAACGGAGAGTGAATTCCTCTTCGTCGGCTGCCCTTTTCGTACGGAGCAGCGCGAAAGCATACATTTTAATGACGAGACCTTTACTTTTGAATAACAGCGAGGAGGGAACAAAATAAATTGCTGTTCAAAAGGAGATAATACTCTTGGCATTGTGGGATTGCCAGGGATTGGGCAGCTGTGTGGCGATGACCCTACGCTGAGACCAACCTGTATAAATTAAGATATAAATAGCCTCATCTAGAGGAGCATTACCAGGGGTGTGCTTGAGTGCTAAACCACATGCTTAATGTATGCATGTAGGTGTGTGTGTGTGTGTGCGAGAGAGAGTGTGTGCTTTTGTGTGCATGTGTGTGTGTGTGTGCCCCCATGGGAAAAGGAGAGAGAAAAAGAGCATGCATATGTCCATAACACACTGTGCATGCACGACAATTGTGTGTGTGTGTGTGTGTGTGTGTGTGTGTGTGTATCTGTGCGTGTGCGCACGTGTGCACACATACTTGTGGCAGTGTGGTGGGGACACCTAAATCCCACTCAAGTGTAAGGCAAACAGTGGTGGCAGTGTGTGGGCTGAGGCAGCCTTGCCTGGTTATTGTGTTTTCTTCCCTTGGATCCCAGTAAAGACCCCCCAGGCCTGCGCTGCCTGGCTGCCTGTCACCCTGGCCATCCTGCCATCAGCGGCCAGCTTCACACTGCAGCCAGAGCCCTGGCGCAGGCCCCACAAGGAAATTAAAAGGGGATTAAGGCTGGCTGACACTTTGTGGCCGATTACTCATTTATTTTTTGTGTGTGTGTAGCGCAGTGTGGCAGGGTGGGGCGGCGTCGCAGCTCGGCTGTAGGAAGTGGCATGGGGCCTGGAGGAAGGGTACTCAAAGGTAAACAGCTAAAAGTGTGATAATTCAGAATGAGTCACACGATTTCATCTTTCTTTGCTGTAACTGATTATAGACCTACTAGAGGCCATACCACCTCCTCCTATGAAATAGTGATTTGCCCTTTATTTAACCGCTCAATAACAAGTCCCCTTTGATTACGACGTGCATCAGGCAGCTAACGCTCATCAACCTCTTTATGTTGCAGCTCAATACCATCGCTGCAGGGAAAACAAAGTGTACAGATGCCAGTGTTTGGTTTGCTAATTAGCAGTTTGTATTGGTAATTAATAGGCATTAGGAGTCAAGCAGCCTCCTGCAGCCGAGAGGAGATCCAGGCAGCTCGCCCCTGCAGCGCTGCTCCTCCGTCGCCCAAGGAGAAACTTCAGCATCCTAGTAAGTGAAAACAAGCGAGCGGTTGTAAAGTACACTCTGTATTTTCAACAATCTGACTAAAACACACTCAACTAAAAAGGGAGAAAGTAGCATTAAAATCGAAACTGCCTGCGTGCAACGTCTTGCAAAGATGCACAACCTCACGTTTCGTCAAACACAAAAAATATATTTCATTCGCCTTTTCAAGAGGGGAAAACATAACATCAAATCTGTGCAGCAACCTGCCCACCACTGATTAGGGTAGATGAGCTAAGGTGTGGTGGGGGTGGGGGCGGCCATGGCAGAGTTATCAATTATCCAGAGCACAGTGGCACTCTGGCTTCCTCCAGATCTGGTGTTAAATTAAGTTGTCAGCGCTGTCTCTCTGATTTCCCCCATCACACGGGCAGACGGTGATAGCGCGTGACGGCCGCTCGCCGGAGCTCCTCGCCGGCTGCCGCCCCGCATCTCGCCTGCAATTCATCAGCCGCCGAGCACACCGGCCCAGGCTCAGTCCACGCCAGCACAGCACCGCGTTGCACCGGAGCCAGCCAGCCAGCCAGCGCCGTGGCAGAGGAACGAATCGGATCACCTTCCAAAAAACACCCGCCGTAGAGGACAGGGTGCAGTGGACTTTTGCCCCTGTGTCTGGGGCATGAGTGCACTGAGTGTGTGTGTGTGTGTGTGTGTGTGTGTTTTTATGTTTGTGAGAGGGGGAAAATGTACAGGGAGGGCAAACAGAAGGGAAAGAGAGAGACAGGGAGTCAAAGCGTGGAAGGAGGATTGCATGGGAGGCAGTGGAAGGGCATGTCTTGGGACGGTGCAGGCGGCGTAAAAGCCTCTGGCCCTGTTGTCCTACCGGGGCAGGGCCTCGGGTGAGGGCAGAGAATATGGGACACAAGGCAGGGAGGCTTGGCACATGGGCACTAGCCACCAGCTCCCTCCCAGCGCACTACTGAGTTGAAGGGCACGGGAACGTTCAGTCGCAGAGGTAAAAAGAGAGAGAGAATGAAAGAGAGAGAGAGAGAGAGAGAGAGAGAGAGAGAGGAGAGGGGGGGGGTAGGGGGAGAGAAAAAGGACAGCCAGGTGACAGAAATAATGGATAACTGTAAAACAGCAGGACGCTAAGCTCTTAGTGCTTAAGTATTTATTTGTGATTAATAGTAATGATGGGCACAGTTACAAAGCACTTGTTTAATATGGGATGGCTCGAGAGGCGAGGATCGTTCTCCCGGCTCCCTAACAGGGCCGGCACGCTCCGACGTGGCCGCGGGGAGATGCCAAACCCTGCCCATCCCTCCACCACCACCACCACCACCACCACCACCACCCTCCGCTACCGTCCCTTTACACCGTCCCTTTACACCGTCCCTGCCTCGCCGCTGAATAAAACATTAAACACCATTCTGAGATATTAACCTACTTATTGAATGAAAAAAAAATGATTTATGTCGATTTGGTTTGGCTCTCGGTGCTGCCCAGCTGTCACACACACCCCGAGTCTGTAACCTAAATTATCCAGCGATGCTCTTTTGGTGTTCCTGAGCGGCGCTGGGTAGACGCCACAGTGAAGTCGTCCTCTTACCACTTCAAAAGGCCGTCGAACTCAGAGCTGTTGTGTTTTCTCTCCCTCCTCCTTAAGTTCAGTCATTATTAAATCTGGGTGATAACGAGAGCGCCTCGACCTTGCTGATGAAGAATGTTTCTTTTATGTATTTTTCCAGGCTAATTCAAGGAAACAGCTTAATCTCTCACCAAAGGCAGCAAAACACTGGGCTCTCGGATCGGACGCCTCCGGGCCCCCGGTGTATAACTGGCATGGATCAAACAGTCATAACCTCCTGTTCCAAAGATAAGCTGCAATCAGATCTGTGGGGGATCTTTAACCAGGGAGGAGGGGGGAGGGGGGTGAGGTGGAGGGGGGCATGGAACGAGAAAGCAAGAGAGAGAGAGATGGCGAGAGAGGGTGAAAGAAAGGGTGAGGGTGAGGGAGAGAGAGAGAGCGGAGGAGGGCTAGAACAGACGGGGGAAGTAAGCATGAAAAAGAGCAGGAGGTGGGAGGGTTGAGATGTGTGTGTGCGTGTGTGTATATGTAGGTGTATGTATGTATGTGTGTGTGTGTGTGTGTGTGTGTGTGTGTGTGGGTGGGTGGTGGTGTTGGGGGGGTGACTAGGCTTCAGCCATGGCTCTTAGTGAAGATGGCAGCCCTCTCAGCAGTGACGTGCCTGAACGGAACCCAGAGGGGGGCCGGACTGAGCCCCTGCGCTTAATTGGGCACTCAAATGCTACCAGGTCCCTTCCCAAACGACTTGGAGGTGACACATGGCCAAGTGAGAGAGAGGGAGAGAGAGAGAGAGAGAGAGGGAGAGAGGCCCAGTGTGGGAGTGGAGAAGAGCTTGTGGAGAGAGGAAATGGAGCAGAGGGTTTAGCACCTCCTGCGGCCAAGTTTTTTCTCTCCCTCTGGGTTTTGGGTTGGGAGGACGGACGCATGAGTGATGGTGCATTTGGTCTCTCGCTGTGCCAAAGGATGACAGAGCAGAATTAACCCCTCGGTGGCGGACCGGCGGGAACGAGGCGACGTTATGGTTTCAGTTTTATCAGGGTCGGAGAGGCAGGGCTGCGGGGGGAGGCGACAAAAACGTTTCTTGTTGCTTTATTGTTGACAAACCTCCACTCTCAGATAAAAATGATGATATATATATTTGATCAGCTCCGTTAACCTCTGACCTACTTCACAACACAATCAGACGCACGGACACGCAGGAAACACACTCTCCCTTTTATGTACCGAGATACACAGATACACAGAGTCTGACTTCAAACATTTACTGGAGCAGGACGGGAGCAAATTCATAATTTCTTTTCCAGTTCATCAAAGCTTCCACCAGCTAATCCCTTTCTTATATAAATAGCTCTTTTGGTGGAGAGGGTAGCTGCCGCATAGAGCTCTAACCCTTCTGTCCCTGAAGCTACAGCCAGGATAAGCTGTGTGTTGGATTGGCACATCGGGCTGCCTGGGGCCTGCTGCTGTGCTGGCCGCCAGTACAGATGGAGGGCAGGGCTGGGCAATGCCAGCTTGTCAGTCGGATTAAAACGACTCATTTATTCACTGAAGTATCGTGCAAAGCGACCGGGCCAAAGCGGGGTGAGGCGAAAGGGGGAGAGGAGGGTCGAGCGGCGGCGAGATGGGGGCAGTTTGAAAGTGAGACGGGGTCCTCCGCTGACTGCCCCCTCGCCTCACCCCCATCCCCTCTTCCTCCTCCTTCCCCCCCTCCTCGTGTTTTTTTTTTTCTCCGCCGGGTTACTTATCTTTCTGGGGCTGCCAGAAGCCATTACCGCAGTGTACGGAAGGCGGCCGGCAGGGTGGCATCTCCCAGTGCCCGGGTGACAGATTGCCGCTCGGCATTGGTGGCGGAGGAGGTGAGGGGTTGGAAAGTGATTGGCTCTGATGGTCAGGAAGTGGGCACCGAGGAGCTGGGGGGGAGGAGGAGGAGGAGGAGGAGGGCTAGGGCGGGAGGAGGAGGAGGAGACAGAGGAGGAGGAGGGCAGAGAGTCAGGGAGAGGATGACAAGACCTGGCTGTGTGACCTTTGATATCGGGCGAGTTACTTAAAGGGGCACGGGCCCTGCTTTTTAAGAGCATGCTTGGCAGTGGTGGGCGCGGTGGTGGTGGCAGGCCGAACACGGATGCCAGGGCAAGAAGAGGTGGGCCTGGTGCTGGCTTCTCTGGTTGCGCCCAGGACCCACGCTGGCCCTGTAAACCCGAGGATGAGTAGAGGACGACTGGGCAATGTCTGCAGATTCATCCGGGTAGGTCTTCCCCGTCCAAAGAGTGGACCGGCTCACCTCTGCAACTCCACGCCCAGCGCCCTCATCAATCTTCACACTCTTCAAAGTCATACAGTGTTCGGTGGAAAGATGTCCGATTTCTAACCAATTACAGACCAAAAACCCCACAGAGCAGTTCAATATTACACAGTTACAAATACAAGGCCTTTATTGTGAAGGTGTAAAATCCCACTTTTCATTTTAAGGTCCAAAACTGTAATGACAACTAAGAGCTAAAACAGTGAGTAGTACATACAGGGCAGTTCAAGGCCTTGCAGCCCTCCATCTTAAAACGCCACACACCCAGGTCACTGACAGGCCAAAAGAGTGTGTGTGTGTGTGTGTGTGTGTGTGTGTGTGTGTGTGTGTGTGTGTGTGTGTGTGTGTGTGTGTGTGTGTGTGTCAAGGGGGGTGAGGCTTGGAAGGGTTTTATCGGGTCTAATTACTCCCGATAGCTGTAATTTACAGGTTGACAGCGGGGAGAAATCGGCAAGATTCACACTTCCGCGGGTCAGCATCTGTCGCCATTACTGAGCGGCGCGTACTGCCGGCCAGTCGGCGAGCGGGGAGGAAACGGTAAACAACAAACGGCGTGTGACAGATTAGCAGCGCGGGCTAAAGGACCTTCCACTGACACATCATTTCTCTCGCTCCGCGAGTTTGTTTCGCGGCAGCTGTCACCAATAAAATGGAAAAGCGGGAGATGGGGAGGGGAGGTGGTGGCAGTGGAGGTGGCTTTTGTTCCAGATCCAGAGTGGTGGGTGGTGGAGGAGGAAGAAGAAGACAGGGTGGAGGAGGAGGAGGAGGAGGAGGAGGAGGAGGAAGAAATGAGATGGGAGGGAGGGTTAGTGAGAGTGACCTGTTTAAAAGTCTGGCCTCACTTTTTAATGGAGTATTAGCAGGAAACCAGGGCAGGGCAACGTCAAACTGTATTTTTCCGCTGACTGTAATTACCCTCGCTATCTCTCCCTTTTTTAGGTCTGCAGTACAAATTGCCAGTGTCACCCTGAAGTGGTAATTTTAGTTCCGTTTGCATCAGCCTGTGTGGTACAGTCAGCAAGGAGCACACAGTTATTCTAGAGGGTAAGCAGTATCTCTGTGCATGTGTGAACACATTCGTACACTGCTGCACTGCAGACCAATCCAACATACTTTCCCTCCTTCCTGTCTCCTCCCATCCCATGTGGCTCTCCTTCCCCTGGTCCCATGCAGCTCAGGGAGGAGCCAGATAGGTCCTGTGCCAGAGAGGGCCGGTGGGCTACTGCTCTCCCCCTGTCCATCCCATTGCCTGCACAGGGCCTATCTGGCCGGCTCCGGCACACTGGGCGAGAACCTCGTAGATCCTGGCAAACTGATTTTTCCTTGACCTCCAACTAAAGGACGTTCCCCCAGTTGTTGGCTCGTTAACCTGGACTGTTTCTGCTGCCTTGGTCTCCAGAAACAAAAGTGAGGCCTTCTCAGAGGTACTGCAGTAAACGAAGGTTAAAAAAAGGTTACCGTACAAAACCGAGATGTGTCGGGGCCAGATACCTCCACAGAGTCGCCCAAAGCCTTTAAAGGAGGATACTGTGGAAGCCTCTGGTACAGGTTTCTCTCCATCCCCATCAGCCAGCACATCCATAATGCTAGCGGGTGCGGGGCAGTTGCGTGGGTCTGGCCCTGTCCTGTTTAATATCTAACGGGAGACTGCCTGGTGGCCGTCTGTGCCAACCTCCAGAGCCCCCAGTCTTCCCACAAGTGCCATATGGGGCAGCCCAGCCCCATTCCATTAGCAGGACGCAAACAGCGGCGAGAGCAGGCCCGAACCCCAGCCCTCCTGGCCTTCCCCTGGCACTGCCACAGGGCATGCCCTGCCCACTGCCAGCTGCCAAGACTAGGTCAGGGGATGCGACAGCCAGCCCTTACCTGGGCCTGGCAACGAGCCACTACCAGCAGCCAGCCGCTGGATAAAGTGGGACACAATGCACTGTTGTGGAGAACCGTCCAAACAATAGCGCTGCGATTTTCTCGGATGAAAGGAGCCTAATAAATATCACCCTGTGTAATGTATAGTACTGGATTCTCTCCATGAAATAATGCTGGCTAAAGTGAGCTTGTAGTACCTTTTGCAAGCATGTAAAAAATGTGGCAGCTGTGGAATCACTCTGCATCCACTACATCAGCAAAAAAGTTTCCCTGGCTAGCCGGCGTACATGTTTCAATTTGTCAGGTGATCTGGTCCAAACTACTACTACTACTACTACTACTACTACTACTAAATACTGCAGCTCCAAATCTCAAATAACTCGAGACAAAACCTGGAATTTGCAAATTCTTCTAGAGTTTCTCACTGAAGTGCTATTTGCTTTTCCTTGTTTAATTCACGATGGTCTTTTATTTTGAAATGGAAATGGAGCAGCCTAACTAGGTTTGACACTCTTTTTGCAAAAGTTTGAACTCGGCGGCACAATCTGTTGTTCCTTTAACAACGAGGTGAATGATGTCAGTTGTGGGCTTAGTGATCAATGCAGTGAAAGTGATGGGGGGGGGGGGATTTTAGCGTGTGATTACAACTGCATTGGGTGTCTGATAGGTGTCAGGTATGTTGTATGTTGTCCTGCCACTTGTTCTGTCCTGTGTATCAACCCCCCCCCGGCCTCCTGTGAGCTAACTAGGCTAAACCGAACCATACAAACGACTTGACCCAGGTCTGTTTCACACATAATCACACAGAGCAGCTCGGCCCTACTCTTTCACCTCGTCTATTGGTGAATGGCAAGTAGGTTAAAGTGATGGGTGCAGAGGCATGTACAAACTGTGAGGGCACCTTCCTCCCCCCCGAAGACATGCATGGGCAGAAAAGGAGAGAGAGAGAGAGAGAGAGAGAGAGAGAGAGAGAGAGAGAGAGAGAGAGAGAGAGAGAGAGAGAGAGAGAGACATTCAGCACATCGCCTGGGAATGTCAGAGCGCCTCAGCAGCCTGTACCTGCCACAGGACCCGAGGCCTTTTTTAATTAATCATTACCCAGGATGAATAATTCAGCCATTATCACTGTGAATAAATAGAATGGCTGCTTTTCCTCCTCCGTTCTTCCCAATCACTTTCCATGTTTTCTTTAATAACCTACAGATTAAGGGCTCAACACGTCTTCTCCGTGAGCTAACAGGTAGTGGCAGGCTTTTGTCAACGAAACAAATAGTCCGTTTAGTCTGTGAAATGACTTCCAATACGTTGTTGTCCTGCAATATATAAGTGATATATAAGTGACCATTGGTGATGTTCAACTTCAAGTTCAATTCAAGTCTTTTATTGTCATGTGTACAGTATCACTTACAGTCATACTGGACAATGAAATGTTTGGGACGAGGCACGTTTCAACTGGGTAGATATACATTAAATCACACATCTATATATAAAACACAAGAAAATAACAATTAGACAATAAAGGGCGGATAAACTAAAATAGAAATGGGAATAAAAAATGTATGAATATGAAAAAGCAGCAGGATTGACAACAGTTGTAAATAATCTTAGAGATGCATCTATATATATATATATATATATATATATATACACAGGTGTACAGGTATAAAGTGCCTGTTCATTGGACGTAAAGTGACGTGGGTATGAGGTTGTGGGTCAACAGTCCAGTAGTCTTGTCTAGTCTTGGGCCAGGGCTTATTAGTGAACACTGGTTATCATTTTGCATTACATCATTTCTTAACGGAAAAAAAAAACGATTATGCAAAATCTCTTAAAACAAACTGATTTTGAGTTAGTAGGCAGAAATAAAAGGCCTGGGTGGCAAAAGGGAAGTATTTTTCAGCTTACATAGACATTACACAGTGTGTGTCACGTGTGCTTTTTGTCTGTGTTGTTTCTCTTAACCAGGTGTCTTGTGCAGTGGCCATTTACCCTCATCAATCACGGTCCACAATTTCCCCCCGGGGATCAATAAAGTATCTATCTATCTATCTTAAGGCCCTGACACACCAAGCCCACCGTCGGCCGTAATTGTTGCGGTGTGTCCCGCAGTGCACGAGAAGAGAAATGGAAGTTAGTAAAGCAAGAAAACGACTCTCTCAAGAGGGCTCACACGGACGGCAACTGACAACGCCAGCGCCAGTTGCAACTTTTTTATCAGACATATTATCGATTAGTATCAGGAAGCCCTTTAAGTGGCGAGTGAACAATACTTTGTTTGCTTGTATTTTCGCGGTCCTGGGTCTTCCCGGGTTTTTTTAAATTACGAATGCAGTCTACCGCCACCTCCTGGTATGGAGAGGTATTTCCTCTCAGCAGGCGCAGAACGTACGTGAATGTCGGCCGTCAGCTGGCCGTCGGTTTACAGGCGACGCAAAGCGATCTGACAGTCAGCCTTGGTCGCCGCTAGCTCTTTGACGTCGGCTTGGTGTGTCTGGGCCTTTACATTTATCGGTCCTTCCCTTTGGCAAATGTTGCAGAAACGTGTCAGAGGTTCCCACACAAAATAAATATTCAGCATTGGTCCTCTATTTTTTGTCTGTTAATTTAAAGATCATTGTTTATCTTTCGGGCGACAGTCTGTTGGATACTGTTTTTCCCGGCGCTGACGTGACGCCCTCCCTCTGATCCTGACATCCTCTCACCTTGACCTTTTATCAGGTGACTGAACATCTCTGAGGGGAGCTGAATAAAAGGGCAGCGTTGCATTTCCCACTGATGTGATATCAATGGGTTCCCATTGAGAGGGGATTTACTGCTGGTTTACTGGGGTAGGAAGCCCAATGCATTTCAGAGCATTGCCTGTGTTAGAGGGCGTGAAGGAGTGTGTGTGTGTGAGTGTGTGTGTGTGTGTGTGTGAGTGTGAGAGGTGGGGGGGCTTGCCTAGTCCCCTTCCCACCCCAAGGACAGCGTGGGGGGCAGAGGAGCACTGATTGAGAGCAACACCTGTCAGGTGAGGCTTTCGCAGTTGACGGCACACAAGGAGCGCCAAGTCCACTGCTATGACTGCTAATCTCTGACGTGGCAACCTGCTGGGCTCTGTCAGTCTCCAGAGGGAGAGCGCCAGGATCCTGAGCACCGAGGCTTTTTCACGGCTGCAGTCCTGCTAATGTCTCCTGAGCTGAATGAACCACGCTGATATGCTCTAAATACATTTCATTATCATCATCATGATTATATCACTAATTGTGTGTACTCGGTAATGCGCTGCAGCAGCTCCCTCCTGGGAGGTGTCTGAGAGACTGAATGATTAAAACATGTATGATGAACCATGCATCAAAACGTCCCTGTGGGCTTCCTCACAAGATACATGTAAGCAGCTACACCGACTCTCAATGTGAGCAAACGGCAGAGGATACGGTCTACTGAGGGTTGAGACACCGCGGAAGAACCTGCAGGCAATAACAAGACAGCAGGTGGATATTAGAGATGTAGGGGATTGACCTGAGCTGACCCCATCCGTATCCGTAAACCCACACTACATAACCTATAGCTTCAGACACGTCTCCAGTGCAGCCTAAATAATTCCACTACCACACAATAACTGAGCCAAAGACTGAGGTGCAAATCATCGCTGGGCTTCTTTGGCCTGCGTGGGCCCTGTTTCCATCTCTTTATATGGGGTTGACAGGAGAGGATAAAGTTTTTGTGACAGCATTTGATGAATGTTTAATCCAACATTCATACATCCCGGGCTGGGATTGGGTCCCCAGTCAAAACCCACCAAAGACACACAGCAGGTGTCTGAAATATTCATCCACTACACACTTCATTAAGAATGAAACACGCCGCGGTCCCCATTCATTTATTCATTTCGATTATTGAAACAAAAGACAGAAAAATGAGAGATTAAAACATGGTGGGCGCGCTATTCTATATTTGTCTCGCAGATTTGTAACAATTTGTTTTGTGACAAATAACTCAGCCTGTTGAAATCCCGCTATGTCGTCTTGCTGGGAGTCAGGCAGCCACTGCGAGAGAGGCTTTCATGTGAGGGCTGTAACAAATCACTGTCTGACTGTGACTCTCTCCTCTTCATGAGACTACAGCAGTTTGCCCTTTGACCGATCCAGGAGCGTTCAGTGACTCATCTCGCAAAGCATGCTGATACATTTTGCAGCCATCTACTGCAGAGAGGACAGTTTTCATATTTTTATTAATTAATGATGAAATACGGCAATTAATGATCTCTCTTGGAGAATGACCACACCGGGACAGATGAAGTGACTGATGTTGTGCCTGTCAGGGATTGTGTTCATTTTTTCTTAGTGTGGTAAATATATCATTACGCAGTGTCAGTGCTGGTTCAATACAGTGCCATGCTACACTCTTTGAATCAATGCATCACATACATTACCCAATTACCCAATGGAGATCATTTAGTTTGATCTAATATAATTAATACAAGATGTGCAAATCATGACACGTTGTTTATAGAAATACAACTTTACCCAACACAATCCTGTAATTCCTCACAACTCTTCTTTTGTTGACCCCATAAACTTGTAATTTGTCAGCATTTCACTATGGAATTTAAAGAAAAAATGTTAAACTGTTTATTTTCCGTATTAGAAATCCACAATTCAAGGATTGATGAACAAATTGTTGATTGTTGAGAGGGTCTGGTTACACATGAGATCAGAGATACATTTCTAGAGTATAGAAAAAGTGTAGAAAAAATATACACCTAAAATGTTACAGAAAGTAGATAACATGAATATACTGCAATGATACTATTTGAAACCATGCAATATGTGGAGGCAAACATTCAAATACAAACTAAATGTTGAAAGTTTCCTCTGAAGGAGTCGCTATAAGCCTGCATAGCACATACATCACACATCTGGAGTGAGTAGACCAGAAACTTCGCTACTCATGAAACATTTTTATTGACGACTTAAATAAACTCTGTTGTACATAAATACACTTAAAAACATAACATGTATGTAACGGGTATTCACCATTTCATCAGATCCTTTCACAACATGTGCATAGAAATGATCCAGCTATTTCACATTTTCACATTACATTACCTACACAAACAAGAATAATGCCTTTGTTTACTCATGGAAGAAGATGAAGCGCGACCCCGACACTGGTTTATCCTCACAATCTGCTCTCAACATGAGAACAAGTCCTGCTCTGTCCAGAAACTGAAATAGACCTTGAGTTATATTTGGACCATTTGATTCTAATAATAATAATGATAGGTCTAATAATAAATAATAATAATAATAATAAATATCACTTAGCTACAAACTGATGCACCATAAAAAGGAACAAATACATCAGTTACAATAAAGAGTTTGTGTGGTTGAGTCCATTAATGTCCATATGTCATTAAGGTCTCCTGCCAAGTAACATGAGGATGCCACAAGGAAAGATTTACTATTTAATTAAAACATTGCACTAATATGTGTTTCAAGAAAAGTCCAATAAATATGGTGATGCAGATTTTACACTGCACCAAGTCGGGGCTGCTGCACCTCTTCCTGAAGCCGCCTGTGAAGCAGGTGTGAATTCCTGCGGCGTACTGTATCACAGCTCATCCGTTTGAAAATAGCACAAGGGAACGATTGTTCACTTTGCAGTTATTTTGATCAGCAGAGTTAAGAAGCATTTACAATGAAATACATCATTTCACACAAGTCCTACTGTGTTTGCCATCGTTCTGGTTTCCACTCCAACAGGGAAGACATACTTGTGCTGATGTGTTCAAGCCCATGGTGTTTGGTGATGGCTTCATTTCTCTGACAGTCAACCAGTCACTTGGGTCTGCATCCGCTTAGGGCTGTGCTACTGGCGATGCACAGCAAGGCAATTTCCGTTTCCGCTGGCCCTCTTCCAGCTACCATCTGATATTCTGCAGTTTCATTCCTATGAATCCTTTATGTAATATGGGGGTCATAGAAAAATGTTGATGCCTATTTATATCAAATATTTCCTATAAATATGATTGTAATATTTGTAGTATTAAATAGTTTGCATCTATTGCAAATAGTCTAATGCTGCATTCAAGGGCTATAGCCATAAAACACCAACCAGAGAATTTGATCTAGCTGCAGTTAAGCCTTTGTTGAAGGGCATAGATTGGCAGATAGTCTTTCTATACATCAGAATATCCAAAGATCATTTTTCATCTAAGTAACATCTGTTTGTGTTAAAATAAATTCAACCGTTTTAGATATGTTTGAATGGTAAAGGACTGGTCTGGCACAGAAATCTATTCATGATGGGTTATCATATAGCAAATCATTACATTTTATTTACAGATACTACCTAAGTATTGTGTATGCCTTGTATGTCATATATACTATTCTTTAGTGTTCACTGCATGTTTTTTTTTCATGTAGACCTAATATATGTGAGCTGCATCCCTGATGTAGTGGATGGTAAACCCACCTACACTCAGTTTGCATATAGTTTTTATATTATTATTATTATTATTATTATATATTATTATTTATATTATATTATTATTATATACTTTTATATTGCAGAATAGAGTTTACCCACATTTGTAGGCTGACATGCACATTAAAATGATGTAAGTTACACTAGCTCGGCGCTGGTGACGTCAGAATGATTACTATTTGTCCCAAAGAGGAAGTCCCTCCTTTCGCTCGTGCAACAACGCACACGCAACTTCCGGTGCACGAAAAAAATGGCGGCCGCCGTGGCCACTCATTCCATGGCCGCAATACCGAAAAAGGTAGCGTTAAAGTCGGAACTCGGAGCCCAGGACGGACCGTCCTCGGGCCTCGGTCCCGTTGTGAAGAGAGAGCCCACTGTTATGCTGATGGCGCCCGTGAGTGGCCTCCAACCGCTCACTTGGTCGCAGGATCACCGCCTCGCTGCCTCTACCACCAGTGCTATTTCGTTGATGGAGCTTGTGTGTGATGTCCACAGCAGTAAACTAGACCTGACATTGCACCGAACTTCAATTCCCGTACCGGGAGACGTTCTGCAACTACAGGTAAATCTTATTTTCTTCCCCCAGTCTGACGTTTGCCCACCTAACTGCCCCGGGAAAGTAACCATTTCTGTAAAAATAAAAGCGATTAGCTGGGTATCCTTACGCCACCCTCGGTTCGGGTCGCACGACAAAAAGTAAACATCCGGTTTAACCATGCCTAGTAATTTAGAAACGGTAAACAGACTGACTGCTGAACTACTCGCTGGCCGTATGCTGTTTTAATGAACGGGTTAAGTGTCGTAAAATGGTCTTTAACTGTCTGTTTGCGTTCATATGCTAACGTAAACGTTAAGCTAACCGTTTTCTATTCTCAATATTGTGAATCTGCTGATGTGTGGTCTAGAGAGGTAAAAGGTAGGTCTCCTGTCTCAACATGACCAATATGTAATCTTAAATATAAAATACAATTCTTAAAATTGCTTCTTATAAGATGCCTTATTCCTGTGAAGTATATACAAAACAGATATGCACACTTATGTATGGCTTTAGGTGTGTTATATGCACACATTATTAGGTCTTCAAAAGGGATCACTCCATGCAAGTCCCTGCTGTGCAAATGCTACTGCCGAGCATGTTTGGTCCTTCACGCAAGAAAATCAACAATACACTGATAAACAATGCAAAGGATGTGTCATTGTTAACACTTTGCCTCCTACATACATTTGAGTTACTTTTCAACACAACACGTTACCGTGTTAACATGTGTAACAGTGTTGAAGAAAAACTCAAACACCTGAACTTGATTCACATGTAAAGCAACTTTGAAAACTCTGTACTGTACTACCAATTTGGCAATAACAGCTGTTTCTCCACAGAACTGTTTGACATTTGGTCTGTGTGCTAGAGACAACACAGACAGCAATGACAAAGTGAACTGTTATCTAACACTAGACTGTATCGTGCTGAACAATGTGGTCCTACTTCCTGAATTGAAAGTGAAATTAATCATATAGGCTAGTTACAAGTGATAATTAGCTCATCACTTTGTCTCTAGCAGGTGCTCTGGCATGTGAACATGATCATTTATAGGATCCTCTATTCCAAATATCACCTCGTCTGGTAAATATTGGAAGTAGCATAATTTTATAATCCACTAGGCCAGTGGTTCCCAATCCAGTCCTCAAGAGGAGCAGTGCATGAGAATATCACACATGTTGCAAAGCCTTGTTATTAAATAACATTGTGGAGGCCAAATATGACCTGTTTCATCAGTTGGCTGCTACACTAGGCATCTAGCAGACTGTGGCTTCAGGTTTAGGGTCCTTTGCAAAAGCATAGTTTTCGTGAATTCATAATGCTGACCCTGTGGCTTAATTCGATTTTTAAAAAAGTAAGATATTTCTTTAAATCAATTTCTCACCTTTAACATGCAACGCACATCCTCCCCCTCACCACCACACTCACAACTGGCCAATCTCAGTGTGATTTCATTTTCTGCATCAGGGCTTTTTTAAGATTTCTCTTATTTTATACCGTATTATGCTGTATACAGCCACGTTGACCGATTTAATTTGTTAACCAATTCAGTTGTCTTGGCCTGACAAGGGGATTTTTTTTTCTCGGCTACACAAATCTGTAATACGCAGTTATACAATGATAAAACCTATGACTTTATCACTGTGCAAATAAAACTTAACGTTGTGGCTACTAGCCAATCTCAGTGTCATTATGGGGTAAATTTATGGACTGGGAGTGAGTTCAGTCTGACCACAAAGCACCTGCACCAGTGTGTTTGGGCTTGATACTGGAAGCCAAGGTTGTTGGCACTTAAGTGCTATGGTCGTATGTCAAAGAAGCTACTAAAAGTGTCTTGGATGAACCACCCTTCAGGTTCTCAATGCTTCCAGAGTACATCTAAAAATATAGGACTTGCATGTTGTACAACTTGGAGCCTCTTGTATGCATTTTAAAGCACTCTTCCAGAAATTGAAGAATTTGTTTTTTTCTCTTTCCAATAAGTTTCAGCAGTATTGACTTGCACCACCATTACTATCAAATGGAGTTCTTATTTTTGGAATAGTAAATACTGGTACATGTTGCATTTGGATGGACAAAAATGACTTACAGCTCACATTCTTAAAAACCTGAACTTTGCCATTAACTACTGCATCTTTTTTATTATTTTTTTTATTTTAAACATATAAGGTGGGACCTGCAGACGAGCTCGATAGAGCAAGACAGAAGTTTTCCTCTCACTCAGACCCAGCTGTAACCCAGACCTTCATGGCCGACAGGGTGATAAACCCGACTGTGGGAGTGCACAAGGGCATAAAGTACGCGTGCTGGTCTCCATTAGGCTGTGACGGTGGTGGACGCTGCCTCCTTGCTTGCCTGACATTAGACAATAGACTTACCGTTCATAGTAGTCTCAAGCGTCTGCAATGGAGCGCTCTAGTAGATCTCACCAACGTGTACGGTGAGAGGCTGGAGAAGCGCGGCTACTCCAAAAAAGATAACAAGCCACCGAAGGCAAACCTTCAGAATCTGGAAGAGTTGCAGCGCCGGTTCCGTATGCAGACGCCTCTACGAATGGAGTGGTCGAGCATCTATACAATAAAACAAGTTCAGGCAGACAATGCGTGCAGGGAGGTGGAGATGGTTCTTCTCGCCGTGCTGATGGAGAACGGTGACCTGGTGCTGTGGAAGTTCCTCCTGCCTTTTGCGAACGGGAGGGAGGCCGAGTTTTATGATCTCATCGAATCCGGTGTGGCCCGACCCAGTGACTTGGCATGGTGGGAATATGAAGGCACCGATCGCCGGATGAGCGGCCTAATTGTGGGCAGTGAGGTAGGACCTGTCAAGATCATGCCCGTCAGCATGTCAGGAGTTAAAGGTTATTTCACCCTTCGCCTTCCTGTGGTGCTGTGGCAGGAGTGTGACGAGATTCCTGTAGAAAACATCAAATGTGTCCCAATCTTCCATCCCATCCATAAGTCCAACTGCAGCCTGGTGGTTGCCACGCGCGGTTGTTATGTCTTTTGGTGCTTGTTGATGATCTCTCCTGCAGGGTTGAATGTTCACAACTCCCATGTAGCCGGGCTGCATACACTCCCTGTCGTCTCGTTAGCAGTGACTCGCCAGGGAGTGACAGTCTACACCTGTTCCATGGACGGATGGGTGAAAAAACTCACACCCAGCTTCACAGAAACCACTCTTGTTTTCAAGCAAGAGGACATTTTGAAGCCGGAGGACTTTCCAGGCAGAAGGATGCACGGTATCGCAATAAGTCACAATGGGGCATATATTGCTTTCGCCAGCACACAAGGTATGGTCAGTGGCCACCAACCTGTTGAGAGGACCTACCAGGTTAACTTTGTGACCCTTAAAACACCAGAAACTGCAGCAGCACTCCTACTAAAGTCATCTTCACCGAATCTCTACAAGCAGGCGGACCTGCTCGACCTGGTGAGGTGGAAGGTGCTGAAAGACAAGTGCATCCCGCAGTCCCTGCAGGAAGAGCTCGACAAGAAGATCCAGGAAGTGGACTCGCCCTACTTTTGGCGCTTCAAGCTCTTCTTGGTGCGCGTGCTCTACCAGTCTCTGCAGAAAGCTCCCGCAGATCCCCGCTGGAAACCCACGTTTGAGGATTCAAAGGTTTTTGTTGGGGAGGAGGCAGAGGATGGGGACGAGGATGGGAGGGCGAAAGAGGAGGGTGTGGACAGTCAAGTAAAGGAACCGAAGGAAGAGAACCTGGAGGAGGAGATGGCCGCGGTGCAGGCCTCGATCGATGCTGCGGAGACCCACTTGATCAGAGAACACATGAAGAAGGTTTTGGGTGATGTGTACCTCAACATCTGGACTGCTGTGAACACCAGCATACCCACTTGTGGCCTGGTTGACTACCTCTCCAAAGACACCGACAGGGCTGCAGAGGTAAAACTCACTGCTGATGCTTAAATACAGATTTATACTGTGAATTGAATCACTTTTACTTATCCTTTTATGAGATTATGTACTGAACTCCTATTCACGTAGTGTTTTGTTTTCTGCTACCGTGACTCAAGGTGGATTATGACTATTATTATTATCAACATCCTTGTGTTTGCCTTTAACAACACCGGCCCCTCATCTATGTCTCTGTATATCGTCCTTCCCAGGTCCTGATTGGCCACATCAACAAGAAGATGAACAAGCAGAAATTTCCAGAGCACTGCAGCCTGTGTAAGGAGGTGATGCCCTTCACGGACCACAAACAAGCCGTTTGTAAAAACGGCCACATGTGGCTCAGGTATTGAAAACTGGTTATTCTTCTCTACTCTTTTGATCCTGTATGACCGTTTCTTACACAAGTACAAATCTAATCCACTAAAGACATATTATGGGAAATGCAACCTAACAACAGGAAGACTATGAAGACTCTCCCAGTTCAGACAACGCAGTTAAGCCTGGCAGTCAGGACATGAATTGAATCTTAATACCAAACGCCTTTATTGGTGGTTTATTTATTTTCACAGAGGAGTAATCAAGCCTCCCACCTTTTGATATTTACCCATGCACCACTTCCATCCTCTCCTCCATAAATATATCCCCTCTCAACCATTCCCCTACAATCTCACCAGCTGAATGGGATGCGGTGCCCCTAGTGGCCACCGAGGAGAAAATCTGCCCATCAGTTGTACGCCAGTGCTGTTTCTGTTCCATGGCATGTCTGTCCCTCCCAGCCAGCTCTCTGATGCCTTTCTCTCTCCTCCAGGTGTGTGTTGTCATTCCAGGCCTGCCAGACACTGACGTTCAGACGTTGCCTCCTGCTGGATAGCATCGCCAGACTGCCAGAGCCTGGGGGTAAGCGCCACTTTCCATCTCTCTCCACCTCCATTTCACAGTCACTCTCTCAATCAGCTATCTCCTCCTGTCACCTTCAGCATCTGCGTTCATCCTGCTAAGCCTCTCAGATCATTGCTTGACATTTTGGATTACACTGCATGGGAAAGCAAATATTTAAAAAATGATTAGTGAAATGATGGTGCTCTTTTTCCTAAATAATAGGTGTCTTAAAAGTCAATATTTTCTTACTTGGCTCAAATGTAATGATTTTTTTGGTCTCATTCTTTTACTGCCACCTGGACATTTTGAACACTATAGTGCTTTAGTCATTGTGGGCCTGTATAGCTCAATGGGTTGGGAATGGCGGTAATAATGGCAGGGACTCACTCACTCTAAAAATACATGCACTCCTGCTACTGTCCACCATTTGTTCAGTGCCAGCATTGGAAAAAAACACTGGTTAGCAGTGCAAGAAAAACAATGCATTTGGAGCTTTGCCCATTTTACAATTACACAACCTTTGAGGCTCGGCGTCGTCTGGCTCCTGGATACATCACAGATCTTTAAACTCTCCATTTGCCTGAGCGCCTGGCCATAAGAAAGACTGAGTTGACGGGGGCCTCTCCAGCGTTGGCGTCAAGGCTTTGGATCGCCCTGTCTGTAGTCTCGTCCCTCAAAACATGCTTGTGGACCTTTTACACTTTACCTCATTCATGTTCATTTGTGGCATTTATTTACTGTATTGCCTGTAAACTTGATTTGTTTGATTGATTTTGTAAAGTTTTATAATTATTATTATTATTTTGTCTCCCCATAGATCCCGGGTGGATTAGGAAGATTCTGCAGGGCTGCTGTACATTCTGCGACTCACCGATGATCTAGGACTGAGAGGAGAAGCAGGGCTGGGTTTCCCTGCGACTGCAGTGTTGTCTGCTCTGACGCAGGGTCCAATTTTGTCAGACAGACATCACGAATACCTTTTTTATATGATTTTTTTTCCCCTTAATTTTTTCATCACTTTTGACATGGAAAGCATAAATAAAGGCGCTGAATACATATATGTTTAAACTGTCTTTATTTCCACCTGAGCGTCGAGTATGCTGGTGGCGTAGACGATGGGTAGCCTACAAAATGTGCAAAGAAACTCACGTACACTGTCTTACTGGAAATTAATATTTTATTGACTTAAAACAGTTTGGCCTTTTTTCACTCTGAAATTAATTGCAAGTTGGAGACAGTGTTTGGGTCTTTCTTTGCACAAGGGGAACAAAGTTTAAAATGTGGTTATAGGGGGAGGTTTGTATTATTCAGTAGGACTTCAGGGCACCATAAATAAGCTCCCTCATTTTCCTTATGTTGACTGTATTTCTAAACCTTTGGTGTAGTTTTTATTGCAAGTAAGTGGAAGTTACTCTGCCGGTTCTATTTCAGTTTTTTTTTTATGCAACAAATAATACACTGAATTATACATACTGTGGAAAAAAAACTCAACATACCTACTTTAATTGGCACTGTAAAACAATTTCTAAGCTCAGGGAGGAAAAAAAACAAAAAAAAGCCGGTGCTCAGTCATTCTCTCAGATGAGGACTTCCGCTATTGTAAACGCAGGAAAAAGAGCGGGAGGCAGATGAGATGAGCAAGAGGCAGGAAGAAAGCGAAAGTGTGCTGAAAACCCGCCGCGGTCCCTCTCATGGGAGCCGGTCGTAATGAGATTCAGCAGTAATGAGGGACAGAACATGGCGCCAGATGTGATTCTAATTCTAATCAAGGGGGGGTTAGAGAGCATATTGTTAAATACAATTAACCCTTTTTATTTTCAGCGAGAACAAGGGCTTCGGGGAGGGACGAGCACTCACCAGTGTGTTCCCCCGTCCCCTCCCTCGGCCCCCACCACATCTCGGAGACATGGAGGTCAGTGGCCAGTGATCAAAGAGGACGTTGGGACCTGGGAGACTGGGCTAGTAGCAGTGCTCCTCTCTACCGTGGCCTCTCTTCATCCCTTACATCCACCGGCGCAGCCCCGGCCCGGCAGAGGGGGAGAGAGAGAGAGGGGGTCCACCCTCCCTCTGGTGTCACTGGAGATGATAGCCTGCCCTGGGGCTAGGCGAGAGGAGGCGGCTCGGCTCTCAACGCTCAGGACTTCATAAAAGGGACCTTTCTTTTTTTACCCACAAATCTCTACCAAATGTTGACGCTTGCCTCAAGAGTCAGTAAATATGCAGAAAAGTGAATCATTTATCACATTATCCTGTGTGGCTGCTGGAAACTCTGGCATGTTTTGGACACAACTTGTTTGAAGAGAATACTTGCAAAAAGTACAGTTTCATTAATGTGGATAAAAACACTGAGAGGATGATGTGGGGCGTTACAGGAAGTGTGTTACAGGAAGTGTTCAGGGTTCTGCGTGGCTGCCGGGTATTTGTGCTCGGCGTGTTGTTTGTCAAGTGGAAGTCGCGCCTCGGGTTATGATGTTCATGTCACTGATAGGTGGAGACCAGCCCTGTTAAAGAGGTTAGCCGTGTTTGGTTGAACCTCCTCCCGCTTTAATAGAATAATCTGTCAAAGAGCATCTCCACTAGTAATTACCGGCTTCCCCTCCCTTTCTTCCCTCTGTCTTAGCTCTCTCAAGACTTCAAACGGGGGATTTTTCTCTTTGCATACAATATTTATATCCTTTATGTCAGTGGCTGGATGGCATGAAACATTCATGGCACCTTTTCACACTTTTATTTCATATGATATTCCTTTTGTTTTGTTTATATATTTTGGAAAATGATACGTCCCGTTGTATTCTCTCAAGAGTATCAATTCATTTTGTTGCTTCAAAATATTCCCATTTACGCTGTAAAACATGGCAGCTGCTTCACCGGTTCAGACATTTGCCTGCATCGCCTGGTGGGATCACGGCGTTGTTTTTGAGACTCAGCATTTTCACGAGTCTCCTGTTGAGGCTTCCCTTTTATATTTTATCATATTTTTGAGTAAAATTTATAAGCAGGTTGTTTTCAACCAGGAGTGTTTCCTGACCTTTTCTGCCTCTTCCTTGCCAGAGGGCTGCTCTGAAGGAATAGTACACATTGATTGGTTAATATTGATGCTGACCCACCTCCTCCTTGTTTTGAGCTGTGAAACTAGGATTGATTTGATTGATTTTTCAATTTTTACTTTTTTAAAACTAAAATAAACTAGTTGTCTCAAAGTTAAACATCACCCCGTGAACCTCGACAACCTCATAAATCTTTACTTTTCATTTCTATCCCCCAGCAATGACATGTGTACACCAGCTAGACAGGAAGCAGACAGTCCCTCAACTCTGAAATAAACACGGCTGTCTCCAAAGTTTGGGCCCCAAAAATACACCACAATAAACACGTTGGCTGAGCGACTATCCGAAGTTGCATCACTCTGCGGCGCTAACTCACTCCACGCCCTCCCCCACCCACCCACCCCCACCCCGGGGAGACTCCTCGCTTCTGTTTCCAAAGTATTCTAAACTGAGGCGCATCCCCCAAACTTGTCAGCGCTAATGAAGTCAGTAGGCAAAGGTTGTCTGTCTGTTCTGATGTGCTTGTCTTAACGGGTTTCGCTCCCCACTTTGGTCCGATCCCCGGGGAGCTGGGGGTGGAGGGTGGGGGTGGGGGTGGGGGTGGCCACTGACCCGAGACCAGTCGAGGGGTTGTGTGAAGAGGAGGAGGAGGGCGGGGGGCATGTCCATCATTAGAGTCACTACTTGTTCCTGGCCGCGAGAGCACCGACGTGGAACTAATGCTGAACAGCACAATGGACACGGAGAGGGAGGGACACTTTTTACTGCTACATTAATTAAGCTCATTCTCAACATGGCCCCCGTCTCCTCATTGTGTACGGCTGCTTTCACTTTCCCTCACTTTAATAAGATTTTCATGATATGGGTTTTGATTGATGGAGAGTTGTTTCTTTAATGCTTGGGTTGGGGGGGTGAAGATGACAAAGCCAGGCGAAGAGAGAATCCATCCCAGGCTGTATCTGAGCTCGTTGCAGCGTGTGTTAAGTGGAACATACTGTACAAGACGTTACACAGTGTATCTGTAAATGCAGTGGATGATGGATGTCAGACTCCATCAGCGCTGCCACCGTGAAGTGACAGCTTTCTGTAACGGTGACAAGTTTCGGTTCCAGCGGAGACAGATTGCCTTCAGGTGGCTAGATTTTTAAAAAGTCTCACCAAGAATGGGGAACCGCTTAACTTTCCGTTTGAAGGCTGAAGGCTCTCCTCGGCGCCTTTTATACTCCGGATTCCAGCAGGAAGAGAGGGAGGAAAACGGCTCATTTGAGGGTTTGCTTTAAGATCTGTCTTTCAGAGATCACAGGGTGTCACATTCACATACCTCACATTTCATAGCACCTATCACAGACCATGTAAAATTCCCTTAAAAGTGCATTATGCAATATAATAGCAGGTTTCAGTGACATTTATCTGGCAAGGGAAGGGAGGCTGGTAATAGACGCCCTATTGCCTTTTACAAAGGATTTCATCACAAAGGGAATATTTGTGAATTTCCTCTCTTTGTATCAATGGTGACAACTGAAATCAGAATTGAACTTTATGCTTTTCCCCTATATAAATATGTTTCTGTACATCTTGTTCCTTAAATGTTAAAACTGACACAAACAAACACAATATTGGACTTTCATTAAAAAAAAAAAGTAAGCAGCAGCAGCAGCTAGTGACTTATTGTTGACATATTGTCTAAGCAGTTGATCTAGATAATCTTGCAGCGTTCGGTGTGTGTGTGTGTGTGTGTGTGTGTGTGTGTGTGTGCACGCCGCCTGTGCACGTGTGTGTGTGTGTCGGGAGTGAGAGAAATTATTTCAGGGCTCGGTTATGCAGAATTTGTAATGAGTATTTTTGTTTTTAAAAAAAGGAAATACCGGTAATAACTATGTGCAAAACCATTAGAATGAATATTTATGTCGCTTGTTATGAAATATTCATTACGTTGGTATAAAAAAAGAACAAGGAGGGATGAGACTGGGGAGAGGGTGTGTGTGTGTGTGTGTGTGTGTGTGTGTGTGTGTGTGTGTGTTGTGTAAAGGGGGGGCGCCGGGCCCTCATCACCTATTGCACAGGAGTACTGACAAAACCCTTGGATTGAATATCTGACATCTCTTAACAAAAGCAGCAGCAGTAGCATCTTCTTCCCCTTGTTTTTTCCAACTGTCCCTCCCCTCGCTCCCTCCCTTCCTCTCCGCCTGAGGTGATACGAGTCCCTCTGTTCATTCGATCTCCACATCTCTCTCTCTCTCTCTCTCTCTCTCTCTCTCCCTCCCTACCTTTCATTCCCTCACTTCCCCTTCGTTCCATCTACCCAAATTAAGAAATTAATGAGGGATAGGTTCTTTACCAACTGCCCCCGCAATGTTTACCACTGATGAAATTATAATGTAGGCCCTGCTGTATTATTTATAAGCCAATTAGGGGAAGTGTTACTTGATTTGATGGGGAGCCGACACACAGAGTACATTTAACTAATGGAGACCAAGAGAGTAAAGGGAAGGAGGGGGGGGGAGGCAGAGCGGGAGAGAGGACAGCTGAGGCTGACTATTCCGTACGATGCTCTAGGATTACGTGGCTAATTGCCCTGCTTTATCTGTCTGTCACGGATAGCCATGCATATTTTAGCGTTCCCAAAGACTTTGATTGTTTGCACTCGTGTTGGGGCTGTAACAAGTAGAGCAGAGGCCAGAGTGGAGTGTAGTTAAAAACTGGCAGCAGGGGAGCAGGGAGGGGGCAATGGGCAATGGAAGGGGGGGGTGGAGGGGGGGGGATGGGGGAGGCTGGGGGGGGAGGAGGGGGGACCATGCACAAAACTTAGACACTGTGACAGGTGGAGGAGAAGTTTTGACAAGGAGCAGGGGGGTGTCGGGGAGGGAGGAGGGGGGGCGGGATTAAATAGAAAAGAGCCCCAAAGCATTCAGAAGGAGAATGCAATTAGGTGGCAGTTGCATAAACACTAATTCATTTCACTTGTTTAATTGCAGCCCGGCTCGGGGGTGCCGACCTCCTCCTCCTCCTCCTGCACGACACTCTGGGAATTTTATTTTCTTATTTCGCTCCGGCTTATTTACACCGGGCAAAACAAACGACGGCGTGCGAGCAGGAGAACACGGTGACATGTCAACGCAGGTTAGAGACGGTTACCTGACTCACTGCAGAGTCACACAATATGACCTATTATTACCTATTATCACTCTGAACTGGTTGTTATGGTATATCTAGTGTTATTGATTTGTTGTGAATTCACCCACTCATCCTGCCCCCCCGCCCCAAGCAGAAGAAATAGCCTGAAGAAACCTGCTAAGCCCCCAAGCAGCGCTCCGAGGAACAACTCTGACTGATGAGCTTTTTGAAAGTTGATCAGACACTTATGCAAAGGAGGGGAAACTGGAGCAAAGGCATCCTTAATTATCTGATGAGGGAAGCTTATCTGAACGGTTTCTTTTTTCTCTCTCCTCTTTTATCCTGCCGGATCACATGGCATGGATCTTTACATAACAAAAGAGCCTACCTGGCTGGCCTGCTTCATTTAAACCACATCCTGGTCCAGGAACACTCTTGAGCGTGTGAGTGCCTCCGGGTCCGAGAGGCCGGGGCTGTACGGCACAATAAAAACAACAACAACAACAACGAGGAGAACTCTGCCTCCCAGGACGGATGACGACACATTGATGGTGATATCGTCTCTGAGATATTATGTGCACAGCCCGGCGATAACAACCCCCCCTCGCTCATATTGGAACATTTACGGGTCCTCTCCCTGCGATGAGTCTGTAATTAATTCACGATTAAAAGTATTAGCGCAGGCTTTGTGTGGTGATTTATTTAAAGGCTGGTACTAAGGCTGGCTCGGTTTCCTCCTTTAGGAAATGGGTAATAAGATCCTTTGCCAGGCCCTTCTTTACCATCCCTTCTCCACACACACACACACACACACACACACACACACACACACTCTCCCACACGCCACACATGCACGCCATCCCATATTAGTGTGTCTCCTCCATTAGAGGCCCACACATAAGCACACGAGCGCTGTCACCATCGCCGTCACAGTCACCATGTTAACTTATTCATCCCTGTTAAAGCCCATGTAACTGGATAGCTGTTAATTAATATAGCTGTCGGGTAAATGGTTGCCGCCGGACCATCGCCACCATCCATCAGTAACATAATCTCGGGCTTGTTTTCATGCCAGGCCTCAGGCTCAATTAAGATAATGCTATGCAAACGAGGTCTCTCGCCATTAGCCTCATCACCGCGGGGCTGTTAATGGCATAATTGGGGCACTCCAAAGGACAATTACCGCGGCACCTCCTCCCACCTATGAGATCAGCAATCATCTCCGAGCATGGCGAAGGAGTCCCGAGTCGCGACCGCGGGGTGAGGAGTCGTGGCTGCAGATGGACCCGCGAGGTCCAACGCGAGCAGCTGGGGAGCGCCGAGAGGAGGGGTTCGACACACGGGCCAACTGTAGCCGGGCCTGCAGGCCGGTGGCCAAGCGGTCCGGCCTGAAACATCAAGTATTGTATTTATACTGAAATAGATGGTATATGCATTTTAGTCCAAGTGACAGAGTAAAAAAGTTAATCTTGACGAGTCGTTTAATCTTGTATTTTGTCTTAAAGGTGCAAGATTTTTACTGTCCCGTATCACAAAATGACCATGATCACGGGTTGTTGATCAATACCAACGACTCATCGATGACTTCCACTCCCTGGCGCTGAGATTTCTGGTTTTCAAAACTCATTTTCTGGCCCGTACTCTGTTTCGGAACAAAAACCCGAGACTCCTCCTCCTCCACCTACTTGCATTTCCAGCTGCTCAGTGACGGACGACGGTCGTAAAAAACATCTCAGCGATGACGGCTAAAAAGCCTCGTTCTCAAACCAAAGACACACATGACGAAGCAGCATTATCGTTCCAGTATTTAGCGTGGTGACATATCACCTCTTCACGAGACGTTTCTGTTGGATCTCTGCTCTAATTGGCTAGCTTGCTGTCTCTATTGTGAGAATGTGACTTCATCATTTGTGTCAATTACAGGCCACCATAGCTGTAAGAGAGAGACCTGGGCCTTTTCTCAACATCCTCATGTCCTCGTGTCCTCGTGTCCTCATGTCCTCGTGTCCTCGTGTCCTCCAAGACGCATTTTACGTAATATCTAACAGCCGAAGCACAATTCCAAAAACAAAGAAACGCAAAGATGGAGGACAGATAAAGATCCCAGAAGGGATGGTGCATTGGATGGAGACTCGGTCGATGAGAACAAATGGGAAGCCCCAAGATGCATTGCGAGGAAACGCGTCACGTCCAAATAGCACAACAACCTATCAGTTTAAACAGGGTGGGAAAACAACTTGGGAAGGACTTCCTCCACAAGGACACCAGTATCGACTTCTTGGATTTGATATTTGGCCCTGATGATGTTGGTGCAATTCCTTGGTCGCCAATAGAGGCCGATAAAAGCGATAGAGTGAAAAGTGAAAAGAAATCGTCTACGAGGTAAGATAATGTTTCCAGTGCTGAAGACCTGCTGTATTTTAAGATACTAAATTGATTTGTTGAAATTATCTTTTTTTAGTCAATTACTATCCTACACTTATTTTAAGAAAAGTAACAAATTCAAGGCTGAAAACAAGATTTCTCCATCCAAATGTGTCGTTTTTCAGGAGACTCTCTCTGCTGAATCACATCCCCACACACTTCCTTCACCATGCATTGTTGATTTGCACCTTCCCTTCACCGGGATAGACAAAAGCGAGATCTCTGCGATACTGAGACCCTTCCCATCTGTTGTCTCCTCACACCTCCGGTTTGCTACATGAGTCATACACACACCATAGGCGGGCTTCAGCAGACCTGGCACTCTCCGGCTTTAATGATTCCTCTGACACACATTGGGGCACATCATTCCACAGCGTAGCACAGCTTTGCAGCTGAAGGGCCCTAAACCTCACTCATGCTTCTCACTCTGCAAGATGCTCACTCTCTCTCGCTCTCTCTCTCTCTCTATGTGTGTGTGTGTGTGTGTTCATGCACATTTCGCCTGAGCGGTGAGCGGCTCCTTGGGAATTTTAAGAGTCAAGCCCCCCTAAATCTTCTTGTTTCAACTTTAGAAAATCAATAGGATAAATATCCTGTTTGCCCCTCTGTCCTCCGCTGCCCACCTCCGGCACACTCGGGTTACCAGAGCGGAGAATCTCACTCTCACCTCAGGCTATGTTTAAAATAATCCCTTTTTTTGAGCTCTGAATGGCCAAGGATCTCAGGTGCAGCTCCTTTTAAATAGGGAGCAAGAGGGAGAATCATGTTAACATATGCCATCGGAGAACGCCACTGGCTAAGTCCTCCCATCGACCTGCGCCGTGTGTGATTAGGCTAGTGAAGCTGAGCCCATCCCAGACACAGATCGAAGAGGGTACACTCTCAATATGGATGCGAGCCGTGCTTGCTGCGGCCACATCCAGCTGCTTCTATTGATTTTTTTGTCCTCAATTATATAATAGAAGCTCTGTTCTGGATTTGAACTTAAATCACATAGTTTGGCGAGCGAACATGTCCTATAAATCAAGCGAGCATTTTGCCTCATATGAAATTGGATTTTTATCGACTGCGTTTGACAGCCCCTCTGGAGAGATTTGCGTGACTACCGTGCGAATGCGTGCGAGCGTTCACGTGAATGTGCGCGACGTGTGTGTGCATGATACCAAAACTATTGTCTGGAGTTTTCTGTTCCAGGCCATTGGAGAAAAAGACAAGAGGCATTGACATAAAACTTTTATTGTGCAGTTCAGCAAGCCACAACTGAAGCCCTCACAAATCTATTTTCAAAAGCCCTTGGATTAGTTCTCCCAGTACACAGTTGTCTCTTATAATTGGAAGACATACACATTTGATCCATTGGCAACTTTGTTGAAGTACATCTTTAAATTCCTTATCCTCCTAGGTATATGGTTGAGTATTGTCTCTCTACAGGTTAGGAGAGAGGATCAGTATGGCTGAAAACACAACGGGAAGCTGCACCGGTTTCACTGCAAAAATACCTCAACCTCAACAAGTCAACGTGAGTCTTAAACAATCTTACTTTTCTTAAGAATAAAAAAAAGTTTAATTATTATGAAGTTTAATTATTTCCCAGTTGATCTCAACTTGATTCAAGAAATTCCTGAAGTGACAGTATCGTGAAATGAGACCAAACTTCCCCTCCTTTCCCTTTTTCACTCGTTTCACTCGTATATACATATTAATATTGAATACAATATTAAAGGATTTCTTGAGATGGATGCAGTTTTGCAGTAAATGTAAATCAGTCTTGGTAAACGCCGATCAATCCATCCCCAATGCTGCATGCACATAGTCATATGACTATCCCTACAAACTGGAGTATTTCATGCCCTATGAACCCAGTAAACTGACCCATCAAGCTCTGCTCATAGAGGACAAACATCGACCTCATTTCAACCGGCCCGTCCTTCCTGCAAACGAGAGCACCGTCATTATCACCGAGTGCCATCAGACACCTGGAGGAGGATGATGGAGAGGCGGTGGCCGAGGATGGCTGGGGGTTTGGTTCAGTGGGAGGTAATCTGAGTCAGAGATGCTAATCTAGCTACGCTAGGGTATTTTGGGGGATAATTGTAGCCCTGCCTGAGCTCAGGTGATAATGCAGTCGATCCGCCGGAGTTAAGCCCCGTCATCCTCGGCTGTGTTGCTCTTCCTCGCCTGGCCTGTCCTTTCCCTCTGCTCTGTCTTCATCTCTCTCTCACTCTCACTCTCTCTCTCTGTACGTCCTCCATTACCCTCCCTCCTTCCATATGAATATTCTGTAGTATGCCTGACAAACCCATAGTAGGCGGCGGTGGGGAAGGGTCGTGGGCGTAACTTTAGCTGGAGTAATGAGGCCTAATCCCCTGCTGACTGGGGCTTGTTTAAACAGCTCCTGGCTGAGCCACCCAGTAATGGAGTAATTAACCCCAGCGCCCTCTCCTGCCCAGCAGCTCCACTCCTCCAAGACGAACGCCTCCTATATACCACTTTCCCCCGGCATCACTCCTCTGTCGCCGCCCTAGACAGAGACAGACTGGAATGGATGGAACTAGATCAAATCAAAGCCGATGTGAAACAGGCGGTGTGAGTTTGAGATGGAGTGTGGAGTACGTAATGCGATGCAACCCTTCACAGTCTGTTGCCGCACTTCGCCGACGTTGTTTTGTAGTTACCCGTCTTTATATGAGGAAGCAATATGTACCGGTGTGGGAGGCTACCGTGTGAAGAAACAGTAATGGGAATAGTTCAAGGTTCAAGGGTCATTATGAGTGAATCGCTGGAGGTGGATGTGTAACAGGCAGACAGAGAGACATGCATTCAGGTGCAAAACATATCTCTCCACTGATCTGATTTCCAGACAATCATACACGGCAGATTCTTTGTATTTGCTTTTGGTGGGCTCACAAAAACAATCAGCACAATCAAACAGCATACACTACACACAGGCATCCCATCAAGCCAATAGGAAAAGCCTTGTGTGTTCATGTCCCAGCTCTTGCCTGCTGTCTCCAGCTGGCTTAATGCGGAGAGGCGCTGAAGCGTTTGAAGTAAGCAGCCACCACACATTATGCTAGATGAAATGCTATCATGCGTGGTCGCTGAATGGTTTGTGTCATTAAGAGAATAAGGCAAACAGGGAGCCGAGCGCGCTCAGAACCTGCCTCATGCGCTTTTCTGAGGGGAAGGCAAGATTAAGGGGATGTTCAGAGGCTCTCGTCTGTCAAGACTTCAAAGATGCCGTCGACACTCCTTGTTTCTGCCGGCACAGCGACCAAATCGCACACACTCTGCCGCCTCTGTGGCTGTCAAAGCTCCTCTGACATCCCCTTTATCAGGTATACAGGCTTTAATCCAGACACAGATAAATAAATCAACACACAGGGGTCCCGCTCTTTTCAGCGCCTCCTGGTGGCAGGGTATCTGCACAGCCAAGAAATGGGCAGAGATATCAGAAGTCATTAGTAGGCTGCCTGCGACAACAAAGAAAGGCCAATTACATTGTACACAAAGGATAATTAATGCACAATTGTCAAATGCAGACAAGCAAAGCAGTGGATTAAGAAATAAGTAAAGCATTTCTTTCCTGGCAGCCGAGTCAAATGAGTCAACACACATAACAAGCAAGAAATGAAATCGGCGGTGGCATCAAGGCACACACACGGTGAATTGGGCTCATCTCCTCCTGCGTGCCTCGTGGCATGGGAAAAAAAAACCGAATTGAATTTCAAAGTGTATCTATCAGCTTCTACAAACAGAGAAATATGTTGCTTTCCACCTTTTTTTTTTTTTTTTTTTTGGAAGCGGGGATCCATTTTGACACAGAGCGCAACATCTGGAGGAGACAGACGAGGGGAGAACAGAGGAGTTTGAATTAGAGTTGACACATCGACATGCAGGCAGACACGCAACACATCACAGCCCCGCACTGGATGGACACATCGGCCTGTTTGGATATCATTGAATTGTCAGTGTGAAAACACAGCGGAGAGGACCGCGGGAAACAATCTGAGATATTGACAATGAAATAAATACGAAAGAGCAACCTAAGGAAAGAGCAATATGTACCCGGTATGACTGCTGTAACTCACAGAGAACTTCCCAAGGAGGAGATAGTGGGGAAAACAAAGCTGGAAAGGCAGTGTGTTGTACCTGTCTGGGTGTATTTCCGTTGGTTCTTTTCATTTTATTTTAACAGCGAAAGCGAGGCAGACAGAGATCACCACAACGGAAATATGATGTCTGAACTGAGAAGAGAGATCTGTTGTTCCGCCGTTCTGTTTGTTTGTTTTGAAGACCGGCCTGGCAGCGGAAAGCACATCCCTTTCAGAATACAAAAGACGCCTTAGAGGCAACATAAGTGAAGTTTTATGCTGATGACTGACTGCTTGACAAACATCGGGGTGAAACTGCAACTCCGCTCAGCGAGGAACGGCAGGAAAAGGTACGATGGGGGGAGAATAACTGAGGGGGGTAGCCGGATAATATATAAAGAAAAAGAAAAAGGGTTTAAAAACTGAGATAGTGAGAGGACAAAAAAACTAATTTATATCCTATAAGAGAAAGTGTGAAGCACCCAGGGGGGCCCTGTAAGTTGTGAAAAATTAAAGGAGACGGATTCAAACTGTCCAATTTCCACATCAAACAAACCCTGGCTCCATGCTCCTGGAGAGGCTGCCTCATATCCACCACATAGCCTTAGAAAAAGGTGCCCCTCTCCTCCTCCTCCTCCTCCTCCCCCTCCGCCTCCTCTTCATCCCCTCCACCCCGCACCCCTCTACTCCAACACCACCACCACGTTTTTTATGCAGCGCTACCGGTACTCTCCATTTCCTCAATAACCCCGCTCTCTAATTCCCCTAAGCACTGTACTGGTTACACTAGCCACTGTCTCTCCCCTGCCTAATTATACCCTTGTGAGTCTATTAATCAACTTGTGAATTATTGAAGAAGGAGAGCTCCTCTGCCTGTAACTCGCTTTGACACTGTGAAGGAGAGAGGCAGAGGAGAGTGAGCGAGAGAGAGAGAGAGAGGGGGGGAGATGAGTGTTAGACAGAGATGGGGGAGGAAGAAGGCGGGCGGGTGGAAGGAAAGAAAGGGAAAGAAAGAGAAAGGAAAAAGGAGGAAATAAAGGGGAAGGGAGATGGAATCGGGGGTCTCCTGCTCACGTCCCCCAGGACCAGGCTGCCTCTGCCTTGCTGCACCCAGACGAGACAAACCTCCATCAACATTCACTCTGTTTGTTTTTTTTTGTTTTTTTCACCCCTCTATTTTCATGCATAAGTTTTCACGATAAACAGGAATTCATGAATATATGGAGTGATACAGTGGAGAAATAAAGAGAGAGAGAGAGGGGAGAGAGAGGGGGAGGCTGAGGAAGGGAACAGCAAGAGGGGAGGAAGAAGAGGGACGGGGTAAGGTGAGAGAAGAGAAAGAGACAGAAGGCCAAAGAGTGAACAGTGATAGGGAGAGAATTATGTAGACAGCAGGGATGCACACACACACACACACACTTATACACACACACACACACACACACACATATACACACACATATAACTTCGCATTACAGGCGAACCGGGGTCCTTCCACTGTTTGACAGGAGGCAGCGTTTCCCCAGAGCAGGCGTGCATGGCGATGATGGTTGTGGTTGTTAGCATGCTGGAGTCTGTCCTCCTCCTGCTCCCCTGGTCCCTCCTGCTCCAGCTGCTCATCAGTTGAGAGGAGAGCAGACCCCTTCTAATGACTCCCATCGACACTGACGCCCGCCATAAGCAGCCGGGGCAAGAAGAAACAACCGTGAAAGTGAGATCATTATTATTTTCATAATGTTTTGTACTCTCGGTCGGACCCCCGGCGCATCAACTGCGCCGCCCGCAGAATCGTAATGAACGCCGTCGGAGGAGGGTTTGGGCCGGATGAAGAAGTTTATTTCAAAGGCTGCGATGCAACACAATACTTCGCACTTGCACTATTTATTGAGCAGTGTTTGGGCTACACGTGTGTGTGCATGCATTGTGTGTGTTTCTGTGTTTGTGTGTGTCAAAGAGAGAGTGTGGTGTACATTTTGAGTGTGAGCAAGTGTGTGTGTGTGTGTGTTTGAGTAGCACGTCTCATTAGGCCAGGGCTGTGCTGTTGTCTGAGGGTACGTAAGTCCACACCACACCGTCTCTGCGGGATGTTTATTAAATTAATAAAAAGTTGCTCAAGGCGAGCTGTACCGGGGAATGCCCAGGGCTCGGCCGTGATTGGCACTCTCCGCCGCCCCGCGTTCTCTCAGGGGTCCGCCTGCGTTTGCTTTAACTAACTGGCCGTGACTGAGGAGAACAGGCTGACATGTAGCCCCCTCTCCTCTCCTCTCCTCTCCTCCTCTCTCCTCCCCCCCCTCCCATCTCGTCCCTCCTCCATCCTCCTCTCCTTCCTCAGAACTCCATGGGATGGCCGAGCAGGAGGCCGCGGCCCGTGGACAAGGAAGGGGGAGGGGGGGGGAGCCGGACCAAGCAGAGAGAGGAGAAAAGAGGAGTGAGAGAGTAAACAGGTAGATGGGGGAGGTGGAGGGAGGACGAGCCTTGCTTGTTGAAAAAATAAAATAGTCATTATACAACCGTTACTCACTTCACACGAGCACTTTATTTAGACTGGAGTTATGTTCCAATTATTCAGAAGAGAAAAGACTGGCGGCTCAAACTCTTCTGAGAATCTGCATTTCTCCTTTCAGGAAAAAACAAAGGGAAAAAATTAAAATATATTATCATCTTTTAAAAACCCTTTTAAAAATAAACAAGACAAACACAAACAAAACACAACAAAAAAGCCCCACTCTGTCTCTTTCACTTCCTATCTCTCTTTCTCTCTCTCTCTCTCCCTCTCTCTCTCTCGCTCGGCTGGGCGACTCTCTGAGGAGGAGGAAGCCGAGAGAACACATTTGCATTATAAACTGTGAGAGGCAGGGATTGTCATCGGCGGCACATTAGACGCAAGGAGCGCGAAGGGAGAGGATTTTCATGTGCAAATTTCAGCCTCGCCAACTCTCGTGCATTATTATTTCATCAGCGCCTAAGAAGGAAACCCCTCTCTCTCTCTCTCTCTCTCTCTCTCTCTCTCTCTCCCATCCCCAAACCCGCCATCATCCCCACGGACACGTCAAGATTCAGACCAAATCCCCCTGCCGTGCCTCCCCCCTCCCTCCCTCCTCCCCCCCCAGAAGGCCCCACTACTGAGTAGCTGTTTACACCAAGGGCCCCGACGCAGGAGGAGTCAATCCGCCTCGGAAGACGGGGGGCCGAGATAAGAGGAAACCGGCAGGAACGGGGGGAACAGATATATTCACCAGTTGTGACCAGCGATATTGGTGTTCCGAGCATTAATTGCTTGTAAACTGTGAGACTGGAGGCTCGCCGGCTTTCAAGTTTAAAAAGGAGATTACAGCCAATTAGCGGGGCCTCTGAAAAACCCTTTACCGCCTGGGGAATAGCGGCTGATCCCTAATGTGGGACAGCTGTGAGCAACAAAGGAACAGTCACAGTCCCCCTTTGGAAAACACACACTTGGTACATGTAAACAGAGCAGTTTAGCAACACACACACACACTCGTGCACACACACACACACGTGCACACTCACGCAGACACTCTTTACATGCAAACAAACCAGAACAAATACCTGATTGATAGCAATAGCTGATGAAAGTGCTATTATGGCATTAAAAATGAATGGATTTGAGTGCGAACACACACACACACACATCTGTATACACACAATACACACACCTATGCATGCGCTTAGACACACACACACACACACACACACACACACACATTCCCAAAGTGACAGATGGAGAAAGACAAGTGGATAAATATGTTTTAAAAGGTGCGGGAATCGTTTGTGGGTTGGGGAACGTATTTCATCCTTTTAAATCAATTTGTCAGGTTCTCTCGGAGCCGCGTTACCCAAAGAGCCGAGTGTTTCCCTGTAAACTGCCATCTTTAATTTCTTTGTCTGACATGCTCCACCGTACCACGACACACCAGAGACTGAGCATGAGGTGAGCAAAAGGTTCAAAGCCCAGATGGGAGCAGAGCCTGTGTACCCCTGAGCACCGTGGATTACCTCACTCACTCTCATGTCAAATAGAAGGCAGAGAGAGACACGCAGTCAGAAGATCTCCACAGGCTCCGTAATCTGCGGCGGGTTATGCCGAGCCCCACTCCCACATTACGAGACATCGCTCAACCATTTCATTCTTCCTCTTTATCTTTCCCGTGTTTCATTCCACTTTCTTTCTGTTTCTCTCTGTGTACCTTTCTGTCACTTTCACTGTGCACCTGCACATCCTCAACCACCCCCCCCCCGCACACCCTCCTCCTCCTCCCTCCCTGCCTCCCTCCCCGCCTCCCCCTCCATCCCAACACACACATTAGCAAAAACAGCTGTCTGCCAAATATTCTGACTTCAGGTAATGAGATTCAGATCCTCCATCTGTACAGAACAGCCTCACCTAAGAGTGTTTCTGAAATGCAACTGTCTGAGAGAGGCTCTCGACAAAACGGGGGGTTCTAAGCGGTACCAAAAATGGGTTCGTTTTGTTTGTGAAACCCTTTTGGGTGTTAAAAAGGAGCCGGAAAGGTTCTATTACTATTCTGCAAGAGGGTCTACACAGGAGCTTTATGATGTCATAAAGACCCTTTGTGATGTGTGACATGTTTTAAAGGAATATTTCCAGAACCACACAGTCCTCTCTTAATTCAGACTTTTATTTTAGGTAAAGTTTTGATGGTTTCCGTCCCTAGACATACTTTCTGACATCCACTGGCAATTTGCCAAGTGGGTAAAAAACACTATTTATTCTTTGTTCTATCACAATATATTTTATTTCTCTACACGCTGCACCAAGTCAGCTGTGAACGTAGTTGAAAAGAGACACTATCTATTATATCTATTAAATATTAAAAAATGCATCTGCCAACAAGCAGCAGTTTCCCAGGTATGTTTGATGGTTTTGTCAAAATAAAAAAAAATAGGAAGAGACTCAGATTATGTAAAGAAATAGATTTCTAAAACATTATATATAAATGTGTATGTACGCATTACATGTCCAAAAATAGAAAAAGAAAAAGAAAGACAAAGTTCATGAGTCGGTATCTCTGGGATAGTCTTTTTTTTTTCAACCACAGACTTAAATCATCATTCAGCCGTTCATTGTGTAAGAGGAGGTGTCAGCTCCTCACATCCCTCCATCACCGTCACATCCGTTCGCCGTGCTTGAAGGGAGTATTTGTTTATAGCGTGACCCTCTCAGGAAAGTCAACAGCTGTTTCCAGTCGGGTTTCGCGGCGACACCGCCATCCTTCAACATGATGGGTTTCGCCTTTTAATGCGTCGCAATTAACCACATCCTAATTAGAACTAATGACTTGCTCGTTAAGCTCTCTACGGCTAATTGCCACACTGAACCGCAAGCAGGGAAACACCACAAGGAGGACAGGAAATAAAGAAATAATATGAAAGTTGACCAGAGAACTCTGCTAACCTTCCGATCAAACTGCATTTTTAATTAGAGATAATCAATATTGAAGGCACCGGATTTACCACAGTTTATATATCCATCAAGGATCATAAATACTTAACGCTTTAAAAATATGTGCAACTCCGAGTCTCCCCAATTTCTATTCCCCAAGTTTATGGCAATCTGGAAAAATCAGATATGATTAATTATAAATTGAACCATTACGGCGCGCTTCAGAAAATCACGTTCACAAATTGCATCCACAACTGGGGTTGAACACGAATTTGCTCTCCTGGTATTTCTGCTGCTCACATGGGTTTCCTGGGTGTGATTCGCATGCAGGGTCCGTTCTGCACCCTGTAGTTTCATTTAGATCAAAAAGACTCAAGTAGACAGAGAATCACAGGATATCAGATCATTTTCCCCCTCACCTTGCCTTTGAGCATCTCAGCCGCTCTGGAGCCGATCTCATTAAAGCAAAGTCAGACACTAAGAGGAGAGAGAGGGAGCGAGAGAGCGAGAGAGAGAGAGAGAAATATATTCCCTGGTATCGTCTTCACCTAGGACATTGTGAATCCAGGTTAAGTGCTTCTCGGTCCACCATGTTGGGGGCCCTCTTTGACAGTCACGCCATATTAGTGCTGTAAAACGGCCTTTGTGGGAATTTGTTCCCTAAAAATACTCGTACACCATTGGAAGCCAGAGCCACTCAGGAGTCTGTTTTAAACCATGCAGCCCGAGGACAAGGCAATAAAAAAGGGGTTGCCCCCAACCCCTCGTCTTACAGACACAACATGCTCCGTGGAAAACAATAGAGTTATTTCAGTGGGACTGAGAGCGATGGCATCTTGGGGCAGAGGTGCTGGAGGGCTGGGTGGGGGCCCGGCTGGGTGGAGGGGGAGGGAGGGGTGCTCTAATGGGCTTGGGGAGGTTGGTGAGCCCTGCTGGAGGCCCACAGGAGGCCCTAGCCTGTGGTCTTGCCTTGGGCAGGCCTGCCACAGCAGCAGTCAGGTGGGCTGCCGTCAACCCCCTCCTCCACACAGATGTTCGGGTATGGGGAGCAACAAGCTGTGCGGGTACAAACAAAGACGGGGATTTAACATCGCTGCTTTTCCATGCAAACCGCTATGAGGTTAAAAACAAGACATCATTCACTGTTAAAACACTTCTGTTTTTCTCTGCCTCAGTCCTAAATCTCTGCTAGTTTTTAGTCTAGTCGAGCATGTGTCTACATGGATACTGCAAGATTAAAAGTTAAATGTTCTCTCATCCAACATGGAACTGAAGTATTAGGTCCACATTTATTAATTCATCTCAAATTATTTATAGTCATTTATCGGCATGAATTAAAAATGAACACGGGCCCTTAGCATCCAGACACATTCAATTGTACAATGTTTGTTTTTTGTGCATCCAGCAGTAGAAAGGCCATCAACGTGCATCCATCTGTGTATCAACCCTGAGCACACTCAAATCTACAAAGCCTTTTTACAGTGTTATGGACTTGTGGTCTCTAGTTATACAGTAGACCTTTACCCCCCAAACCCTCCCCGGAGCCCCATCCATCCACAGCCCCACTGTAGGAGGTGAAGATCAGGGTTGGCCAGGCTGGACTCTCCCCTCTTGACCGGGGGAGACGTGTGAAGCCTCTGGCGTGACTCTCAGCACGGGGAAAACTGCAGCTTTATCACCGCTGCTCAAACATTCATTACACACCTCTCCCCGCAGTGCCTTTCCAAAGGGAGACAATAGCGCCTCCATCAACTCCCCCCATCTGAAGCTGCCGATTTAGACAGAGGTGGCAGAGAGGCAGCTTCAAAGTGTGGGCCCCGGGTCCACACACACACATCACACGAAGAAGAAGTGGAGAGGGAAAAAGGAGCGAGAGGAGGGACACCTCCAGTCAGCAGGGAGGTCATTACCGGGCCATGTTTACGTCTGGCACACCGCGCCATGATGTGTGTTGCTGTTTTAACATTGGGAAGATACTGCTGCAGCCACCACCACCGGCAAAATAGTTTATGTTGCTCCAAAAAATGTGAGATCTACCGAGACGACACTTTAAAAGGTATCTGCATCACTTCCTGCACAGCAGGGGCAAAGGTCGTTATTTCCCTGGTGAGTATCTGAGTACGTCAATGCAGGTATTTATACTATGTGCTGTAAGTAGAATAAAAAAAAGAAAAACATACATGAAAAGTGGCATTTCCATAGATAACCTGGAACGAGCAAATGGATTTATTATTCCACCGGGCGGGATTAAAAAGACAAACTACCTCAGAGTGAGAATAACGCACCGAGAGTAACACGCGTGCAGGTATTTGTTTTAGCGGCGTCGCTGCAGAGACGTATCGACAACTTAAAACCGCCTCGACTGCATCTGCAGAGCGGTTAACCCATAATGCATAAACACACAGTAGTAGCCGTATACAGCAAAAACAAAGTCAAACTATGCCACATCACCGGTGTCAAGCGACAATACGGCGGCGCATTTGACTTGGAAAATCTTGGCAAAGTGAAGATAACGACCTCGCTGCACTCGCTGGGAAGGCAGGAAGAGGGTTGAATGAACAAAGCCTTGAAAAAGAGTCCAATCCTCCAGCTCCTGCCCCAATCCTCGCAGTTACCCCCACAAAGTACACAAGAAGGAAAAAAAAGAAAATAGCATCATGCATATCATTCATTAGCAGCAAATAAAAGAAGTTCTCTCTAATAGTGCCCCCGAATCCCCGAGCTCCCGGCACCACGGAGCGGGAACTAAAAGAAATAGGGGGGAGAGCGAGATGCAAAAAGGAAGCCGTCTCCCTCAAGTGCTTGTTAGGCCCAAATTATTACGGCGATGAATAATTTTAAAAATAAATAAGAAAATAAATAAATAAAAAAGAAACATTTATAGATCTAAGTATTATCAGAGGAGCAGCGGGTCTGTTGCCGAGCTCTCTGGGCCCGTTTGAAATCCGCCTTTGTTTTTCACTTTGATCTCTAACTGCTAACCTATCCGATCGCTTCACCTGATCCCCCGTCAGCGCTCCTTCACCCACTTCCTCCCCGTTAAACTTTTTTTTTTTTCCACGTGGGCACTGCCCGCACTAAATGGTGATCATCATCATCACATCATCATCATCCTCCTCCTCCTCATATCATCATCATTAACTTTATGATTTTTTTCGTGCGCTTTCACAACAACCATTAACATACTGCATGGGGAGCAGGATTAGACAGAGAGATGCAGGAGTAGAGGAGGAGAGTGAGGAGGTGGGGCGGGGGGGGGGGGGGGTGGTGCACACTGGAGAAACAGAACGAGAGACGGGAGGGGGAGACAGAGAAGGAGAGAGACGAGTGGCCAGCTCTCCTCCCCTCTAACTCCCCATCATCTTCCTCCTGAGGACCTCGTCCTCCGGTGCAGGGACGTCCCAGCCCTGCGTTGTGTTCGCAGGCTCTGATTGATATTGTAATGAGACTATCCCCCTCAACACCACCACCCCCCCCCCTCGACTCCCTTCTTCCTGGTATCCCCCTCTTTCCCCCCCCTCCTCACCCCCTCTCCCCCCACTGCTCCCCGAGCCCCTGAGCGGCTCGCTCGATTCCGTTTCATCACACATCAAACGGGCCTAACGCTCTCCACGCAGGCAGGACCCGGGGACCGCAACATCTGCAGAGGGAGGTGTGCGGGGGGACACCGGCCTCCGAGAGGGGGGAGGGAGGGAGGGAGGGAGGACGCGACGCGCGACGAGCAGATGTCACAGGGACCTGAACAGCAGGTTGTGGGGGGGAGGCCGCGGGGAGAGAGAGACCGAGTGAGGGACGGTGTCACCACCCAGCCACCCCGAGACCCCCCAGTCCCAAACACCACCTCCACTCTTCTCCTCTCACCTTCCCTGCCCGGCCTCCCCCCTGCTCCCCCCTTTTGACAGTACAATTAGGCAATTAGTCACCCCAATGCTAATAAGCTAATCATTATGTGTGTGTTTTTTTATTGCTAAGGCCTTGTCCTCCATGGGCGCTCCCTAAGGGTGGATGTCCTGACATGGAGGCGTATGGTGGGGGAGCGGTGCCGGGGCAAGAGGCGTTCAAATACCTTTGTCTCGCTACTCCCAGTGGCACGAGAGCGCCGAGGCTCCGATCCAGACCAAAGGAACGGCCCTCTTTAATGCTCTTCGGAGAGGGTCAAGATCGCTCTCACATCCATTAGCACCGCGGCTATTTCATCACCGCCTCATTCTGGCAGACGGGAGCTGTAGGGACTGTGATCTGCCAAGCGGAGCCGCTGACATTTCCCCAGTTAGCGAAAGTGGCAATCGGGAGCTTTCGCTGTCAATGAGTCATCAAAGGGCTTGTTTGAGAACAGCTGTTGACGTCAGTGCACTGCCACAAGCATTAACCCTAGTTGAAGAGTGAAGTTTTTTCTGTATTACCAGTGATCCTTTCATCTAGGCGATGCAGCATACGGAGCTCAAAGGTCACTTAAATGTTATACATCATCAAAAATACATCAACTTTTTTGACAGCATTTGCGGAAAATTTTGGAAAAGGCCACACTCAACACCGATGACGTTAACACACTTGTTTGACTGACCTTTCCTAAAGGTTTAAACTAGAGGGAACCAGCCAAGTCTCCTTTTCCTTTTCTAATCTTTTTCAGCTCTCCACAGACTTCAAGTTCACCAGAGGCCAGAAACAAATACTCAACTATACTCAGCCTCGCCGTGAAATCACACTCATCCATTTCCTGTATTTTGGAGTTTCGACCCCCTGCTGTGCACAGTGAGCCGAGCATCACGTCATCCTCGTTCTTAGTCAGATTTAGTTTGTTTTCTATGTCAAATTGTGGTGACACAGAGGAAAGTGATGGAGCGACGAGGCCTCGTGTAATGGCTCATCAAAGAGTAGATCCAGAATATATATGTACTTGAGTCAAGTCGTTGGTGAAAACAAACTAACTGATAACAAAATCCCCCACTACACCGGTGAGGAATCGGAACAGACTCGGTTTTTAAGTGTACTGCGGGGATTGTTATTGCGAAAGCTTCACATCACACTTGTATATAAATTAAGTTTTTACAATGAATAAAACATCCGGACTTCATATGCCGGGATGTTTTAACTACGGAGACAAGCGTCAAACCACAGAGAGAGAGAGAGGAAATTAATGGTTGCAGCCGGTAACAATATCTCTCCTCTGTAACAAACCATCGCAAATGGATTTCACGAGCAAGTGCGTGGTAGGCAGCAGCCTTTATTAGACGGAGCTGAATGCATTGCTTTAGCTTGACGGTGGAGTCGGTGCACTTTATCACGGTGCGGGTAATGAGAGATAACTTCCCTGCGTCTGCGGGAAGCTAGTCCACCGCCGCCACCCCCATGCATTTTTTATCAGCTGCAATTACTCAGAGCTTGTTGATATTTCCCATCCGTTTCATTTGGGAACATTTGCATCAGATAACCAGAGGCCCGCTGTAGGGCTAACCAAGCCGCGCTACAGTCAATTATAGGTCTCCGACTGTCCAACAACATACTGGGGGGATTTACTAATGGCCAGGCTTGCTTGTCAGCAGCACAAGAGGTCAGCCGGTTCCTCTTGACGTATGGGCCTGTTGGCAGCCCGGCTTAAAGACTCACACCATCTCAGAGTCACAACTTGGGAGTGTTGTTTTGTATGTTGCGCACCACCGTGATGATGTGATCATCTTCCCGTTTTACACGCTTGCCTTGCAAAGTGAATTCCCTTTGTGTCCTGTGGTACTGTATCATATTGTTATGTGCAGTGTCGTGTTGTATTTGAACCAATCCTATAATTATCATCAGGGTAGCGACCTGAAGAGGAGTTCTGCCGATGACATTTGATAGAGATGAGTGGCTAAACATCAATATTTCCTTGACAGGTTGGAGTGACAGGCAGGCGTCTACCCTGATCAAGGGCAGGGACCAGGGTGGGATCTCTCCCGGCTCCTGGATCGGTAGTAATTGACAGGTGCGGTTGAGACGTCGGCAGGTCCTGGTGGAGCTCCTGCGCCGTTTACTCAGATTAACACGTCAAAAGTACAAATGAATAAATAAACCGGCGAAGAACGATCAGGCGTTTAGCCCGAGGGGGACGCCGTCATTACCAGATTAAACAAAATGACTAATCACAAAAACAATCCGCTTCAAAAGTAGAGGGAGTCAAAAGACGCGAAAGCTTGGGGGTGAAAAAGCTAAGTCATCTTAATGATTCAACTAACAGGAAAACAACGCCGTCAACACGACGCCATGACAGTTATTTACTTTAACAAAGATGCTGCAGATTATGAAGCTTGATGAAAGACAGAGGAGCTCACCTATCCGCCATATCTACATGATGACATATGGGAGAATGCCGGGGTTTTAGAGGAAGGAGGGGGGGCTGCAAAACCCCGTACCGAAACGAGCATCGAGGACAGGATCACAGGAATAGCACTTATTCCCAAAGCAGCCAAACAGCATGGGCACCAGAGGTAGAGGCCCTCCCGGGAATACTTCAGGTCAGTCTAAAGAGGAAGGCGAGATAACAGACGGCGAACAAACGGCGCCCATACGGGGAGTTTTGACACTAAAAAGAAATCCGATTTTCTTTGAAGCCCAAATGAGCTGACGTGAGGTCGTCTGCGGGAAGATTAGGCGGCGATCACGCACACCCATGCCACCGCCCGTGGATTGCACTCGGGGAGAAAACGTACTCTCAGATGTATGACTTTGAAACTGAAACCGACGTTATTTTTTTCTGGTGTTTTTTTTGTTGTTTTTGTATCGGCGCGCTGACCAGAGTAGCCATAACCTCGGCTTGAACTTCTCCGAGGCCTACAGACCAACTCCCGCTGTAAACACATCACTTCTCTTTAAATTGGCCTTAAAAGTGCCCCCTGGTTTCCACTCGCCTCGGACACATCCTCCCTTTGACCTTCACACCGAGCTGTGGCCCAAACCTCAGCTATTGATTTTTATAACTATCTGTTTACTCCTCGTCTGCACACTTTCCCAGCTGCTTGGAGAGCATCGCTTGGCCCGAGGCGATCAGCAGGGCTCAGCTTGTTCCAGTCTTTGATCATCGTTCAGCCAGCGGATTAACATATGCACACTCTCTTCCTCCCTTTGTCGCTGAGCTTGATAATAAATCTATGGCCTTCCTCTCTCTCTCTCCTCTCTCTCTCTCTCTCTTCCTGTAACACCCGCTCCAATATGGGCCGAGCCATGAATCAATCAGTCTGCTTTATGCCTCGTGTCCGACATGGATGCAAATCACAGAAGGATCTGCGGGTAAAGCTCTGCTTATTAAAACCCGATGCCTGACTCATTACAACCCACTCATGCACATGCATGCCGCCAAGACGAACAGCAGGTAGCACGCGTGAAACACATCAGCGTCGGTGTATGCTGCGTGGTGAGCAGTCGAGATACAATACAGACAGATGAACTGACTCGGTGACTGTTACCTCAGCGGAGGCCAGACGACGACATTTGCCAAAGCTAAGAGAACAGGAAGCTAATGGAGTTAACTACGGGGTCAGTGTGTGGGGGGGGGGGTCACTGGCCCCAGTCTAAAACATCTTCATCATGAGGAAGACTGCAGTGCAGGGGCTCTCCTTCATACCAAGTGTACTAATTAAAGGTGGTTTGAGCCTACAACCACCCCAGTTAGCTCACTTAAAGGGCCAGGGCTTCTGGGGTTTGGAGCGATACTGATAGGCTGAATGGACTCGGCAAGTAGGACACTGTGTGTGTGTGTGTGTGTGTGTGTGTGTGTATGTATATAGTGTATGTATAGGGGAGAGAGACAGACTTACTTACTTCCAGGTAGACAGGTGACTTTTTTTAAAACAACCTCTGTGGTTTCTCTAATGGCCACTGTTCAGACGCTCCTTCACTCCCCATTGCCTCGCTTATTTATTACGACCTAATTATATCAGCGTGTCAGCTAACACAACCAACATCTTGCCCTAAATGCCGGTAATGCTCTCGTGGCTGAGCTCTGTACTTACAAGACCTTATGTTTCCAAGCCATGTACCATTTAAACCATGGCTTCTGAGGCGGCGAGGGGTTGCTAGAGTGCATTCCCTTCCACTCAACCTTGCAATAGCACATCAAGAATGCAATGGACGAGGCAGAGGAGCCACACGCGGTGAATAGAAATACAGTAACAACGTGAGCCGAGGACTGGCAGTGCATGCTCGCGCGGAGGAGGAGTGGAGGAGCGCCAGTTTGTACGAGTTTCCCTCCTCATCAGCGAGTCGGCCTGAGCGGGCCGACGGGCGGAGCGACCTGCGAGGTGCTGGAGCTGGGGCCCTATTAAAACCGGAGCCCAGCTTGCTGGAGAGATGCACGTCCTCTCACCCCGGAAAAAAAAAACACACACACAAAAAAAACACAATCCGCTCGCCCCGACAGAGAGACAATCAGCCGTGCACTACTCAGGGCGAGGTAGCGATGACCCGCTGTGTCCGCGCGCAGCAGAGACGAGGCCGGTTCTACACACTGATGAGCGCTTTCGCAGACATCAAACGGGCCGCGCGCAGACCTCCCCGCGACCTGCCCTCCGCCGCCTTGTCTCCTGCTCTCTCCTTTTTATTTGAGGTTGATACGGGAAGACGGATCGGCAAATATCGATCACGGCGTGTGCTCCGTAAAATTCTCCCTCCAGATTTGAGAGGTGATTACAACAGGGCCTGGAACCCCAGCTGATGCAGTTTTGGTGTGTGTGTGTGTGTGTACATTTAGGTCTGTAGATGTCTGTAGGTTTTCAGACTCCACGCGCCAGGCCCTAGCAGAGTGGCACTATATTCTTTGGTTGGATTACAGACATCTGGGGGGAAAAAACTGTACAACGCAGAAAAATAGGTTATAAAGCGGAGAATAATGCATGTGAATCCCAATCATCGAAATTCAAATGATTTGGATGCCTCCCCAACCATCCCTCCTCTTCTTGTCTGCCTTCTGTCGAGGCCTCAGAACTCACCAATAAGCGCGAGGGGGAAACCGGCTGCCGATTCAGAGGGTTTGCATTAGGAATGGGCCGTTATTAATTAAGCTCGTAGGGTAGAGTTTTTGACAGGGGCTCCCGAGTGGCAAGCGGTGTGGATCTTGGCGCTGACCTGGCCCAGCAGGGGTAGGCGCTCTGTCTTTGAGGTGGGGGGTTGGAATGGGTGGTGGGCGGGAGAGAGCGTGGAGGGGGTGGGGGCTGGCTCCATGCCGACAGCCAGGCCTGCCACGTCTGCGTGCCCGCTTTGAAGTGTCACCTTGAGGGAAGAGCCGATGGCCGGGGAAGCAGGGAGGGCGGGAGCCGCGGATAGGAGTGGCACGGTTGGCATTGCCAGACATGGCGCTTTAATATTGCATGGGCTCCCGTCCATCTCTCTACACACTCAGGACATTCCTTCTGCTTGATTTAGTTTGAAAGTAGATCTTTGTTTTTTTTCTCCCCTCTCCTCTCACCATGCTGTGGCTCAACACCTGTGCTGGTTTTGTGCTCATTCTCGCCCGAACAAATGTCAAGCTCGGCAGTCAGAGGAACTTTAACGACTCCCCACGTTATGGAACCTTGACAGTGGTGCATTTGCTCTGCTGAATGACTCAGGTGCAAAATGCCCTGATGTAGATGCACGTTTCTGCTCATATTAGAAACATTGATTATCCTCCGCCTCAAGACAAAAAGGGCATGGCATTTTTTTAATTGTATTGGTTTGATAACTGTGTGCTGTGTTGACAGGCTTTGTGGGTAAATCTGCAAAATCTAACAAATGTCAATTCTGGTGTTGCAAATTGCTAAACTAATGCCGCCTGCACCATTTCCTCATCTTTCTCTATAAAAACTAAATATTGTTAGGGGTGAAACTCATACGTTTGCAAGGCCTATTCCTTTCCAGCCGTATGATATTTGTCTGCCCTGCTGCCAAGACAGTTATATAGCACAGCAGAGTATCAAACATGGCGTTAGTTTGTGGAGATGCAGGAGGGGAGTTTATCAACAGAGGCTGTGAAAAGAGGTGTTTTGAAGTGAGGAAAAATGTATTTAAAAAAACACTCACACACACTTTCTACCCACTTTAACAACCGTCCCAGTTCACAAATAGCAGTTTTAACTCCCCTGATTAGCACTGACATCTGCAGCCTTTCATCTTTCCCTCCATCTTGTTTTTTTAATCAGATTAACCCAAACGGGCATCCTTTAATGGCCTCTTTTTTTAGGAAAGCTGAAAGAGGAAAGATAATTAAAATAATTAAACCACTGGGACTGGTCTGTGCATGCTCATCTCTCTCTCTCTCTCTCTCTCTCTCTTCTTTTCTTCTCCCCTTTAAGTTTTGATTCTGCTTTGCTTACTGATTCAAGCAGGAGAGAAGGAGAGAGAGAGAGAGAGAGGAGAGAGAGGGAGGAAGAGAAGTGTGCATGTGTGAGAGACTCATCATCCTCACTTAATTGCATTAACTTGACTCTCGGAGGTCCAATTTTTCCCCCTGAAACCAACAGCAAATGTAGGATCTGATCTTTAGGTGCATGTCAGCCATCTAAATGTGGTAGTGGGGGGGAGGGCACGTTTCTAAACAGACTTTATAGTGCATATTTATTTAGTGGGTTTATTTTGCACGAGGCCTCGGAAAAAAAAAGAAAAAGTCTCCTCTTTAATGATTATTTATTCATGGACTTTTAAGCTTTTAATGAGGACAAATGAAGCCGTTTTCCAGAGTGTCAGTATGTAGTATGCTTACCAAAAATATTCTTGTTTAGCATTTTCTTTTGCACTGTGTGTCCGTGAGGAATAAACACTAACATTTAAATATAACTAGGATTTTGGAGCAAGACTTTAAGCGATCAGTTTATCTTGATCCTGCATTTTGATCCGACTCAGAGATGCTGATGATTTATTAATTTTCAGTAACTGACTATTACAAACAGTTGCATCGGAAGCTAAGATGATGAAAACACGTTTCTCATGTAGGCAGTGACCACTGCGTTAGAGACGTTGCCACTGGCAAAATTTAAGTGAAAATTTAAGGAGTGTCTGGATATTTCTTGGAGTATAAAGTTTCTCTTTCTAACTTCTTTTCAACTAAAACATACATAGCAACTTTATCAATCACTGACCTTGTGAACTTGACAAATGCACGTTCCTTCAGATGAATCTTTCACCCCTGTTATTTTTTCTCATTCATATGTACACATGTCATCTGCTTTGTACCTTGTACCTTCTGCACTGACACCCTGAAGAAAGTAGGCAGTGCTGTATCCTCTAAGTTATATTTTGCATTAAGCATAGGTATACATATCTTGAATATTATAATTACATATCTTCAGATAAATTCAAACTTTTACTTCTTGTCAAAAAGAATCTGATGAATTCTTGCATGAGGATTTTACTGAGAGCAAGAGCCTGACATTCTCCTCGGAGTACAGTCCTAACTTTACACAGCTCGGTGTTTTTTTCCCTGCTACACTTTCCCTCATTCAGATCATTTTCATAGGGCTTCATTTCAAGTTGGCAAAAAAGGAAGAATCCCTTTGCTGGAAATACTTAAGATTTATATTTAAATTTTCATGGAATCTTTGAGAACATTGAGGAGCAATTTCACATTTGCACTGACATCTAATTTCTCAAGTAGAGTCTGAAAGCACAAATTGCCAAGGATTCCCTATGTGCCCAATTATCCTGCATCAATTTCCTTGACCCTGCGGAATGCTGGTAAATTAATCATACCACTTTTTTTTTTTTTTTTTTTTACTCTCTCATGAAATACATATGCACGCGTTTGATAAACTAATCATACTTGGTCGGTTATACTCACAAAAATGATTCAGTCCCGGAAGCAGTATAAGACCTAACAGCGTAGCCCAGGGAATCGTGAGCTGAAAATACACACACACACACACACACACAAAATCATTAAATACTGTAAGTGCACATACTGGGAAATTGTCACTTTTTCAGTTTATATCAATATGGGGATAATAATTGTCAACCCAATTAAAGTAAATAAATACATTAATGGGAATTATTTAATTCTATAAATCTGTGTGGATAGTTTGATTGTGGTTGAGTCAGTAATACTTCCAGCTGCAGTTCACTGATGCAGTCTTTGCATTAGGTGTTGGTGTGTTTATAATAGTACTACCATTTCATTATTGAGTAATACACATTAGAGCAATAAGCTTTAGAAAACTAGCACATAACTGCACTTCTCTTATATCATCTATATTGCTGTCAGGCATTGACCTTAGTAACACTGTAATAGCCTAAGGACTTCAATCATCTTCAATCATCATAATAATACCTGTTGATCCCAACATGGCTGCAGTGTGATGTTTTGTTTTTTGGGGCAACAGTGCCCTCTGCTGGAGCAGGACAATAAACAACAAAATTATCAAACAAATAATCCAATTTTTTGAGCGACAGCAGCAAAAACAAGATCCTCTATAGATTAGAAATATTTAATGATAAACTTTAGCTTATAATTTATTCAATATTCAACTATTGATCATTTTGGAAATGAGCACTTCAACACCACTCGGTCTTGGTGGCGACACGTGGTCCAGAATTTCTCAACCTTGGGATTAGGACCCCGTGTGAGGTCCTCCCACTTGAAAAACTATCACCCTAGAAAAAGCCCTAATCTAACCAGTCACTAATCATTTCTCATGGTTGTTTTGAAATGAAAACGACCACCAACGGCTTTTGGACTGTGTAGAGGCATCAGGCCTACAACTGTCATTGATGTGAAGTTTAGTCTTCATCCATCTAAAAAACATTCTTTGTTATTATTGTTATTAAGTACACAATTTTCATACATTTTCAATTCTGGGGTTACACATTGGATCACTTCCTCAAACATCCACATTTATGGGTCACTGTTTCCGCTGTGTTCATTCAGTTGCAACACCACAGAAAGAAAATGATCTCTATTATCACAGAAAATGTGAAATTAAAATAACATATTTTAACTTAACTTCAATTGAAAAAAAGTGTTAGTCATACATTTTGAATCAATGCTTTGAATACAAGTGGGATGTGGAACCAAAAGTAAACTGAACTTAAAGGATGATACCACCTAAGAATTGATAATAAAACATTTCAGTCCAAGGCCAGCCCAATAAATACAAATATGAACAATTCACACACATGAAACATTGGTGTGATGACTAAGACTATAGTCTAAAGGCATTTTTGTCGTTTGTCAATCCGTAGTTTATCCATGCTTTTGTTTTGTTTGTAAACGCTGGTTTGATTTTTTTCTTGTTGCCTAATAACACCTTATAACTTTTGTTGATTATAATCATTATTCATATAATTTATTTATATTTATTATTATAATATTGTGTGATGTCATCTGGATGGACAACCTGATGCTGCTCTGTTGCAAAGACTCATGAAATATTTATTTGTGCTTTTAAATCCAAGTGAGCTTTATATTATAGTACCACGATTTGTACTAAAAAAAAAAATGTTTTATCCATACCCACCCAGGAAAACCACCCTGGACAGCCACCCATCCACTCTCTTCCAACCTGGACAGATGAGGAGATAAACTCTTTTCATTTGCAGACCGACTGAACGGCGGCTCCACGCAGCAACTTAAAGAAACAACACTCAGAATTGTAGTGCAAAACATTGAAGACGATCTTTATTGTTCACAGTTAAACACAAGCAACTGCTTTAAGAACTTCCTTTCTTTTTTTTTTTTTTTTTTTGCCATTTTGTCCCAAATCCTCCAGCTCCAAACGGAGTCCTGGTTTTCAACTCTGCATTCAGTTTGTGCTGATTGTACCTTCTGTCTTGGTTTGCTGTAGTTACTATGGTTGGCATTTAAAGTGGATTGTTGAACATGCTTTAGATAGCGAGGCAGAAGGAAATGACAGCAGGAGTTCCCGGTGGACAACAGGATTTAGACTAAAGGAGTTTACTTCTTATGCTTATGCTTAAAGGAAACGAGGTAACTCCACATCGGACTGTCATAAAAGACCTGTGGGAAGGGAGGGTTCAACTGATTGGACAAGACTTCATTTCCCCCCCTAGTGTATCTACTGAAGTGATGACATCTGGTAGAAGCCGTCTGTGCAGAGTACAGAGTCGCTGTGAAAGACGACGTGGGAACACTTCTGTTTTGAGACGTCTGTCAGAATACGATGTTTGCTTGGCACGTTCAAAAAATATCAGCTGGTTGACTTGGGAAAAAAAAAAAAAAAAAAATGCTGCTTAATACGCCCTGGGCTCATGTAAACGTTGTCACTTAACCGTCTCTGATTCAATTTTAGGGCATGTCACTGTGAGCACCCTTCATTGTTTAAGCAGGTATCTGGTACCTGGATAAATAATGGTAGAATAAATAAAAAAACATCATGTAGTATTCGTACAAATGCATACAATTTCATGATTTTTCTAAATTTCGTACGCTTTCCTTATTGCATCTCTGAAATACAAGAATCAACATGCTTGCATACACACTCAAACAACCCACCACACTCTCTCTCCATCATACATGACTTCAGGACAAGAAATCAGACGACTCTGTATGAAATTGCAGGTAGGCCTAGTTTTTCCTATCTAGTCCGACAACGCCGACGCCGCGGTTTGCCCCGGGACAAACCCGACGCCGCTACATACCGTAACGCTACTACTCTCATGTAACACTTGTGCAGGTGCTCGCCACGGTCAACGCTCAGAGATGATCATGACCAACTTGATCTCTCTCGTTCTCTTAGTGTTTCAAGCTTGAGTTTGTTTTAGCTGTGGTCCATTTTAAAGTAACAGATTTTGACGCGGGGTGCCTCAGGGTGTAGTCATAGGATACTGAATACTTTGACTCACATGTATGGGCGTCTACTTTGTGTATCAGACCAGATTCCCTCCCTGTCAGCTTGTCTAATGACTCGATAAAAAAAAAAGGGGGAAATCCTGTTGCCCACTCAAGGGAATGGAACAAATAACACTGAATTCAAAAGAGTTGACATGTACTCTTTCACCGGTTTTACGCTTGTAGCTCTTCCTCCAACCGTCCTCCTTCAAAACTTCAGTCTTTCCTCCTCTTCCTCCTCTCTCTCAGTTCCATGTCTCTTAACTGTGCTCGTGGTGTGTTTCGTTGTAGTCCATGATCTTTAGCTGCTGCTGCCGGGGTCGCGCCGAGCCGGCCGGGACCCTCCCTCCTCCGCCGGGCCCTGCACCGCTGGCCTTCCTCCTGGGGCTATCCTGGTTGGAGGCTCGCTGCTTGAATTCCCGCGGGGGCTCCTTGATGGACACAGTGAAAGGACTCCCCTGGGTGGCAGGGGCAAGGGCAGGGGGGGCAGGGACGGGGCGGACAGGGGCATCATTTCCCGGGCAGGGCGGCTCCACGCACAAGTCAGTCTTCAGGCCGTGGGCGAGGCCGGCCAGTCGCGGGGGAGGTTGCTCCTCGTCACACTGGCTCTCGCTCTTGTTGCGGAACAGCTCCCGCGCCCTCATACCCAGGAAGCTCTTGGCGCTGGGGTAGGAGCCCACGGTAAGGGGCGCGTCGGAGGCCGGTAGGGGCGCGAGGTGGTTGGCGTGGGGACAGGACAGGGAGGGCTCCACCAGCAGAGTAGGGAGGTCCTGGCTACCGTTGATGGAGTTGGCGGTGGTCTTGGAAGAGTTGGTCGCCTTCGGTTGCCCTGGCGATAAAGTGCTGCCGTTGCCCCGGGGGGACTCGTGCGGGGGTCTGCTGTCCGCCTCCTCGTTGGCGTCAGTTTTCATTGGTCTGTCTGGCACCATGACACTGCGGAGAACACATTCACAAGATCATTTGTTATAAACGGCAACAAAAATAAAATCCTACCAAAATAAAAGCCCACACGGCAATGGGGGGCGTCCAAAATAAACAAATGAACCAAAATACAATTGCATAATCACAGCAAAAGCAAGTTCAAATCTTTGTCATGTCAACTTTTGTGCTGCAACTGAATATCACAATGCAGGAAAAGTTTAATGTCTGAAAAGCACAAACACCTTTTATTATCTTAAAAATAAATCAGGTAATCCTTATAAATAACCGTGAAAAGCCAACTCAACGCTGTGTGGTTCGAGCCTGGTCTCACCTGGACTCAGTGGGAGTGTGCGGATCAGCTCTGCCCCCTTGTGGTGAGTTGGTGGCGGTGCTGGCAGGAGCCTCCATTTCAACTCTGCTGTAGAGCTGCAAGAGCTCAGTCTGGAGGAGCTGGGTGACTCTCCTCTGGGCTTGGTACCTGCTCTCTGATGCTTGCAGCTCAGCCCTGGGGAGGGAGGGGGGCGAGAGAGAGAGCGAGAGAGAGAGAGAGCATGAGAGAGAGAGAGAGAGAGAGAGACTAATTGCACATAAAGGGACAGAAGCAGGTGACTGATTTCCAAATTTAGACGCTGCCTGCTTTCACAGCAGCTTTGTACCTGCCGCTATTAATACAAACAACGCCATGTGATGTCTGAGCTGCTTGGACTTAATCACTTAATCACTGTCTTTATGTTTTTTATTGCTGTGAGCTGTGAAAAAGATTTTTCTCACCTGAGGACATCAGATGTTCTGTAATCTGGTCTACTATAATCTAATCTAGAATGATCACATTCCCCGTACTGATATAACAACAGAGCTTTAGAGGAACACGTCCCAGATCAACTGAGGTGGCTTTTTGTGTGATGGTCTTTTTTTCATCCAAACATCGTCGTCTCAAAACTAAACCCGATAAAGCCGAAGAGACTCACTTGGCCTGGCCTTTGACGTCCTCGAGGAACTTCTTCTGCTCGGCGATGAGGTGCTCCTTCTTGGAGAGGTGGGTCTCCAACTCGGCGACTCTCTGCTGCGCCGCCTCCAGTTTCTGGCCCTGCGTGAGGAGGCTTTGCCTCAGCGCCTCCACCTCCTTCCCATGGGACACCTGCAGCATCTGGGCCTCCTGCACAGGGAGCAGAGCGGGAGGTTGGGTGGTGGCTCATGACCAGAGCAATACGAGAAGGCCCAGAATGAGAAGAAACGCCATTTGGTGGACGCTGTTATCCAAAGCACTTCACAGTACCAGCACCTCAAAGCACCCCGACCGCAACAGTGCAAACATCGGTGGCCACAGTCGAATCCTCAACCTCAACAGTGACCCCGTTTACACGCACACACAAAAATGCAATTGTAATGCGATTAGGAAAACGATGCGTTGGTGAGTGCTGTGAAAAAATGCAAGCAGCATGAGGGGTGGGGGGAAAGGGCAAGGGGGGGGAAGGGCAAGGGGGGATGACCTGCAAGAACCACCAAAGCGACAGCCGCTAGTTGTCAAGAGGAAACTGGGATTTGCACCAAAATGTTTTGTCATGAACGTTGATGAGCTGAAGAAAGTGAGTTCAGAGTTTCGGCAGAACATACATACAGTTTAACCACATTTCTTTAAGTGTGATCAAGCTGGTGACGGAGCTCATACTGCTCATACACTCACAATAACCTGATAATATTAACGTGATAGTAACCGGTGGGCGAGGGCGATAATCGTGTTTATAATCGTAATCGCGATTTTAATTATGTAATCGTGGCAAATTTTCTAAATCGTTGATTTCGATTGTTATTTAGGCTACAAGAACGAGGAACGTCTAGAAGCGCCAGTTAGCAAAGCAACCAGTGTGAGTGTCTGTGTGTCTGTGTGTCTGTGTGTGTGTGTGTGTGTGTGTGTGTGTGTGTGTGTGTGTGTGCGCGCGCATCAGACGTAACATCACTTTCCCGCGAATGAACGGGCCAAATACTTTCCCCAATGCTGCGTTCATGAACTGTCCCCTTAAAAAATACTACGTGGTATTCAGTCACGTCCCTCCGCCCCGTCCAGTAACGCCGTGTTCAGACAGGTTTGGACCGTTCGTTTTTTGCGAGCCGCGAACGAATGTGTCAAGCTGGGCAGGAAGTCAGACACAGTTCTAACCCCTTCAATTTCAAAATAAAACAAAACAAATAAAATAATCGTTCATTAATCGTAATCGAGGTAAAAGTTTGAAATAATCGCGATATTGATTTTTAGTCATATCGCCCACCCCTAGTAACCGGGTTATTGTGTGCATGTAAAGGTAGCCAGTGTCTGTTCATTGAGCTACACAGAACCACATCATGTGAAAGAAGCACTGAAAGCAGGAAATTGAAAGGAAAAAAAGCTGAAGATCATCTAGTAGTATATAGATATATTACATTTCCTAAAAGGTCGGCTAGTAATAAACACACTGGACACATACTAGAGAGGATCATATCAGAGTATCATCACCTTCTGTCCCATACATGCGTTTCCCTTCCCCTGCTGTAAACGATGTCCCGTCGTCCTTGCGCTAAGTGTGTCAAAACGCACGGTGCAAACTCAAAGTCGTCCGATTGCACCACTTCTTAAACGCTACGCTTTCAAGATGCTCCGGTGGGAGAGTTTTACCAGACGCCCAACAAACCCAATTAGTGTCCCTTTTTTCACCTCGGTATGTCGTCTCCACGGCCCTCTGCATCCGCCGCACGCACAGATGCACAAAAAAAACAAACGTGCGTGTGACAGATGCAGAGGGCCGTGCACGTGCACACACACACACACACACACACACACGCACACACACTCACACTTCTACCCTACCTTTGTATTGTCAGGGCCTGCGTGGTGTAACTCCTGCATGGATAGCTTATGGGCCTCCCCCAGGAGCAGCAGCTGCTTGTTCAGGAAGCTCATCTGCTGCTGGGTGCTCTCACTGTTGCTCAGCTGAAGGACACACGAGACAACCAATGACGATGGAGGGCAAAACAGCAATTACATTACAAACCAAGCCTGTCAAAAGCATTTGTGAACGTATCAATAACGAGGCGAGGCCGGGAATTAGTCACTGGAAGTAAGGTTGGACTGTTTAGGCGGCGCTGCAGAGCTCGGCATGTCGGAGGACGAAGGATTTTCAACCCGTCAGAATAAAGGTTGTTTGTGACAAGATGTTTTAGATTTTTTTTAATCATTGTGTTAGTGTTAGGAAACCAATCATAAGAGGTTGATAATCAGATGGTTCAACTATCGGATGTAATTAAATGTACTGTACAGCAGGACCGCCATGTTTCAGGTCACCCACTTCACAACGTACTGATTCAACACAGGAGCTGTTTCAGTAGTAGGGTTATACTTCCCTGACCCGACTGTCTGCTGAGACAAAGATAGGTGTACATATGTGTAATACATGTACTATGTATGTAATATGTAATAAAGTACTACTACTGCTCGTCACCTCTGGAGCCGGTAGGGATTTATTTTGGGATCAAACCTGCGACCCTCCAGTTACATGACAGTCACGCTTTAGAAAACAAAGAGCAGTTAGTGTGATGAGGTAAATACAGGCATTTTGGACTCAGTCGGCTAATGCTGTTGTTTACAGATTGTCCTTTTAAGACATTTTTGGACCTCTTGAGTTGATAATGACTGTGTTCTACTAACCACCACTCTGAAAAAACATCTCCAAAGAAATCAACCCCCTAGCTCCTGACATCACAACATATAGCAAACAGATGCCACCCACAGTGTCTACCTAAAGTCAACTATTATGCTTTTCACACTACACTTAACCCCGGGCTAACGTCTTTCTTAACCCTGAGTTAAGGACGCACTTAACTCCGGGCTAAGCAGCGTTTCACACTTACATTTTTGAAAGAGGGTTAACAAACCCTGCTACGAAGCAGGGTTAGCACCGCTTTTGTGGTGCTAACCCCGAAACGCAGTGCTAAGAACAATAGTGTGAAACGTTGTAGGGTTACAATGTAACAGGGGTTAGAATGTAACAGGGTTTAGAATGTAACAGGGGTTAGAATGTAACAGGGTTAGAATGTAACAGGTGTTAGAATGTAACAGGGTTAGAATGTAACAGGGTTAGAATGTAACGGGTTAGAATGTAACAGGGTTAGAATGTAACAGGGTTAGAATGTAACAGGGGTTAGAATGTAACAGGGGTTAGAATGTAACAGGGTTAGAATGTAACAGGGGTTAGAATGTAACAGGGTTAGAATGTAACAGGGTTAGAATGTAACAGGGGTTAGAATGTAACAGGGGTTAGAATGTAACAGGGTTAGAATGTAACAGGGCTAGAATGTAACGGGTTAGAATGTAACAGGGGTTAGAATGTAACAGGGGTTAGAATGTAACAGGGGTTAGAATGTAACAGGGTTAGAATGTAACAGGGCTAGAATGTAACGGGTTAGAATGTAACAGGGGTTAGAATGTAACAGGGTTAGAATGTAACGGGTTAGAATGTAACAGGGGTTAGAATGTAACAGGGGTTAGAATGTAACGGGTTAGAATGTAACAGGGGTTAGAATGTAACAGGGGTTAGAATGTAACGGGTTAGAATGTAACAGGGGTTAGAATGTAACAGGGGGTTAGAATGTAACAGGGGTTAGAATGTAACAGGGGTTAGAATGTAACAGGGTTAGAATGTAACAGGGGTTAGAATGTAACAGGAGTCAGAATGTAACAGGGTTAGAATGTAACAGGGGGTTAGAATGTAATAGCGAGTTAAACATTAGCATTAAACGTTAACCCGGGGTCTACAAGCTTACAGTGTGAAATCCTGAACACTGAATACCCGGAGTCAATTGTTAGCCCAGAGTTAAAGAAAACTAGTGTGAAATGTGAGATAAGTTAACCCAGGGCTATTATAACCCAGTGTTAAAGTTAACCCTGGGCTAACATATTCAAGTGTGAAAAGCCTATATATAAACTATATGGGTTCAAATGCTTATTTCCTGAATCGGCTCCTTAAAGATCTCCACTAGTCAGGGTGGGAGCAGTGTAACAGACAGTCAGACAAGTCCTCAGACAGACAAGTCCTCAGACAGACAGGTCCTCAGACAACCCCGGGAGGTGGAAAAACACCCAGACACCCCAGCGTGGCAGACCCAAAAATAGTGAGGGGAGAGGCAGCATCGCCAAGGCAACCACCCCTGGGACATGCCTGCAGAGGGGGTGGCAGGACAAGGATGGGGCGAGGGCATGTTCTGTACCTCCTGAGGCCCGACCCAACTGTCTGCCAGCTTGCTCTCGCTTTGATGACTCAAATCCTGTCCTGGCCTGACCTTCTGGTTCCTGGATGATTTGCTCCAACCACGAGGATAGCCCCGCCCACACGCCCACGCTCCACCAGTTTTGTTTTGGTGGTGAAGGAGAAGGCGTCAGGCTAGTGGTGGGCGGTAACACCGGTAGAAAGATTTACCCATATGGTTTCTACCAGACGAGCCAGAAAGGCTGGAAGCAATTTACACTCTACCGACTTCTCGTCAAGGGCTGCTCTGCGTTTGTTTATGTCGGCAAAGACGAAATGGAATGAACACATCTCCTAATCTCAGACCAAATGAAAGCCGACAGAACAAAGAAGAGACTGTCTTCCATCTTGTGGACAAAAAAAAAAAAAAAGTCAGACATTGAGCAAGAAACTATCATGATAGGGGTGAAACCACCGGGGGGTGACACCACCGGGGGGGACACCACCAGCAACCTACTTTACCACCTGAAGACAAAATGTGAGTGAGTAGGAATATTGTAAGTGATTTATCAAAATGTTCCCAAAATATTTCAGTGTGATTCTCACCCTTAAATTCATACTATGTTAAATTAACTACACTGTTGGAACCCATGGTGAAAAAACAGCCACTCCCACAGGGGTCTTGTTCTCAGAAAACATGTGAAATGACTTCACCAGAAAAACGACTACACCATGATATATACTGTCACCATCCAGAGCTAAAATCAGGCCACATCAAACATGTCTTTACCTTGATGGTCATCTGGCTGAGGAGGTGACCGGTGTGGCACACCTTGTTGTTGGCCCTCTGCAGCTCCGCCTCCAGCTCATCCATCCTCTTCTGGCACTCCTGCAACTTGCTCTGGAGTGACATCACACATCCGGTTCAGTCAGCAGAACAGCCGTGATGGACCTCTACATGTGTGTGTGTCTGCCTTTTGGTCACATTGTGCATGAAAGCTATCAATGTCAACCATGTGAATAGGGAGCTCATGTACATATACACATATACACACACATATATATATATGTGTGTGTGTATATGGGATTGTGTATGTATGTATTAGGGTTAGACCGATATATCAGGACGATATTGGCCTTTTATTAAATATCGGACATTGGCCAGTCATGTCGTCCACAGACCACAGCCAAAAAACTGTAAACCGGTCTGTAAACCTGCAATGATATTTTATTTCCTTTGCACATTTTATTCATTCATTTGTTCAATGATGCTTTTTGCTAATCAAATCTTCATCTTTAAAGGCAGTAATGTATCCCAGAGTTTCCCTACCATTGAATAAGTGCGGTGGGTCACCCCGCCTTAAGAAGCTGCCAACCCACCTACAATAATGTGTTGTCACATGACGGTCTAAACACCATCTCAGCGTGAATGAATGTGCGTGTACCTGCAGCTCCTGGTTCTTGGTGTAGTAGTCATCCCGTCCCTGCTGCAGCTGCCGGACCTGGCTGTGCAGCCTGGTCACCACGGTCTCCCGGTCCTCCCACAGCTGCCTGTAGCGCTGCTGCTCCACCTGCAGGCTCTCCCTCAGAGACACGATGTCCACGCTCTGCAGGCTCAGCTGACCCTTCTGCAGGGACAGACACTCTGTTCACAAACTGCAATGAACGTATATGAATTTCCAAACATCTGTTGGATGTTATGGATGCTTTGAGTGGTTTGACTCCCACACACACACACACACACACACACACACACACACACTTAGTCATTTTATTCACCAAGTACAAAACATGTGCAAGATTTTCCAAATATTTGGGTGAAATTGTTGATGCTTCCTGTTGACGTATGTATGAATGTGCCACTGTTTTCTGTTTCTCTCCTCGTTCTCCACGCCTCAGTCCTGGAGACATAACAGCATTCATAGCAGCTTTTAACCAACAATCTGTTTCAGTGCAGAACAACTCAGCTTGTTTTTCTCTGTTAGCTCTGTCACAAACAGGAAATGTGGAAAATTAGATTTTAACGATTTGACAGTTAGCGGTATTGAACGCCACTCATGTCTCCAAGATGTGTTTAGATCAGGCTCTCCTCTCGTTGGTCTGTTCAAGTATAAAACAGGACAAAGTTTTGGGTTGTTTTGGGGATCAAACCTGTGAACAGTCTAAACACAGGGCCACCCCGTCACCCTATGGTGTCACTTATAAAACACTACTGCAACACCAGAGCCGATGACTGGACTTTTTTTTTTTTTGGATCCGTTTCAAATAAAGAGGAACTGTTGCAATGCTACCATGGCGTTGTTCTGCTCCTCCAGTGCCGTGGCGTTGATGATGCGTCGGAGGAGGCGTCGGTTGCGGACGGCATGCTGCTCCCTCTTATAGCGCTCATACAGCAGCTGGTTGTGCAGCAGGAGCAGCTGGCTGCGCAGCGTGTGAAGCTCGTCCAGGGGCGCCGAGCCTGGGGAGGCCATAATAATAATGTAATTAACAGGGTCGTACACCTGACAAATGGACGACCGCTCACTTTGGCCTCAGCACGTTCAAGTCACATAATAATAACAATAATAATCATTTTATAAAAACGGCTGCAGAGCACAGTCAAAAGAGAATAAAATAAACAAAAATATATGTAACCCTGTCTGAAAAAAGGGTGTAAGAGAATATTTAAAATATTATATTATTAATATAATAATAATAATAATAAATATTAAAATACATATTTAAAAAAGATGATAGTATTTGCCAGCCAGGGAGAGGGTCATGGATTCAATATTAGTGGCGGTATATGGTTATTATTGCGATCATTGCATTAAGACAAAAAATTAAAGTCTAGGCCGTTTAGGTCGTTTAGGTGCAGGCTTTTATTTAGCTCGGGCATCTTGGTGGTAGTTGTTGAGGGATGGGAGAGTATTATTCATTCACTTTGAACTAGATGACATTATGATTACGTCCACCTCTCCAACTTTTGGGAAACTGCTGACCACATTTTAACAACTTAATAAAAATGAGGATCATATGACTTAATTTCGTCCCTCTTTATTAAATTATCAAATTATCAGTTATCAAACATGACTGAGCACCATGTGAAGGGGTTGAAGTCTGTATGATGAAAGGTATTTTATCTCTGTGGGAAAAGCCCTGAACATACTAGTACACTAAAGACGGTTTTATATTTGTAAAGTATCGTACTCGTAGCTTCACGTGTCCCTGATGAAAAACCCTACAATGGGCCGGCACAGCGTTGACTACAGAGCTTTACTGGTTAACATGGACAGAGGGAAGGAGAGGGAGAGTCTCTGTCTCTGGGTTTCACACACAATCAAAAATACATGGTTCCTATCACTAAAGAACCCTGGGGAGCTGATTCAATTCCAGTGTGATAATTCAAATATAAGTTGGCAGAGAGTTTTGACAAAAACAAAAAGTACTTCTACTGTGAACTGTGCTGGTTGACTGAGCAAAGGAAAGGGAGAGGAAATCACCTCAAATCTCAACACTCAACTCTGTAAATCAATACAGAGCTCATCAAATATGGTGGGAGAATAAATCAAGATGCTGGCTGCATCTTTATATATTTATATATCTTTTCTAAAACATTTTTGCTATAAAACTCCATGACTTTTCCGTTAGTATCCCACGACAAGGCCAACTATGAAAAGTATTTAAAAAAGGCAACGACCAAAACTTTTGGGTGTGTATCATTTCTTAAAACTTTTCCAGACCCGGAAAAAAAAAAACTATGTTCTTGTTTTGAGTCTTGCAGGTTGTGCAGGAATGTGGGAACCTCAGTTGAACAAATTCCCTATCCAATTGGGTAACGTCGTAACGTACTGGTCATGGTCCAATACTCGTGACAAATCTCTAGACATGCCTCGTCATGGATAACGCTGATTATAATGGTGTCTTTATCGGTGCACAACAGAACAGTGGTGTGAGTCCTTTACCTCCAAAGTGCGTCCAGTCAGCTGACTTACTTGGCAAAGGTAACCTGCAAAAGGAGAGTCAGTGAGAAACAAATCAGCAACTAGTGGTATTTTCCCACGTCGTATTAAACATGTTAACATGGTCAAAATGAATCATTAACGCAGATGAAGTTGGGATGTTTTCCTCTGAAGCTCTGCGACAGTGGGTGGTTTTATCGTGTCGGTCGGGTTCTCAGGAGATGAGATCATCTTCAGAAGAACAAACTAAATATGGTTTGTTCATAGATCAATACATCTAAATATGAACTGTTTTGGAAGACACACCTTGGGTCTCTGGAGCAGGCCCACTGTTTCAGGTGCTTACATTGCCTCCAGCAGGCCACGTCCTGCTATTGAGCTTTGGTGAAGATAGTAAAATGTGTGTGTGTGTGTGTGTGTGTGTGTGTGTGGGGGGGTGAAACGAGCAAAGCCAGATTGTTCTCTGCCCAGCACTGACTTTGCTGACACTGTCTCTGCTGTTGTATTATTGGCTCCGAGGACTGGCTCCCTGTTTGTGTGTGTGTGTGTGTGTGTGTGTGTGTGTGTGTGTGTGTGTGTGTGTGTGTGTATTAAACAATGCTCGTCGTTGTTCTCAACTGGGTGTTTCCTTTGGGCCGCGGTAATAGACTGGAAACAACCGGCCAAGCTCTGCACAGCGAGCGTCAGATCAAAAACACACTTTTCACTTCCCTCAGGACATTCGACACGGGCTAGGGGTGGGCGATATGACTTTTATTCAAACGATTCGATATTTCAAACTTTTACCTCGATTACAATTAATGAACGATTATTTTATTTGAATTTGTTTTATTTTGAAATTTGTTTTATTTTGAAATTGACCGGATGCTCTATGCCGTTCCTGTGTCTGACTTCCTGCCCGGCTTGACACATTCGCTCGCGGCTCGCAAAAAACGAACGGTCAGAACCTGTCTGAACACGGCGTTACTGGACGGGGCGGAGGGACGTGACTGAATACCACGTAGTATTTTTTAAGGGGACAGTTCATGAACGCAGCATTGGGGAAAGTATTTGGCCCATTCATTCGCGGGAAAGTGATGTTACGTCTGATGCGCGCGCACACACACACACACAGACACTCACACTGGTTGCTTTGCTAACTGGCGCTTCTAGACGTTCCTCGTTCTTGTAGCCTAAATAACAATCGAAATCAACGATTTTGAAAATTTGCGATTACGATGATACACGATGATCGCCCACCCCTAACACGGGCTACGTATCGGCGGCACGCTGAGCAGGACAGACAGTTTCAACAGCCACGAACAGCCTTGAAGATCGAGTTTTAGCCCCTCACCTCTTGAGAACCTTATCGTGGGCGTCGCTCCCCTGCTGAACAAGGCGATCCAGCACCTCCAGTGGCGAAGCGGACATTACCCCTTCCTCCTCCCCGTCTTCCAGCCCCTCCTCCCGCTGCGTGAGGCTCTCCATCGCCGCCCTGTGCACCGCCTCCGAGGTCTTCCTGCCCACGAAGAGCGAGGCCGCCCTGGGCAGCGCCAGGTCGAAAAATGCCTCGTAGGGCAGCGAGGCCGGCGTCTTACTGCAGGGGCTCGGGGAGAACAGGCCGAACTTGGTCACCTCCTCGTCCGGGGCGGAAGGGCTTCGGAGCAGGTGGTGATCGATGGGGGTGAAAACTGACTGGAAGGACCAGGACGGCTCCAGGCCCAGGGCTGAACCTCTACTGTCTCCTGCTCCTCCTCCTCCTCCTCCGCTGCCAACACCACTTGTACTCGCGGTGCTCTCCGCTTTGTCCGGAGTCGATACGACGTTGTGGGCGCTGGGCTGGGCGTTGGAAAGCGTCTTCTCCTGTGTCTGATAGCCGGTCAGAGTCTCGGTGGTGTGATAGAAGGGGGAGTCGAAGCCCCTGAGGCCGGCCGGGTCCTGCTTGTCCTCGGTGATCTTCAGCAGCTCCTCGGTGATGGCAGCTACAGCAGGAGAAACAGACAGAAGAAGAAGAAGAACATGAGGAGGGTTGCGGTGGCGTTACATCTGGATGCATGTTCTGAATGTCAACGTGCTGGATGCGATTGAACATTTCTGCACTCAAAACAGGCGCCAGCTACTGTAAAACGAGCCCACACACACTAAAACAGAGGGTTTTGGGGTTTGTTACTCAAGAGAACAGAAGAAATGTTAAAGCCTAAGCAGCTGGGTGAAGCAACACAACATATGCCATTTGGTGGATGCTTTCATCCAAAGTGGTTTAAAGTACTGTAGATGCATATACACTATATGACCATCACACCTCTATGAGCTTGCTGGACATCCCATTCTAAAACCATGGGCATTAATATGGAGTTGGACCCCCCCACTCTTCTGGAAGGCTTTCCACAAGCTGTTGGAGTGTCTGTGGGAATTTGTGCCCATTCAGCCAAAAGAGCATTAGTGAGGTGAGGCAGTGATGTTGGACGAGAAGGCCTGGCTCGCCATCGGCGTTCTGATTCCTCCCAAAGGTTCAATGGGGTTGAGGTCAGGGCTCTGTGCAGGCCAGTCCAGTTCCTCCACACCAAACTGGTCTACCCATGTCTTTATGGACCTGGCTTTGTGCACAGGGGCTCAGTCATGCTGGACTAAAGGGCCTTCCCCAAACTGTTGCCACAAAGTTGGAAAAAGATCTTAATGCAAAGATCAATCATTTAAGACAAACAAATACTGTTTGTCTCCACGAGTCCAGTTTTAGACTTGACTTGACTTGACTTAATTGATTGCACAGATGTTAGGTGGACAAGATTGTACATTTCATGGGAAAATGTACTGACTGTATGGTTATACTACAGTCAACTAGCAAATTATGTTTACATATTTGCAATGTGCAGGGGTGTAAAAAGAAGTAGAAGTAGAAAGTAGAAGTACTGACCATGTTTTTCCTCCACCCATCCCATATACCAGGTGATTCTAATTAGCACAACTCTTCATCTTGGTAAGAGCCAGGTTGGAGCAAATACGTGGTTAGGATTTCTACTTGCTGAAGCTTTACTTTCTACTTTTTACCACCCCTGGCAATGTGCCTCTTTTCCATGTTGGATCACCTATTGCCTCCAACACTGCTGGTTCTGATTCTTGTGGTACCTGTGCCAAGTCTACTAGCAAAGGGTCAGCCTACTCACCCTCCTCCCTCTCCTTTTCTGTTCTCAGCTGAAGCTCCAGCTCCTGCCTCTTCATGAAGACCGACAGCTCAGTCAAAGTCATGGAGATATTCTCAGCACCTCCTGCATCTGATGGGAGAGTTTATGACCGATGAACTCACTGCTACGTAGCACAATCAGCGGTGTGAGACCAGAAACGCAAAAAGCAAAAGACAAACTACAGAAACGCTTCGGTTACTTCGGTATTTCAGAAAGAGATGGTTGGAAGTTTGTAATTGATCCACCAGAACTAGAGAGACACCACTGTTGAGGACATTGGGAGTTTTACAATTCAATTAATCAATATTTTGTAGAATGTTGGGAGACATATCTGAACTGTGAAAATCGAATCCAAAACCAATACGGTGAATGCGTCTCAGTAAATAAGCTCATCGCGACTGACCTCTGTTGTTGGCTACGTCTCCTCCGCCCTTCTCCGGGTCTTTCACTGGTTCCTGCCTCACCAGCGCAGGCTTGCCGCCTTCTCCGTGTCGACGATCCTGAAAGCCACACAGTTAATAGTATTAGAAGATAAATGAGTTTCAGGTGGTACGGTGGCTCAGCGGTTTCAACCTCAGAGCAAGACGGACCCATCTCCTTCTGCGTGGGGTTACAGGACACCAAGTCATCAATGGCTTTTCTGGACTAGATGGGTATGTCATGGAGGAGCTTGGGCTCTCGACCCTCCCTGCAGCAGAGCCTTCATCTTCACCCTCTAGCTGCCCCCTTCCTTCTAGAAATGCACTACAGACCAACATCCACTACATGAGATAGTGGAGAAGTCGGATAGAAGGAATGTTTTCAGGCCCTACGGACGATGGCGGAGAGAACATACCTTTCTTGGTGGACTGGACTGGACTGTGTTGGTTGGTAAGGAGATGATGGGAAAGTCATCTGACAGGGTGGGGGGCGGGGAGGAGGTTGCTGGAGTGCTGGATGCAGGTGTTCCTTTCCCTCCTGCTCGGAGCAAAACAATCAGCATGAAGAGAAAACTAAATTCAAAAACAGTTTAAAAACATGGCAACTACTAAGCTACACGACACTGATGGCTGGATGCCGTTATGGCTGAGATCTTTAACCACGATGTAGCTGTTGACCTGAGGTGCAGTGGAAGCGGCTGGGAAGGTGTGAGGCACTGTGGGAGAGCTCTAAGTTGGGCGACATGCCCCTAGAGGAAGGGGGTGTGGCCATGCCACACAAGGAGGAGGGGCTCCACAGAGGGTCCTTCCCCCCGCAGGAAGAGTTGAGTTCACAGCTGGAGTTCTGAAAGTAAGATCAGACGATTAGACAACATCCCAAAACTATCAGAACCAAATCACACATACAGAAAACGACACAACAAACGCTAGAGACAAAATGTGTTCAGGAACAGTACCAAGTCTATTTATATCTATCTATATTTCATCCATGTCAAAAGGTCGAGGGGCAATATTAGGGCACAAGTGGCGTGGCGAGTCGGGAGTCTGTCCTTCAACTGAAGGTCCCAGTTTCAAACAGACAAGACCCCTGGGTGTTTGGCTGGCCCAGAAATAGTGAGTGACAGACAGCATCACCAAGGCAATCGGCCCTGGGACGGTCCACAGAGGGGTGGCAGGACAAGGATGGGGGCATGTTCTGTAACTCCTGGGGCCTGACCCAACTTCCTGCCAGCGTGACCACTTTGATGACTCAAAGGATGGAGGGGTTGAGGGGGGTCGAACTTTGACATGGCTGTAAACAACACACTGCACAACAAGCAGTGAAGAGAAAAGACTAGCTACCCTCTAGTACTGCCCTCTGCAAACTTGTTTCAGAAGACAAACTGACCATACATGTTTCTACTTGCTAAGTCAAGATGGATGATCTCACCTGGCGTCTAGAGGTCTGCGGGCTACGGTAGGTGGACTGTGTCCCTGAGAAAGGGGGCAAGGATAGGGGTGGGGGTAGCGGCTGCCGTGGGGTCGAGAAAGGGGTCGAAGAAGAGCTTCCTGTGGACGAGACAGAAAGAAACGGTCTGAACAATCTTCAGGTTGATGCACTGAACAGCCATTCGTTCATTCCATTCATTCTTGGGGACAGGCAGGAATATTCTGTTATGGTTTATTGATGGCAACAGGAATACTACATTGCGTATGTCAACAGCGTAACCAAAAGAAATTGTAGACTGAAATAAGAGTATGGCCAATAGTCAGGTTACTGTGCATTTAAACAGAGCCATTGTATGTTGTTGTAAATAAGAGCATCAGCTAAATGCCACCATCATTCATCATTCCTAGCCTGAGTATCATCCTGTTTCTGGGCTCCGCGGCGTTCCTAGCTCTTGGGTAGTGGAGCTAGGAACGCCGCGGAGCCCACAAACAAGATGATACTCAGGCTACAGCATTCCAGCCTGAATCGATCCATCTCCTAAATCACCTGCGGTTTACTCTTTGGGTTGCTATGATGGTTTTTAAATGTCAGAGTAAATTGACTGACAACCAAGGAGACCAAACCACATCCTGTTTTTATCAACGATTGCAAAAACATGTCATGTCATGTTTTTGCTGCCTGCCAATTCATCACTGTGATCTTCATGTTGTCGCTTGTGTTTCACGAGCAGGAAACTAATACAAATACGATCAATAGGATTCTCTTATTTTGAATTCTCCATTAATCATGGGCCCTTTTTGAAGGAGTTCCCGTGAAGCACTATGGATTCTATATTTATAACCACCAAAACGGTTTCTGACCATAACTACTGTGAAAGTCTGTGTAGGGGCTGGATGTGCAGTCCTGGGGCCGGAGGTGGAGGTGGGGGTAGAAGTTCTCAGGCATGGTGGCGTAGCCCTCCTCGCACGAGGCTTCCTTGGGGTCTAGAGACACTTTGGCACATTCGATGACGATGTCGTGGATTTCAAACTTTTTCCACCTGCGTCAAAGGACAGGCACGATCAATCAAAGTGATATAGCGCATTTGGAAAAGCAGATTAATCCTCCTCTTTTCTTTGGCCAGGTAGACTAGCGAGAGACTTACCTGGTGGGGTCAAGCTCCTGGTCCTTGGTTCCTGTCACCAATTCCGGGTGTATACGAACGTGTTCAAGCATCGGCTGAACGTGAGGGTTGGACACAAACGTTAGATTATCTATCGTAATGCAACACGTAAAATCTGGTGAGGAGCAACAGTACTGAGCAGCAGGGGTAGTATCCTCACCTTCACTACCTCCTCAAACGTCTCCATGTTTTCCTTCATGCTGTAGTGGGAACGCAGATAGGACACAAAGTTGCAAGGGTACATGCCGTAGAGGCGGTGGAAGAGTGAGTAGACACTGGCGTGCAAGTGGATCAAGTATACCTCTGAAACATGCCCTGAAGGTGGCAGAAAACATACATATAGATATGTATATTATATACACAGATAAATACACACACATTACTTCAAAAGGTTACAGCATAATCCTAAAAATGACAATCATTTCCCCGCTAGCATGACCAGAAACACACATGTACCAACAGACTGCCACAGCCAAGTAGCCGGCTGTGTTACAACTAGTCGTCTCACCAGCGCTGTGCCGGTGTAGGAGAAAGGTTGGGCAGAAACCATCATCATTGTGGGATAAGAAACGTTCTGGGTTGTTGAGATCTCTGTTTTGGTAGTGGAGTGGTAGTGTATGTATGTGAGAGGAGAGTGTTGGACGAATCACCACCAAAAACTCCATGTTAGAAAGTTACAGGTGTATGTCGTCATGTGAGAAGAATTGAAAAGATGAACGCAACAAACTCTAGAGGAGCTCACTAGACCTTGTTGTTATCACAGAAGATGGAAGTGGATAGGATCGGTGTGTCGGTGAACTTCATGTCACTGGAGCATCCTGCCTGCCAGGAGTAGACAGGGGTGCTAACGCAACCCCAACTGGCCGGAGCAGCGTCCACAACAAGATCAATGTTGGGTATGAGAGTCCAGCAAGGAATTTTCAAAGGAACTGTAGAAATGTTTTTATGATATGTGGATTAGTGTGTTTTTATTACTACATCTACAACGTTAGCTTGCTAAAGTGGCTATGCTTTTGTCGTAACAACAGACAGGGTTGAAAAGAGCCGAACGCAGGAAGCTGAAGGGCAAGAGCGTTCTGTGCACACATGCAGTCAAAAGCATCGTTGGTCATCGAACTTTCAGGGAAATATTGGCACGCAAAATATTACAGACAGTTGCACTGTTTTTTTTTTATTCTGAAATAAAGTCTACTGAACATGTTAGTGTGTGCTTGATGACTCAGGTGCTTACTCACCTCTTGCCAATTGCAGTGCATTCAAGGTTTTTCATTGTGGCAGCATCATTTCTGCCTTCTGTCCAGTATATTAATCAAGGTCTGACTCTTAAACTCAGCGCAAAGACAGATTGACTGACAGCCAGCTCTACCAAGCTGGACCACAGGAAGGCTCTCTGTCTCCTCAAAGTCTTACTGAGCATTTCGTCAGCAAGGTGAGGTCAACCCATTCAAAACAAAACTCAAAAACCTTCCACATGACAACATGTTTTACTGACATGTTTGTAGCAGGTATTTCCTACCGGGATTCTTCAGGTTCCAGGATGCCAGGCGGCCGAAGATGTCAAAAAACTCCCACAGGTGTTGTTTTCCAGGCTGGGGGATCATGGGTAGCAGGGTGATCAGCACCAGCACTCCGGTTATCAGGACCACTACGTCTGTGTCCGTCTGCCAGAAGACCAGGAGAGGACGTTATTAAAGGATAAGACACAGTAAGATAGTGACAGAGATAGAAATGACAGATTGAGATGTTTGAAGACAAATACAAATCCAATGATTGTCATAACAACAACAATAATATTAATAATAACAACAACCACAATAATAATAAATTGCTATGTGCAAAATGTTCTTTGTTCCTGTATTTAATTTGATTCAAATCATGGTGGACTTGATATTATATATTGAGGGGGTAACCTATTTGTAAATGGCTGTATGTTAGATTTGCTTCACAAAACTTGTGACGTTAAAATAAGAGTATAATAGTCAGCAAATATTGTATCTGCAACGTTTTCACACTAGCTTCACGCTGGTTGGGTCGCCCAAACATAATCAGTATATGGGAAACCCTGAAAGATAATAACATAACAAACTCATTATTTTATATTATGTCACCAATTGATGAATCAAAAGTTAATCAAAATCTATTTCAGGGAGAGTCGGTCAATATCAATAAATAAAAGTAGCTTGATCCATCCATCCAGCCACCTCTCCACTCCTTGACCTCTCTGTTCACAGACTCATGTTTGGATCACACCTTTAGGCATTTGAGCAGCGACACCAGCAGAGGGTATCGGGCGATCTTGTGGATCCAGGACGGCTGCTTGCGGACTACATGACCAAGCAGGGTGAGGGTGGGCAGTCGACAGGCCTGTTTGGTCATACACTCGTTCATCTTGTCCAGAAGGTGCTGTGAGGAAAAAAAGGTGAAAGTTAGCTGAAGACAGTAGATCCAGCTTGGAGCAGATTGTTGAATCCTTATGCAGTCGGGTGCAGGAAGTGATTGTAACGGGAATCAGAATGCAACACAAGCTATGGATGGTAAACTACACACAGTCTACTGACAGTAGATTATACTTTCACATTCCTCTACCTGTGTGTGTTTGAGCAGCATGGCAATGAAGTGAAGAGTAGTAGCTGGCTAAAACAAGGTTCTACTCTTCTATTCATTCCATTAATACAATGATGCATGAAATAAATGATGAGGGTTACTGGGTCTTAGGGCTATAGGGCTACAGGCATTAACCCAATATTTATCATCTTTCAATAGAATCATATTGTGATGAAATAATGTCTAAATTTAATGATAAAAAGCAAATATTCATTAAAATCTATCACAGAAACGATATCAGAGACCAATTATTTTACATGTTTTTATATATTGATATTGACATCGTTTCTTATAATTTCACTAATACTATTTTCGTTCCATATCGCCCAGCGCTACCGGGTCTACATTTGACTGATTGAAAAGTACAAAGGGTTATAGTGACATCATAGTAGTGCGTGATAATGGATGCTGTGGTTATAAATAGTGACAGTACCACCCTCTTATACTGATATCAATCAATCTGTGGTGTTACTTTCCCTCAACCTGCCTCGTCTACTTCTACTGCAGTTAGTGATTTCCTACATTTCCAGAAGGCGTGAACTTGTTGCTTTCAGCTGTGGGTGATACGTGTAGGTGGAGAGAGCAGCAACGGTAGCGACGGTGAGGAGAGCGAGAGTTTCCAGTGGAGAAAAACTAAGAGTCACATCCCTTACTCGAAAAGCAACACGTCTTGTGGCCCCGTTGCATTGTGGACTATTGAGGCTACTGTCGGTGGAGAGATTGGTACAGCTTCCACTTCTACAATGGCTTTCTCCTTGTATGAATGTTGAACGTTGGTGTAACATGGTCTACATGGGTACATCACCAGTAGCTGTTAGGGTGGATTGTTCCTTTAAGAGGTTACAGTGTTTTCCTCACCTTGTCATGTGGCTCTCGTACTGAGGACAGGATATGCATGGCCTGGGCAGAGTTGGTTTCCAAAAAGTAGTCCACCAGTCCATTCAGCAGCATGGACCCTCGCTCTTCAAGGGAGACAGAACAGATTAGCTCTTGAATGAAAGGGTAGTATTACTTCAGCAACTTTCAGTGACCGGGGAGCTAGCTTAAAAGAAGAAGTTTCATAAGACCACAAACACTCAAACGAGAGGCTGAAAAGGAAGCCAGCATATCTGCTTCTTACACTAGCCAGAGTTCAAATAGGACATAGACAGCACAACTACAATGGCATCCAGGGAAGCCAGGTGGTCTTACCAGTGCTGAGGTGCTCATTAATAAGGCCTCTGATCTCTTCTAGTTGGTGGAGGTCGGAGGTCTCCAGGAGAGGGAGGAGGTCCCCCACGTTGGGCTGCTCCCTGGCCATGGTGGCAGTGCAGGAGGTGGAGGCAGTGTCTCTCTCACGGCGTCCTTCCCCGCCTGCCTGGAGGGCTCCCGGGGCCACCCGCCAATACAGTCTCCAGGCACCGCTACGTCAAACCATTCAGAAAGACATCCCAGAATAAGAGCTCTGATCTAGGATGAGTGGTCATGTGACAGTACCAACATGCTACGTCTTGAAGAGCAGGCTTGTGCTCAATTCCAATTCAATCAATTCAACAAGTGGAATTTCTTTAAATTTCAAAAAATTGGAAATATTTTGCCTGCACCCAAAGCCAGAGGGCGAAAAGAGAATTTCAACAAGCAGCCAAGCCTGACACATCTCCATGGCATTTCCAAAACTACATACACATGTTCCATTTTTCCGTAAGTCTTCCAGGCCTGGAAAACAACATTGTTGAAGTCCATGAATTTTCCTGGTTTTCCATGACTGTAGGAACCCTGCTAAAAAGAGATGCTGAGGATGTTACATCTCCTCATCGCTCCTCCAGGCCATCCCTGCTCCCCTTCCTGACTACCATCATTAAAACCCCCCTGATACCGGGCTGTGTAGCGTCTGCTTTCAAGTCAAGTCAAGTTAGTCCTCTTTAGAAACGTACCACATCAAAAACTAGACACCTGTACCACTCCTCACTTCTTTCCAAAACACTTGAATGTGCTTCTCTCTCCCTCTACATCTTCCTCAATCTGTCACCGACTAGCCTAGGAGAACCCGACCAGTCAAGCTTCAACGCAGGCCAGTCTGCTGAGATTATGTTTCTTGCTGTCATCGAAGCGCTCCACGCTGCTCGAGCTGCTTCCCACTCCTGAGTCCTTATCCTCCTAGACCCGTGCTGCTGGCATTGACACTGTCAAACCATCAGAAGCTGCTTGCCACTCTGACTGACTCCTACCTGTCTGACTGCAGACATCATGGAGGGTGTCTCCGTTTTCCGCTACAAACCAGCTCCACTGAGGGTTTCCCAGTTGACGGCTTGGCGCTGCCATCACGTCCAACTCTGACCATTACTATGCCAATGACACTTAGCTCTACACGTCTCAAAGCCCTTCCCCTGCTGAGACACTCGGGATGAGGCAGGCGTCTCCGCTTGCCTAGCATCTACGTTAGATTTGCCACAACCTCAAGGTAAATCTTGATTAGTGAGCTGCTCTTCTTCTACCCTTTGCAGGAACTCTCCCTCGCCACTGGCAGCACCACAGTGACTCCTGTGATGCCTGGAATAGCTAAAGTCCTGGTGTGACTCTAGACAACCAACTGTTGTGCAACACCCCTGCTGCAGCCACAACCCAATTCTCAAGGCTTGCATTATACAACAGCCAGTGAATGGGACTCACCAGGGCCTCTATCCTGCTCTTTGTTCAAACTTTAGTCATCGCCTATCTATTTTACTGCAGCTCCAGAAATATTCTCTCCAGGCCCTGAGGCTGATGCAGAATGCTGCACGCCACCTTGTCTTCGACTTCCCCACATTCTCCCTCGTCATCCCTCCTGCACACCCTCCCCACAAGGCTGCACCTCCATACCTCCAGGCCATGGTCGAGCCCTCCAGGCCACATGAGGTTTTATTTAATCCTCTCTACTCGTTTCCTATTACTTCTCTGTATAAACATCCCTTCTGACAGGAATATCTTTACAATAGTAATCTGTTTTCATGACTTTGTTTTCAAATATACTGTGGCTGAATTCCTACAATATCGGCCCTTTTTAAAGGCATTATTTTATTTTTATCAAATCCACAAACTTTTTGTTCAAGACCCATGGGAACTCTGGACAGAACAGATCCTTCTCCTGCACTGGCACTGCGCTAAAACCAACTGAAACCAAGTGTGGAAATAGATCTGTCTGAGGCTCCCGACATCAATACACTGATTGGATTTTGGGCTGTTTCCCACATTAAAACCAAAAATTACCTTTAAAAAGTAGCCAGCTGTAAAGGAGTCAGTCGTCAGCCATCTGTGTAAAACACTGTGTCGTGTGAGAGGAAGCCTCAGGAAGTGGATTTGATTTTAGCTTTGAGGTAAACAAAATCAAGCTGACGTTTGATTGGTTCAAACTGAACACGTAACAGGAAGGAGGTTCCCATGCTCCTCTTAAAGAAGTTACTTGCATCATGACAATCTGTATGTGCACCAGTGCATCTAAAGCACATTATCCAGTTGCAGAATTCCACATTTGGTCACATTTGCAACCCAAATGGTTTTGGGAAGGTCTCACTTTAGAGCCCTGATTCAGCTGGACTACTATAAAGAGGAGGCAGGGTGGTGGTGGTATCCACATGAGATCCTGACCTATGACCTCAGGCAACATGCATTCAAGTCTCAGTGAGAACAGCCTCAACATGTCAATAGGGGATTGATCATATACAGGCCTATTACAGAGCATATTAAACTCAGCAGTGATTCATGTCCATTTAAAAATCTTTTGATTGCTATTATTTATTGTCCCCTAAAGGCAAAAATTGGCTTTTCGTTATGTTTAAAGACTATTTACCTTTTTAGGCCATGGTTTACGACCTAATAGAAATGATTGTTCATGAGGTTATTCAGTCATGAGAATGTATTTTATGTTTGTCATATAGAAAACCAGCAGGCAGTCACACTTTCCTGCACTGTACCAAAAACACACTGACCCAAATTCCTTGTATGTGAAAACATATTTGGCAATAAAACTGTTTCTGATTCTGATTCTGATAACGAGGTATGGATCAAACCAAGACTTCAGTCTGTCGTTCCACACTTACTAGCCATGATTAAACCGAATGTCATTCCTTCACTTCTCCATCCCAAATCTAGCGTGAAATAATGAATGGGTCCATTTTTTAGCATTTATAATTCCTCAAACTAGTATGCTGTTCACATCAGTTGAGACTAACATTACAGCGAACCGTGCACAGACTCTCTTTTGTCATTTTGCATCATATAGAACAAATATATAACCAACCATAACCAAACCTACCTAACCAAACCTTGCAGCTCGAAACATCTGACTCCACCTATTCAGCTTTTACAGACAAACTCAGACACGCGATTAAGACCAGATTAAACACGCACATTAAGTGTAAAAGTGTTTAAGACGGTGTGATGAATCCAAATACATCACTTGCATCTTTCAGCCCTCTCAAACAGAAGATGTTTCAGTTTCTCTCCCTGTTTACAGTCCCACAGTCACAGTCAGAGCCTACGGTGAAGAAACAACCGTATTTAACTTTAAGTAGAAATGAGTAAAAACGCTTCCTGGCTTCAAATGTTTGTTTCAGGTTATTAACCTATTAATGTTTTCTATGATATCGTTTAAGTGAGACGCTGAGTCAGTCATTAGTCATTACAGTAAAAGGAGGCCATGGGAGCCTTCCAAATCTCCAGCTGAAAAACAGTCATAAATAATCCTGATAGGCAGGTCATTATCATCAGGGTGTCTGCACCCAGCAGCTTATTCCCTAACAGAAGTAATGAATCAGCAAGAGAGATCTCATAAATACTCAAGCGCTCCATTCAACGTTTAGACTACAGCACCAACAGGAAGATAAAATAAGAATCACAACTTGACCAAAATGAGCTGAGAGTACGCCCAGGTCTGTTTCAGTGTCCAGACCAGTAAAACATTTTATTAGCTCATAAGGTCGACGCAGAATAGTGAATCTCTCAATACAGTTGGCACATGCTGCAAAAGCCAAGAACAACTGGAACTAAGTGGGTAAGAAATGAATCAATCACCAACATATTTTCTTCTTATCAATCCTGCAACACAAAATAAAACACCAGAAAAAAAGCGCCGTCCTCCTTGAGCCTCTCTTACTCCAAATCAAAACACGAAGCAGCTAATGCCTCGCTCATTGATTAACAAACAACCACACTGCGATTGCCTCCATGTCATCCATTAACTGCTCTGTCATGGGGCTGGTAGCGGGTTTACATGTCGATGTTTTCTCGGTCTGAGTGTCTTGCAGGGACACACGGTCAGGCCAGTGGCACAAACAGGAACCACCCTCAGTGTGACCTCAAGCAGCTCGGGAGCGCCCAGGACGACACAAAGAACCTTTATGCGGCCCGAGCACTTCCATGTAAACATTGGAAATTGCATTTGGCTGTGTACAAGCTGCTACGCACAACCCCCTGTTCTCCTGCATTCACATTACAGGCAATTTGCAATGGGAGACAAACAAGCTGCTCAATCCATTTAAAGCATCGTTTTTATCAACCCAACTGCCCTACTAGATACAGGCTTGTTGCAGGAGATGAAAGAAAATAGAAATATTGAAGGGCTTAATTGTAATATAAAGGTTTTCGAACCTGCAAAAAACAACATGATGATATAGTTCTTATAAGGACATTGTAATAACTTCAGTTATTTCATTTGACAGCTATAAGACTCTAAATCACTAAACATAATTTATTAATTTATTATGAACAAAAGTGTATTATATCTCAGCACAAAATAGGCACAAGCAAAGGCTAAATTACTTACTGGTCACTGGGTGTTTTATATATCACACCACTATAGGATAAGCAACCATTTCAGCCCATGCCACACTTATTTTATATCTTTATTTCACATTATAAAGTGACATGAATGGGCACATTAAATCAAATGAGACGTGTAATACTCTAATAATACCAATTGTGGTTGAAATAAGTAGTAGTAGTACTTTATGAATTGGAAAGTGCAATCCCAGCTGAGTGTTCAAGATTTAAATCAAAAGTTACATGGGGGTGTTCAAACATTAGGCTACATGTTGACACACAGAAAGCTACATGGTGAGAGAGCATCATCCAACACAACTGTGACAGGGGCTCGAGGGCATATCGTGAAGCCCATGCACTGCATTACCGAGCTTGCTGCAAAATTTCAAGTCTCAAGTATCGCAGGAGAAAGTGAGTGATTGACATAATAATACAAATAATAATAATAATGATAGCGAAGATTCTGTTAGCGCTGAAGTTGACTGCGAGTTTGATTGCAGTTGAGATACAAGCACGCCTACGCCTCAAACTTGACTGAGCATGATGCAGAAAGCTGCAAGAACAGTATTCAGATGCAATCAGGAGAAGCAAGCAAAATATCCGATGTCTGTGATGGTGATCGGTTAAAGCCACGCACGTAACGGCAATGCTGAACTGCTTGACAAGCGCTTTGCAGGTTGAAGTATCAGGTTATGTAGCCAACAACAACCAGCTGAAAACTAACAGTCCTGCTCGCTGTATGGACTGACCACTGACTGCTGGCTGTCGTAAACAACTCGGGAGAACAATGGGCAGGGATCGGTTTACTTTATCCGATTATGTTTGCAGGAATTATTCTCGGCAACCCGAAAACCAATTCAACATCCACGGATACACGAAAGCACAATAAAAATCACTTAATATCGGGATCCCCAGTCATAATGAAATCAACTGGGTCTTTCCAAAAACAAGTCAGTCTCATCGCCGAGAGCTAACGTTAGCTGGAACAGCGATCAGGAAAAAAAGCATCTATGTGACAGTTATGATTGATCAGCACAGACGCACACTGATCAACTCGTATTTAATCGATAAAGTCACAGACATTGGAATTCTCTGCAGAAAAACATAACATGCAAATAAATGGACCTGTTTACCTGTTAGAGTAGCTGCACTCCACAGGGCGCCGCCATCTTGAACACCTCACAGCCCATCCCACTGCAATCAGCCTCCGCTGTCTGACTGCGTGCAAACTAATCCCAGAAGTTAGCGCCCCAGAACAGGCAACTGCAAGTTTTACGATCAAATTACCCGAACGATACCTAAACTAAATTCGTTAAATTACTTGCCATAACTTCCCGTCACAGTTTTATCCACACTACGCACAAGTATGTGTTATGAAACTAAAGATTGTTTTTTTCATAGGTGGAAGGATGAGTTTGTGTAATGCGGTTTCGCGTGATACAGGTGGAGAGCGCATGCGCAAATGAGAAAAACGTGTAATATTAATATTACAAATGAAAGTTTGTATATGAGGCCATATATTCACATTGTGGATACACATGCAGCATAATCTCCTAAAGCAGGAATGTAGTCTTCTGTCCAGTTAGTGTATAATCCACATGGTGCTGTTGGTGTTGGTGTCTTTGCACTATATGTGGGTAGTTTTGTTCTACATTGTGTGTTGTAGGCCTAAGGAAATGTATTATTATGTGTTTAAACTTGACAAAAATACTATTTATTTGTAAAAAAAAATATATATATATATATATTTATAGCATCTAGGCCTCTCCCATTAATCAGTTAAGAAAAATAAAAGCCTCAAAAGGGAAGACAAAAAACATCACTTGGTCTCAAATTTATACTTCTGGGTATTTACACATGCAACAAGGACCGTAAGCAGTTATAGTCTGTTTAACTATTTCTTCACAGCATTTTTGGTTGTAGCATCCCCTGTTCAACTCCTATGTACTCAGTTGTAGTGCATTTGGCTAGCATCTACTAACCTGATGCACACTGCCACTCATCAACCTCTTCCTGTTCTATTTCTTTTTATCAGAGGAAATAGTCATGCTGTCACCAAAGGATATATATAATTACAATAATGTGATGCTTTATTGATTCCCACAGGGAAAACTCTTTTTACTTACTAGGTCAGAGTTCAGGCTGAGCTACACAACGGTCTCTGTAGCCACTCCGCGGCCCTGCTGCCCTTCTATTTGCTAGCATTTGTTGTTTTAGCCTTTTTGGTGCTTTTATTGTGTGGTTCGCCCCCACCACATCAGCTGCCTCTGCTGTTGTACAGAGGCACCACAGCAAATGAAGGGCAAGCCAGGAGAGATGTCTATCAAAACACTTGAGGTTGCCCCTATGGACTCGATCTGCATTTTGTCTCTGCCTCTTTTAGCAAGGACTTTGATACTAGTTTGGGCTCACGCTCCTTTATTGAAAAACTCCTGGCAAAGTCAAGAAAATGTAAGAACCCAGTTCTCCACATTTAAAGCAATAGCATACAGGCCAGCTGGAGCACCAAGACATTTCCCAGAAGGCCCATGGAACTGGATCAATGTTGAAGAGCAGCCTGTTGGCCTTTCTTCTAAGGCCTCGATAAAAAATCACTTAAAGAGAAGTCCCTATATGGTTCCTTATTTGGCCACTGATGTTTGATGTGCTGGGGCAAGGTGAGCAGCACTCCCTCTTAAAGTGGATCAGGACAAAATAGATCAACAGAGCATCCCATCTGAACAGAGACAGCACAAGTCAAGTTTACAAGACAGGAACTAGACATTTAAACTAAGAAAAGAAAACTAATGCAAGGTATCTGATGCCTACACATGCCTGTTGTTGCTGTTTGTGCAATACAACAATGCTGCAAGCAGGTTAGCATTCACTGTTTCAGAAGGGAACCTTTTGGAAAGCATGTTCTCAGCTTGTTTGTTGTTTGTGTCTGATTCATAAGTATAATAAATACCTTTCAAAACAGTTACAAAATGCTTTGTAGAATATACAAACAATAAATAAAGTCCAATTACAATTGAAAATAACTAAAACCATGGTTACTGAAGACAAATACCACAACAATAGGTAGGAAAAGGTGAAAAAACAAATCATACACAACCATATCTGTGTTTTTATAAAGTGATTTTAAAGATGACAATGCTTTTGCAGCCCGAGCTCCGCAGGCGGGGTGTTGCACAGCCGCAGGGCCCAGATGGCAAATGTGCAATGACCCCTGGTGTTTAGCCTGGACTTCAGAATAGCCAGGAGCCCTACCTGCGGTCTCAGGCTGCACATCACAGCAAGCCTACAAGAATAGCACATAAGCTTGAGATTTGAAGTATGCATGACTGGGGGACACCAAAGGGTCTCATGGGTCACAAAACAGATTTTAAGAGCGTAGGGTTTCGTTAAATAGCTGCAGGCAGGTGTAGGCAGCCATGTTAGGATTGATCATGCACGGCCCTTGCTGACAGCAAGTAATCATCACCATCACTGAGGATTTAATAAATATTAAAAAAAAAAAATTCATGTCAAAACTGTGAAGTCCAACACAAAATCTTTACCTTTGCTGAATGAGCATACTCACTCAATTAAAAGAAATAAAATGAAAGGCCTACAAAACCATGCATTTTATTTCCAAATAAAGGATAAACAGTACATTAATGTTGTGAAGGACGGAAAAGTAAAATACTCCAATAAAAATAATACTAAGATAAAATTTGTAAAAGGAATGAAAACCCTGGAATAACTTCCTCACCATTGATCAGGTTGTACATCAAACTGTACTATTGAACACATCGAAACTTTATTACATTGACTTCCAGTTCAGTTTAGAATACATTTGATGTTTTTCTGGATTACTTTTAAATGTGAGCAAATTAATACTGTCCTTCAAAACTACGCTGTAGTCCCTCTAACTCCATGTGAGGTCTTCAGGCAACGCACGGACTAATCAAAGACTAAAAACTAAAGATGATTATGGTTTTGAAATGATTGTCTCCATCCACTGCAATACACTGCATGAAGACGTTAGGCTGGAAGACTCTGTTCATTTTTTAAAACTTGTATTACTGTTTAGTTTATTGAAAATATTTCAATTGAATTGCTTTAATTTAATTGTTATGAATCAACTGATTTTTTTTCTTGATAGTACTTTGTAACTTAATTTTGAAAAGGACTTTACAAAGCTTATTATATCACAACTATTATTATTGTTATTATTATTATAAGTCACACCTCTCATTTGGCCTGGCACTATCACTTTAATCCACAACGGAAGGTTCATAACTGCAATTTCATCGTCTTCTGAACACTTCTTCTTCTTTCAAGTTACAAGAATGGGAGACTAACTTTGCGTAACCATGTTTGTTTGAACTTTCACACCCAAACAAGCCTAATAGCATAACAGCAACATCAGCACTGAACCGGAAAATGTGGCCATCACCCCAGAAAATCATGCAGGGTGGTGTCAGAGCAACCACAGTCTGTCTCCCATGTATCTAATTCACAACTCCTTCCTTTCCCTCCTGTCCTCACTGCAGCTCCTCACTTGAACGTTTCACCCAGTATGTCAGGATTTACGCAATAGATGTTTTGTTCTAAATTTCATAATGCTTTATAATGCAGAGCCACCGTCAATTGGGCCTATGGTGCAAACTGTTTCCCAGCAGAAGACTCTCATGTGTGACTCTAAGGGATATTAAACAGCCTGAATTAAATATGGTGCAAACAGGAGTGAGGCAGCATGGTTCGTCCAGTCATCCTAGTTGGTATCTATGGAGGTGATGGGGTTGAGCCTATAAAGAAAATCCCTATGGTTCCTTATGTGGTCGCTGATTTTTGGAGTGGTCATTACCCCATACCCCATACCCGGCTATGATACTACCACCGTCCACATAGCTAATAAAATGTCATTCACAGCCCTGCTCTGCAACATCCACTACCAGCCACAAGATGTCGCAGCTGTTCCTCCTCTTTCATGCAATCTTTGCTACATTTCTAGTTTTTAGGTTTTTTTTACAATGCACATTATTTAAACCACACATTGTGACGTTTTGCACACACATATGGACCATATTCTTTTTATTTTATTGTTGTTCTTTTTATTTTTCTTATCTGATAATATGTTTTCATACATTTTAGTGTGAAATTTTCTATTTTCTATTGTATTCTTTGCCTTTTACACTACTTTTATTCTTGTTTTTTTATTCTATGTTCATTGTTATGCACCAAACAACAAGTCAAATTCCTTGTATGCAAAAACATACTTGGCAATAAAACCGATTCTGATTCTGATTCTGATTCTAGAGTTGGTTTTGACCCTTGCACTCATTGGTTGTTGGTAAGGTTAAAGATCACTGAATTTAGGCCCTTTCAACTGCACTTATTGTGTTGCCTGAAATATTTAATGTAAGGCGGCACAGTTTCCTGAACGTTTTATGACCTCACTCCAAAACTTTCCACCTATTATCTTCTCTTATTCTGGCTGATTTTTTGATGTTAGAGACAACTTTAATGTGAAGCCATGTAGTGTGATGCACCGTGACGCAATGGTTATGGTTTTGATGGTAATGGATTTTATTGTGGATTATAAACCCATACCCTCTGTGTCATGATGTTCAGTTGATTATGTACTGAAGAAGACTGCCCTCCCCCTGCAAGTTCTACTAGCTACTACCAGATGGCGCCCATGCAGCTGGTTTTACATTACACTGCACAGTCTGCACATTCTGTTTTGGGATCTATGTTCTTTTAATCCGTCACTGGTGTTTTCTAATTTGTGTGTGTTTATCAGTTTTGCACCCTGAATGTTGATCCAACATCAGGATTCACTGTAATTTTATTTAATCATTTAAATCATTTGATCATTGATTTAACCCCAAATTAGCATTGAATCAATACAAAACGAACCCTGCTTTATGTACAGTAGGAGCCTAAGGCGACTGTCAGTCTCAGCTCCTCCTAGATGAAGTTATGGCGAACGCGTTCATACAATGATTCAGTGAGAGTAATTATTGCACGGTTTGAACATTATTGAATGAACCATAATGGACGTTGTACGGCAGGTGTCGGAACTACACGGTCAGGCGCAAAGACCACAAAGGCTACAATAGCAGAGCAAGAAGCTTCACTCCTGTTTACTTCGGTCTTCGGTCTGTTTTGAGTCGTACAGTCTGTCCAATCTCTTTTTGTTCTTGCTGGGGGCATATTTGAGTAGTCAAACGACCTATGTGTAAAGTATTAGTAACCTGCTGATAGTGACTTCAGACTATGACATATATTTTAATTACTAAACACAATTTTGGTGAGAAGGTGCTCCCGAATCGCGCATGCGTAGATGTTTTACGTCTGACATCAGTACCGAATTTATGAATTGTGCTGTGTGCTGTATGTATTAGTTAGCTATCATGCTAGCTGGCGGTTGATCCATATCCTCATTTTAGATGGTCTTACGTTATTCTGGTCTAGAGGCTGACCCTTCTAAGGGTCTCCACAGGCTGGAGTAGCATATATCTTTGTCGAAACTATCTTGATACCTGATACTATCTTTGAGGACTACTCTTCAACGCTCTACGACCCTTGCAACTCCATTTACCGTCAGCCATCTGTTTATTGTGTAACGTCACGAGGCAGGGGATGGTGGCGACCCCATTGCACTGGGCTGACTGTACCTCTGTCGCGATTTGACGTCTTGCTGGAATCACTGAGTGTTTGAGTACCGCGGTGCACTAACCTCGCACCTTACCACACAGAGCCAGCTGTAAGACCACTCGCCTACGATGGGGACCCAGAGTCTCCGATAACCACTTAATTTGTCTTCTTTGTCTGCGCGAAGCAAGTTCATCATGATGTCTGTAAGTCTTGTTTTTGTAACGCTACAGCATCATTTACAAAGACTGAAGTATTGTTTTGATAGGTTGCTTTACTATTCGGGCGCAGTTTACAGGTGAGCATGCGTTATAGCATTTCTATGTGTGTGAGAGAGTGAGGCAGAGTTTATAGAGCAATGGGAAAATCACTGTAATAGTCCTATAATATCCACAGAGAGACTTTATGACTACTAGGCATTGTTACTGAGTCACACATATGGTGCGCGTGAGAAGAGAATACACCACAGCGTGTCACTGTGCCTGCAAAATGGTCAATGTCAAGTTAAGTTTTTGAGACTTTTTAAGTGTACCGTGAATGTTTGCAGTACAAAGAGACTGCTGTCAGTGTTTGTAGATTCATCATCTCTAAATGACCTCAGTGGCTTTTACTGACATACGCACACTGCCAGGCAAATAGTAAGCCTTCTCAAGCGGCTTGGAAGATAAGCTCATAATGACCACCATACCCGCCATCAATTGTTTTGTTGGTTCAGTCATCTGTATTTGAGTTGTTGTGCAGGTGGTGCCTCAAGCATTCTCTCCACTTAACTTTGACTAAATCTCATTTTGCACCATATACGAGGTTCTGTTGTCCCTTTAGCATGTGTGCCAGTATTTATGTGTCACCATGTAAGTTGTTGATATGACACATTTCTATACATTTATTGTGAATTGCGAATAAAGCGCTTTTAATGTCCATAAAACGGTTTAACAAGCAAGTTCAGTGGAAATTGCGTAATTAAACGACAGTGGATTGCTATCTCTCTTGGCAGTTCTGTAGGTCCTGTTTTTCCATCTGATATCACTGTTCTGTTTCCTGCATGATAGGAAACATACTCTACATGTTGCACAACACAGCATCACATGCATATTACAAGCGCGGTATAAAGTGTGCAGCTGGTGACAGACACAGATGTGCTGTGGAAAAACATGGACAGGTCTTGAATTAGCAGGGAAGATGGAGAGAGACTGGCAGGGATCGGGCAACAGATTCCCTCAGTCTCGGACACAAACACACACACACACACTACATTAGTACATTCCTTTGTCAGTCACACGCCTACAACAGGAGCAACAGAACAGTCAGCTTTTGTAGGACGATACATGATGTGGGCGTGATCAGCTGCGTGGCCATTTGCTCTGCATTGCTGAAATGCATTTATGGAATCCGTTGTATCCAAGAAATCTAGACGAGAGAGCAGATGCAGAGTTTAGCAGTGTATAAACAACAGCGTACAGAGGAAAGTCTGCAGGAACATTGCATGAATTCACCAATAGACGCATCATTTCCACAGAAAAAAAAAGTGTATACGTCTACTAGCCTATTAAGAGAAAGTGGAAAAAGTAAGCAACGAGTTAGCTTAGATCAGTAATCAAATCATTTCTAAGCCACTGCACCAGAAAATTGAGAATGAGGAGAAGATTGGGTGTAATGAACTGATCACAGAGCCTCGCAGCAGTTCTCAGATCAGTGATCTTAGATGGTGACCTCATCATTGTTATCACCTGGGCATGTACTAATCAGGTTTCTCAGAATGGGAGCACTGACTGATAGTTAGACACTCACTTATCAGCTAATAACGATAAGCCTTATTTATATGGCAGTTTTCAAAACAGAGTTGCAGAGATCTTTACAGACATACGTAAAAGCCAATGAGATAAACGAGAAAAATACCAGACATGGATTAAAACAGGGTTAAACAAGAACATAGAAAAATAGGTGTCAGGGACACAATTTTTTAAATAATAAGGCTTTATTTCACTAAGTCAAATGTTGAATCAAAATAGAAAAAACAAAGTTGCAAATGTTTGAAACACATAAGCAAAGAAAAAGGACATCAAAAGAAATACTAAAGTTGAGCCTTTTCACTAAATTGAGGCCAACAAACCAATAACACAACAGAAGACTGAACAAATCTGACCTAATGACACAAAGGGGGGTATATATCCTCATGGGCTAGCCTACACAGACACAAAGGGGGAAACATAACTCCGGACAATTAAAAAGACCCAAAACAAACCCAACTAATAATGATAAAATACAAATAAAGTAAACGGTAATTGTAAATTCTGAAAATACGAATACAACCAAACTCAAAAGGGGATATCCACATCCGCTGCCATTCTTTAAGAAAGTCTTTTGTTTAGAGTCCCCCCGCCCAGCACAGGAAGTTGGTCTCTTCCACTTCCTGTGTTCAGTATAAAAGGGTGCCTCAAAATTCAGCTCCTCTTTTGGGCAGATTACTCAGCAGTATGTGGAGAAACCAAGAGAAAAAAAGGTAATATATATTAACAAATTCCAAACCAAAATAAACCTACAGCCACTAAATGTTGACCAAAATGCGTTGACTCAAATTGGAAACTGTCATAATTTAAACCAACACAAAAATAAACATGCTTAACCAAAATTGTGGTGATTATTTGTTATGCCTGTTTTGTACTGAAATGAACAAAGTAAATGACTAACACTGCAGTGTGGCGTCGGCCATCGGTAGGGCCGTCACAATAGGCAAAACCAAATGATGTAAAAGCCTTTTGTGTGAAAGTGTTTGAAGAGGTGATCTAACATATGACAGCCCAAGCTCTTGAGGTGGCGTCTTCCAAAGGTCATATTGTCATGAGCATCACCGGACATCCCCCTTTAACACCATAATGACCAGAGCTTTTCATATAAACTCTTTGTGTGTAATCTGCTCCTACAGGAGTCTGCTGTTTAGTGTTTTAACTTGCCCTGTCCACGTCTAGATGACCTTCGAGGTGTCGAGCAGAGTGCAGCTGCTGTTTGACTTCTGGGATGTGCACGGGCCTGCAGGTAAGCCGCCTGGGTACCGACCCCGGCAGTGTCCCCCTCCTCAAGGCACAATTCCTCCTTCGAGCAACGAAAACTCTTCAGTTGTATCTCATCTCAAGACATGCAGTGGTATTGTGTAAACACGCAGGAAGGTGACTTTGAGCTGGAGGCAAGCTTTTTTTGAGTAGATTTAGAACATTGCGTAATCTTTAACACTGTCTATAAATACCAGTGATGACAGTCAGACATGCTGACTGAAGGCAGAAACATAAAGAGGTGCTTGTTGTATTTTTGTTGCTATCCTTTAGTGTGATGCTGCGTGTGAGGTCATCGTGTTTGTGTGTGGCTTGTCGTCTCCAGGGATGTTGCTCTCTGTCTTTGTGGTCTTCCTGTTGACGGTCTTCTACGAGCTACTCAAAGTGTGGAGGATCTCGCTGGGGAGTGGTTCTCAGGGGGCCGGGCGTCATCAGCCTCCTTACCCCTTCGCCTCGCGCTACTCCCCGACCTCGGCGTGCCACAGGGACAGTAACGCCGTGCTGACAAACAGTCCCTCCGAATCCTCTCTGGCTCAGATGGAGCTGCGCCCAAACGCTTGTAGCACCGGGAACGGGTAAGGATGTTTTATTATATTTGTATTAACTTGAAATCCTAGAAACACCCCCCCCCTAAAACAACATTGTTCCCACTTCCTTCACTTCTGTCTAATTAACCCATGTGGTGTATGTTGAGTCGGACAAGTTGGGTTGGTTTATTTCCTTCAGTGTCACAGGGGAGTCAACTGGTTTAGGTATATATCAATGTTGAATGAAGGATGTCAGGTGAGGATTTATTTCAAATATGGATGTATTGAGTTTAGGACTGGCACTAATTCTCCCCTTCCTCCTCCTCCTCTTCCTCAGCTGGTTGTTGCACGGTCTACAGACGGCCCTCCACATAGTGCAGGTGTCTCTGGGCTACCTGCTGATGCTGTGTGTCATGTCCTACAACACCTGGATCTTCCTGGGGGTCATCGTGGGCTCCGCCGTGGGTTACTTCGTAGCCTTCCCTCTGCTGCGTCACGTGTGACCGTCTGGAGAATTGAGAGACTGAGAAATAGACACAGGGCATTTATTTTATTTTTTGTATATTTTTTTTTGGTGTATGGATTAAAGGGTGTCGAATGGACTAGATGTTAAATCGGGGAAAACCCACTCAATTGAAGAATTCCCAATTGTCATGCCCTGGGACAGTCCAGTAAGTACTTGTGAAAATGAATAACGTGGAGCGTGACGCACGGGAGATGCTGCACAACACTAATACTTAAATAAAAACATGATATGAAACCCAAAATGTTTTGAGTTCACGCAATCGGGGAAGCTCTAGGGTGTGTCTTATCACATGTTTCAGTGTTCGTTTTCTGGCTTTGGGACATGTTGTTCATGTTCACACATATTGACTGGACTTCAGTTTTCAAAGGGACAACACGCCCTGAGGTAAAATAGATAAAATAAAACCTCCCAGCCTTCCTTAGTTTGTCTTCCTCCCCAGAGCCCTGGCAGGCATTACACGTTTGAGCCAGTTTGACCTGGAGAAAGGTAAAAACAGGTTTTCTAGCTCCCCGTGGGGAGGACAGTTTACTTAAGCTCTTCTGTTTTGTTTTGTTTTGTTTTTAAATCGAAAGAAGTGAGTCAAAGAGAAATACATTTCGATATGCATGGCAGAGGTAAAACATGTTGCAGGTAAGCTGTGGTAGCTCGGGCTTGATCATGATTGTTTCTGTAAGTTTTGCTTCTAAGTTTGAAACCATGCACTTTTACGCAATCCGGGCATTTTTTTTTTCACCTAATGAAGGTATCACTACACTGCAGATGAGCTTCTTTCCACAGTGAGATTTAGAAAAAGTGCTGCCTACTCTGCTAAAAGGAGTATTGGCTCGAAAGCAAAACTCATAAAGAAGACATATTTATGAAATATCTGCAATATTGAGTGATGAATTTCAGCTAATTATTTTTCTCAAAATGAATGTATAGCGTTTTGTAATGAAAGCTACAAGCTGACTTGCAGAGGTGCACAGTCCTGAGGTCACAAGATGATACACAGTTTGAGGAATTGCCACTTTGACTGATGCATGTGATTGTACTGTCATAAACGCTTGATGTGTCATCTTGGTTCGCAAACCGCTACTTGTCCTCATGCATACAGTGAAAGTGGGTCATGTGGGTCTGTGGTAATCATTTACAAACATCTCAGTGCCTTAAAGTTGACATTTCATGTGTTTTGTATTGGAATTAGCTTTCAGAGCAGGTTGAGCGGGAGTATTTTGACCGGTATTTTAACTGATTTTGACTATGGAAACAAGAAAAAAGGACACTGTGCATGAACACACATTTGCGGTTGTTTGCTGTTGAATGATCTGTTCTTAAAGATGGGTTTTCTGTCACTGTGAATTAAATGAACTCAAAATGCATCATAATAAAGAGCAGAGTTGATAAAATCATCTTATTTATTCATCCATACATATATATATTTAAGCAAGCACTAAACAAAAATACAAGTAAAAGATGGTTGTTGACAATTGTGTGTTATTTACCACACATATAGATTTAATAATAAATAAACCAGAGGTGACGGATGGTGGTGATGGATCTTAGGAAGGAATCTCTAGCCCAGTCGAGACAGATGTGCCTCAGATATATACAGTGGCAATGGTTAACTCAAAATAGCACATAACTCACATAGAACCAAAGGAGATTTGAGGGGCGATGAGAAGGAAGTAAGGCACTAAGTACTTCTAGTAATCCAAGTATTAAATGCAGCCCCTCTTTAGAGTATGTCCATAAAAACTGTAGGTTGGCCGAACAGTGAATCAGTCACAGACCAACTTAAGTGTAATAATGCAAACATTGGAGCAAGCAATACGTTTTGATTTGAGATGACACCATGCAACAAACCTCCAGCTTTTATGGACCACTATACGATCGGCTTCCCTAAAACAGTTACTGACACCATGACTCAGTTTGTGAACAAATGGCCATGAGAGAATAACCCTTGTGTAATGATGACTAGCACCCCTGCTGGTCGCATTGATTCCTGAGACATTCCCTTTTCATTTTCTCATTCACAAATACAAATTTTTTTTTTATTTTTTATCGACGAGGTTATAGACTATAAACCAGATTAAAGGTTCATGGAAGTCCCACTGAGACCTTATAAAGAGTGGTCACGCGTTCCCTGGCGATTTGTACTCAAACTAGTGTTGAAACATGAAGGCCGTTTGTGATAAAAAGAAATGCTTCCAAAGTCAACAAATATTACATATTAAAAAACATGTTTAAAAACATAAACGGTAAAATTAAAAATATACATACAAATTCCCATACAACTGTTTGTATCTTAAGGTTGATTATAGCGCCCCCTACTGCCTGGTTAAGAGGCTGTTACAACTAGAAAGTGATCCTTGCACCTACAGTTAAGATCTCTGATCATTACGATTGACCCTCAGCCCTTTTATACTGGGTTTCTGTAGTGTGGATATTTATACTTGACACAGTAGAGTTTCACTCAAATGATGGACACACAACCAATCAGAGGCCAGTGAGTCAGATATGTTAACATGTTCATTCAGTGTCATACACAAGATATGAAAACAAAATTGCGACGAGGTTCACTAAACTGCATAGAGAAAATATGAGAAGAAGAAACGTCGTAATAAGTCCAAAGAGGATGGGAGAGTAGATGAACGGGTACATGAAAATGAAAATGGAAGAAAAGCAACACTTCAAATTCAACCCTTAATTAAAATCTATAAAAATATGAATTCCCACTTTTGTCTCTTTTGTCTCAAAGAACATCTGACACATAATTTGCCGTTTTCTCACCGAAGCTTTCTCCGGTTTCAGAGTCACTGTGCAGAGTATTGTCTCCCTGCTCTACAACCACCTCCACCTCTACTGGGTCAACCACTTGGTCCTCTCCTTTCAGCCCATTAGTGGCTGGCTGAGGCTCGCCTTCGCCCAAACCCTCGCTGGTCGGTGACTGAAAACCGCTGTCACCACGGCAACGAGAAACAGAGTCTTTGGTTAGTGGAGGCGGTGCCGAGTCAGCATCTGATTCCGTGGCGAAAACTGCAATCCGTTCACTGTGATCTTCCTGCACCGCTATCTCTATTTCCTGTATGGCACTCTTGATGTCTGCGTCTTCCTGGTGGTCCTTATCGACTTCACACTTCCTGTTTCCTACCAGCTGCTGGGCCATTTCCTGCGGGGATTTCTTGTCTCGGAGTGATTTCCTGGGGACGCCCTCCAGCACAGTGGTGATAAGCGTCACCTCCTCCTGTCCTCCGTCCTCTATGGTGATGGTGCCTGATCCTGGCTCTGTCCCATTGGTCAGGCTGGTCTGGCTCACCTCTGAGGCTGCCACCTCTACCTCCACCACTGGGTTGATCAGGTCCCTGATCTCATGTACGCTGTCGGGGGACTTGGGACTTTCAGGTCGGCCAGGCTCCTCCTCATCGTCGCCTTTGACCTCAGACACCTCGCCTTCCTCCTCAGGAATAAGCTCCACCCCTGGAACTTCCATGCAGGACTCATAGAGCAAAGGCAGCCCGTCCAGCTGGATCATAGACACCACCTGCCTGCGTCTTCTCCCAGACCCACCAACTTCAACACCCCCACCCACAGGGGTCTCTGGCTCATCACCCCCAAATTTGGCGGCCCAGTCCACGGATGGGGTTTCCCCCAGCAGGTGCAGGTTGGGGTCACTGTTAGTCAGAACGATGCTGTCCCTGTAAAGGTTGTGTCTCCTCTGGACAGCTGCCTCCTTCACGGCTGGGGAAAGAACACAAGGAGGCAGTGAGTCATTGTGTTATCAACTGTCAGCTAAGCTAAATGATATTTTACTTCATACAAGTATACACAAGACATTTGGACGGTTAAAGGAAATGTGTGCAGCTTGGTCTCTTCTCTGTTCCAAGGTCCTCCCTGATGGCCAGCCCAGAGCCTCTATGTCAGTACAAAGACAGGAGAGCTTTACAAATGGCTGGAAAATGATTGGGATATTCTGGGGGATGCTTGGTCTAGATGATCTAGATCTAAACTACTGCAATTTCCAAATCACAACAGACTACTGTTTTTCATCAGTGGCCTCCTGATCCTGGACAAGAAATTCTGAAACTTCTGAATCTCTGACCTACAAATCAAAAAAAGTACTCAACAATATCGTTGATTGATCGTTGACCCCCATTGTGAAAGTAATGGGACTACTGCCACATTTTAGATATATTTTTTATCTCATTCTGTATTTCTTTTCTAATGTATTTCATGCTCTATGTAACGCACTTTGAACGGCCTTGTGTATGAAATGTGCTCTATAAATAAAGTTGCCTCGCCTTGTCTTGCCCAACTACCGTTAGTAGCAACGGGTGTCTCAGTATGAAGAGAAGCTTGTGAATGGAAGGTCACTGGTTCAAATCTGCTAAATCTGCTAAAGTCTGGATGGGGGGGAGTGGATGAGAAAGCCTCTCCCTTCAACAACTACAACCGAAGTTCCCTTGAGAAGGTGGAGGTTCTGCAGCTCCATTGCGAACATAAACATACTCCCTCTGAAACTATCCTCCTTTGTGGAATTAAGATTGTCCTTCCCTGACTGCTGCTCATTCTTCTCCTACTACCACTACCACCATTGCTACCACCAACATGACCGCAACCACTCCTACGCCTTAAGGTCTCGGCCCTCACCCATCATTATGTCCTTGGTGACAGACTGCAGCACCACCTCCTCAAAGACATTCTCCACCAGCAGGAAGCGGGAGAAGTCTTCAAAGATTAGCTCCTGGAACCGAGGCAGCTCCTGGGGAGAGAGGAGATACCGACGGGGTTAGGAGTGCTTTCAACAACTGACCCAGACGCACCTGCTAATTAATAGGTGGGCGAGTCTACGGTTACGGTAATGACAGGGCAAGGAAGAGGTGGACAGACAAAGCTAGTCAGAGATTTGCAGGTTTAGGACAGACTAAGTGGTGAGACGTAGCGTTGCTAGTGCTACTCACAGGTGAGCAGGTTGGGGAGAGCTGCTTCAGCATGTAGGGGATGATGATCTGGAGGAGAGCCTCTCTGAAGAACTTCTTACGCACCGTGCTGCTGTCATAGTCGTATTTCTGGCAGCGAAGAAGCAAGAAATTCATCACACCTTTTTTTTTTTTTACAAGCAATTTACAATATCTTGCTGCATGTTATTCTGCTGTTGATGGTACCTCAGTTTCACTCCAGGGATTAATAAAGTGAGTCATTATCATTCTGTCCAGAAATGTAGTTTTCTATCTGTCTATCAACTCATCTAGATTTCATCCATCGTTGCCAGGTATCATTCATGTTTCTCTCCTGTCTCGAACCCGAAGGTTCTTGAGCTAATCCAACAGTGCACCGAGGAGCTAGATGGTGGAGCATTTCAGACAGAGGAGAGTTCGACTGACTTCTGTTAACATCCATCCATCCACCCATCCATCCATCCCTCCCTCCATTCCTTTAAATCATCTATCTTTGCTTCCTTCCATCATCCATCCATTCCTTTAATCCATCTATCTTTCCATTCATGCATCCATCCATCTACATATGCTTTTTTAATGTTGTTCTATTGACTTTGGTAACTGTGTTTTGAAAATAGTGAACAAACCTCGTCATCAATATCTTGTCATCAACAGACTCTGTCAACTCATCGGCAAATCATCTATCTGTCCGTCTTTCACACCTTCCTCCACTAGTCTGCTGTATCACTTCTCTGTTGTCGTCTCTATCACACGTTCTATGTTTTACCTTGAGAACTCTGTCCTGGCACCGCTGGATGGTCTTGCACAGGTTCTCTTCCCCTTGGTTCTCCAAAGACTGGTGCAGCAGCTGCTCAAACGTGTACACTGCATCGTCCATTTGCTGCAGAAGAAGAAGAAAAGGTTATGGGTTATACAACGTCACAAAGAAATCCAATGATGCCAATTGTTTTTTCCCACCACTATAAACCTCTTGGTTAGTAATCATTTGTATATGAGAAAATGTAGTACTCTTTTCCTCCACTAGGTGGGGGTAAAGCCTTCACAAGAGATCCCACAGAGGTTCATGGCCTTGTCTATGAACTAGCAATTCTGTGGCAAACCGGCGGTGGTGGTTTTAACCACGCTTACACTGCTTCGGTATCTGCTGTTTATGTGCACATGGAGAAGGGCTGTGGCGCCTCACCTCTCTCATGAGGATCTGGGCCCTTTGGACAAACACAGAGGGGTTGGAGACGTCGAACCTCTGCTGCAGCCCCTCCAGATTCAGCTGCTCCACCTTCTCATAGCAGCTCTGCATCTTCACGGGGTGGAAGGCGAGCATGGACATCCTATCCATATGCTGAAGACAGAGGGGATGGAGTGAGGGAAAGGGGGGGGGGGGGGTCATGGTGATCAAGGTGATAGAGGTATTGTGTGAGGAGAATGAGAATACATGGGAAGAGGGAGGACTTTTGTTCTTTCAGAGAGGCAAAGATAGATAGATAGATAGATAGATAGATAGAAATATATTTGATGGTATGGCTGAATGAGGCCTAAGCTAAGAGGGTCGAACATTAGCGTGTCCTCTAAGTCAAACATTTCACAACAGAGGTTTGATTTCCAGTCAGTGAAACTCAACTCACCTCTCCCAGTTTGTCCTTGCCCCCTCCGTTGAGAAAGTTCTTGCTGATCTCCACCAGCTCCCTGAAGAAAACGTCCCTGACCTCGGAGAAACCTCGGCTCGTGGGCTCCATCAGGGCCTCCAGGATGGAGCTGACGTACGGCTGGACGCTGCCCCGCAGGAGCTGCTCGGCCTTGGGCAACACCAGCGCTGCAACAGGGGGGCGGAGAGACGAAGAACCCTCTGGTTACTCGCTACAGCCTATAAACACCTCACACGCCGCAAACCTCGGCACCACAGCATGGTCAAGAATCAGTCAAAGAATGGACCCTGACCAAAAGGCATGACTAAGAGGGACAGCGCCAAGAAGTCATCACAGTGTAATTATGATGTTTATTTGGTTGGTATGTGTGTGGCGTTGAGTAATGTTTGAGTCAATTTCTCTGGAAACTGGCTTCCATGGAAAGAGCGGCACCAAATGTCAGCAAGCACTAGAAACAGAGCTGCAACCTCAGTGCTGCAAGTGACCAATAAAATACAGGTGACAACATACATGCCAATCAAATGTGCAACTAGGATTACAAGTCCTCTCAAATTGTTGACATGTATGCACACATGTAATATGAACCCTCATCGTTGTGCAGTGGACTTGAAGCGCTGATAAAGTGAGAATCGACCTATACAGCGCCGGCGATGGAATGCAGTTCCTCAACTCTCAGCTCAAAGGGGAACAATCAACAAGAAAAAAAATGAGCAGCTTGTGCCAAGTCGCTTTTAAATGGAAAGGTGACAAGCTCACTGTTTTGCTGCTGCAGAAAACGGCTGATCCAGAGAATAAGGGGGAGTGAGAGAGGAAAGGTGAGAGGAAAGGTGAGAGGAAAGGTGAGAGGAAAGGTGAGACCTGGGTATGAAAGTGAGTACGGGCTGACAAAAGAGAAAGTGGTGACAAGAAAGACGGCGAGTAAAAAGAAGAGTGTCAGAGGAGGAGTTGTTGTGAATGTGTGTGGGAGCGAGGGAGGGAGGGAGGGAGGGAGGGAGGGAGGGAGGCCCTGGTTACACTGGAGAGGGCGGAAACACGATGCCTCTGAGCGGCGTAGTGTTATTCAATGAGCAGTCTGATCGCTTCACGCTGCCAATAAGACCTGAACCAGAGGAACCACGGCTACATGTCACTGAACTGAGCGGTAGGAAAAACAATGAAGCCTCCATCTGAGAACAGGGAAACTCAGGTTACAGCATGCAGCATGATGATTGGACAGATTGGACAGATTGGACGTAAACTGAGATTGTGTTCAGGGAAAAATAGATCAAAATGAACCATCTGTCTGTCTGTCTGTCTGTCTGTCTGTCTGTCTATCTGTCTGTCTATCTATCTATTCCATCCCTCCGTCATTGATCATCTAGTCCAATATCATTTATCCAACAACAACCAACATAAAACTATTGGGTTACCTTTTTAATAAAACAATCTCCGTTCATGTGTCAGATTGTAGTAGTTATTACTTCTTATGATTTTGTTCAAAAGTTCCCCAGAAGTCATAAAGAACGTCCCTGTAAACCGCTGATGCTTGCCGATCCTTTCCTCCTTTACCTCGTATCTTGCCGCTGACGTGTTCTTTGGAGGTGATGATCTGGTCCATGTCGGTGCGCAGGGCGGCGTCCAGCGGAGGCCGTTGGGCGTCGCAGGCCTGAACCAAGGCCTCGTACTGGCCGCGGGTCTGAGACAGCACCTGCTTGTACACCGCATCGGAGATCTGCAGGGGAGGAAAGCAAAACCAGGAATCAGAGACTTGTGGAATGACTTATTTATTGTACCCTATGTCCCTTTCTTCCTTTTGTTTGCAGCCGTGTGCACATTTGTTTGGAATATGGTCATATGAGTGGTTGTTTCATATGATGATATGAAACAATACATTGTACAGTTTAATAGGAACTCACCAGCATCCAATTTCTCTGTCTCTGCTGCATCTTCCCCTTTAGACGAGGACCAATCAGGTTTCTCAACTCTGGGTGGAGGGTCTCCATCACCAGATTAGAGAGGATCTAGATGCACACACACACACACACACACACACACACACACACACACACACAAAAACAAAGTCACACACACAAAGGAGGATATGAGTTGGAGCCCTTGTTTAAGCTCATCTTGGTTTAAGGAAAATCAAAAGGTGCATCAACAAGCTGCTGCCACTTGTGGAGTTTAGCAACAACATCAGAGTTCTTTTATTTTGGAGGCGTGTGCATGAGAGGAACTTAAACAGCGGGAGGCTGATGATGTTGAAACGTCAAATGAGGACTACATCTGATCTGGGACGGTTGTTAAATGTGTAGAGATGACAAACTGCTTCAAAATACCTGTGAGAATGAATGTCGGTAGTGAGTAAATATTTTCAGATAAATAGTCCAATAACTCCTCTAACCTCTGAACCAAAATACAAATCCAGAACTGGGTTTGTCAGAAGGCGAGTTCTCCATCGGTCTCTCGTGGTCTTAGTGGTCTTGCCTTGCTGGGTTTGGGAGGACGGACACACACTGACCTGATTTATGGCAAATACTTGAACACACAACTTAATTTCAACTATTCACACGCAGCACACACGCCTCTCCTGACCTCTTCTAACCCCGTAACTCCACTGGTTGCGGTGGGATCCCTCGGTAGAAGCATGGCTATTTAATCTCTGTTGACAGCGAGGGGAGACCAATCACAAAGCTAACATTGTTTTGACCCTCTGCGGCTGTTAAAACACGCCTCTCTCTTTACACCGCGGACGCCTTGAAGAAAATACATTGTGTTGGTACGTTGGACGGAAAGGAGAAGCACAAGGGCGGCCGGAGACAATAGCCCTGTTTGTACAAGCCTGCCGTTGGGAGATATCCCATAACCACAGCACTTTCCAAGATGAAGTCTGTAAACCAGCGCTGTGAGGCACTGGTTAGTCTGTTTGAACTATCACCAAGGTGTGATTCAGTCAAAAGATCCAGCGGCAGCATGGTTACAACTTGAGGGAAAACTAAGGGTAAGGGTTATACAGGTCAAGGTTAAATGGAGGTTAAAGAATGAGTGGGATAACGTGGGACCAGGATGGGCTGACTGACTGCTGGGAACAAAAAAACAAACAATATTAAACATCATGTTTACTAATGTAACCATCAATAGAGAATACGTATATTTTTCCACATTGGGATATACAGTATGTGTGTATACGGCCTGATATATGTGTTTTGGGGGGTCTGTGGTATGAAAACCTCTGGAAACCTCTGGCTCATGTTATTCAATGGAGAGGGAGGAGCTGAAGTACGAGGACTACATCACGGCTTTGTGCTAATGGTCCCTACAATTCATAGTGTGAGCTCCAGCCACGCCAGCTACGTTATTTTAGAGGTATATAGGAAGAAACAACCCGTACCCCCGCCAAGAAAAACAAAAACAAGCCTAGCCAGGAAAAAGAAACAGGCCGTGCAGCTTCTCTTTCCTGTGTGGATACACTGGGGCGATTGAGACGATGGAGAGGCAGGAAGAGGAAGGCCACTGGCCTGGCCATTCACAAAGACACACACACACACACACACACACACACACACACACACACACACACATACGCTCCTTTATGTAGACCTCCAGAGGTTTTAAGGTGAAACATGTTGCTGGTCAATGAATGACCAAGACAAAATAACAAAATAAGAGTCCTTTAATTCACACAGAGGGTCAGGAGGGAACACGGCCAGGTTCTTTGTTAAGAGAAACTAAAAACAATTATCACTATCTCTACATTATTGTGGCATTAGCGAACACATGGGCTCAACCTCAACCTAGCACGGATATGTGCATTGTGTGGCTTTATATGGGAGAGAATGTCATCTGAAACTGCAACGGTGAAATCTGGCAGTTTAATAGTTTAATAAAGAATATTGTGGAAATGTTGAGTCTCTTCTTCCAATCCACCAAACGGCACGTTGGCATATCGAGCTGGTTTTCAAGTTACTCCTTCCAACAAAAGATGCCAACCAGATGTATAAAGTCAATAGTCAGTTTAAAATGTCAACTTTTAAAACTGCACACACACACACACACACACACACACACACACACACACACACACACACACACACACCATCCCTACCTACCAAAAAGCCAAAAACAACATTATTGAAGTTGGATGACTTCTAAACCGTAGCGGAAAAAAAGTCGACACGACGTGTAACAGTGTCAACAAAACCAAACCTACAATGCTTCTAATCCTGTTTCATTCATCGTGGGCTGTAAAGAAGATCACAATTTCATTCAACTTTCAATTTTCTCACACCAACTGTGAAATTGTAAACTCAGGCTCCGTGCACCAAACCATAATTCACAGTTTTCATATCGGGGCTGGGCTGAGGCTCTGCTCGGACTCTCCGGCGCTCGTAGGCTCTTTGCCCGCTCTACTTTTAGGTATAACTTGAATTATGGTCTCAAATTCTCCGAGGCGAAAGGCCTGCTGTTTTATTTTTACTACCCCTCCCTTCCGGATCGCCCTGTCACACACACAGCAGCATTAGGACTTTTGTTTCCTCACATAACCCTGTGAAAGACGTACATGTAGACATTTCACCAGAAGGGTCAGAGTTCATGGGGGGGCAGAGACAGTGTCTTTAACCATCAGGGTCGCCTGCTGCCCTACATGCTCTGGTACAGCAGATAAATACTCAGTAAACTGGTTACATGGTGCCTGTATTAACATTAGGTCTGTATCTAGGGGTGGAAAATGAATTGTAGATGTTTCCACCAGTAATAATCATGTAATTTGGTGATACTGGAGTGTTTATTATACTTCCAACCACATGAAAGTCCCAGTGTGATAGATCGAGACCAGTCACAACCTCTGAGTGTTCAACGTGCACCCATGTGACCAAAATCAAGATGGAGTCAAGATGGAGAAGCAGGTAAGCTCCGTGGGAAATAGAGAGAGAAGCCCTACATAGACCATCTGTGGAAAAATGGAGCAACAAGCGGAAAAAGAATGGATGGACCCGATGTTGGAACATCGTCTGTCACTTGGAGATGCTTTGGTTTTAAACCAGATGACATCAAACAAATACAGATTCAGTTGCAGCTACGCCACAAAGTAATAAAGTACTATGTGTTTATTTGAAGGATTATAAGAGTAAGACAGGAAGAGTGAAAGACTTTATATATATATTATATATAGGTGTTGCTACTTTGAGAAATATTGCACTGAAAAAGTTAAAATATACAGTATGTATACATATATATATATATCCCATATGTCAGAAGTGCAATAAAATATATTTTTTCCTGAAACTGAGACAAATAATTGTGATTAATAATCAAATAAGCAAAATAATTGGGATTATCATTTTCATGCAGCCTTCATCAGCATCAGGACAAACCGTCTTCTCAAAGCCACTTCTTGAGACGTGTATTTGACACCTTCAAAAACATTTAAAACAACAACACGGCCCCAGGAGACAATATTTCTCCTTTTAGCTTGTTGATGAGTAAACGTGTACAAGAGAACAAGAGAGAAACTGAGATAAAAGGGGGAACACAGAGTTTATAAATGGAAGGAGAGAGACATAAATATAGAGGACTAGTCTGAAGCTCTGGCAGGGGACTGAAAGAGACTCATTCAGAAGGGGGGGCCACTGCAGAGACATGAGGGTCTGGCCAAACTGTGTATAGTGTGTGTGTGTGTGTGTGTGTGTGTGTCCCTGTGCATTCAGGTATGCTGAGAGGGGTGGGGAATTGCTGCTTACAATCTCATAAGATCTTGTATTGGTGCATTCTTGTACTCTGGCGAGGGAGGGAGGGAGGGAAGGGAGGGAGGGGTGGCGGGGCGGTAGGATCTAGAGAGATTGATTCCCCTACATATAGAGAACAGGCTCTTCTCAGGCAAACCGCCCTGCCTCTAGAAAACACTGATGTCCACTGCCTGTTTGAGAGTCATCTGTCATCATGGCCTCTCAAGAGGACCCAGGCCTGAACTTTGGACCGGTACATACAGAAATGGTGAGGGAACGGCTCGGGGGAATGCCTAAGCTCTCATCTGTAGCAAAAATGCCTGAATATAACAGATTTTTACCGTCTATAAACTCAGATTTAATCCAGGTTATTTCCCCCCCCTCTGTGCAGCGAGCGACTGAACCTCCCTCCCTCCCTAGTGACGTATAGTGTGATCAAACAGAAGGTCCTGACTGAGTCCCACCTGTGGGGGCGCTCCACACATCATGTCCCACGTGCCGTAGTGTCCCTTGGCTTGCCTGTGAAGCCGCACTGTGTCGGTGAAGGCTGGGGTCTCCACTCTGCACTCCTCTGACAGACCTGTTGGGGGCAGGAGAGAGCAGGAGCAGGCGGTCAGCAACACAGGGAGACGCACGCCCTGTTAAAATCATGTTACATCAAAATGGTTCAACCTCGACAACCGTGACGATTTCTGGTATTATACGGGGAAACTTCCATATCGACGCGGTGGATGTTTATTTGGTATGATGCATGCCGACCACATGGAATGAAAAGTATGGACATTATAATGTTTTTTTTCAAAATCCAACACCAACATTTCCCAGAAGGTCTGAGTCACCAGATAATAAAGGTTGGCCCCGTGGTTTATCCAGCAACGGGTCCTGGAGCGCGGGGCTGCCCAGGACCCACAGCCCCCTGTCACACACAGCTGCGTCATCCCTGAAAACAGGAAGGTGTTGGCCAGTCGGAGCGCGGCTTGTGTGCGGTTGCCACGGTTACGGCCGCTCCCCACCGCAGGGACAATGGAAGCGGCTACCCGGCGTGTGTTTTCAGGAAGTTAGCCCCGATCATGTGGCTGTGTTTACGTGATGAGAATACACCACTAGCCAAGGTCAAGAGCTGTCTGCTGGTGTAAGGATGCCTCTCTCCCTCCCTCTCTCTCTCTCTCTCTCTCTCTCTCTCTCTCTCTCTCTCTCTCTCTCTCTCTCTCTCTCTCTCTCTCTCTCTCTCTCTCTCTCTCAAGGCCACTGCACATGGGATACTGGGTGTTGAAAGGTACACATGCCTACCGTTTGTCAACAGTTTGTTCTTCTGACTCCTTCTGCCTCACGAGCTGACCCGTAATGAATCACATGTTCGTTAAAGGAATTCAACATCATACTACATTAGCTCCGTCAAATAATTTCGATTTTATTGTGGAGGACACTTCTAGTCCTTCAGAATAAAAGTCTATCCATCCTTTTGGCTGACAGATAACATTGTAGACGGCGACTGACCGGTGTTCCTGTTTTCACTCAGACTGCAGCTCAATAAAAACCTGAAGGAAATGGAAAACTAAAGGCTTTTCTAGATATTGCAGCATCCATTCTTTCTGATGTGAAGTTTATCCCCCCGGAGGTAACACGAGAGAAAAACACAGAACTAAGTTTCCCATGAGAAATCCTTATTTGATAAGACTGACACAGTGTAGGCTATACACAACAGATAACAAGTGTGTGTGTGTGTGTGTGTGTTATACACTCCGTCTATCTGTTTTGTCTGTGGCCTGTCAGTATGTGACTCAGGAGGGGCTGACAAAGACAGGAAGTGACCAAGGAGTGAGGGGGGGGGGGGAGGGGCAGAGCCAGACAGGAAGCCGTCTCTGTGCTCGGTATGCTAACTGGGATGACGGGTGAGGGTCAGCGTGTTAGCTTGTCTTGGACTGCGCTGGACACAGAAGTCAAGAGGCATGGTGGGAAAATAATGGCAGCCAGCCGACACTTTGGCAGGTAACCAAGCATCATTTGGAGGTCAAATGCTGTGAAAGGACGCAGGAGCAGCAGCAGGGGGGGCTGATGACTTGGCGAGACTGTCCCAGAAGGTCACAGGTTCAATACCCATAATAGCACATGGCCTGTCAAAGTGTCTGCCTGCCTTCTGCCTGTGCCGAAAAGAGAATCAGCCCAACGCCGAAAGATTGAAATAGGATGTTGGGAGAATAAAGAGAAACAGGTCAGAGAGACTGTGAAGGAGAAGCTCCTTTAACGGACACTGACTCTTGATTCTAGTAGAAATAAGTCACTGAACACGTTGGTGTGTTTGCTTTGTTGTATTTGGCCTTTACAGAGTTTCCCCACTCCAGAGTTACTCACCACGTCTCAAAGCTCAAACCGTTCACTGTCTGCTTCCATGTTCAGGTGCTCTTATTGCTAACGGATGCTCCATGTTAGCCAGATGTGTGTCTGATTTACTGGAGGTTACTGTGCCAATAACAGGACATGTTTTATCTGTGATTTTAAGGTATGACCAGTAGTGTTACAGAGACAGACGGGGAAAGACCCTATTTTAAAACAGCACTGCCTTCTTCTTCTCTCTCTCTCCTGTTCACATCCCATGGTGAGATTTCACATTAAAAGCACCTACCCTGAAAGTGAAGTCTACATTCTTCCATTCTTCCATTTGCACTTGATGGAAACAGAAAATAAGAAAAGGGAAAGTCATCTGTCAGGCCTGTAAACCACAACTCATTCTCCATGTGTCTGAACCAAGCTAGATCAAGGAACAGATTATAACCAGCACTGAGGCTGACATTAGTAGTTTCTCTCCACTGTGTGCGTATGTGTACTGTGTATAAATAGAACATGTGGTAGCATTTACCACGGTCTCTTTATTTGAGGCATTTCCCTCTCTGCCCAGCTCGCTGCACGGTTTTGGTGGGATTTTTTTCCAGCAACAGCCAGGGACGAGTTCCCAGGCCTTCACATCCGTGTGTTTTGATTTCGGTTGGATTTGTTTGACATTAAACACACATTGAGCACGAACTAAAACCGATGAGAATGTCACGACAGAGGCCGCCACGCTATCTTCACCTTCACCATATCAAAGCCGATTGTGGCCACGTCTTCCCAACCCTCACATGACTCACGTGTCTTTGTCACTCTCGACATACATGGGTAAGATTTCCCTGTGGTGTAGCACTATGCAACGGGTCAAACCTGGCTAACCCACTCTACAATAAACATGAAAACCAGCGATGAGCCACAGACACTGAGAACACACGTCACTTTTTTTAGCAGATACCTGTCTTGAATGAGAGAGTGGTAACCAGACAAGGAGTATCATCATGTATCATCTGTATGCCCTACAGCCTGTATGGGTATATCTTGTATGTAGGTGTATTATTGCCTGGTGAGCATAGAGAACATAAATGTTGGTATTTTGAATCATGAAACTCTGGAAAGCACACTAGTCTGCTACCAAGAAGCCACAGTAGCTGTAACCTTCGCAGGTCCTTACTGGCCGAGTGAAACTTAGCCAAGGTCCGTGGAGCCGAGCAGGGGGTTGGTGATGGTGTAGGAGGCGGTGGGGGTGGCCGGGCCGGCTGTGATTGATGGTTCTCCAGTGCCCCGGTGGCAGCCCAGGGCCGTCTCTGACTGCCAATGTGATGCCCGGCTGCTGGGTTGCTGCTTTCTGGTCGAGCCTCAAAGCCGGAGCTCGTCATCATGTTCACTTCAAAGAGGTGAATCCTAAAACTAACCTTCACCTCGACGCTAATATGCCACAGGAGACCTCACGCCTCAACCTCACCTTAAATAGAAACCAAAAGATTCTGCAGACTGACCGGTTGACCAATCATAACAGGCTACATCTTCATCTTCATCTGGGATTGGATAGGCTGGAAACGGAGCCGATAACAGGATGGTGTTCAAACCATCCATTTAAGGCGATGCAAAGTATCATGGACAGACTCGCGGACAATTCATCGTTTTATTGGACAGCACTTTATGATAACTCAACAGCAAGCCCAGTGCGATTCAGACAGGATCGGAGTGTCGGTGTATATATTTGACTTGTGGTTGAACTTATCTAAGCAGGATGAATAGGGACTCTGTGTTGGAGGGCCCGTATCGACGCTCAGCATCTTCTCAGGGTAAACACCGTTAAACTGCTTTGCGTGTCGCCAGTTTCAATAGCCACTAAAACACTCCATATCTGAGCAACCCGGTCACGCAGGATGCGGTACTAATGCTTTACCTGCGTTAGCGAACCACGAGCCGACTCTCAAGATACTTGCGCTGAAAGAAACGCTAACAAAGGGTTTGACATTTCAAAGTGTTAAAACACCAAGCGCACAGTTTCAACACTCAAAGCCCTTTCAGTGTGGAGAGACATTTTAAAAGGTGCCTTGTCGGAAACAGGTGTGTGTGTGTGTGTGTGTGTGTGTATGTGGTCTATGTGGCTGATGGTTAACAGGAACTGCAGTGAGAGTTACGGTCAGCCTGTAAAACCATTAGTCACCCCCGTGAAAAGGGAGCACCGGGTCTGGTTTTCCTCAAAACACCAACACGACACGAGGTGATACTGGGCAGGGCTACATCTGTGGAGGATAACCATGTATGTAACGTAAACAGGTGAGAAAAAATGTGAATGCCAATCCACAATGTTCATAATGCACGTTGCAACTTAGAAATTTGGGCCTGAGTTTCCTCGGCTAACAAGCGCTGTCTTCCTTAAAGCATGTTGTTGGAGCCGAGCCTCACAGCTGGAATGCGAGGCAGGGATACTGGAGTTAACTGAGCATGCCCTAACAGGCAGGGAACTGAAGGGAGAGGCTGCAGAGGGGTTAAGATTCATGTGCACTTCCAGCGTTTCAACTCGTTTTCCACTGTGCCAAAACAAAACAAAAAAAACTACTGCAGCTCTAATGTTTAAAAGCTTCAGTAGACGTCCTTGCTGTGTTGCACCGAATGTTATTGAACAAATGTCGGAGGCGTGCTGGATGTGCGGTTAACCAGAATGCTTTGAATTCAAACCGCACGTTTGGTTGGCATATTGGTTTGCTAGCTAAATGGAAGCTAGCTTGTTGAATCAGGTTGGGTAACTTTGTCACTCTGGAGCCTGAGGCCAGTGGTTTTCCAGTGTGGATCACATGGCATGCAAGCTCGCATTCATGAGCTGAACTTTCTGGAAACTATTGGGCAGTTGCATCTGCGCTATTGTGCTTTCTGTCTATCCGCTTAGGAGCTGAGTGATTTGATGTGGCATCCATGCATCCATCCATTATCGCTTCAAGCAGACCTACAGATATTGCACTGGGTTGAAGTATATATCAGTTGTCATATTTGAGTTATTGAAAGTTCTTGAAGCCCAGATGTCAAAACAACACCAACAGCATTATGTCAGCATGTTAGTGATGGCATGTTGTGTGTGCGCTTGCGCGTACAGTACATGTGCATACTTTCATAAGTGTGTCATCTCAGGTAAAGTCATGTCATGTGTGGGTCAAATCCTTTCACGTGTTCTTACACTGTAAAAAATCTCAGCAGCTCATCTCAAGTCCTTTTGATCTTGTATTTAGTCTTAAAATGTTTTGTAAAGAATCTGCAAATTGGCAGGAATACTGTCTTTTGATTCCAACACAGTTTCATTTGTTTCAAGAATTTTCTTAAATCAAGTGACAATATCTCGTATACCTGCTTTGGTATTTGATCCGTTTGTGTATGCCTAATGCAAGATTAATAACTGTTTTTTTTTGTAGTGTAGTTAACAACGTAGTGATTATTTATTTAGAGGGTGTAATGGGAAGGTGCTGACATGCGGTTGGAGAACTATCTCTAACATAACAGAGGTGTTGTTCTCCGACTATATTTAAGTTTCCATCATGTGATCACTTCAAAGAAAACCTTAAAAACTCCATTACTGTTTGTACAACGTTCATACCTCGGACAGGGACGGAAATGAGTTTTGTCGTACTACAAAAAATGGAAAAAATAATAGAACCAACACATTTTGGCATTGAGATACACTTTTTATAACTCACAACGTCTCCACCTTGATCTCCACATCGCTGTTGAAACTGTCTGCCTTTATAGACGCAACAAGCCTGGTCACGTTCACTTCAATGCCTGTTGTATGGATGAGCTCTACTGTTCTGTATTACTGTCTAAACCTCCCTGTGGTTCCTTCTCCTCCTCCTTCTCCTCACACACACACACACAGGCAAAAATGTAACATCACACCTTACGCTGCAAAATGCAAACATATATAGACTAGGTGGAGTTTACTTTGCAATCATCACGCTGGGGTTGCCTCAGATGTGGCAAGCATGGGCATGGACCCAGGCATCCGATCCTCTACACGAGACCCAGCCCAAAGTAACCTCTCTAAGTATGTTGCTCTCAAATCTGAGCGGCATAAACTGGATCATAATTGTGCTTGCATGTTTTCTGAACCGACTCAACACAAAGACACACGTGTGTACTACTGTTTTCAAAACCTTAATCGCAGATGCAAGTGATTCCTCGCTTGATTTGGGTTATAGAGTAGGTCCACGCCCTCATGTGGATGGTGCACCCACATCCTGTCTCAGGTGAATGAAACCCAGTGTGCAAAGAAATGCAGAACTCAATATCCTCCAAAACAACCGCTCCAATAGTGTTGTGGGTTCTCAGTTTCCACTTCCACGCCCTCATATGGAGCTCTGATTCAAAACACCAACAGGTCCCACCGTAACCAAGGCCGAACCTAAAAAAACCTCACACCATTCCTGAGAGCATCAACCAGCTCAGTCAGATGGCATGCAAGAGGCTTCACACTGTGACACATGCACATACTCGCACACGCCCTTGTCTGAGCCGCGAACAATGGCGGAGAGGCAGGGAGAAAGAGTAATCGTCCAGGGTGGAGCGGAGAAAGCACTGCTGTTGTTCACCTGGTGTATACGTGGACTTCTCTTACACTGAAAGCATGACGCAAGTGTGTGTGTGTGTGTGTGTGTGTTGTGTGTTTCCTCACCATTGTTAGTGTGTCTGACGCAGTCCTGCAACACGGCGTGCCACTTCTTCTGCTCCTTCTCGGTCATCACGCAGAAGTAGTGGTGGCGGGCGTACGGGTGCCACAGGATGAGAGGGAACTGGGTGGCGCACTTGACGAACGGACTGCTGCTCACTTTGGCCTTGATGCCTACAAACAACAAACATATACAAAGAAACTTTATTTGTAAAACCGTTTACAGACAACAGGCCCAGTTACCTCTTCTCAGCACTGTCTGTCTAACAAGCTGGAAATCTGTCAATAAACAACAAGACCTGTCGAGTCACATTATTTATTATTGTTTTACACTATTGCTTTATTTATTATGTGATTGATGAAACTGAACTTTACCCCTATTTATCTATTGATTTCTCTATATCCTTCAATATTTATCTAGAACTATTATGTACATACTCTGCACTTTACTGCTATTTGCACTTCTGGTTCGATGCCAAACTGCATTTCGTTGTCTCAGTACTTGTACTCTGTGCAATGACAATAAAGTTGAATCTAATGTAATCTAATCTAATAATTTCATTAACTTCTTCCACCTCACTCCCCTCCATCCCTTCATCTTTCTGTTTCCTTTGCATTTCTACAAAATCGTTTCCCACCTGGCAGACTGGCGTTAACCAGCTCCATGTACTCCTCCATTGAAGTCAGGGCCTTGTACCCAGCACAGCTGATCGTTGCTTTAGGGTGCAGGCTGCGCTCATGTGCCTGTTGGACAGTAAAGACAAATGAGGCAAAAGAATAATAAAAACAAGTAAAACACACAAACACACCCAAGTACCTATCATCACCCAAACCAGTGAAGTAACTGCACTCACTGTTTTGCTCTCGTAGAGGCTGAGGGTGTAGGTGTGGGCCACGAACACAAAGCGATTCCTCCATTTCCGATTCTCCTCCAGGTACTGGAACAGATTGCCTGAGAAGATGGACCTGCCCTCTAGAGGGTCCTAGGAATCACAAACACACACCAGAAACAACTAGTCATGTTATATGAACGTCTAAACCTTCACCGTGCACACACACATCGCTTTAAAGAACATTTGCTCAGTTCAGTTCGGTGTCCTGAAGCTTAATTGGTGTTTCCAAGGTTGTGGGGGTGGAGATTTCACCCACCGACACACAGATGTTTACAAAGCTCTACACACCACCCACTTTGTTTTTAGATTTCCTGTACTGGATCAAATAACACTGTAACTGTCAAACAACTTGGTGAGGAAGGAAGGAACGAGGGATGGAAAGGGGGGAGGGGGGATAGAGGTAGCGAGTGATGTTATTCCTCCTCAACACCCCAGATGTATATATTTATATCAGGAAAAGCAGAAAGACTTGAAGAAAGGCTTATCCTTGAGACCATGTCAATTTCCTGCGCACATCGAAGGTCTTGAGTACGTTTGTAGGTTGATGGTGCTTTTTGGCAGCCTTGGACAGGTTACAGGCTGATCCAAACAGACCAAAACTCTGTTCCGTCTCTGCAGTAGTTGGTGGCCAGGCTGGTTGGCAGACAGTTGTTAACATTGCAGCCTTGAATGTCCTTAAACCACCTTAGACCTCTATCTGAATTCTGTGCAAGTATGTATTGATGCAGTAGATAAAAACTGTTGTTTGTTTGTGCACATGAGTGTGATTTTGCATTTGTGTCCCAAGCAGCGAGCCTCCACGGTGAATAGCATTCCAAACAGCATCACTGTTCATGTGTGAAATGTGCTCCACTTTCCCTCCGACGGGTCGACGGTGCTGTAGAAGCTGGAGCAGCTACAGGAGCTCAGAGCACTGAAGGCAGGTTTGGATGGGAATGTGCATCCTAAAGAGTTAGACTGACAGTTCGTGCAAAACCAGAGAGAAAGAGAAAAATTGGGATATTGCAGTCCATAACCAAGATGGAGGCTAGCTTATTTAATTCTTATTTATTTAAAGATTTAAGGACATTCACATCAGTTTTATGCACAAATGGCCTAGATACAAACAAGGGTGCCAGTTTGTGTCCCATGGATACCAAAAATGCAATAACAGAGAATAGCTAGCTAAACTAGCAGCTACATGTACAATGTCATGACTTGTACCGCCAGATTGGGATCATTCTAATAAAACTTCAAATTGCTCAGTGAATACATTTCAAATGACTTCAATGACTTTGATAAGACATCTCATCCCTAGCAGCGAGGTGCAGCAACGTCGATGAGCGTTTTTGAGGAAAATGAAATTTCATATCCGATCTCTGTGACATTCAAGAAATCAAAACATGATTGTGGTTAAATCCTCCACACATTCAGTATATGGGAAAACACTGATACCCAGAGTGTCCAGCCACACTGCATGGCTTGTTCATGTATTGTACTCCATGCAGTATTTGACCTCTCTACTGGGATGGAGTGTGTTGACTTGCCTTTCTATGGAGGAGCTGTGACTGCGGCCCCCCTCCTCCTTCAATCTCATAGCGGACACTGTTGAAGAGGGCCACTGCATACTGCTGCTCGTACAGATCACCAAACTCCTTCATGACATCCCTGGTCCGAGCTGGGGAAGGCACACACACACACACACACACACACACACACACACACACACACACACACACACAGAGCCAAGATTAGGATTAGGCATGCTACACAATAACTACACTAACAATACTTTTATTAAAATGACAAGAGAATACAGATCTTTATGCTTTTCTAAAATGAGGTGAAAGATTATTGAAAGATGAACACATTTCTAATGCAGAAGTGAACACAGTCCTGTAGTGAACGTTATGTTTGTCCTTTTATTTTGAGCACTATGTCATCCGAAATGTCTTAGCATTATTGTCAAAGTTCTATGACCACAAGATCTCACTTCTCTCTTATGAAGGAGAGAGTGTACAAGGAAGGACGTGGCTATCAGTTCTCTATGAAAAGTGCCATGTAATAAAATGAAAATGGGCCCTTTAGAAAGGAAAGATAACAACTCCTGAGCAGCACTGGAAAAAGAGTCGTCCTGTCCTGTATTATCACCACAACTCAAACCATCACCGTCTGTAACGGCTCTCACAAGGAAAACTTTTTGGGATGGAAAGCTTCTTCCGCCCTGCAGAAGTGCCCTTGAGCAAGACGCTGAACATCCATGTGGAGTGTGGCAACGGATCAATATCAATATGGATCAAGTTGCATCCTTCCCACCGCCTGACTCAGCGTTTCTTGCCCACCCAAGCACCATAAATAACCCAAGAACCAGTGGGGGGAGAAATGCGTTTTTTCCAGTCATGGAGAAAGTGTGTTAGCGAGCAGATCGGTGTGTTCGGCTCAATCAGCAGCCGAAGCTGTTTATGGAAGAGGCGACACAGGAAGGCCTGCTGTAGGAGAGCAGGAAGGAAAGAGCTGACAGGACAGGATAGAAAGGGAGAGAGAATGTGGAGGAGGTGGACAGAGGACAGAGGCAGGACATGCACACACACACACACACACACACACACACACACACTGAGTACACATAATACCCCAAGTGAAGGTGAAATCCACTTCAGAGGTGATGAGGAAACAGGTTAAACAAGGATATTGAGACAACTAGGCAACAGGGGCTCAGTACTAACAGACCAATAGACACTACAGAGGTATTTTATCATCCATGCTGGTTTTACTCTACTACACATCTCCTGTACCAGCAAGCTGACGCTCCAACAAGTCAGTCTGGAGCTCTCTGAGACTGATAAGGGTGTCAGATATCTCCCGCTAAATCTCAGACGGGTTTTATCATCCACCATCACCTACTACTTCCATGACAACATTTCTAAAACGACACATATCCTTTTATTATGTGGATCATTATCTAACAAGGTGCTTTTAATAGTTTTGTTGCTATCTGTCAGAGGACTGGCTAGCGACGCCGTCCACGACGTGCAGAGAGTCTGTACTTTCCACTGGTCGGCTTGCTGCGACAAAACTAGCAGCACATGCACACAGAGAAAAGCAAACACACACACACACACACACATATAGATTCAGACATGGAAGCACAGACACACACATGTAATTTAGGTTCAAGTATTATTACGCAACGCTGCGATGTTTAAGCCTGTGCACATTCCCATCAGCTGCCTCTGAGATGAACTCCATCCTTCCTGTGAGCCACAACCACTTCCTGTTCCTGTTTCTTTGAGTGTGGAAAAATAAATTATAAACTTCGGGCCACAGCTAAATACAAACAGCGAGATGTGATATAATGTGGTTCAATGCAGTGTAATTGCGGTGCTGTGTAGCTACGTGGGTAGAGTACGTCGATTAGGAGTTCGGTTCCCATGGGAACGCTAAAAATATATGCACTCATGCCGAATCGTGCAATAAGACGAGGTGAAGGAGTAACAGGTCACACTTTATTTGTCCAGTGTAATAAATGTGGAGGGACAATTAAGACTGTAACACAGTGTGGAGTCTCACACATAGACCAGGATACAGACAGTGCAAGACATATTGTACACACTACATACACACATATCACTGTGTAAATACACAATAGTTACTCAGTCATTCTGTGTATTCAGGCAGCGTGGCATGCATTATGGTTGCACCTACATAGGGGGATGGACAGGCACGGTCCCAGCCATGCAACCTGGCCTCTATCTGTCTTCAGGAAGTGCAACATACCACCCAAAGCTTGAGGGGGGGGTGACAGTCAGTTCAGCTTGGTGTACACTGGTATAACAGTGTTGTAGCAGAGCTGGGGTCAATAGACAGGATGCTGGCGTAAGCTGGAGGGTGTCCGAGGATCATTTGACACATATGACAAGAGGTTTCATTTCAGCCCCGAGAGCAAGTCAGGATGATGTGAAACTTACTGGGACTTTGCTCGTGGGAATGACGTCATTAAAGATGCTGGCAAGGTTAAGAATTTCACTAATAACATAGATGTCCTCGTGTGTGTACATGAGTGTGTGTGTGTGTGTGTGTGTGTGTGTGTCTGTTGTGTCTGCTCATAAGGGAGGGAGAATCATTTTGCAAGAATGTGCTTTGGCAGCAAGTATGAAGAAATCACCTTGTTTGAGGTAACACACTCTAAACAAGACTCCCAAAACAGAAACGCTGAGTAGCCTTTCTTCCCACACACTCACTCACTCACTCACTCACTCTCTCACTCTCTCACTCTCTCGCTCACTCGCTCACTCACTCACTCACTCACTCACTCACTCACTCACTCACTCACTAGACACATGCATGTGCACTCACCCGATACAACCAACTGGACAAGTGAACGCTGTATACCATGAACTTATGTTCTCTCGAGTCAAATGACTTGATAAAATGCCAACACTAATCTTCCATTCTGCTTTGTATAATAGGAGTAAGTGAAGAGACAAGAGCAAAATAAAACCCAAGGTAAAGACAAGCTGTTATATTTACATTACACACACACACACACACACACAGCGAGAGAGGGCAGGTAGGTGAGAACCAGACAGGCGCTTCCCCTATTAATCCCAAGGCATGTTGCTACCTGCAGCTTCATGTTACCTCCTCTCTCTCCACCAGACATATAGATACATACAGTACACATGCAGTAATCCAAACAGGTAATCCAAACTGAAAACCTGAAATAGCGGTTCCTCTGTTTGGCTCAATGTGAAGAGCATGGGTTCAAATCCCACCGGAGTGGCACGTGTGACGTTAAATGAATGTCAGGTTTGTGTGACGTTCGATGAATTGAACATGGTTTCCCGTACACAGGTTGACTTGTGACAGCCCAGCACTGCATCAGACACAATTACACATGAACAACACTCTTTGTGTTGTGTGTACAGGAGTATTTTGAATGGTCTGGCCTGCCACCACTACAGAAAACACAAGCAACTGTGGGAACTGTTGTAGTATTCCTGGCCTCTGGTCAGTGGGGGGTTGGTGAGGATGGCACCATGCTTGTGTCAGATATAGGGCAATGCACTGTCCCTGCCGTTGGGGATTTCTTGCAATATACAACAACACAGTATATTTTTGTGCATAACAGAAGGAAACAAAGAAATCCGTGCAAAAAGCAGCAGCGTCTACTAGGTAACCTTCCTAGCAAATAACTAAGATTCTTTGAGAATGCTCTGCAGCGTCTGGACCTCAAAGACATCATCTTTGGTTTCCAGAAGTGGTTTCCACATGCATGCATGGTCGTCATCATGCCCAGTGTGGCACACATGTGCATGCACACACACACACACACACACACAAACCTAAACTAACCCGAACCCAAACATCTCTTTGTGGAAAGCACAAGTCTAGAGTATCCAACCACCAATTCGAAAATAAATACAAACGAGGCTTCTTCGTTTTCTGAAGTTGTTTTCAACCCTGCTGCTCCTAGAAATGAAGCATTTCATCTTTTCAAAGCAGCGTGCGTCTGTCTAACTATTTCAGTCCTGGACTTCTCCTCTGGCTCGGTTCCCATGCTTTGTTGAATTCATCACATGAGCCCACACAGTTCACAGTGGGAGGCCAGGGTAATCTGTGACTTAAATAGTAGTCAGTCCCCAACTTATACAAACATGCTCCCCGTTGGGAAACCTAGTTATTATCTCCAGACTCTGGTTCTGGGGCACTCTTCAAACCAGCAGAGCAGAATATAAAAGCACTTGATCCACCACTGTGACACTTTCCCAGACTGGAACCTTTATATTATAAAGATATTCTCTATATTATAAAGATGATCCCATAAAGTCCCATAAGGTGATTACAAACTTAGTACTGAGCACCACACACTCTTTAAGTCCCTATATAACAGTGATTTTTCATTAGGGTTGTTAAATGACTGTCGAGGAAATCGCAGCCTGCGGGGTGCTGCCTAGGGGTAAAAACAAAAAAGACAAGCTGCCTGCCAGGACACCATCTTCGGTTCCTCCCTCACCTGCAATCATCCCTCGCTTGCTCTCGTCCAGGTGAGAAGAGACGACGTCCCCCATGGTCGCAGGTGAGCCTCAGAGCCTGTGCGATACCCCTGCCGAGTTGGCTGCCCCAGGTGAAGGGGGGGCTGATGAGCTCCGCAGTTTCAGCGCAGATATCTGAACTGAGCGGCTGGGGAAAAAACAAAACGCTTTACTTTATCTTCCTCTCCCTCCCACCGGCCGATGCTTGCAGGACAGATAGCCTACACGTTACTACTGCCTCCCCCACCCCGACCCTTGTGTGTTATATCCTGCTGCGGGTCGACTCCGGAGAGGTGAATACTGGTCTGTCTCCCACTGGCAGGGCACACCCTCTGGGAGTCATCACTGGTTCAACGTGTTCAATCGGCCCTGCCAAAGGGTGTGGCCACGCGGGGCCAGCCTAATACTGACACGGAAAATACTTTCAATTTCTGAGTTGTTTTTATAGGCCGCCTTCACATACCTTTACAACACCATTGTTTACAACACCATTTTTTTCATCATGCTTTTACATATTTTTCTTTTTTTTTTTAATAACTATTCCACCGTGGAGGCCAGTCGATATGCTAGAGCCCAATACACATGGCTAGATTTGCAGCGTGAGCAAAACCACTGACCCACTGGAGGCTAGGGTTGACGTCTCTCTGTGGAAAGAGACACACTGCCCCCATGTGGAAAATCACTCACATCCGTTAATGGACTGTTTGTTAACGGGCCTATCCACTGCAGCAGAGCATCACTCATACCCCCCCAACGCAGTGATTTATACCCACATATTTACTAAAAGAGTAGAGGGGACAATTAATTGAGATTTAACTGGAAAATGTATTTATATTATTCCTAAAATCCCCAAATTCCAAACAAAATATGATCATAATATTCCTATAATATTCCTATGGGGACATGTAGTGTGTCTGCGCGTTCATAGCTTGAAATGAGACTTATTCACCTCCCAGGTATCACTATAATATTCGTATAATACTCATTGCAGTATTCTTCTAAAATCTCTTATATGATTATTTGTGTTTACTATATGTGAATAAAGTGAGGAACAGTAGGTTATTACAGACCGGTGGGATGCGCACTGGGCTTCACTGTAGGCAGACTGTAGTAAAAGTTGCATTATTAGGCGCACTGTTGCCAAATGGCAACACTAACGAGGGATGATGCGGAAGGATACGCGGTGACGTTTCCAATTGGAGGCTCCTCCGCAGTCAGCAGCGATGTGAGGTGTACATACATATTGGCTGGAGCGAAGAGGCAGAGGAGGAACACTGAGAGGAGAAAGAGAGCGAGAGAGAGAGAGAGTGAGGGGAGTCTAAGGGAGAAAACTCGGTCCAACACTCAGCAGCATCATGGCACCTATTGGATTAAAGGCGGTGGTCGGCGAAAGTAAGAGCGTCTTTTCTTTCTCTTTATTCGGGTTAGAGCTGACGGGACGCCTCGGTGTGGCGATGGACTGTGTGCGCACATGCGATTGCGTTTTTTTCCCTGCAGGATGCGGATGGCCGTTTGTGCATCCGGATGATGGTGGTGATGGTTCCCTATTGTACCGTGGTGTGTCAAGCACACCCGCGTAGTGAGGTGGTTTTAGACACGGAGGCTGTGCCGTGGTCTCCCAGGGATCCAGCGATGCGGATGCGCAATTGCTGTATTTTCAGGAGAAGGACCTGAGCGTGGCCGTCGCATCCCCGGGCTTTGCAGTCAGTGGTGACTGGTGTAAATCTAGGCATCCTTCTCTGGGAAGATGCAATCGGTCTGGAGGCAAATGCAGATACGCCCATACTCTCCATCAGCATTTATTTTAGAAATAATCTGCGCTGCATTGGAGCTGCATCACGAACTGCTTTCCATGTGAATTGTGCTGACAAATTGCGCCCAGAGATTGTGCGGATTATAACACCTCGGCCAATAATTATTATATCATGCAGTGCCAGTTATTATCAGAATGATAGAAAATCCTCCACCCGGGCTTTGGGATTCCCTGGCCTCGGAGATGCCTCACCCCTGTGATGGATCACGAGCTGAATTCGTTGCGAAAAAATGCAATTTAACACGAACGTGTTACGTGCAGCCCTCAAAATAGCTGTTGTCAGTTCCAAGTTGCACATCGTAATGGCGGATGTTGTGCTCACGCTAAGAAAGTTGGCCTGAAATAGGCCCTACGCAAGAAAATCCGCATTATATCTGAGCTACGACTAGATCTGCGCTCCAACGTCCTTTTCACCATCCTGCCCTTTACTGGCCTCGCGCCACTGATTAAACCCAGCTGGTGTCATCCTGCCTCGTTATGGGTCTGAAGACTATCCAGTATGATTTCATCATCTGGCTAATTTATATCGTGTGATTTTAAAGCAGTCGTGGCGCGTGCTCTCGAGGCAGGCCTTCATTTGAGGCGCAGCAACCTCAGCGGTTCTCCCGAGCAGGGTCAACTGGGTGCAAGTGTTGGTGGTCGTGATGAGCCATAGACTGCGACGTAAAAACTCATTCAAGTCATCAGTTATTATTTGCAGCGCGTTTTTTTGTTGAACTGTTTTTGGTAATGGACCCGTGGTGAGGACAAAAAATGATCTGGTGAATTTGATTCCGTGATGTACAGCCTATTGATTTGGTTTCACATTTCACACACGCACACACACAGATCTATATGATGGAAGTAAAATAGTTGAAGGTTTGAATTTCACTGTAATATGGCAGCATCTATGCATTTAGGCCTATGAAATATTGATGATGGAGATGATCATCCTCCATGCACCTTATTATGAAATACGGCCTCTGCAGACAGCTTTATACCCTTGCATGTCTTGTATCTTGCATTGTGTTATTGTGTTAACCCAAACTAAAGGTTGCGTGACCCTTCTTGTAAAGGAGAAGACAGGCGCATGCGGATATGCATAGTATTTTCCAGAATAAAGCCTAATGTAAACATTTGTGCACCTCTCCCTGTAGGTAAAGGCAGAGACACCTGCACTCTGTTTGACTGAGGTGAAGCTGGGATGGGATTGGTTGGGGTGAGGGGTGGGGGTGCAGGGAGGAAGGGCGACACCATGGGTCCTCTCTGCAGCACTAGCTCCAGCAGCCAGGCTGAAGGGGGATGGGCAGCAAGTAGTGCTTCTCCCTCCCCTTGATGACTGTGTGAGCATCAATTTCAGAGAGCAGTAGGAGGAAAATAAGGCCAGTGATGAGACATCAGCCAACAAGATGCTGAGCTGTTCACATTACGGTTCTGCGCTGCTACTCAGATCCATTCATTTGATGAAACTGAGGCAACACAGTGGTTTCTTTTATCAGCCACCACCCATTAAAACAACCGTCCTCCTTTAAACAAGTATAAGCAATGGAATGGTCCATTAAGGTGACAAATAAGCCCAGTGAGGAGACTGAGCATGGCTGCCTTCCACCATCATCTAACCTAGACAACTAATACACTACAGTATCAGGCGCCACTTCCTCTCTGTTTGAACAATTTGCTTTCAACCAGCTATTCAGACGATGATAATGAAGAGATGTGGAAAAGAGCGCTGTCAGATCAGATCAGGGTTTGTGGCACCCCATTCAAGTTGGTGATGACATTGGAATTTCACCAGTACTTTGAAATACAAGACTCAAAGCAGAAAACCCTTCAATCAAAATGCGTCGTCACAACATGGTATATGATAGCAGTAGGGTTTGCGTGGCTTGAAAAAGAGAGGGGGGGGTGGGGGGGGGGTAGTGTAGAGGCAGGAGGCTAGTAAACACGTAACAGATAGAGGTCTAGCATATATATAGAAAGAAAGAAAGAGATAGAGGGAGGAAGAGAAAGAGAGCAAGAAAGAAAAGAACGTAAGAGAGAGAGAGAGACTACACCCCACCGAAACGACTTCTTGCTCCCGTGGTTTTTATTGCCCTTCCTGCTGAGCGATTCTGAATCCCCATCGCTGCAAAGTTGCTGCTCCTTCATCAAGAGACACCGTCAAATCAATGATCTATGAAAATACTTTATCCTTAATTGCACAACAGACAGTTTTGATACTCAGAAGCTTCAAGATATGTGGCTCCTCTAATATTCTCCCACATTAAACTATTATCCTCAATGATAGTCAAAGTCTGTATTTGACTTATCTAATGACACTTTTAGGGACTTCAACATTTTACTCTATTCTTTCCTGCAAATTGGTCTTTTGAGAATATTTTGGAAGTCATGGACGCCATAACACTGTATCAGAATTTACCGTGAAGCACAAGACAGGGGAGCGGACATAAAAAGGTGAAGGACGTAACCAGGCAACCGCATCACTCAGTATATTGAGGTAACGAAAGGCTAAAAATGGCTTTTTGAATCATGACTGCTGGTATTTTTGTATCACCGCAAATATGGATCACTGGCTATTCAGTAGCATCTCCAGGTAACAATGAAGACATTGAACAAAAAACGACAGAATCCACAAACTCAAAGGGCGAATCACAACCGTAACCGCAAAAAGGATTTGGCATTTTATAGAAGGACATGGTATCTTCTAGGAGGAGAGAGAGGCAGAGCTAAAAAACACTAGCAGGGTATGCACTTATCCCACAGCCGTCGATCCCCAGTTAAACGCATCTTATGATTGCATCTTTTACAGTGTGTTGTAAGCAGTAAAACAGAATTGGTAGTGATTAGCACCCTTGCCGTACCCTTCAGGTTACACTGTGTAGGACTGGCCATAATGTAGGACTCTGCAGGACTGCAGAGGGGAGGGGGAGGGGAGGAGAGAGACAGGAACAGAGAGGCGTTGGGGGTTGGGGTGGTAGTGGTGGTGTTACGGTAAAAATCCTCCCTCGACCCTTAATAGCACCCCTCCGTTGCAGTCCCACCTCAGACCAGGAACACACACATGCACATCCACACACACACACACATATAGCCTTCCACTTAGCTTCCACTGACCTTGGAAGCATTGCCCAACCAGAGCATCACATACTAGTCTGGGCTCATCGTCTGACGCAGTGCCTGCAGCCCCATAGGCCTCTGTAAACACACACGCTCGTGCACGCTCCCACGTGCACCTGCACACAACACACAGATGAATCTATGCTGAAATGTCATGTCACCGTGACTGCGTAACCTGGGCTGGCTGAAATAGACCGCGCTAACGCAAGCTCACGTTTACCGTAGTTACTGTCTGGATCTTAATGAACTGAGGAAGAGTGCTGTGTCAGAGCTGGCACCTTCCTCTTCCTCCCACGTGAGCTCTCTCCCTCCCTTTCTCTCCGCACACTCTTCTCTTCTCTTTCTCTTTCTCTTCTCTTTCATTTTCTCTTTCTCTTACATGTGTAATATACACACCCGCAAGCACACACACACACACACACACACACACACACACACACTGGAGATATATATTTAACACAGGGTTGTAAAACTACGTACATAAAGAGCATCAGTGTGGGAGCCAAGTAACGGCAGCCAAGATGCCCTCTGAAACAAAAACAGAGGAAATTTCAGATTAAGGACAGAGTGAGAGAGAGAGAGAGAGAGAGAGAGGAGGATGGCATAGCATGACGGTAACGTATCAGGTTGTTATTTCTAATTGAGAGAGGATTTAATACGCAGGCACCCGGAGCTCAGCCAAGCCACAGTGATGCAGACGGGCTCTCATACACCGACGAGTCCAACCCGACCCGATGAGGCTGCAGAGCCCCGCTGCTCACAGCGTCAGGTAGAGCCAGACCTTCGTTTCCATCGCCCCGGCCAGGTCGCTGCAGCCGGCGGCATCACAGAGCATCACCTACCTCTCCTGAATCAGAATCAGAATCAGAAACAGGTTTATTGACAAATATGTTTTCACATACAAGGAATTTGTCTTGGTAACAATAAACAATAAACAATAAACAATAAACATAGCGAGAGAAGAATAAAAACAAAACGAGAATAAAAGCAAGTACTGTAAAAGGAAAAGGTCAAGAATACAATATAAAATAGAGAAATTCACACTTAAAATTTATGAAAAGATATTATAAGAAATAAGAAAAATAATAATAACAATAGAATAAAAAGAATATGTGCCATTATATTCTCCCTGCCATTTTCAGCACCCCAGTTTAGCCTTTTGTAACGTGTGTTCCCATTGCATTTAACTCCCATAGTTGGCTATGCTGTTTAGTGCTTTAGTGCTAAAAGGAAAAAGTAAGAATTGAATTGAATTCATCATTCAATATGTTAGTATATATATATATAATATAGAGGATCCACTTTATAAAGATAGAATCATTTTGTCAGCCAAGGACTTAGATTACCTACTGCCTCTTTAAATTTGTTTTTGATTTTTACTTTGTAAGAATCGGTGTCACTGTTACTGAATGCTGCATTAGTATCTATATAATGATTTGGGCTTTTGTTCATTTTTTTAGAATTGTTTTCCTTCTTCTTCTCTTCTGCTGGCACTTTATGTCCATTATGACAAGGAAATCATACCATGAAAACCAATAGACTGCATGGACACGTCTCGTGTCTCTGAGAAATAGGACTGACGCAGCAAGAATAGAATATGTTGAAATGAAAAAAATAAAGTTAATTTAAACTGCAAACAGGAACAGAAATATCTAGTATCTAATAATCTAATAATCTAATATCTAATATAGTGATTGCATCCCAGTGACATTTCTGCCAGATGGCACCTGAGGAAACTTTCATAACCATACGCACTTTTTTAGTCCATCTTCAAAGAAATCTTTCATACCAAACATTTATTTAAGTCTGCCTGAGAATTTAATAATACAATGGAACAGGAAGTGGGCACCTCAAACCCACTCTCTGATCACAACACTGCATGTGAAGCAATGAAAAATAGAGAGAGAATAGAGAAGAGTCCCTGTTAGGAAGATATTTCTGGCAGGAGGATTTCTCCGTTGACGTCGTGGCCACGCTGCGAGAGTATCTCTGTGCATGAGCCTTGTGACTCTGCTCTTCCTCTCCTCCTATTTCATCCCTCGTCACCCGTTGGAAAGGGCGATCGTGTCCATGCATTTCCTGTTTTGGCAGAGTGACCTACATCTAGCTTCAGCCCGCACGACCTCTGTCCTCCGATCAGACGGATGTCAGAGGCGGGAAAGGTTACTAATTCGCAATTCTTCCACTGCCTGCGATGTTTAGGGTTAGCCGTGGTGCTTCACTGGGCTGAGAGAGAGAGAGGAGAGGCTTATGTAACGGCAGGCCTGGCTCGACCGAGGGCTGTGATTGACAGACTAGCTGAGCGTTGGTCAAAAATATAACTGATGCAGCATTTTACAGCTGCTGCACTGGAAGCATTCTACTTTAGATTCAATGCTTCAGTGTGAATCGAATGTGTTTTGTGCAGGTGTTTGGGAAAGAAGCGTGTCGTCTTCTTGATGGACTATGGCTGGCTTCATGTTTGCCTATTTTCTTGTTTTTTGTTCACAATGGCTCCTTATAAGATGGGACCATACACGTCAAACTCTGAATGCTTTCCAACAGAGACAATTAAACCTCGATGTGTCGTGTTTCCCCCAAAGGAAACAGGAGCTGCACCCTGGTGGATGGTGGGAGATGTAGTTCAGTGTGTGTGTGCCCCTGCTGAAATGGCTGACTGTCTCTTTAAGATCAGCCGTGTCAGATTCTCTCGGGAGTGATGCTGCTGCTGCTGCTGCGAAGCCGAGATGCAGGGAAACTGGGTCATGTACTCATAGGTGAAGTCCCTGAAGGGGGAGGACTACGAGGCAGAGGGAGAAACTGTCACAGTGGTGGATAATGTGTAGGGTCAAGGTTGGGCAGATGCTATTGGTCTGTATTAGAACGCATCACACCGCCTCCTGCTGAGACTAATTGTAGTGTTGTAATTGTATTTTTAGATTTTTTGCTGAATGTGTTCAATCCGATATGTGTTGTTATATATGTGGGCAAAGCTTTTTCAACATCATTTTTATTTCTCTTTTCATGTAATCCTTCTCAGGGTCGTGGGAAGGCTGGAGTCTATCCCAGCATGCATTGGGCAGGACGTATTTCAGGGCTTAGAAAATAAAATAAAAAATATGAAGACATGTGTGACCCGTTGTAGTGGATATAACAGAGACGGTAAAAGTGTGTGTGTGTGTGTGTGTGTGTGTGTGTGTGAGTGTGTGATTCTGTCTGTTTGGTTGACACAGCTGTGGCGGTGTGTTTATTCACGTCCCTTCCCGTCGGTCGGACCGGTGTGTGTGGACATGTATTGTTGTGCGACTCTCGGGGTCAAGGAAGAACATTCCAGAGCGGCAGCATCCGCTAACACGTCACATCACTACTTTCATAACATTATATCAATATCGTTTTCATATCTAAAGGTGTGGAGGGAGAACATGTTTTTACAATATTGTCTTTTTTACAATAGTATTTTATTGTAGGAAACACAACAAAATATAAGTTTCTTTTTTTCCACAAACATATTTTGCTCTTACTTATTTTTAAGCACACTAAGAAGCGTTAACATTTTAAATGGAAGACAAACCTGTGTGTATGGTGTTTTAGTGTTTTAGTCTGTCCATGATGTCGCAGCATATGGGTCATTCTGAAGCAAGTACATAGGGGATTATTTGGGGTATTTTTACTTTTATTTTGAAGTTCAGGGTGAAGAGAGACAGGAAAGATGGGGCGAGAGAGAGAGAGAGGGATGACATGTGACAAGGGTCCCAGGTCGGATTTGAACCCGGGAAGTTGCAGCTACCAGGCCTTGACCAGCGGAGGCAGCGTGAGCTACCAGGCCTTGACCAGCGGAGGCAGCGTGATCCTCCAGCGGACCACATTCTCAAAAGATCTCATCATAACAGAAGCTTCTTTTGCTGAATGTCGTGCAGTATAACTGATCAAAATGTACCTTGTTTACTAGCCCGTCAGGAATTTACTCAGCCTACTTTACACTTGCAAGATCTTTTAAAGGCTTCGGGCAACTCAACTCAGTTATCTTCACAATCGCACAGCTAGCTAACCCTCGATACGTATCTCCATTTTACGGCTCCTGTGACCAACATGGATTACAACACCATCTAACCACAATCCTGTTCAAGTCATTTAGGTACCAATAGATCTTGATTCTAATGGAGGAGTTCAAATAGAGGCATAGAATAAATAGAGACTTTGTAAGAAAAAGCATTGTATTGGAAGGATCCATGCTCTTCAACAACTTGAGAAGAGCTGCTGCCTTAAATGCAAAAATCACCATCTGTGTTAACTAGATTCAAGATTCAAGAAGTTTATTTGTCACATACACACACGGGGTGTGCAGTGAAATGAAAAAGTGTCAATGCTGAGCAGGAATGTGCAAAGGGCAACAGTACACAGTATTTACAATAAAAAACCAACACAATATTTATAGTATTACTGTAAGAGCTCTTATATAAAAAAACAACACAATATTTATAGTATTACAGTAAGAGCTCTTATATTAAAAAAAACACAATATTTATAGTATTACAGTAAGAGCTCTTATATTAAAAAAAACACAATATTTATAGTATTACAGTAAGAGCTCTTATATAAAAAAAAAAACACAATATTTACAGTAAGAGCACTATAAATAGTAGTAATAGTAATATAGTAGTAATATAATATAGTAATAGTAATATGGGAAAACTAACAGGAGATTTTATTCTTGTAACACTCATCAGACCTCCATGACGAAAATGCTGCAGCGAAGAACGAGAGGAAACACACGAGCAGCGGTAGAGGAAAGGGAAGATGAGTGACGGATATTCCCAGTGACTCTCTCATCCTGTAGCCGGTTGTTGCTTTGGAGGAAAAACATCCATCTTCAAAACGTTTCAGAAGAAAAAATAATCATCAGGGGTTGTTGATGGCCTCGAGAGCTCTGGGGTCACGAAACTTGCTCCATCACAGGTCCAGAATAGCTCTGGAAGATGCCTGGAAATAGACCGGAGCTGAATCAGGGAATCACTCTCCACCGTGAACTCAGTCAATCAGTGGGCGTGTACGTACTATTCCAAGATCCTCTTTCCCGTAGGAGGTCAATTACAGATCCTCTGACTCCGACAGCTCGGAGTCTGTGGCTCTTCCTCGATTGTCTTTTCCAGAGTTTCTTACTTTTTAGTGCTTCTTTATATATTTTATATAAAGAATCTACCTGTCGTTGTATCTGTCGGTCTGTCTGGTGGAAGTTGGATGATAGCTCAAGCAAAACCTGCAAGTACAAATTGTTGAGGATCTGAATGACGACCTACAGGCCCTCCCTCTTGCTTTGAAAGGAACCAATCAGCGGACTGCGTTTTCATTTCCTGGAAGATATTACTCCATATTGTCTTGTCCCCTGGCAGAGGAGCACAAAATGAGCATCAGATGAACCAAAACAAATCCCTGCTCTTTTTTTTTTTTCATGGCCCTGTAGTCGCCACACCACTCTTCCATACAAGCCCTTTTTAATCTGTCATAATCCATCACTATCTCCGTGGCCTCAGGTTTCAGCTGGCCCCGAAGGGCTTAGCGGTTTATATACACAGTGATGCAGCACGATGTTAAACAGCAATTCACCCTAAATGGGTTTATCCTAATACTACAGGCAGATGGTCAGCGTAGCGTAGCGTAGCGTAGCGATCAGGCCAATTTAAATTTCATGGCACACACATGGCCGCCATAGCCTGACCTAGAGTGGATGGGATTATGCTGTTCAGGCCGCGGCACCGCTGAGAACTGGAGGAGAGTCAATTCTGATCTTTGCTCTTTGAACAAACTCGGCTTTTTAAAAATGTTCATCCCCAAAAGGATTTATCGGTCGTTGACTTTGCTGCAGGCCACATTTGACTCGTCCTTGTCTTTTATAGTCGTCCCTTCAAGGAAATGCAGTGTAGGCTTGTCGTGATGCTTTCTACAGACACTGCATGAAATAAAAATAAAAATAAAAGTCATTTAATCTTGTGTTGAAAACCCTTTTTTTCTTAAAACACGTTCATAAATACACCAATAGGATGGGAGAATTTACTTATCAATTTATCAACTTGTTGTCAAAAACTGATATTTTCTGCAGTGGCTGTCGCTGTCTAGTCGTTGTCCTCATCATCACTGGTTCCTTGTGGCTGCTTATTCTTAATTGAAAATGTCTGAAACCACTCAGCCCTGCAATAACGAGTTCATCATGATAGTCCTTAGTAACAATCACAAAATGGAGGCCGATGTCTATTTGAGGCCGCAGGACAACACGTAACTAAAGATGTAGTGCACTCAGATGAATAGAGCACATGTTTGGTGTAAGACAGAGCCATGTGTGAACCCTCGGCAAGAGTGTGTGTGTGTGTGTGTTTTGATATGCATGCATCAGCACACACATGCATAGATGCACATACACACAAACACAGCGAGGGTCAAAGTCACATACAGTATATTCCTGTTTCCCCACAATGTTTCTGTGCAGTCGAGCGTTGATAGTAAACAAGAGAGATGAGCTGAGTGACGGGCCGCTAGCTCTGTGGTCGGAGCTTAGCTCACTGTGGGGGAATGGATCCACCTGGCCCTGCTGATACACAGTGTGTGTGTGTGTGTGTGTGTGGGTGTGGTGTGGGTGTGGTGTGTGTATTCTGTTCTATTCTATTCATGCACTTCTGCGCCCTGCTTTTGAAACTATGGGAGGCAAACGTATTAAGGGGTGCGTTCAACAGAGATTCTGCATCACTCATGTTGCTGAAACCTTCTGTTGTTTTGTCTTTTACAGAGATTATGAATGATGTAATCAAGAAGGTCAAGAAGAAGGGAGAATGGAAGGTAAGACTCACCACCAGGAGCAGAAACACAATGTTGGAAAGCAGCAGACAACCTTCAGTCTGTATCCCACGATCCCATGTGTGCATCTAACACAGCTATAACTGACTTCTCTGCAATTTCTAGCCAGATCTATTATTGTACCCTTTGTCCGGTGCAGGGACCCTGGTCTTACTTTAGTCTGGCGTATTGATTAAAACGCTGAGCACCCTGCATCTATCCTGCATTAGTGCTGCAGGAGTTTCATTGTCAAAGGAGTTATTTATAGTTGCAAGAAAAAAGGTTGAAATGTTCACATCCAATCTGTTCAACTGCAGGACATCAGAAACACCTCAACAACAACAACAACAACAACAACAACAACAACAACAACTGCTGCTCCCAAAGACAGTGGTTTAGTTTGATGCACCGATCCGATCTGACTTTGTTTTTCATTTTTATTCATGGTTGCAGGCATGAAAATAAAACTCACTATTGACAATTGCTGAAGGCAAAGTAAAGATATTTTCCCCAAAAAGAAAAACATTCATATAATACAGAGCAATGAAGAAATTCCCAAAATGGATATAGTTTTTTTTTCCAGAATGAAATGATTTTATTCCCGTGAGAGCAAACTCAAACAGTGTAATGTGTTATAATGTCTACTGGTTTCTGTTGCCAGGCGCTGATTGTGGATCAGCTGAGCATGAGGATGTTGTCATCCTGCTGCAAGATGACAGACATCATGACAGAGGGCATCACCAGTAAGGACACAGTTTCTTTCTCTTCCCTTTGGTATCTATCTACCTACATACCTACCTACCTACCTACCTACCTACCTACCTACCTACCTACCTACCTACCTACCTGTCTGTCTGTCTGTCTGTCTATCTATCTATCTATCTATCTACCTACATACATACATACCTGCCTACCTACCTGTCTGTCTGTCTGTCTGTCTGTCTGTCTGTCTATCTATCTATCTATCCATCCATCCATCCATCCATTCATCCATCTACCTACCTTCCTACCTGTCTGTCTGTCTGTCTGTCTGTCTATCTATCTATCTATCTATCTATCTATCTATCTATCTATCCATCCATTCATCCATCTACCTACCTACCTACCTGTCTGTCTGTCTTTCTCATCATCTAGTTGTGGAGGACATAAACAAGCGACGAGAGCCTCTTCCCACCCTCGAGGCCATTTACCTGATTACCCCCACAGAGAAGGTAAACACACACACACACACACACACACACACACACACACTCTTCCATGTGTTCACAGTGTATATTTAGAGTGGTGTCTATGGCAGCTAGGTCTGTGTTGTTAGCACCCACAGGAACCATATGCCACGGAGAAAGGCTCAGTGTGGCTAAACACACTGTTGTTGACTCAGCCAGGCACACCGCACACACACTTTGTTTCCATGGTCTCTCTCTCTCTCTCTCTCTCTCTCTCGTCAAAACACACACTCACACACACAGGTATAAACCAGTACATGCAGATGGACTGATGGTCTTGCCTCTCTCTCCTCAGTCTGTCCACACCCTGATTGCAGACTTCAAAGACCCTCATTCAGCTAAATACAAAGGAGCCCACGTCTTCTTCACCGACTGTGAGTAAACCTGAAGGGACGGACGCTGTGGGCTCTGGGCTTCAACAGCAGTCTGCAAATACCGTAGACAATCTGTAATCAGTCTGTTCTAGCACTTCTTATAAAATGTTGTTGCCAGAAATGACCTGCTGTTGTTTTAATGGATCAATGGATCATCATGTTGGTGTGATCTGTGACGCAATAAGAGATTTTTGTGTCGTTCTTGGTAGTTATAGTCATTCTGCAGTAGTAGTGTAGTTTGGTAATCCCTTATAATCCCTTATAATCTAGACTGAGACGATAAAAACATTGCGTTACAAAACTAAGGCAGGTAAGAATACCTTTTCAAAACACCGGTGCAGAAGAATGGAACAAGCTGCCAATGAAATAAAAGGGATTCAGGTGGAGAGTAGGTTCAAGAAAAAGGTGAAACTTTGGCTTATAATCAAGTTTAATTAATATTTTGTTTAATTAATAAGCCATCAAGGGAAATAACTGCTGCTTTTATTTAGGTATTTATTAATGACGTGATTGATTGTTGTTGTATGTGATGTATTGATTATGTTTTAATGGAGTGCTGATAGGCATTTGGATCATGTGTGACTTTTTCTGCTCGCTGCTATATAGCCACCAGATAGAGGAGCACAATGGAAATAAGTTGTCGTTTTGCCAACTTGTTTGTGTTATCCTCAGCAATTTATGATGTGCATGGATGTGTTGGCATGTGTTTAAGAGTATGTGAGTTTGTGTTGTCTGTATCTGTTGTTTTATTTTTAATTTTTTTAAATGGTCAAATAAAACTAACTAACTAACTAACTAACGATCATTGCACAAACTTGTTAAATGGATGATTGAATCTATGAAGTTGCTGTCAAAATATTGCAATTTCAATGTTACTGTGAAAGTTTAGGATGTTCCGTTAAGGTGAAGATGCACTAGACAATGTTTATGGCAATGAAGCTGATAAAGATGTTCAGCAACAGGCAACGAATTGAGACAAAAAAACATGATTCATATGTTCCTGGCACAACGCTCCTGTGTGTTAACAGGAACAAACAATGCTGAGTCAACTCATGTTGACACTGTTGCCTGTGAGAGTTGCTCCAAACGTTGCTCACCGCCTATAAGCTAGTTTCAGCACCACGGAGGAAACCCGTTAGAAATCCCTTGATCATTTATAGGTATAGGGACAGAGTGGAGTCGCAGATGGAGCAGCGCGACACCAGACGCCTATGGCAGGGGCTACGGACTATAACGGACTACCAGGGCAGACCCCCCGCAATTGTGAGTGCCGACGCATCCCTAGCGGAGGACCTGAACTCATTCTATGCACGGTTTGAGGCTAGCAACAACAGCGCTAGCTCGCCGGCTAACAACATCACCGTTAGCGCAACCGGAGTGAGTTCTACCGCTGGGGATGAACACACACTCTCTGTGACCGAGCACAGTGTGAGGAGGGCTCTGACGAGGGTGAACACCAGGAAAGCTGCTGGTCCAGATGGCATATCTGGACGAGTACTGAAGACCTGTGCTAATCAGCTAGCTCCAGTGTTCACCACTATATTCAACATCTCCCTGGCTGAGTCTGTGGTCCCCGCCTGCTTCAAGAGATCCACTATTGTCCCTGTGCCCAAGAATGCTTCTCCAGCATGCTTGAATGACTACCGACCGGTGGCCCTCACCTCGGTGGTCATGAAATGCTTCGAGAGGCTGATTAAGGACTACATCTGCGCCTTCCTCCCTTGCTCCATGGACCCGCTGCAGTTTGCTTATCGTCCCAACAGATCCACGGATGATGCTGTCTCCCAGGTACTGCACACCACACTCTCTCATCTGGACAGCCGGAAGGGGGGCTATGTGAGACTGCTGTTCATTGACTATAGTTCAGCTTTCAATACCATAGTCCCCACCAGACTGGCTGGCAAGTTGATTGAGCTGGGACTGAACACCCCCCTGTGTGCCTGGATCCTGGACTTCCTGACCGCCAGGCCCCAGGTGGTCAGGGTGGGTAGACACACCTCCAACCCCCTCACCCTGAACACAGGATCCCCCCAGGGTTGCGTCCTCAGCCCCCTACTGTACTCCCTGTACACACATGACTGTGTGGCCAGGTTCAGCTCCAACACCATCATTAAGTTTGCGGATGACACAGTGGTGGTGGGCCTGATCTCCAACAACGACGAGAAGGCCTACCTGGAGGAAGTTGCTGATCTGTCACTCTGGTGCCAGGACAACAGCCTCCTCCTGAATGTCACCAAAACTAAGGAGCTGATTGTGGACTTTAGGAGGACACAACAACAGAGGACGTACTCACCACTGGGGATTAATGGGACTACTGTGGAGAGGGTGAGCAGGTATAAATACCTGGGAGTCCACATCACCGAAGATCTGACATGGTCCACACACACTGACACTCTGGTGAGAAAGGCGAGGCAGCGCCTTTACCACCTCAGGCAACTGAGGAAATTCAAAGTCTCCCGGAGGATCCTTCAGTCCTTCTACTCTGGAGCTGTGGAGAGTATCCTGACAGGAAGCATCACTGCCTGGTTTGGCAACAGCTCCGCTCAGGACAGGAAGGCTCTGCAGAGAGTAGTGCGTTCGGCTGAGCGCACTATTGGAACTACACTCCCCACCCTGCAGGACTTGTACACCAGGAGGTGCAGAACCAGAGCCTGCAGGATCATGAAGGATCCTCACCACCCCAACAACGGACTGTTTCAGCTGCTGCGGTCAGGCAAGCGCCTCCGTAGTCACGCTGCCAAAACAGAGAGACTGAGACGGAGTTTCTTTCCTCAGGCCATCAGGACTGTGAACTCCGACCTCACCAGGGCCCCCACCAAGACACACACACTGCCCCTCTTATGCACACACACACTTAGGTAAAGACTACACATAATTTATAATTTATATTACACATACAATTTTCCCTTTTTTTACTATATTTTTTTATAAAGTGCTCTTATTGTAAATATTGTGTTGTTTTTTTATATAGAGCTCTTAAATATTGTAAATATTGTGTTGGTCTATTGTAAATAGTGTGAACCTGTTATTTTGCACATTTCTGCTGAGCATTGCCACTTTGCATTTCACTACACACCTCGTGTGTGTATGTGACAATTAAACTCCTTGAATCTTGAATTTAAAAAAGTCTGTTTTTCTTAATTTCACCTCACTGAGATGAAATGAGGTTTTTTCCGTCTGACGGCAGCGGTGATGTCAGTACGATCAGCTGACGTTTGGTTGTCTCCCCCTCCAGCCTGCCCCGACCCTCTGTTCAACGAGTTGGTGAAGAGCCGTGCTTCCAAAACCATCAAGACTCTGACGGAGATCAACATCGCCTTCTTGCCCTATGAGTCTCAGGTAAACGGCCTGGCGAGGAGGAGAGGGTGTGTGTGTGTTTGTCTGCTGATGTGTGTGTAGGTAGATAGGTGGCATGTATGTGTGTATAACAGCAATCTGAAAAAAATTCACTTTCACTTTATTTTAGTTTTCTGCTTGCAGGTATTTCAGCAGTATAAAGGATTTGATGTCCTGATTGATTGTGCCTTTACTGTCACCAATATTTAGTTGCAGTGTGACTTGTTTAGTTGCCAAGTTACTGACACGTTGACTATTTGGGATTTGGGATTTTTTTCGACCAAGCAACTGAAAATGGGATGTGCTACTACTTCCTCTTCCAACTCCACCAAAAGTTGAAAACCGGGATTGCGTAGTTCAGCAACTAGTTTTCACCACTCTTTCCATTCTCCACCTCTCTTCGCTCGTCCCAGTAGAGTATGAATTAAACCGGTTCACTTTGTTGTCGTCACTGTTAGTAGAAACTAAGCACAAGGGGGGAGAGAGAGAGAGAGACAGAGACAGAGAGAGACAGAGATAGAAACCTCCAGCAAGAGCAGAGAGAGATCGATTAAGATGGGAAGGTTGGAGGAGAACGACACTGGAAAGGACAGAAATAGAGATGGAGAGGTTAGAGAGAGAGAGCGAGAGAGAGAGAGAGAGAGAGAGAGAGAGAGAGGGAGGGGGAGACAGAATTTAAAGAGATAGCATGCAGAGGAGCATGCATTCGCACATGCACATGCACATGCACGTGCACACACACACACACACACACACACACACACACACACACAGGTGGTCAATGCTCCAGGGCCCTGGCAGCCTTGGCACAATGCTGGTGACTCACCAGTCACTCTGTTCACCGGCAGACTGTTCCAGAGAGACTCACCCTCCCTCCCTCCCTTCATTCCTCCCTCCCTCTCTTCCACCCTCCCTCTGTTACTGGATTTCGACCTCCCTCTGTCTCTCCATCACCCCCTTTCTCCCTCTCTACCTCAATATTTTTTTACATCCCTCCATACCTCTTTCCTCTTCCTCTATCATTCTATTTATTTCTACTTATTTGTATTTATTCCGAAGTATCTCCCCCTATTCTCCACGCTCCCTTCCTCCAACCTCCCTCCTTCCCTACCACTCTACCTCTCTCCGTCTCATAAATCTCTCCCTTTGTCTATCCCTTGCGTTCTCGCTGGCTGAAGATGCTGCCCGGCCCACAATGCCTTGCTCTCTCTCGCCTGTCTACTGTGATTAATTCAGAGTCAGAGGTTCCTGCTCCAGGCAAAGTGCTGCCTCATGAGCCCGCCCCCACAGACCCACACTCTCGCCTCACTGGATGAGTCAGGGTACCACGCAGCGAACGGCAGCGAATGGGAACAGGGCTAGCAGAGGGACCCGTCTGTAGCGTGATCATGTGACCCGTGGACAGATGGGGTGGGAGGAGAGAGAGGCTGTGAGTGATGCTGGAGGAGGAGGGAGAAGAGAGGACAGCTAGAGTCAAGGGGGGCGGGGAGATGAGTGGAGGAAGGGATTGGTGAATGAAATGGAGAGGATGAGGATGATCAGATAGTTTAACGGTGCAGTAAAGGACATTAACACAGATAAACACAAGAGAGCAAAACACCTGAAAGGAGAATGGAGGAGGATGTAACCAAGATGGCAGCTGGAAAGAGGAGACAGGAAGGACGGTGGAGGTGGAGGAGGGAAGATGGTCACTGATGGAAGACAAGACACCCGCCACCGTCTCGTCACTCTGTATCTGTGCTGCTGCTGGACAGGGTAGCCAGGAGGTCGAGCTTCACCCGTTTCACTGGACCACAACAGAAACCCCAGAGTGAAAAGTGAAGGCTTGGAAAGTGGTTGGTTCAAATAGAGGATTGTTATGAAAACATGTTTTTAGCTCGTATCCCATCAATACTTTGATTTTGATTATAGAAATTGACTTGAAACTAAACTAAAGTTCTCACTCACTCTTTGTCTATTTCATCAAAACTGACACATCCACTACAAAAACAAATTTTTCAGCATTTTCCTCCGGGGGCAGAAAACCCCCAGACCCCCTCCCCTGGGGTATAATGTGTCCCTGGGTTTTTGTGACCTTTTTGACCCCTGACGTGTTTGCATCCCTGATATTTATGTCATTTATATCACGTACATGTACCTAATCTAGTTATTGAACTCAGTATCATATCTAGCACTGATTCACATCATACAACTGAGATCCATTGCTTGAGAGCGATGGGCACCGATGTACCTCAGTGTTATTATCATCATGTTTCACCATGTAGCCTATCAGGATATATGGAGGGATGTTCGATCATGGACACGTGATTTAATGTGTGTGTATTTTTGTGTGTGTGTGTGTGTGTGTGTGTGTGCAGGTGTACTCTCTGGACAATCCAGATGCTTTCCAGAGTTTCTACAGCCCCCATAAGACCCAGCTGAAGAACCCGGTGATGGAGAGGCTGGCGGAGCAGCTGGCCACGCTGTGCGCCACGCTGAAGGAGTACCCCGCTGTCAGATACCGAGGGTGAGCGGAAACAAAACCACCGTAGCTTTTAGAAGAAACATCCACCCTGAAATAGTTGTTAGTTGGAAATAAATAGTTGGAAGGATACAGGGCAGGAGGTGTATTTGATGGAGAGGCTTACATACAGAATTCAAAATAGGGAGGATGCCCTTAAAGAAAAATGGAAATTGGGTGAAGTGCTGTGGTGCTGAAGTCTGTTCTGCTAGGCTGTGGTTTTAAAAAAAAATTAATTTAATTTTTTATTTAGTTTTTTTTTTTTTTAGCTGTGTGAGCATGTGTGTTTTGTTTGTAATCTTTATTATTATGTTTATTATTATTTTCTTTTTTAAGTGTAGATTGAAGTATTGTTGCTTATTGTTTAGTTATGTATATTTTTGTGGAAAAAATAAAGTAAAGTAAAGTAAAAATAAAATAGTTGTTAAAGCTGTTGGTGATGGGCCTGTTTTGTTGTTTGTTGTTGTATTTGTGTGGATGAGACAAGGTGACGTCATGTAAGACACATCCAGTGCAGCTACAATGAGTTTGATTTCTCTGAGGTCATAGATTACTTTAAAGTGATTTATCTGCCTGTCTGTCTCTCTGTCTGCCTCCCCTTCTTCCCTACACTTCCATCTGTCTCCCTGTCTGTCTGTCTGTCTGTCTGTCAGGGAGTACAAGGACAATGCCACCCTGGCCCAGCTGGTTCAGGACAAACTGGATGCGTACAAGGCAGATGATCCCACCATGGGAGAGGTGAGCTCCGGAGAGTGATGGACTGTTCTTTACTTTATGTTAACTTGGACTTTACTTACTTTTACTTTCTGACTTTATGAAGTCAGTTGTGTTTTGTTTGCTTTTCGTTCCTTTTGAGGTCAGATTTTGCTTCTTTTTTAATTTGTTTGCTTTGTTTTTGTTTTTTCTCTCCTTTGTCTTTTATCATTTTAATCTCTACTGTGCCTCAAATCACTGAATTACAATCCATCACTTTACAGTTGCTACAATTCATCATGTTGAACTAAACTACATTACTGAGAATGAACATCAACATTTCGCCATATTTCCATCTCCCATCCCTTGATTCCTCTCTTGCTCTATCTCCATTTCTATCCATCACTTGTTGTCTCTCCATCTCAATATCTCAATTTCTCTTCCTCTCTCTCTCTCTCTCTCTCTCTCTCTCTCTCTCTCTCTCTAGGGTCCAGACAAGGCTCGTTCCCAGCTCATCATCCTGGACAGAGCCTTTGACCCCGTGTCCCCTGTCCTCCACGAGCTCACCTTCCAGGCCATGGGCTACGACCTGCTGCCCATCGAAAACGATGTCTACAAGTAGGTGTCTGTGTGTGTCCTTCAGACGTCAGACTCAATGGAGAAGGTTTTCATGCAACAGAGAAGACGGTGTCATTACTGCTAATTCAGACCCCGTAGATTCACCCTGTTTGCCCAAATGAAATTCTGGTTTTGGCTACGGTCACTAGCAGGAAGTCTTCTTGGTGCTCAGGAAGTGATGAATTGAAACTTCTCTGCACTTCGTCCAGAGAAAGCTGGATTCACCGACGGCGGTTGAACCTGCTTCCAAAATATTTCCTTTCCTCTCCACCAACCAACCAGCCGCGTAGCTTACAGCTTACTGACATCACACTACATGATTTTTGAGGAATGAAGGCCTTCAAAATGTTATCCCTCACTGAAACTTGGAGCTGCCAAGGTGTGAAGTTGCCTGGTGCAGCTTTAATATCAGAGTTATGATTTGGAGTTATGATGAGAGTTAGATTAAGGTTAAGATAACATCAGTACATAACATCATGTATTTGTTTGTTTTTGTTTTGTCGTTTTTTGGACCGTGACTTTGATGCAGACTTTCACGCGTGGCCGTCTCACATCATCAGTACGCGTTCACATGAGTTCACATGTTACTGACTGTTCCTCATGTTGTCTCTCTTCCTGCTCCAGGTACGACACGAGTGGCATGGGAGACTCTCGTGAGAAGGAGGTTCTCCTGCATGAAGACGACGACCTGTGGGTGGGCCTGAGACACAAACACATAGCGGAGGTCTCCCAGTGAGTAGGACCGATTTCTCTCCTCTTCATTTAACCTTTCTCTCATCCATCCTTTGCTCTATCTGATGAAGAGCACGGTGGCTAAAATGTGACTTACAAAGTTAGCGTGTCTTTTATGTTTCCCTTCTCTCCTGAAACTGGAGACATGTAACTCAGTGGATATTGAACAACAGTTGATCAATAAGCCGACTAGGCTGTGTTGCATTTTGCCTGATGCTCCTTGATTGTGTGTTTGGCCATTAGGGAAGTGACACGCCAGCTGAAGGAATTCTCCTCCAGCAAGAGGATGAACACTGGGGAGAAGGTGAGGAGGAGGGGTTGCTATGGGAACGACACACTATGTATGATAGCTTGAACCTAGCCCAATAACAGGCTGGATACAGGCTGTCAGCATGGATGACGATTTGGCTTCTTCATGAGAAAATCCTCCAAATAACCATTAGAGATTTGAGTGCACATCTCAAGTTGACCAACATGCACAGATCAGTCACAAACGGCCACTTCAAGTGAAGAGATCTATTCTCAAATGTTATATATACATTTTTGGGTAAAAAACAACCTGAAGTTTCATTTCAATATTATGAAATCAATATTATTAATCATTTTGTAAGAGTCGGTGTCTCTATTAGCGTGGATAAAGTTCACATGATGACGTGACTGTGTGTTTTTTCCAACAGACCACAATGAGGGACCTCTCCCAGATGCTGAAGAAGATGCCCCAGTACCAGAAGGAGCTCAGCAAGGTGTGTATGTGTGTGTGTGTGTGTGTGTGTGTGTGTGTGTGTGTGTGTGTGTGTGTGTGTGTGTGTGTGTGTGTACGTGTGTACATGTCTGTCTGTGTGTACTGACCCTGTTTCTTTCTTCTTTTCAGTACTCCACTCACCTGCAGTTGGCTGAGGACTGTATGAAGCACTACCAGGGGACGGTGGACAAGCTGTGCCGTGTGGAACAGGTGAGATAAGAGTAATAGAATAGAATAGAATAGAATAGAATAGAATAGAATAGAATAGAATAGAATAGAATGTGGAAATTGAATTGTCAAAAATACATTCAATTGCAGTAAAAGGTGTTTTGGCACTGTTTCCTGTACACACACCATTCCTCAATAGTTTACGAAACCTTTCCATAACCAAGTCCTAATTCAATGAAAAGCCCCTGGAAGTGTGAATCTGAGTGTTTTAACCCTTAAATATATGTGAGGTATAATCCATATGTACCTCTGTGGTAGGATCTGGCTATGGGCACAGACGCTGAGGGAGAGAAGATCAAGGACCCCATGAGGGCCATCGTGCCCATCCTGCTGGATGCCAACGTCACCACGTATGACAAGATCCGCATCATCCTGCTCTACATCTTCCTCAAGAACGGTACGATGCAGCTGACGGGCGACATGGACGGTTTCCTTCCTGAGGCTGTCTGTGTTGAGGATGCAGTCCAGAAAAGTGTTGTCATATTGGTTTGGTGTTGGTGTTTCAGCTCCGGTCCCATCGCCTCTTTTAAAACACACTTAAGAATATTGGTTTCATAAGCAGTGATGTAACACCTCTCAGTCACAGTGCGTGGTTGGAAACAAATGTGTGTGTGTGTGTGTGTGTGTGTGTGTGTGTGTGTGTGTGTGTTCAGGCATAACGGAGGAGAACCTGAACAAGCTGATCCAGCATGCCCAGATCCCCCCTGAGGACAGTGAGATCATCACCAACATGGCCCACCTGGGCGTGCCCATCATCACAGACGTAAGAGCCTCCCCTCCTCTTCCTCCTCTTCCTCCTCTTCCTCCTCCTCTCTGTCTTCTACTCTTTCTCAGTCTGTCAATTTCTCATTCTCTGTTCACCATCTCATTTGGTCCAACCTGTCTTTCCTTCTCTCTTCCTTCATCTCTCCTTTTAATCTTTTAATTGTTATTTATGTGCCTCTCTCTCTCTCTCTCTCTCTCTCTCTCTCTCTCTCTCTTTCACCTTCTGGCTTCCTTTTGAAAACCTGATCATTTTTTTTTAGGAATTCTCAATGTAGACCTATTAGTGTGAAGATATGGACCGATCCATGAACAGAGTCCTGGTAGGTGTAAATGATACTGACTATTCTCTCTCTCCTTCTCTCTCCTCCTTCACTAGTCCACTCTTCGCCGAGGAAAGAAACTGGACAGGAAGGAGCGTGTGAGCGAGCAGACCTACCAACTGTCCCGCTGGACACCACTGGTCAAGGACATCATGGAGGTGTGTGTGTGTGTGTGTGTGTGTGTGTGTGCGTGTGCTTTATAAAATAAGCAGAATAGACCGCTGTCAGGTAATGTAACGCACCGTCTGGCGGCCATGTTGGAGTTCTCAGCTCTTGAGCAGCCGGTTGTGTTTCCTGAACTCAGAGTGTGTTGGAGTAGAGACTGGGGCTGAAGACAAGACACAGTAACCTACATTTGGAGACAAATCTACCTGATCACACTGTTCACTGTTACTGGATGGACCTACAGACACACCAACCTGGTCCAGATAGCTCGCTCTCTCTCTCTCTCTCTCTCTCTCTCTCTCTCTCTCTCTCTCTCTCTCTCTCTCTCTCTCTCTCTCTCTCTCTCTCTCTCTCTCTCTCTCTCTCTCTCTCTCTCTCTCTCTCTCTCTCTCTCTCTCTCTCTCTCTCGTTGTATTTAGACGTTATTTATGCAAAGCCAATTCTCCACTGGACCTCCATGATGACGACAGATGTGGTTGCTAGGAGATCTGTGACGCAACTGCAAAGCCTCTATTCAAGTGTGTGTGGTGTGTGTGTGTGTGTGTGTGTGTGTGTGTGTGTGTACATCCATCATTATGGAGACAATATTAAGATCTTTTTGCCCCCCCCCCCTTTCCTCCCATGCAGGATGCTATTGATGATAAGCTGGACACCAAGCATTATCCCTACATCTCCACCCGCTCCTCTGCTTCCTTCAGCACCACTGCAGTCAGGTACACACACACACACACACACACACACACACACACACACACACACACACACACACACACACACACACAGCAGGGTATTTTATTGCAGTGTAGTCGCCCTATCTAGGTTACAAAGGCAGAAAGGGTGAGATCAATAGTAATGTGTGCTCAGAGGGGAGGGGGATGGGTCGGACAGATCAATACTCTTAAAAATGGGGAACAGGGAGGGGAGGTGCTACGAATGATTGACAAGAGAGTGAGCCATACACAGACCCCGGGGCAAGGATAGGGCAATGACAGAAGAGCAGACGTTCACATTCACAGGATTTGATGTAGATTTTCCTTTTTCTACTAAATATTATTTAACAAGAAAGAACAAGAGCACAGGAAATAACACCAAGCCTCATACAGACACATGAATCTAAATCAGTGTGGAAAATAGAAACATCTCCCCCTAACATGTAGTCCTTCAGTTCAGTTAAAAACATGGAAATCAATGAAACCAGAGTTACAAGGTTTTTACACTAATATTGAATTTAACCAGTGAGGGGAAAAATGTTCCAAAACAAGACACAAAGACAGAAGAACTGCAGGACAAAGTATTTTTCACTATCTTGAAGTAGCTTCTAATCTGTGGTATGTAATTAGTAGCTTAATAATAAACTAGATATTGACGAGGATGATGAGGATGATGAGGATGATGAGGATGATGAGGATGATGAGGTGAAGTACGTCTATCACAAAATAAGAGATATCGGTTCAAATCAATGTCACTTCTATTTGACTGTCAGCCAAACTGTTAGCTTAGCTTAGCTATGACACGACGGCTCTGCTACTCTATGGATACTAGTCTGCCTGGTGAAGAGGACGAGGTAGAACGAGGTGGATAGACTTGACTTCAACCTCAACTTTTCAATTCCCAACTCTTTTTATACCATGAGTGAAAGTACCTAACTCTTACCGTAATCTTCATCAAATTGTTTTAGCTGCCTCACCATAACTGAAGTTGTGTAGTCACTAGCCTTAACCGTTATCTGACCTTCATGAACACCTAATCCTCACAATCCTTTTTATTTGTGACATAATCTGAGAGTATCCCCGACTAACCCCGTGACCCTGGTTCTCCCCCTCTGCCCCGCTAGTGCCCGGTATGGCCACTGGCACAAGAATAAGACCCCCGGAGAGTACCGCACCGGGCCACGCGTCATGGTCTTCATCATCGGGGGCGTGTCCTTCAGCGAGATGCGCTGCGCTTATGAGGTCACACAGGCCAATGGGAAGTGGGAAGCCATCATTGGTGAGTGTCGCAACAGGGGGCGCCACTGAGCGCAGGCCCCGGGAGAAAGAGGGAGAGAGGGAGGGAGGGAGAAAGGAGGGGAGCATGGAGGGAGTCCACCACAGGAAGTGAGTCGCTTGGAGGTAGAAATGGACAGAAATCCTGTAGTAGAAGCTTATTTTTCTTAAAGCAAGTGAAAAAACTGCCAATGGGGTGAAAACAATAATTTTCTCAGTGCAATGCAATTTGTTTAAAAGACTTTTCTGGAAGGAAGTGACATTTTGAAGCGGAGAGAAAATTCTCTTAACAAATTACCAGGATTTCTATTGATAAAAAGTGTAATTCTCTCACTCCAACTTGCAAATCATTTCACTTACTTTAAGAAAAGTACAATAAAAGATTAAACTTTGTTCAGACGAACATATTTGCAGTGTGGGTTGATGTAAGGTTTGTTTTTCCAAGGTTGTCCTGACTGACTGACTGAAACTCTGACTGACTGTGCGACACTTTTCTCATTTGGTTTTCACTGATTTTGGTCAGCATGCAAGGACATGGAAGTGCGTAATAATGCTTATATTGGGCTAAAAATGAACTTTTTTTTTTCCTCAATTTTGAGTAAATAATAAATAATGGCAAATCAGGGAAGAATTCAGGAAAAAAAACACCTTGTTCAAACATACACAGCTACCACTCAAACACAGCACAGCCTCGGTACATAGGACATCACAATTTCCTTTTTGACGTTCATGCAGCCAGATCAGATTATCACATATCAGTGGAAGGTAGAAACTGACTGACCTGTTGTGTGTAATATGTAGTGTTTAAATGATGTCTGTTATAAATGGAAACAGTTTGTCTTGTTAGTTTTTGTTGTGCTCTGCTTCCGCTTGAAACCTGTTGTCTTTAAAAAACCCTGTTGTCTTTAACTTGCAGCCACGCCATGTCCCTTTCTGTGTCTGTGCGTCCTCGTTTTGTGTTGGTGTGAACAATCAGCGTGCGAGTGTGTCTCTGTGTGTGTGTGTTCGAGTGTGTGTGTGTGTGTGTGTGTGTGTTTGTACGATGGGCTGCGGTTGGGTGGCTTGTTTTAACCCTCTTTTCGTGATGCCAGAGAGGTGGAGGAAGAGAGAGAAAGAGAGAGAGAAAGAGAGAGAGAGAGAGAGAGAGAGTGGGGAAGGGGGCGTGGCTTGTGCTGAGAAATGAGTGGTGAAGGCGCCTCTGTTCCTCCACAGGTTCCACCCACACGCTCACCCCCACCAAATTCTTAACGGACCTGCAGCACCCCGACTTCCGAGAGTCCACTAGGGTGTCCTTTGAGGACCCAGACCCCTCAGACGAGTGAGGCAGAGAGAGAGTGGGAGGGAGGGAGAGAGAAATCACACTGAAAAAAGTAAAGGCAGCCGCACAAAGAAGCCCTTTCTGAACCTCCACAGCACAAGGGCTTTCTTCTCGTTCCTCCTTCCTCTTATAACACTCAGTACTGTTTTATGTAACTCCACCAACCCCCCTTACCGTCAGGGATGGGCGCCCCCCCCCTCGCCTCACTGCATGGACCACTCCCTCAGGTTCCACTCCCTACAGGCCAAAGAGTTGGCCAATCAGAGCTGGAATTGTGATCACCAACAACCAATAGCAGGGCAGGTGTAGCGGGCGTTCAGCCTGTCTGCCTATAGGAAGTGAAGTCTGTGCAGAAGAGTGGCCATGCCTCAGGGGGGTCGCGACCCCATCCCTGCTGCCTCCTCCTCCCATCATCTCAGCTGGGTGGATTAAATCGCCCCTCGATGCCCACCCCAGGGCCCGTTTTGAGCTTGTTGCAACTCCCACTTCTGCTCCCAAAATGCATCTGGTTCGGTGCAGATTTAATCTACCCCCGAGATCCATCTTTATTACTTTTTACTGTCTAATTCTTTTTCTAACGAACCCCTCCCAAAGACAATCATTGTTTTTAACGGTTTCTTTCAGGATAGGTCCTTGAGTTGATGTTGGATTTCAAAGAAGGATTCTCTCTTTATTTTTTACTTCTTTTTTTTTTTGCTCCCCAAACCTCCCGACTTCCTCCCCCTCTCCTCCACGTCACTCTCTCTCTCAGCCCACCATCACATGCTAACATGGCTCATGGCTCGTCTGCAGAGAGCACTGGATGATATTAGCAATAGGTTGTCTCCATCCTAGCACAATTTCGTGGTGATGCACGAGGCAATTTTTGGGGCAATGTAGATGGGCAACCTGTAGATGGGCAACCCTCCCGGCATCAGGTGATAAAACACTTGGTCAGAAAAAAAATATTTCTGGCAACAAGATGTTCCTGTGTGATTAAAGCAACGATGCTGCGGCAACGCTCTCATCTGAGTTGCCCACAACGTTGCCCTGTGTATCACTGCCTCTACTGCAACGCCTCTCTGCTGACACCGAGTCTGGGAATGTAGCAACGTCCCACCTGATATGCTTTAGCAACCCTGGAAAAAAAATAAATAAAAAAGATGCCACACATCTCAAACAGCCGCCACTAATTTCCCCTCACTCTCCTCCCCCTCATGTTTGAGAAGCTCCAATTTGTTCCTCAGCTCATCCATCACATCGGTCAGTGTTAGACGTTTCTGTACGTAGGGGCAGGAAAGCACAGACCAGCGACCTTGTGTAGTCAGTGTGCATGTTTGGAGAAATACCCATGACCACTTCATTGCCTGATTTGGTGATTTGTCATCCTGTGAGTTACTTTTACATTTGAAAGTTGGATTTTTTTTTTTTTACCCTGCAAATTTCCACAGTAGAGCAGCCAAGGGCATCCATCTCATCCTCAACTACTCTGCTAAAGCTATATCGTTTATGAACCAGCATTTGTTTTTTATGGTTTTCTATTTTCTCAGTAAGCAACTCATCAAGCAGTATCTGGACGCTCCGCCACATACTGCCACATTCAACACTTCCTGAACAAAATGGCCATTACTTACTAAAACAACTGTTTGTTTTGGTCTACCTCATGTAGAATATTTTTTTTTTTTTTTTGGTGTTGGAGATCCACGTCACTGTGTTGTGTTTCTGGGCTCCACCTGGGCCCACAAAGCTGTGTGTTTGGGACCGGTAGGGGACAGGAGAGAACCAGGCGAGGCCAGTCCGAAGTTGACTTCTGTGACTCGTGCTCTCACCCACGCCAAACCCCACCCACCCACTCACCCACCTCCCTCACAACCCACGATGCCTGCATCACCATAGTGACCCAACTTGAGACGGACTTGCCTCTTTCTCTTCTGTGCCTGTCTGTGCTGTAAACGACCCGCACTTCCTGTTCTGACCTGAAGTTTGAAGTTTTAGGATGATCTATTTCTAAAGGACAAATAAAGAGCAAATTGGAAGAAACATGCAGCTTTGCAACAGAAACAAACCGATGAAGATGAAACACTGTGAACAGTATTGAACAGGTGTGGGGAGTAAATCAAAACTTTGGTCTGTCTGTTTGCCCCCGTTGATTATCAAGGGTCCCGGTTCGTTCCAGATGGGGGGTAAGCCATCCGGAGATTTGATAATGTAGCCTGGCGACAAACGAGTTTGACAAATGTTTGGTTTACTCCGGACCGGCACCTTTCAAATCCTACAATGTCTGAAATGTGTCTTCAGCTGTCGGAAACAGTCTCAGCTCCTCCATCTGCTGTCAGGGTTATCGACTTATCTTCATTTTCATTCACATTCACAGTAGACTATACATCGACTTCAATTGGGACTTGGGAGAACATCTGCTTTTGTCTTCTTTTTTTTTTGCAGCGTTCATTGTTTTGAACGGTATTGATCAGCCGTTTGCATGCACTTTGACTCAAGGGCCTTCGAGGTCACATGCACATACGCTAACACCTGATTTGCCGCGCGGTGGTTCGATGTTGCAGGATTTCTACCGACGCTCTCGAATCCTGGCGGTGTTGTGGTGTCATCACTGATCCGTGTGCTTCCATATGTTCACTTGCATGTAATGCAGCTCAGCTTCATGTCTTCCTGATCAGGCTGTTTGGAGAGGAGATAGCTTCCAAATCCTTTGATCCATTTTCCGAGTGCTGGCTATTGATTATGATTTCTCAACTTTGGTTGCGCAATGTTTACCTCTTTACTTTCAACGTTATGTGAGACTGCTCTCATCCAGGCATTCATAGCAAGAGCTGAAAACACATTTTCCACTGATGCCTGTGTGTATACGGGCAGATCTAATGCTGTGTGTGTTTGTGTGTGTGTGTGTGTGTGTGTGTGTGTTTGTGTGTGTGTGTGTGTCTCCAGGATCGACCCACATCTTCACCCCCACCAGTCTCCTGGAACAACTCAAGGCCATGAACAAACCAGACGAGGAAGTGACAAGCTAAAATCTTCCAATCACATCTCTCTCTCTTAAACCCCGCCCCCTCCCCTGCCTCCCCCAACGTGACCGTCTTCCTCCTGATGACGAATCCTACATTGTGTCTGCATCTTGCTTGAGAAGAAAAACACAAAAAGTATAAAAAATATATATGTTGTAACAAAGAATAAAATCATTGCAAGTATTCTCATGTTTTACAATGGATGCAACTAAATAAACTTATTTAAAAGGTTTAAATAGCAACAAAAAGGCCATTTAAAACTGAAAGTACCAAATGTAATATTGTATGCTATGATACCTGCTAGAGTGTAAAAGGTAGAGACTTTCTCTGTTTGTTCCTTTGGTTTATCTTCTTGGTGTGGATTTTATTGCTAGTGGGTGGAGGAGGGATGTGTAGTTCGAAGGGTTGATGTAGTAAAAATCATATCACTCAACATGCAATATATTTCATCCAAGGACTATTGAGGAGTACCCCTATATGAGATGTTCGTATCAGTAGCATGCTTGGACCTGTGTGGACTGTTAGTGTATATGTCTCCAGTGTGGATGTTCTGGGAAACTGCAGACTTAACATTGCTTTACTTGGGAAGTAGTGCTGAAATGCGTTGCCGTGACGACGACAGCTGAAGCTGGGCTAGGAAGCAGCTCTGTTAAAAAGCCAGAATCATCCCTCCTCCAGCCGCGAGACTGGAAGTATTTACTCACCACAGCCTTTTTCCTTTCTCTGGAGAACTTTCACGTTTTAGTGTCAAAAGGCCGTTGCTTGCAGATATTTAAAAGAATAATCTTAAAAAGGGCCAATTGTATTTCAGTATTGTATCCTGTCAGATTAAGTCTTATCATTGGTTAGTAACGATGTTTAACCGGGCCATGCACTGAGTAGTGTTGTGTATTACGCCATATGTTGCTGTTTTAGTGTCTCACTGTTGACTGGTGATTTTTCTGACTGTGAAGTAGTGAAACTTTTCCTTTAAAAAAAAAAAAGCCAATGTAAAGCTGCTGTGTTTGTGATGTTCTAGCTGTAGCTGTTAGTGGTCAACTGGGAAAAACAACTAATATATATATTTTCTTTGTCTGTCTGATGCAATGTAAAATCCTCCAATGGTGAATGGCTTTGCAAAGACCTTTTAACCCCTTTTTCAACTTCATTTCTTCTCTCTGTCCCCCCCCCACCCTCTGTCCTCGCCAAACAAGTTGTATATTGCACTACGCGTTTTCTGTGATGCAAACGCTTGATTTTGTGTTATTTTTTCTATTATCATTTGCTGTTGTATAGGGTTCACTCTGTCAATTCAATTCAAAGTTATTTATCAGAGAGAAAAAAATATTAATAAATGAAACATTAGTCTGTCCTGAACCTGTTTAACTTATTGGGATTCTATGTTTGCGAGTGTTGAAGCACAAACAATACTTCCATGTGTACCTATGTACTAAGGCTGTCTAATAAATTGGCTTCCATTACAAGTATACAGACTCAACTCTTCCTTTAGTTGCTCTGTCTGCTTTTACCAGCCGAGCAATCAGTCGATGTTGCTTTAGTTTCTGACAGAAACGTAAAGGAGCGTGACACTAAAGCTTCGATTTTGACCTTTAATTGGCTCCCAAAGGGACGAGAAATTCCTGCAAAGTATTCAAGAAGACATTTGAGATGATCAGCAATGGTACAAAAGTACAAAAGGATCAGCAATACAAAAAAATAATCATTGCAACAAAACATTCAACAGCGTTAAACCCAAAATTCATTATTTCATCTATAAAAATAAGTTGGCCATTCCCACCCACATAAAGAGATCATCACACTGGCTTTGATGCTTAATATAGACCTACGATAGATAGATAGATACTTTATTGATCCCCAGGGAGGGGGGGGGGGGGGGTTCTGGTGTATGAATGTGTGATGTATATGGTCATTTGTTGTCTATAGTGAGATATGGAAGCACTAATCCACAATATAGCCTTTTATATATATGAAACTTATGAAAAAATACTATACAAAATTCCACTCCAAAACTAGAAGTGACACCTAGACATACTCAATTATTGATATCACAAAATGTAGAAGGTATCTTAACACTTGCAGACTGAATTCATACATGGAGTGATGAACTGAGGGGAACGACTATAAAAGGATATATGGTGGTTTGGAAACTGCTGACTTCCTGTCACAGGTCAGATCTGCTCATCTCAACAAAACAACGAGGCAGTGCATTTTATTTACAGCATAACGTGCTACTGTCGTACAAAGAGAACTAAAATAACACTGAACTCATGTACACTTTCAAAAACAAAATACCAGGCTGAATGATCAATAAATTATAGCTCACAATAATAACGAGGCCTGTCAGAAGATAGCATAGCAGCGATTCTTGTTTCCTTCATCTTCAATCAAACTGACACTACCTACCAAGCTAGTTGTCATTGCGATGTGTGCCAGTGCATTATTTAATACAACACCAATAAAATCATGTTAGGAAACCTGAGACACAATGTTGTACAAAACAAAACCGACCAAAAGAACGTCTGAATGGTCGACCCTGCTGTACTGTCAGGATCCAGCCAACAGCCAAGTGAGGCCTTCAAGTGACTGAACATCTATTTTGAAACATTAACAGGCAATTCAGTCGGTAATGTCCTTCCTCTGCTCTAAGACACGACAACAGGAGGTTACATGGAGTGGCGGAGGTGCATATTCCTTTGTAAAGGGTTCGAAGAACTCCAAGAGTTTCAGTATGAGAGATCGACTACCTCAGTCTGATTGATGTGCAGGTCTGACTATATGATGCCACTAGTCTTCTTTCCATCAACCTATGAACCCTACTGGTTCTGTTCCTGTCAGTCGACGGGTTTGGATCCAGCTTTCATCCACTCTGTCTCACAAGACCTGGAGGTTTTGTGCTGTTTGGTGCTGCGACTTCAGTCCTCCTGGTTGCCTGTAATGTTGACCAATCCCCAGTCCGATGTGAACGGGTAACGTGAGACTAGTAGATGCAGGACTGAGACGGTGCGTCCTGGCAGGGCAGCCCGGTGGCCAGAGAGCGGGCCATGCGTCTGGAGGTGTGTTTCATGTCTCTGGCTGCCCTGATGGCCCTGTTCAACGAGCCGCTCAGGGAGTGCTGCTCGTCAGCGGACAGGGAGCGACCTGCGTGGCCCCTCCCCTCCCCGTGACCCCTGACCCCTACGGACGCACCGCCACTGCTTACAGGCACGCAGAGGGGCTGTGGATAGGAGTCCATGTTCACCACGGGACTGGAGTAGAACCTGAAAGGAGAACATGTGTTCACATCCTGAACACCACACAGTTGGGTCTTGACAGTTAAAGGGAAGTTTCTGCCTAAATGAACTTTTATTTTGTTAATTTTCCTAAAATGTGATTCTTTTCTGTTTCTGATCCTCTTGTACCTACAGTAAGTTGGACGTTATTCAGGGTTACGGGAGGGCTGGAGCCTATCCCAGCATGCACTGGGTATAGAAACACCCTGGAAACCCACGTGAACACGGGGAGAACATGCAAACTCCACACAGAAAGGACCAGGAATCAAACCCGGGACTTTCTTTCACTGAGCCACCGTTTCGCCCAGATAGAGTAAAAAATGCGCTGAAATGTCCAAAAACCTAATTTCAATAATCTAAGCAATGACTGATGACATCATAAAATTGCATTTTGACAGCTTGTAACTCCTAACACATAAAAAACGGAACACAAAATCTAAACAATATTTTAAAAAATATACATTTCTGTGTAGTCCATCTTCAAAATAGTGATTGTTAAATGTTTCTATATCAAGTCCTGATCTTGATACATCTAGATGTAGATATTGGTAGAGATCAGCAAAAGTTGATTCATCTATAAAAGTGAGCTTTGTGTTTTCAAATCATCACTTATGAGAGTTTTTAATTCCATTCAGACTGGAGAGGATGTGGGTGAAATTAACCTAATGGCTACTTCATCATGAGTCTGGGGAGTGGGGGGGGGGCTACTCACAGAACTGGTGGCGGGCAGACGGGCACACAATGCACCAGCGGCACCCCGCCCAGCACAGGAGGGCCCGGCGCTGCCAAGTAACTGGGCCTCACTCCTCGGTCCAGGGGGTCCGGCTCTCTCTCTCTCCTACGCACTGTGAATCAGAGAGCAGGTCCAGACCGCTGTCAAATCAATAATACGTTTAACTCCAGAGCCAAAAATACTCAGAATTGCTTTATTTGCCAAGTACAATAAACACACAGGATTGTGACATCAGTGCAAAGGATATTGACAACTTAAGACTTTCACCACACACAATGACAAACATGGTACAAGGACAACAGAACCTGGTAGTAGAGTCAGTAGACTGTGTGCATCACACTATAGCAGCGTGACATCAACTACAGTCACCACACGTGGTCTCCTACCTGGCTCAGTGCTGCTGTACGGCTCTGGCTGCCCACAGAGCGGACCGCACCGGACAGTGAGAAGAGGCGTGGAGAGGCTCGCTGTCGCCCCCCTCTGGCCCTGATGAGGAAAGACAGACAGAAAGAAGATTCAAGGAAACTCTCTGACAATTCAGTCTGTGAATGACTGCATGAACAGACACACTAGTTTCAACACAAATAAAATCTGATTTAAGCGTATTTTACACAAACATGCCCCAATGCCCTTTACAAAGACACTGAACAATATAGAAAGCAAATACAGAAAAATACAGAAAAACACAAAACACAGTTTCTCCCCCAGACTGAAAGGACGAAGCCTTCTTATACAATACAATACAGTAGAATATACTTTATTGTCCCCGTGGGGAAATTTGTCTTGGACTCAAGTGTTTGCACACATATAACTGCCTCCATAATAAAAACAAACAACATATAACAAAGCAGCACATACTGTAGTAAATCAACACCAATTCCACATATTGCACATATCAACCAGAGATAAGAACACCATGAAGCTGTTGGACAACCCCTACATCCTACCCCTACATAACACTATTTAACATTTTAATTGAGATAGGCACAAATTAGTTTTTAAAACGGTTGAGTTTACATCTGGGTACTCTATATCGTCTGCCCGAGGGTAAGAGCTCATACTCGGCGTGGAGAATATGAGATGGGTCAGACAGTATTCTCTGTGCTTGCTTAGAAACAGACTGCTCATACATGGACTGGAGGGACTGGTGTTCCTTCCTCCCCATAACCTTCATGGCAGTCTGTACCAGACGAGCAAGCTTAGATTTCAACTTTACATTGAGATTGCCATACCATGCTGACATCCCATACCTAACTATGCTCTCTTATACAGCCTGGTAAAATAAAAACATAATCCCCGTCTTACGTGCAGAGTGTCCGTGGTGACGCGAGGAACACAGCAGACAAACAGGGGCTTTCCTTCCTCGGCTGTCAGGTTCATCTGCTTCATGCACACCTGCAGACAGGCCAGGATGCTTCCCTGCACCAGACACACACAGAGAACTGAGTCAAAGAGTTAAAAAACACAACACATTAATGTCCCATGCTGGTAGATTCCCATCCATTTAGCCACGTCACATTTTACATATTTAGTCACCTCTGCTGTTAAAACTGTACGCCGTAACCAGTCAGATGGCCCTGTGTGTATCAATAGCAATATAACATTAATATTACAGTCTCACATTTTCTGAGATTATTTGTGGTGTTTGCATGCTGGTATGGCCACGGGACTGATGGAGGCAATGAAAAGTATCTGAGCAGCCCAAGAAGCGCTGTTAACACGATGCTGCCAGTTTGGGAACTTGTGCTGTGTCTGTTTAACACAGCGAGTCAAAGACACTAAACCCAGAGAGAGCCTTTCAAGTAGCTTTAGAGTACACAAAACTGTGCAGGCTGGATCAGGATGCTTACTGGTGGGCGTTATTCGGCTCCGGACAGGATTTGAACAACCGCAGCAGTTTTCTGGTGCTGCAGGGGATGTAGGGATACGTCTGGAGAGCTGAGGCCGGGGTGTGGAGTGATCACGCTCTGAGTCTGTAGCTGGAAAGGAAACACAGACATTGTACACTACGTAATATATATATACAGTGTCTTAACTTGCATATACTTCTATGTGCAGTCAGGTTGCATGTACTTCTCATATGTAATAACTGCATCACATGTACAGTGTTAGTTTAGTAGTGTCCATTATCTGTTATTTGTTCTCCACTGAATTCCATATGGGAAAATGTGTTGCTTATAATTACATGTATTATTATCATCTGTGGTTATGACAGGCCTCATGTCACTTGATGTTTTTATGTTTATGCTTTTAATACATCAAATAAAAATGTCACTTTGCCTCATTATTCGTTAAGGAACGGCGTTTGGAAGTAGCAAAATATTGTAAAATGAAACAACTTTAAGGAAAGGGTTTGAGTTGCAGGTCATGTGTGATGTTAACAGGTACAGTCACATGAACTCACTGATGTCTGGTCTCTGTCTGGGTGCAGAAGCTGATCTCCTCCTGTCTGCTGGCCTGGGAGAACATTCCTCCTCCAGCTCATCAACTCTCCTCCTCTCCCTTCTCTCCCCTTCACCACCATCTCTCCATCGCTGCCCAGACCTGAGTGAAGAGAAGACCAGATGAACTACAGGCAGAGATGTCAAAGCAGGTAATGTATACAGATGTTAAACTTTTCACTCCAAGCTTGCTAAATAAACCCTGAAGAGAAACTGTGTGGACGATTCAAAATTCCACTAAGATTTCAGCCATGCAACAACACAGGCAAGGCACAAGAATCTGTCAAGAAGTTGTTTGAGAGACATGAGCAGTGCTACTGCAGGACAGATGCATGATGACTCTGGTTTCCACTAGAAGATAGATACCAACCTGACGCGAGGTGTAACGCTGTCGTGGTGAGAGCAGCTCCCCTGTGCTGAAGGGGGCGCTCTGACGGGGCTGAGAGGCTTCGTCTTGTTCAGACTCCTCTCTAGTCTCTCCTTTAGTCTGGTCACCTCGGCTTGCAGGTTCTGGATTGCCTCACTAAAACAGTTGACAGAGATGGTCACATGCTAAAATCTGTTTCTGCTTATCCCACATGCTTGTTTTGGTCCGTTATCACCACATGCTCAGTGCATTTCAACAACCCAGAGGTGATATACCAGCAGGCTCAGCTGCCAGGTCCAGGAGCTAAAACGGTTAAGAGTTTCTCTGCAGTGATTCATGTGTCAGACCAAACGTTCACCCCACTCCTTGAAAAGTAATCCATGTTAATACTGAGATCTGACTCATGCAACACCACACCGTGCAGGGAACAAGTACCTCCTAATACGCAACCACATTCACTAGCAGCCATTTCTGGAATAAAATACATGGAAGAGAACATGATGATACACACATTTCAGTAGAGGCATGATCTGATTTTACAAGGTAAGAGTCAACGCATTAAAACTAAATGATTATACTCATCCAACAGAAATCAATGTTACACACTTCATATGACAAGTAGTTTCTCTACCAGCCACTAGGAAGTGCTCTGATGTGATGGTGTGTGTGCTGCATGTTGTAGTGTACTGCCTGTTCACTCCCAGTCCAGGCCTTGGGTCTCTGAAGGGAGACCATAAATCTGGTCTCCGCTGCACAACTATCGCCATGGCAGCTGCCGCCAGAGGCACTCACTTGCGATCTGTCACCTGACCGGAGCCCAGCGCTCTGAGGGGATCGCCATGGTGATACGGCGCGGTGGGGGACGGGCTGGGGCGGTAGCTGCGCTGCGAGTTGGTGGATTCGGCAAATTGGTCGTTCTGTCCGCCTTCCTCTTCTGACACAGTGTGGGCTGAGGACGGAGCGAGAGGGAGGGTTGAACACTTAGGAGAAGGAAACGCTAAGGAGTAAGATGAGGTGATGATGGCAAAGATACAAGATTAAACCGAGAAAGTTAGTGACCTTATTTTGTCTTCCACTACTGTTCAGTAATAAAAAAACATGGCATAGTTTGACATTACGCTGCTAATATTTGTTGTCTCATCTTGACGCACTGCTGCCGTAATGACTCAGGCCTAACAGTAACACAGACACTGTTAGACTCACTGTGGTCACTGTCCAGTCCAAAGTCACTGGTCCCACTATCAGCTCTGGTTTGGGGCGTCTGACTGGCCCAGCAGCCCGGTGGAGAGCTGGAGGTTGAGGTGCCTCTCCTCTCCCCGCCCCTGGTTCTCCTCGGCCGGCCTCGTAGCTGCCCGGGGCTGCTGAGCCGGGAGCCGCCGCTGTGCTCCAGAGAGGTTCGTCTACGTGATGGTGAGGATGCGGGGAGAGGCTGCCCTGAGACCGGACCTGCCCGGGGCTTCCCTGGGTTCCCTTCCTGAGGGACTGAGACGCTACAGCACCGAAGGGAGAAACAGAAAACACACAGATAAGATTAAAAAGGAATGAAAGAAGATGTCTGCTTTGAGGGGAATAGCAACAAAACAGAGATCAGCACGCTGTCAGGGGTGGGGGATGTGATATGAGGTGAGGTTTACAGTGTAGTACATATGGGTGGAGGGAGAGGAGTTGTTCTACAGCGTCTTACCTCGCTGGCGCCCTCTGATGGAGAGGGCTGGGAACTGCAGCAGGAGTCAGGCGGCTGCTCTCTGAGCCGACGAACCCGCTGTCTGTCTCCGGTGAGATGATCCCATCCTGGTGAACACAACACAGACCTTCCATCTAACAGCGCTGTGTGGACACAACTAACTCAGTGTTTCCCGTACTAGATAGCTTTATTTGAGACGTCTTACCACATCTGATTCATATTATTCAAAGATAAAAGATTTATTGAATAGCTGTATACTTTCTTTTAATTCAAAGGTGTGTTACTGCCGTTTTATAACAGCAAAATGTGAATGTTTACTGCTCAGTTAAATCACAGATGATGGTTGTAACACACACTAGCTGCCTGTCAGCGACTCGTCAGGTGGCTTGGAGGTCCATGACAGCCCAGGGTTTGAGCTTTGAGCCGCTCATCCCCTCATGAGCCGCGGCGGTAAATATAAGATGTCACCAAATTTTCCACCCTCGTCTTCACTGGTTCTGCTCTTAGATGCTTGTTTAGGAAGGAAATGCACTTATGATTTCTGGTGACTAGTAGTTTTCTACCTACCTATGTTGAATGCACTTGTAATTCGCCTTGGGTAAAAGCGTCTGCTAAATGACTGTAATGTAATGTCATGTAACTTTTGTAAAACATACTATACTGTATCAAGAAAAACAGCGCCATGTGCTTTGCTTGTTAAATTGGAATGTCTATTATTTCTCTAGATATTGTGATCACAATTATTAATCCCAATTATGAGTCTTGATGATTTGAGAACAACTATGATTGTTAATTGTGGAAACTAAAATCGTGATGTACAATAATGCTGCTGTTGGTACGAGCACCGCTGAAGCCTAAACTAAAAACCTGTCTGCACATGTGCAAACGCCAAACACTGTCTCCCCTAGTGACGCCCATCCCCAGTGGACAGGAGGCTAAGAGGCTACTGTTAGCGTGTCTGTGCTAGAGGCCTTGTTGAATCAAAAGCACCTCGTTCACCACGGCAGAGCAGAATCTAACCCACCTGAGAAAGCACTCTCCTGGGACCAGGCTGTAGTTTGGAGCCCCTCCTCTCCGATGAGGCGCTCTCCCCCAGACTGGTCAGACTGCTGCTGTGGGACTTCCCCACCTCGAACCTCCTGCTGCCACTGGGGAGATGAATGTGAGGGGCGGGGGACTGGCTGGAGGCTCTAGGAGAAGGAGGGTCTGACCTGCTGGTCCTCTGTTGGCTGGTTGGAAGGGGAGCCGAGTCCTGATGGTCTGATTTGGCTCGTCTGTCGACAGAAAAGTAGATTTTCTTTGTCTAATCGAGCTACTGGGATTTGCTTGTGGATCACAGGAAGAAACTGGTCTGTGCGTATGTGTGTGTGGTGTGTATTTATTATTTTTGAATCCCTTATTTTATCAAATTGACTGAGAACACTTTGACTGTGCAAGTTGATTAAGAACACATTCCTATTTAACACCTATGAGATGTCCAATACAAGCACCGATACTGGAGGCCTGTCTGGAGACTAACCTCTGTGGGCGGCTGTTCTGGTCTTGTCCCTCTCTGCCCTCTTCCCCGGGCCGCATGCCATTTCCTGCAGCAGGAAACAGTGCGAGTCCTTCCTCCAGACCCCCGTCTAGGACTGTGGGAAGCTCCTCGAAGCTTTGGTAGCTAGACGAGAGGATAGGAAACAGGAAGAGGACAGCGTGTGTCGGCGAGGCTGTTGGCTGAGCGCAATACTTTCCAGACCTCTTTCCGCCAGACGGGCCAAATAATAGGAAACATTTCTTCTCAGGTTGAGGATCAAATAACATGGAGAAAAAACCTTCCAGCATAGAGACTGATTACTCTTATTAAACATTTCTATCCAAACGCTCAATCAAAATGAGGAAAAATAAACTCATGACTCACTGGTCTGTTAGAGCACCAAAGTCTTGCCTCCACCAGTCTGTGTTTGCAGTTGAGGGGCTTGAGGAAGAGAGAAGCCTCCTCATCCTCCATCCCTGCCTCCTCTCCATCACTCTCTCCGCTAGCTGAGCTCACCTCCACCCAGACCTTCCCTCCTGACTCACCTGGTACAGGTGACACCGGGCTCTGGGAGGAAGGAACGAGGGGGAGAGAGAGAGACAAATAAGATTCAGCACTTCTCAAAATGTGGCCTTTTTTCAACGAGTTACAAAAAAAAACTTGACTCAGAATGAAACAATAATAAATAAAATGATGTTTTAGGTCTAAGACACTGATGATTTTGCCAGCTTAAGCTCCTCAGACATTACTACCCATGTCTGAGAGAGTGATTGTGGGGTTCAAAGTTCAAGAGGGGTTATCCTCTGAAGTAAAATATAATCTATGGTACTTTTACAAAAACACATGTTCTTCTCACAGTAGAGTTATAGTGGTACTACCTCAGGGTGTGGCGTGCGTCCTCCCCCCTCTGTGGGCACAGATAACGGGGTGGGGTGGGGAGGTGGAGAGGGAGAGGGAGGTGCCTCAGAAGTGGGCGGGTCCTGTCCCATCTGCTCCACCTGCTCCTTCAGCTCCTCCACAGCCATCCCACACTGGAAGATGAGCCCCTCCAGCTCCCTGACACACACATGAAAAAAATAAATCAATGTGTGTCCCCTTGAATCAGCCATACAATCATCTTCAAAATCACTCTCACCTATCGGGGTCGAAGGGGCCCGTCCCCCCCCCTCTGTGCTGGTGGAGTCGGTGCTCGTCCCTTGCTACCAAGTAACTCCTCTCTAAAGAGTCGAGCCCCTGGACCAGCTGGGAAAGACCCTGGAGGAGGACATGGGTTCGTTAGTTAGGACGTGAGGTGGCTCTTCTGAAGGATTACAGATCTCAACCCAAGTCAAGAAGCTGTTATTACCGTCATCGCTTCAAAAGGTTTGAGCCTCCTGCTCTTGAGGAGGTCCTCAAACGTCTGCACCTGGAAGAAAAGCACAAAGAGGGTTATTAGGTTGAGAGGAACCCAAACGGATCCCTTTATAAGGAGTTTTTTCTCTTTCTTTCTCACAATTATAGCAAAAAGATATCCATCCATCCATCCATCCATCCATCCATCCATCTATCTATCTATCCATCTATCTATCTATCATCTATCCATCTATCCATTTACCTGCCAGAGAAACTTGCTGGCCTGTTTGGAGAGAGTCCTGGTCACTTGCTGCCCCACCTGTGGGCCCAAGCTTGTACTGGATGAGAGTGAGGCTGCTGAGGAGGGACGAGGAGAGACTCCTGTTGAACGGACGGAGAACGATGCTTAGTAAAGAAAAACAATCCAGTTGATCTTTTCAAAAAAGCAGCAGCTGAAAGATGGATGAAGGCGAGTGGATTGGATGTAAATCAGGATTTTATCTTACATTTTATATGATACATTTCCCTGTCAAATGGTAAATGTGCCCCAGTAGAGCAGTGACTCAGAAGGCTGAAGGGAAGTTGATTCATTGATCAATTATTATATATTTGAAATGATGAATTTGACAGTAAAAGTGGCAAATGTTGGGAAGGCTGAATGTACTTTGATGAGCCCCCGGTCCGTCCTGGTGAACAGAACTTGAGCTGATCTCGGCTCTCTGTGCCTGGGGGAAGTTCAGCATCATGAGCTTTGAACCCTCCTGGATCACTCCTGATTGGACGGAGTGGCTGGGCTTTGGAGGGTCAGAGTAGAGGTTCACCTGGTGGGAAAAGTAGGAGCACACATGAGCATTTCATCCTCTATACCATCCATGAAAACTTGTGTATAATTGTCAAACTATGCAGATAAAGAGTTAATAAGAAGAGAAGTTTAATTTTGGAATAAAAACATTATTTGTAGTTTAATATGACTTTTCTGCAATGATCTGGTCTGCAAAAGTGTTATTTTGTCTGCCAAGGACTTATGTTATCTGCCATGCTTCATACCAATCTTTACATTTTCATGATCACTAATTTTGTAGGAGTAGCAGTTTGGTTTTTCACGTGGTGGACATCTGATACAACTTAAAATACTGTTCTTTCATTATCCTGCAAGTCCTGCAGTGTCTTGCCTCTCTCTTTCTTGGGTATACAGTATATATATATATGATGCAGCAGATTGTGGAGCCCTTACATCAAACAGTCCAGATCTAGACAAAAGAAGGCCACGGTGCCAGTAATTGGATGTGAACTGGACCGTGTGATGAATGGGTTAACACACATTGTGTGTCATTTGAGCACATGCAAATGCATTTGGTGCAAACAATGGAGTGTCCACATGCACACCCATAAACACACACACACACACACACAGAGAAACTGAAGGGATGAAGGTGACTTGGGAGAATGCCCCTGCCTGATAAGCTAAATGGGCAGTAAATCAGAATGACCGTATACTGACCTCCACTGTGACACACTCGCCTTTACAATTCTACTGACATTTATTTTTTTCAGTTTCAAGTTCTCAAAATCAAGAAAAATGTCTCATTACATCAAACTTCATCACCTGATATTGTATGAAGACAATTTTGTGAATAGTCATTCATTCATTTAGGTATAAGATGACTCGCCACCTCAAGCAGTGCAATGTAATGATGTCATCACGTTTCATTTTCTTTGCTCCTAAGAAACCATTACTCAAACAATAAAGCAACAACAAAAAAATAAAACCTGACATTTTAGGAATATGTCTAATTTGGTGTAAATTGACATGGACATAACCCTGCCATGCATTTGTGCTAATATATCTGCAAAATGGAGACAGATGGCTGTTTAGTAGTGACGCAAAGGAGAGGAAGCAGAGTAAGCTGATTTTAATTGGTACTGATTGTAGAACACTGCAGTACAGCCAGAATACAAACTGGCCAATACTTCTTCATAAGGGGCTACGTACTTTGGACAAAGCTAGCCTTGTGCTATATAAGAAAAAGAGCGGCAGTCTTCTATTTCTCTTCCCTCACTTTTTTGAGATTTTCTATCATTTGGTATGAAACATTGTTCTGTCACTCTGTAATTAAATGTGCTGAAGGGGTTTTGGCCCAGGCTACTTGATCAAAAATAAAAATAAAATTTAGAATAAAAACAAAATAGGCTAATAAAAAACTGTGATTAAGTCTTAATCACAGTTTTTTTTATTAGCCTATTTGTGTTTTGTTGCTGGAACATCTCTTCCTATATTTCCTGATATATAGGCCTATATAAGCCATATAAACCCTCCTTAAATGTACATGGAGTTTTAAACCAGCGTGATAGACACACAATAATGGATTTCAGTGTCTGAGTTAATGTTTGTAGCTCAGGATAACTGCATCAGACTGGATGTTACGGTGCCATTTACAACTCAACACTGCAGCTCCACTGTCAATGCACAACTTGTTAACCAGAAAGCATTGAATCTTTCCCTCCAACCAGAAGTTCAGAGATATCTACAACAGCACCAGCCACATGCAGCAGCACAAACACAGGCACAATTGTATGTTGTCCTTCGCTGCGAGCTAGGTCACATGAGACCGGGTGCAAGGGTTTTTATAGACATTTTGTTGTCATGTGTGGATTGTGGCCTCAGTTCATCTTGGAGGGGCCTCTCTGCACATTTCCCAGCATCTTGGCCCCAGGTGTGGTCGCACTTCCTGCACCGCCTGTGTTATACTCTGGACTTGACTGGACGGTGTTCTTTACAGGGTGTCCCGTTTACACAGCTTATTATTATATGGACTAGGGAGGAGCCTCTGCCTCGCCACAGCATCTGCTAGCGGTTACAACTTTTCCTGCAGCCTGTGTTCACATGCAGAACAGTGGCAACCTAAAAATAATCCTTCCCAAAGAAACACACCACATCAAAGACAAGATGGACGGTTTAATCTCAGACTGGGAAAACATGCAGAGGGAATTTCAGGACAGAATTTGTAATTGGTCTTATTTGTTTTCATACTTTTTCTTTGCATCATTATGAATTATGCATCTGCTTTTCTGAACAGAATAAGATTATTTTGGTCAATAAAACACCCATAACTGTAGAAAACTTGAATCCCTATTATGAGAATCCATCATTTTAAAGGTTTCTGGTGAGTTTTGATATGCTAGAGTGTGTAAAAATTGAGATCAATACAGAAATAAATGTGCATGGCACCAACAGGTAATGTTTTTTTGAAAGCTGCACACAGTTGGATAGTAATAAATTAGAGACTGATGCCCAGATTAACTACCTTGGCTTCTAGACGCAGACGATCAATGGTGTTCTCTGCCTCTGCATACTTAGTCAGCAGTCTGTTGTAGTCCTCCTACAGGAGAGGGGGAGGAGAGGAGAAAGGGAGAGGAGAAAGAAAGAAAGGAAAGCAAGAGGCAGGGAAGGGGGCAGACAGAAAAATGGAGAGAAAAAGGGAAAGAAGAGAGATAAATATAGGGGAGGAGAGAAGGAGGGGTGGGGAAGAGAAGGAAAAAGAAGCACATGAGAAGAGAAAGGGTGGAGAAAAAAGAAAGAGTGGGAGGAGAGCAAAGTAAAAAGGAGGTGATATGCAAGCAACAGACAACATTGTTCTTAGTATTTCAATGGAAAACCAAAAGGGTAAAGATTCTGTATCATGCCCATAATAAGCCTAGTATGGGTACAGCACAGTCCAATTCACTGAGCTGGCAGCGAAGGACACCACCGGAGGCGGGGTGGGAGTTTATGAGTAGATATTTAAAGGTCATTCTGAAAAATGAGGTTTATCCTTCTTGGTGGAGTAATTCACATAACCATATTGCCATATTATGACCGCCAGCAAAGAAATGTAGGTCTTCTCCAGGTCAATAATAACCTGCTGACCCTGCAGCGCTTTCTACTTTCTATCAAAACCTCCATTCTGTGACCAACAGTATAAGCCTAAGCCTCATATCCGGGCGATGCTGTGGCTCAGCGCAGTGGACTGAATATTTTCTGAGCATATGGCAAATGGAATATGGGTCAAAATATATAAGGCCGGGGTTAAATTGATGACGAGACGTATAAAGGCTCTAGGTCAGCCGAGCCCTAAATCTAAGAAACACTCTGCAATTTATTCAGCTGGAGATGAATCAAGCTGGAATCTCGTTACCATGGTTACAGTGTGGTCCGGCTGATTTTCCCCCTATTCAAAACGTCAAAGTAAAAGGGGGGGCTGAATAAAATAGGCCTAAATCACAGTCTGCTATTGATTACCATAGTAATTTATAGTTCTAGTGCATACCAAGTGATTAAAACATATGATCTCAACTGTTTGGCTGTCAACTCGGCAAGAAAGAACACACCTGTGAGCGCTAACCCAATAATAAACAGATAGACTGAAAATTGCAAAGCATTGAGGTCATTTCATCACATAAAAGGCTATCCATTTATGAAACATGACTGGAAAATACAACCATATTTGCACAAACTATTAAACCAAGAAATGACTCAATGTTGTGAATATGTGGGCAACGTCCATGCTGTCCTCAGGCAGACAGACTCAGTCCAACCATATCGCAGACGGTAATCCAAGAGCACTTTCTCATTTCTCTCTCAACTTCATTTGGTCTAGTCTAGGTCTCTGGATTACTCAACCATGTTGGTATCAATCCTCTCAGTTCCTCTCACATCAAACTTGTAATGGAGAAGAGGGTCACACTGGGCAGCCAAACTCTACTTGCTCTGTGCTTGTTGAACCAAAGTGAACAAAATCCAAAAACCGAACTGGGATTGAAATGACTTGCAAAGCAGCAACATTTAATTGATCTTTTCCGGGGCTCTCTCCAGTCTGCTGCATGATGTGTGGCGGTTTGATATTCATGTTGTGCTCAACAGAAACAGGGAGGAGGCGGAATGGGACCATTTTATAGACTAGTTGGACTATTGCTGCCTGTATGTGAATGATGAAGAATGACAGTCAAATGGTTGGTAGTTAAAATATGTGATATTACAAATTGGGCTATGGGACTGATACTGAAACTCTGATAGGTGGGGCTCTTTGGTAGCAAATTTCTAGGTAGCATCAATTCATTTTTAGGAGCTTTTGTCACATTCTGCTAGAGCATAAACATTTTCAAAGCTGAGATTACATTTTCAAAGCTGAAATTCAGCCCCTTTAAGACTAGGCTTATTACAAGTCTGCTAAACCAGTCCAATCCATTTCAATCCCTACCAGTACCTGTAGCTGATCGATCAGTGTGGTAGCCTGCTGAGGGCATCTGAACTCCTCAGGCACGGTGGAGTTGGGGGCACAGGTTGGTGGACCATTAGAGTCTGTTGGGGGTGGAGGTCCATCAGTAGTGCTCAATAGGACTTCTCTCACAATGTCAGCAGGAGATTTAAACACCAGGGGGCGCTCAGCTGACGTTGACTTCTTCTTGGGAGAGCCTCTGCTCTTGGGGGGCTTGTAACCACTTTTGGGGAAATGGACCCTGGGCTCTACCTTGGAGAAGTCTGGTGTGCGGTAACTCAGAGGCCCCTTCCTGTAAATGCAATAAGATTCACATTTAGTGCTTTTTCGTGAAAACATGTATCACAAATGAAATACGAGGAAGCTGGTGGCTGGAGGTTAAGAAAGATACAACATATGAGCGAGCTTGACCTGGCCTCGTCCACTTCAGCATTGATGGTATTGGCTTGGGTCTTGAAAGGACTCTCTCTGGGTGTCCTCAGCCCTCTGTCTGGACTAGTGGTCTGACCGTTGGACTTCGAGGAACCTGACTTGTTAAGGGGCCGAGTCCTTGGATATGTGGTTTCCGGGGACTGCTGCCTCATCTTCCTCGGTGAAGGAGTGGGCTGCTTATGATGGTTAACAGTTGACTTTCCTGATCGCCCCATAGGCCTATTACTTACTGTATTCTGATTATTTGACATCCCTTGTTCAGGAGAGATGGATGCTGGCTTAGGAGAAGCCCTGGATTTCAACTCCTCCCCTTCTGATTCATGCGACCAATGAGCCTTGGGGGTGTGGCTTAGACGGCTGCTACGGGATTCTGGAAGGCTTTCTGTGAAGCCCGTCTCTGGGAATGTTTCGGCTTCAATCGCTGATATATCAGCTAGTTCATCAGAGGAGAAGTGGAGGAGGTGGGGTAGAACGGGGCTTCTGGGAGGTGAGGGAGACAGGGATATTGGGTGGACAAGGTTGGATGGAGAGAAGGGTGACAGACTGCCAGATGCACAGGCAACTGATTCTGGTGTCCGATTTTTTCTTGAACTTCTCTTGGAGGGTCCAGTAACTTCTAAAGTAAGCAGGTCAGCGCTATCACTTCCTGTCAAGCTGATCTTCACATTGTCTCCTTGGGCAATGTGGCTCTCAACCAACTGAGGCATGGTTCCAAGCCCACTTGTACTTGATAGGGTTAGGGTTGTCATGTCTAGCTGTGTATCCCTCTCAGGGAGGCGCTCCAGCCATCTCTGCTCCTCTTCTTCCTCTTCTGCCCTCTGCCTCAGCTCTTCATCCTCTGGCCATACTTCCACACTACCCCCCATGTCATCATCTGCAAAAGGACATGAAGGGATAGAGAGTGGGAAGGAAATGGTTTCAAGTTTAGATTAATGTCTAGTATTGCCATAAATTGCCGCCCCCAACAAATCACTAGCCTAGCTGGACAAGAACTGGATCTTAAAAAGCTGCTCAGAAAAAACTTCAATCAACTAAAAGGAAATAGAACATAAGCAAAGACTCACACAATGACAGGGTGTTTGTGTTCTCTGGTAGCTCAGTGTGGGACAGAGGATCAGAGTCTTGCAGTCCATTCAAGTTGTAACTCAGCTCCTCTGGAGGCATACCTAGCTCCAGGGCTAAGCTAAGCCCATCGGGCCCACCGGGGGAAGCCTCCTCTGGGTTGAGGGTTCTAGCATACCAGGGTGGGTTACATCTCCCTTCACCATCACCATCATTTTGCCCTAGGTCCACATCCTCTAACACCTCCTTCAGTCCAATGACGCCATTCTCATCCATATGGCTGTGGAAATCCTCGTCTTTGTCTGTCGTCATCTCTTCATCCTCATCCTCCCATCCATCCTCAGATGCTACAGAGCTGGTGGGTGAGAAGTGTACCGGGGCAGGGGTCCAGAACAGAACTCCAGCTGTGGTGTTCTTCTTCCTTGTCTCCATTCTCAGTCGCTCTCTCCGGTTCAGGTCTGACCTCAGCCAATCTTCTAGCCAGGTACAGGAACTCTCAGCATCTTTTCTTGCCGTTTTGGCTCTGCACTTAGGTCCACTTCCAAAGTCATGGCGAAAGTGTTTACAGATTGCAGGGCATGTCAGTCAACTAGTTACAGGCCAGAAGTGTAGCTGCATCAAGGTCTTCAATCCTGGGGAGAAGCAGTCTGCTGGGTAGATCTCCTAGAATACAGATCCTGAAACAGAAGAATGGTAGTAACTAGGGCTGTGTATCTAAAATCAATGTCTGCTGGTATGGTACTGATTTTTTTGGTATTGGTATATAAAGGTTAGATGGATGGATTATCAAATAAAGTTATCTGACTCACTGTCAGATTGTTAAAATGAGAACTGAACTTTGTCTTTTGTAAGGAGGAAAATCAATTCGACAAGGTCTGGTTGTACTTAGAAAAGCTGCTGGCATGTAAAAAATAATGAACAGAAAATAACTGACTTAATGAAATGTGCCTTCATTGAACAAAGAGAATTAATGCATCGGTTTTAATGCATCGAAACCGGTATCAATACTGGAACTGTTCCAACAGTGTCTGTGCTTCTAGAATTAAAAGCTGATAAACTGCTATAGAAATACAGCAGAGAGACAGCAAAATACATAAATGATAGAATAAATGGCAGCCCAGAAAAGAAAAGACAAACATGCACACTGTATGATTCTTGACCCCAAATCATCCCTGCTTTCCAAAAGACAGACCCAGGCTCTATAATGGAGTGTGATAAAAGGACCGGCGAAATGATCAGTCTGTCTTACTGCCTATTCCCCTCTGTAAACATCCACACTGCATGAATCATTTCATAATCATGTGTCCCAGAGCACACTTAATCTCTCTTTAATAATGTTTATCATTCTCTCCAGGAGGAATGGGGTGACGTGTGAATTCCTTAGAGGGCTCTTGGAGGGATTCATTGCAGCAATAAGGAAGAGCAACTAGTTTAGAACAAATTACTGTCAATGTCATGCTGATCAATAAAAACACGACATATAAATTGTGCCATCCTGTCACCATAAAAACAAAATGATGGTTCACAAAATACTTTAGGGTCAACTGTACTGTTCAACTGGTGTCTGGTTGACCATCTCAAATGTCATGTGTATAAAATTGATGACATTTCTATTTTTCAAAATTGTTGACAAATTTCCATTCTGCCATTCCTCATTAAAGTGCATGAAAGAATGGTTGACAGGATGCAATTCCTCACGGATAATAAGAATAACCTCCTCTACTCTGACCAACGTGACCAGTTTTGATCCAGTATTTCAATGACGCTATTATTAGTTGCATGAATGTATATAGGCATGGGGCATGTTAAAATGTAATATTCTGTAAAATGTTGATTGACATCTTAACAAGCCTGAGGTGCACTAAGGACTTGTTTCCAAGGTAAGACGTATACAATGTTAGTTTGTCCATACCACAGATTAGCTTTGATTTTTATTGCCCCCTCCTAGGATCTTGTGTAATCACTTGCTGCTTTTGAGCATTCACAAATACCCTCTCATTTTCAACTCACATGACACAAATCCCTGGCCACATCTCCCGTTTATAGGGGGAAATAAATTACCAGTTCTTGGTAGGTTAAGTAGGCTACACATGATCAAGTCCCTCAAGTCCTCGCCTAGAGCTCCCGAGTTCACTATGGCAACTCCACAACATGAACACGATCGGTGCTTTGAGCCTCCACAATAAAACACGTCTCAGACAATGAGTTACAGCTACAACTCCTGGACCCAGAGAGGCTGAAGCCTTCTGCTACGAAGCCTAAATCAGGGAATATCATTTAATTTAAGAATTAATATGTGCTACTCTCCTTTAAAGCCACAGACCACAATTAAGACCTCTGTCATGTCATCAAAATGTAGGCCGGAAACTTGAAGCTGCTCTGTAAAACAATAAATCCATCCAACCAACCAACTTTCTTTTAAGAAGTTTAAAGTGCTTCAACTTCCATGTTGATACACATTTCAGGTGCAAGGACACATTGATGCAGGTGGATGCACTGGCTGTTGCAGGGATCAAACCTGCATGAATGAAAATACATTGATAAGGCATGCAGGTAAACTCTGGCAGCTGTATCAACACCATTATCATCAACAGACCAGGGAAAAGAATAGACAATTCCTCAATTACAGGCCTAAGCCAGCGGTCAGAGAAATGGACCAGCAACTTTACATGAGGAAACGATTGTTAAGCAGCAGAGAAAGTGAAGGAGCAGGCATAGCATTGGGATACCCATTAAGAAGAGTGGTCACCATGCATCTTTGTTCCTTTCATCAATATCCCAGATTACCACAAGAAGATTATTAGCAGGGTGCTACTTACGTCTTGTCTGAGACAGAAAGCTAACTGACAAACCCATCACAAGTGTACTTGTTTTTACACGGGAATACACACACACACACACACACACACACACACACACACACACACACACACACACACACACACACACACACACACACACGTTTTTGTTGTGCATGGAACAAGCAGGAACGAACAACAGACTCTCTGCACCCCTTTCATACTCAAATCAAAAGGAGGGTCTCCATTAAGCTGGGGACACGGCAAACTCACCATGCATGTAAACTAGATCACAAGGAATGAGGCCACACACCTCCTCAGACACAGATAAACAAGTTAAGAAACAAAGAAGAAGAAGAAAACAATACAGAAACGTATAGAGCACACAGTATAATAACACATTTGTTTCTTCATTTCCTTCTTTATCCTCTGAGACACAAGTTGTTCAGGAGGGCTGAAGACTAAACCCCTACCAGGAGCAACAGCCTTGGAGGAAGGGGTATGAAGCCTAGCTCAAAGACACTTCAACAGGGACAAGCATGTTAGCTGTTGGATGGGATCAAACCTGTGTCCACCCTACGCCACCCTGCTCCTGCTCCCCCTTTTCAATACCACTTCAGATTTAGATAGCACTGTGACCAATGTTTCCCCTATATGTACTCTACCAAGGCAGCCCAGGGATAAGTCAACATGACTCTGAGTCTGAGACATATTTCCTCACAGTAATTCTATGACACTAGTTTTTAGATATAGAATTTTCTGTGGGAATGATGAACCTCTCTATGGTAAGAATAAAGCAAAGAAACAACTCACCTGTTGCTTTGGTCATGCAGCCTGCCCTGTCCCTGGGGGAACTGAGGATTTATCTCAGCGGTCGGACACGGGGTATTAAGCTACCCTAAACCCCTTAGGGGCTTCACACATTGTAAACAGAATATCATCAGTGCACATGTAGTACAGTAGAGTAGCTGGGCTCCATCACCACAGGAGCTCCGCAGACAGACAGCAGACCCTTAATCCTCTGACTGTCAGGCTAGCACTACGCATGGGACTGACAGGTGGGGTGGGGGGTTGGGGGGTTTAGACAGAGAGGGAGTGAGTGAGAGAAATAAAGAGAGAGACAGAAACAGAGAGAGGTGAAGAGAGAAGGATGGAGAGTGTAGCTAGAGAAAGAGAGAAAAAGCAAAAGAGCAAGAAAGAGAGAGACATGGGGAGCATGCAAGGTTAATTAATATTTCTGCCAGGCTCTCCTGTCGGTCCTCGCCCCACCGAAGCTGTCTGAACACACGTCAACCCGGCCTAAAGGGACACTGCACACGTTTTCATAGGCCGACACCCAGAGAATTCTGAGTGCACCGAACAGCAGCGTACTTGGAATAGCGGCAGCGCCGGCAGAGCTACGGCCGGCTGTTCAGGATGGCCTGGTAACTTAGAAATGGCGGCTAATCTCCTTAGGAGGCATGAGGATATGTACGGACACAGGCATGTCACCGTGTTGACAATAGTAAAGAGCAATGAAGGCTACACAATTATATTAAAAAAATCTAAATCACAATATTGACTTCCTCACTTTACAAATTACAAGAGGCTGGATTTCTTTTCTCCGAGGCAGAGAGGTTTCAGATACCGTTCTATTCCACTGCTGTCCAGAGACTGTGGCCTATAGACCAAGATGCATGTTAGGGGGATTTTTTATTTGTTTACATTTTCCCACGTATTGGCTTTCATATCGCATTTGCAATATTCAGCAAATAAAAAAGCAATGTGTTTTTTGGGCATTATGCAGTCCTGTTATTAACTGAATGAACTGCCAGTAACGCAACAGGTTATAGAGCTTGTGGCTAAAGATGCCAAGAAACAACTATTATAAGTGTAGGATTTGTAAGAAAATAGATTGATACACATGTTCAAAATTAATGAAACAGACCAATTAAATCATGCTAGGGAAGGACCGTACGCCACGAGCCGGATGCTATTAACTTTTGGCTATGGATGGTAAGCTTTGTCTACTTTACCAGCCACTTTTACAGGTAACCAACTATCATTCAGTGGCTCTATTCTAAAACTCTGTATAGGCAAAACTGCATTTACAAGCCACTGGACAAAGCATTAGTCTTGCCTGAGAACCAGGTATATAAACATATTATTACTTCTCTTGGGCTGTCTACAAACACAAACCACCCTGCTCTGAAGCAACGACAAGCTTCAACAGGCTGTTGCCCAACTCAAGTAGGACTTGCCAAACAACAAGTTACAACAGTGAAGCCCAACCAGTCTAGCTGGTGAGGTGGAGGTACTAACACAGGGACACCATGCACACACACACATATAACACAAACTCCACAGAAACACAGCAGTGAGTGACAGGTCCATACACTGCAGTACAGAGACAGGGACTACTTCAATAGAGTTTCTCCTGCCAGTGATCAGTTTTCACAATGCAAACTCACCTTGTTAGTGGAGATTTTCAAAGCCGTTGAGGTCCTCTGGGAGGACAGCAGCAGCGGGGGGTTGGTTGCCCTGAGAACACACCAACTAAAAGAAGACCCACCCCAATGTCACCAGGCGACCATGGCACAATACAACAAAGCAACATGATCGGCAAAGTTCAAACTTGCAGGCTAGAACTTTACGATTTTCTTCTTATATACACAGTTGTTAACGTTAAATAGGTTAGCTAACTTCCGGAGGAATCTTTAACACTGGGACACATAACAGTTAATGCCAAAAGTCAGTTTCAATCACTTTCTAGATATCAAAACAGAAGCAAAAATGTTGCATTATGCTCTCTTCAGCTACGGCATTTTGGTACCTTCGTTTGAAAGTGTTAAACTGGTTAGTTTATCCCAGGAAAAAGGGGAATCTTGGTTGTGATAACGCCAATTATCAGCCTTTGGAGTGTGGCACTGATTTAGCTGGCGGAAAAGTTGCCTGAGACAAAACAAAGCGTGACGTCAAAGACTGAGTGATGATTGGTCACGGAAGCTGCTCAAGGGCGGGACTTAGCTTGGATTGACATTTCTGAATGGAGGCTCGCACCGCCACCACTACCTCACACCACGAGCTCATAAAAACGGATAGAAAAAGGGGAAATACAACTTTTCTGAACGTATTATGACTAGAGGGGATCATATCCGCACGAGGGTAGCATTCCCTTACTTTTATATTGAAGGACACATGCAATATGCCTTTATACATTATTTCACGCTAGGTGGCATCATTAGATTAAGAAACGGCAAAAGCCAATTTATTGTTGTTTTTTTAATATTATATTTTATTATATTCTGGCTACACAGCATGTTGAACATCAGGGTGCAGCTTTCATAAAATTGACCAATGATGCTGATGAGATGACGAGATGAGAGAGAGTTGTATGTGTGTGTGTGTGTGACAGAGAGAGAGAGAGAGAAAGAGAGAGAGAGAGAGAGATCCCTAAAGCTGACATCAAGGACAATCTTAACAACCCCAGGACAATCTGGCTTGTTCAAACTTTATGAAAGAGTCAACAAAATGGCAAAGTAAACTAGATTGCTATTTGGCAGTAAACAGAGAGCACACAATGGCTGACTATCTGGCCACTGGCACTGATTCAAAATTGTTTGTCTATGTGACTCCGTGATCACAGCCTGGCTATCGTAGGACGGCCATGCTCGCTGTTTTCAGGGAGACAGACGCAGAGACAGACCTGTTACACTGGAAGAATACATCGTCCCTCAATCATCACAATCATCCCTAATATTACAAAATAAAAATTAAAACCCTCACAAATTAATCTAATCCAATATAATCAACTGTAGGGGAGACCGGGGATGGTTGTAACACATTTTGTCTCAGCACCTATAACTCAGGGGTTTAGGTGTTAGATTTCTCAAATTTTGACACCAAGTACCCACATGTGTCTATAACAAATAGCAGTCATTTCAACCTCTACTATAATATCACAGACTTCATGAATTGATGTCAAATACATGGAGTTCCATTGTTACAACCTACCCCAAGATCGGGGTAAGTTGTAACACTAGCTGGGGTAAGTTGTAACAATAAGAGGGAAGAAGCAAAAATTGAGACCACACCATGCAATTTGCATTAGAAGAGCTTTAATGAAAGAACACATCAAGTGAGTGAGTGAGTGCGTGTCTGTCTTTGACTATGAAATACTGTATATTATAAAGCGGTTAGTTCTGATCCATTGTTTCTATTGGTCAGTTTGCGTCCCAGCTGTGACCATATTCCCTGACGGGTTAAAGCTTGTAGCTCGCGCCAAGCTAGTTGCCTCTGCACTTCTCATGGACAGGTTGGGATGCCGTTTCATGAACCCTGAGAACCAATCAGGACCTGCCATGGATTTCTCATCCCATGATTGGGGGTGTTTGAGGTTGTACTCCACTGCCAGTTGATAGGCAAACTTTCTGACCTAAAAAAGTGTAAATCAGAAATGAATAAAAAAAACCTTTGATACATACATTAGTATCCAATTTCTACTTTGGCCTAACTGGCTAACCTGTACCTATCATATGCTTACCTCACGTGGAGTCAGTCCGTAGTACAGGTCTGCTGCCTGCATCAAATAGCCAGTCAGGACTACTTCTTGTGCCTCACTGAAGACCTTCTGACTGCTATGGTAACCTACACGGGGCTGCTCCCTTGAGCCTTTCTCTTTGAGATTCGGTAAAGCTTTACAATATCTGCCCAAAGTGACATGGCAGATAGAATGGGCCTTGGCGACAGATCTAACTGATTTTCCCTGTCTGACTTCATATGCAGCCTTTTTCAGGATATCAGCAGGCACACCCCTGTCTGTCTTTCTTTTCCACTGTCTAGGCATGCTGAAAAATAAAGAAAATGGAAAAAATGTCCTTAGTCTCCATTGGGGGATAGTTGCAACACGTTTTTCAAAAGTGTTGCAACTATCCCCACCCCTGTCAGCCATTATATAGCTAGCTATTGTAGCATGGTGGTTTGAAATTAGCATGAATGGAATGCATCACATTTTACTTGAAAGACTACTGTTTAATCTAATACAAGTTATATCATTTTAACTTCAACACTATCAGTGCTAATCAAAATATAAATTTGGTCCAAAAAATTACTTTCTTACCTCAGAATCAGTTTTTTGGCTGTAAAATCTGCAGCTTTGCTCACACAGCCATGAAACTCCACATGTGGGATGAGGAAGGAAGTGGGTATGTGCAGTACTGATCACATGACTCTAGCATATCCCTGATTGGTGGAACTGGTGCTGTTGCAACTAACTCCATGTTACAACCATCCCCGGTCTCCCCTACTTGAGGAGCAGCCAATGGAAAGTCACTGACATAACTTTTATACACAACGTGATTCAGAACCATTCACTGCAATTTTTCTCTTCAATAATTAAGCGAAAAGTATCAGTTTAATTGATAACATCTGTTTGTGTTGTTAGTGTTAGCTTTGCTTTGGCAATAAAAGGAAATTGTAATGTGGCAATAATAAAGCTCTTTGAATCAGATTGAAAGAGAGAGAGACTACAAGAGAAAGAGGCAATGGAGAGCATTGATTTTCAAATTAAAAGAGAAGTGAAATAGTGAATTAGTGTGTTTTTCTTTTGTGTTGTTCTCACTGACACTGTTGTGTGTTTCAGTATTTCTATTCATGGCATCATGAATGCATCATCATCTTCCATAGCCTTGTCTCCCTGTACACAAGAGCTTCAAAATAAAGGGTAGCAGACAGCCTGCCAGCTTTTGTGCAGTTATCTTTATTGGAAAATTAAACATACTTTCTGTATAAATAGCATGTCATTGTACAACACTCCTCATTAAAATGTGCAGGAAGCAGGCAAGAAGACGGACAGGACTGACTGACGGGCAAACAAAGGCGAAGGGAGGCAGGTGAAGAGCATCACAGGGCAGAAAAGACCACCAACAAAATCAACTTGTGCAGCTAATAACGGGGGAGGCACACTCAGTGAAACAGACATTAACGATTATCAATAGGGAGTCAACAGGTGGCATTGGGTGTGTTTGACCATTGTGGGGAAGCCGTGGATCAGATAACGGGGATGGGAGGCGGGAGGTGCAAACCGCTGCACCTCGCTGTAGTAACAGCAGCAAGTCATTGTCTCAGCCCTGTCCCACGTCTCCGCCGAGGCCAGCACCTCTGTCTAGTCATCTGATTAATGAGGCTGTCAGCGGACGCCACCGATTCCCTCCATCATCCCTCCATCATGCCTCCTCCTGGATGGCCCTTTAATATTGGGTCAAAGAGAAGGCCATGCATCTACTGACATGTGTCTACCAGCCAGGGTCATTTATGACTTCACCCAGAAAAAAAAAAGTGTGTGAGAGCTGTAATCACTCTATGGGAAGAGTGGTGATCCAGAGGGATGCACAGGGCTGAAACAATGACCTGAGTTTTTAAGATGACTTTATTTATTTTCTTGTAGAGAAATCATATCTTGCAGTGTTGTTAGGAATTGCTTGCTCATGGACACTTTGGCAGGGGTGGACACAATGGCTGCTGTAGGGATCAAACCACTCACAGCTCTAGTCAACCGTGAGTTGTTTACCTCAGTTGATGCGACTGTAACAAGAGTGCATGAACAACACGTCTTTCATCGTGTCGTATGGATGTCTTTCTCTCTCTCTCCCACTCTCTCTTTCCTTCTCTGTGCATTTCCATCACAAGCTCCATGTTATTGTTTCGCTCGTCCCTGTTTTACTCTCCCCGGCTTTCAGCACGACAACAGACAAATAGTGTTAGACAATGCAGACAGTCTTCTCCTCACCCCGCCCTCCCTCCTCTCCCCTCCGTCCATCTCCGTGAAGGGATGTGTCATGTGTGATGGGTAAACGCTCGACTCAGGGAGAACAGAGGCCCGGCGCCGTGCGATTCCTTTGAGATTAGATTGTTTAATGGCGAGTAATTCTGCAGGGAGGACACATTCCAACTCTCATCCTCTTTTTTTCTGTGTTTCTTTATTTATTTCCTCCCTCTCTTCCCTTTCTCATTTTCTCGTGCCCTCTGTCTGTCACACACACACACACACACACACACACACACACACACACACACCCTGAATTCTAAGTGTCTGAAGTGGCAGGAATGAGGATATGCATACAGCTAGCATTTCTCCAAATCAAATTAAAGGATGCACGCAAAAGCCTCAGTTATCATTGAGACAGAAGGAGAGAGAGAGAGAGACAGAGAGAGAGAGAGAGAGAGAGAGAGAGAGAGGTGGAGGGAGAGGTTGAGGGAGAGGATGAGAGGATGAGAGGTTGAGGGAGAGGTTGATAGGGAGAAGGAGAGGTGGAGAGGTTGAGAGGTTGAGGGAGAGGATGAGAGGTGAGAGGTTGAGAGGTTGAGGGTGAGGTTGAGAGAGAGAGGGAGAGGTTGAGAGGTTGAGGGTGAGGTTGAGAGAGAGAGGGAGAGGTTCTGGGTCCTAGATAGAGAGCACCAAAAACACAAATAAAGGACATTGTAAAGTTTTCAACTGCATGGAGTGATTCTGGTACCAGTCGCTACGTTTCCATCCAGCCTGCAAACCGATCAATAACTCCAAATAAAGCAACTTCATATAAACTCTGTGAGCCTCAACCATTGAAATTTCAATACAGTTCATAGACCTGGGTTACAGCCACACAGTGGATTTATCTCATCATGATCTACTTCCTCAATCGTATCATATCACTGCTTTTATGTGAAAACCTCTTGACTTGTCGGAACGGAGGAAAATCCGTTTGTGAGATTCCATCTGGCTGCTATCTGCAGCTCTGTCATTTTTCTTCCTGTATTGCAGGTTTGCCGGGTCCTTTCACGGCTCGGGCTCGTAAAACACGTTTGAAAATCAACTGTGCAGTTTGAAAATGGAAGGGTGTCAGTTGAAAATCAAAACCTTTTAAAACCAATTTCTGAAAACAACCTTTTTTTTTGGAGACACAAGGTTTCATCTGACAGCAGCGATATCCTTGCATGACCATCCTCAGACATTCATCCCATCCACATTGCATGCATCTGTGAAGTGGCACATTCAAACGCAGATTACTACTGAATGTATAAGGTCCATGTTAACAGCTGCAGCTTGGTTGATTTTCATAGTTTTACATGAACTAAAGGATTACATGGTCCTCTATGGGTGGAGAAAGGTTAATGACCCTTTTGAAATGTGGTTGTCACTGTAATTGTATGGATGTTTGATCTTATTTCCTGCAAAGATGACATTTTGAAGATACGTTTCCACGGCAGCAGGCATATGCTGTACAAGTGTATGTGAACGTGGCGCTCTCTTCTCTCTTCTCGTCATTTGAACGCTACAGGAGCGTTTGATAGCATTCGCTCACAGATGCAATGTTGACACTCTTAGCCCAGACTATCGCTTCATTGCCCTCTGTGTGTCTCGTCCTCTCAAAACCTCTCAACGACATATTAATTTGCACGTTGCTGTTGTGTTTGTGCCTTGTCTGTCTCTATTAACCTCTATGAGTGGCAGACGGGCACATGCACCGCACACATTAAGCACATACAAACACATGACACACGTCTGAACACAGACGCCGAGGTTAATTACTCCAATTACTCCATATTTCTACTCTGATGCAACTCTCTTGAATGACACATGGGGGGTTTTAACAGGCCCGTCACACGCTTACTCTTCCTGAGAGGAAACAAATCATCTCCACAACAATCACTTCTCATTTGTTATTTTGGTTGCTCTCTCACTCTCTCTCTCTCTCTCTCTCTCTCTCTCTCTCTCGCTCTCTATCTGATTGCTTATCTCCTAATTGCTTTTCTATAAATGGATGAAGTGTGTGTGTTGGTGTGTGTGTGTGCATGCATGCCTTGTGTGTGTGGGTGTGCATGAGCATGTGCCGAGAGTATTTCTGAGATCTTTGGCAGTGTTGTCCTCTACATGTGTCATTACCACCTCTTGGGGTGTAATTGCTACACCATGCACGGCTACGGCAAGCCCCCCTGGACAAACAGAACGAACACTATGAAATTACAAATCAAAATCTTTCATTGCTATTCAGTGGGGGGAAGAGCAGAGGCAAAGCTAAGCAGTGTAAACAATATAGACAGACATGAAGAAAGTGGAGAGGAAACAGGGAATGACACGCTAGTGGGGTACCTGACCCAAAACCAAATCTAAGCATGTATTTTGTATTTTAGTTAGCGCATTTTGCGAAATGGTAGTAATATCCGGACAGCCATTCAGACCAGTAGCATCACTAGGAAGTTTGCAGTACCTCATAAGCAGCAAGATGGCCCGTGTTGTCAATGTCTTTGAAATATAGTGTATGTTGAGAATGTAACATATTAGATTTTATATTTTATATATCTATGTATCTTCATGTATACAGTATATCTTTGTATCTACATTTATTCATTTGTACATAAACAAATCTAAGGTTGGAAAGTTGATTTTTGCAAGCCACATTTTCTTTCCTGCTGGAGAGTGAAGTGGCGTCAGTCTCAGATGTGCTGTCATCTCTCAGATAGAAGCAGGAGAAAGAAACAGACCATGGGAAGCAGTAGTGCTACTAGAAGGTCCGGTGGTTTTAAAACAGTCTGGTCCATTTCAGATCCAAAGGACGTAACAATTAGAGAACAAACAAAGGGTTCAGGTTGCCTTGGATAATTATCATTTCCTTTATAGGTCTCACAATGGGGAGGTAACACGTTGAACAAGAGAGAGTCACCTAAACTGAGCATCCTAGACGAAGTCCACGGCGGAAGTAAAACCTTGTAACTTTGAGTAAATGCATGTTTCCGGATTCATGGGCTGGTGTGCGGAGAAGGACGAGGGCAGAGAGTTCAGGTGGTTAGCATCAGAGACGTCTATCTAAAAGAGTTGTGCCATTCAATTGACTGGAGGCTTGAGTAACTCCCACTGCTTCCTGACAGAATATCCAGAGGTTTGTGGTTAGGATATTATACCAAAAATACAGTTCTCAGTTGGGACACCAGATGCAGTCCTGGTCGCTTATGCTGTCCGTTAACTCCTCTCCTCTTGTTATTGCCCTTATCGTCCTCCCCTGGCCTCCTTCAGTGAATTATAGTGCCACGTTGAACTCTGTCACCAGGAAGTCCACGTGGTCCCTCTCTTTGGTCTTGAAGGCCTCGGCGATGAGGCGGGCGGCTTCCCTGTGCTCCCGGCCCCTCAGGGAAACCCCATTTACCTCCAGGATCACCTGGCCCACCTTCAGCTGGCCGCAGTTATGGGCCGAACCACCCCGCTGAGGGAGAGAGAAGATAAAGACAATTTCAATCACACTTATTCATTTAAAAATTAAGAATTAGCCTCTCTAGCTGTACTGGTCCTGACCCTAGCATCTTAGTAGCTTAGCTAGTTTGCCTGCCCCTGCAGATGCTCAGCAGACACCTACCTTTTCAATGCCACTACACACTTTAACCCCTTAAAGTAATGCTCCCTGGAGAAGGTGTTTCCCAAACCTGCATTAGCTGCAGCAAGCCCCTGAACTCAGCACCATGTTAGAATAGGTGTTCTACCATGTTGGGTGCCAGCAGAAAAGACAGCTCTCCCTTACAATTTGATCAATTTGTGCCACATGTCACAGCAGTGTGCTTCTCTTTGGGGGGATTAAACAGGATGTGCCAACAGCTAGATCCAAGAACCCCATCCACCTTGCAGGGGTGCTGCTAGAAATGGCCCCCTCGTTAAGATGTGGCCCCCTCGTTAAGATGTGACCCCCTCGTTAAGATGTGACCCCCTCGTTAAGAGCCCGATGCAGCACAACTAACAGCATCTCTGTGACATTCCCCCGCCCCAACCCTCTACCTGAGACAGTCCTGATGATGAACTTTAAATGACACCAGGTGGCGCGCCTTCTTACTGAACAGCTGGAATTGCCTCAGCTGTTGAGTGTCTAAAGAAAGGGCAGAGTAATCTTTCTCCAGCAGACAATCTGCCACAGTTAATGATGACGGTTCCTCCTCCGTTTCATCAGGCCGACCCCATTGCAGCCTGCTCTGCCTCTTGGATGGAGCCTGGAGGGGCAGTATAACACTTCCACAACCTGCTGTGCTGGTTGGTGGGATCATATGCCAATCAGCCAACTGGGCTGGTGAGCTCTGTTTCCCCGCATCTACCAGTTCACCTAGTTTGGTCCACCCTGCCCAAATCTGTCCAGCCTGCAGACTGGTGGATTTCAATAGTCTGGCTGGCAGCTGCATTGAGAGATATAGCACTGCAGCTCTGGTCCAGTGCTAGCCTACCCAGGGGAAGTCCACTAGCCCCCTCTGCAGCTCCTACAGCTCTTGAAGGCTCTACACAACCTTTGTTACCAAGATTAATTGCCTCTGCTGACCCAAGGAAGATCCCTAACACCATCACGACTCCCTCTGCCACGGCAACTCCCTTGGCAGCTTCAGTGGCCCTGACCCCGCCTTCCCTCCATTCAGGGGAACCACCCCCCACTCTTGTTCTAATTCACCCTAGTAGAAAATGCCACGTTGTACCTTGCAGAGCCTAACATAAAACCTCAACAACCTGCCTTAGGAGCGACACTGGCCTTACATGTGATGGTTATGTTACAGCATATAGCCATAGGCGTACCCCCTACAGACAAACACACACTCACAGACAGACACGCAAACACATCGCCTGCAGCCTAGCCCTCAAGGCACAGAGTGAAGACTCAATAGGAAATGCACACTGCACCTTCCAACAAGTCCCAGAAGTGTCTCTGGAATGCTATTAACGCCAGGATCATCTAAGCATCTAAGGCCTCTCTCCGCTCTGGGCTCATCTTGGGTAGTCCAAAAGGTAGATCCTTACCACACTGATTGCCACTATCGCTTCCCACAAACAAGCCTGAATAGAAACACATCGTTAGTTCCCTTATCCGTTTCTCCACATCCCCACAGGAAAGCCAGAGGCGATGCAGTCATGTTTGCTGCTCGTTCCACCTCTCGAGACTGAAGAAGACAGCGCGAGTAGCATCCACATCCACAATCGCAGAGACGAAGGATCCACTGAACCTTCTTTCCACTCAGAGCCCACTGCGGCCCTGAGTTCCTTCTAGCCAACGACTCATTCTCAACGTCTGCAATGTCCTGCCCCCGTTAATGAATGGTAGACCTGTCCCATCTCCATCACATTAAGAGAAAAGACCCCTATATAATTGTTTCCCACCCCCACCATTGCCTTCATTTGTCATTGTCCTCTTTGCCCTTCCTCCATTTATCTTGGAACAAAAGAGTTCACAGGCTGATGTTGACACTATATGGGAATAAAACAAACTGAAATAAAAACAAAACTATTCAGAATTGTACTTCATATTAACTAAGACACAAATTGACTATCTAGCCTTCTGCATACCCCACCACCTATCACACTGACGCAGGTGTAGTTAGTCTGTCAAGATTGTCTTGGATTGGTCTGTTTTGTGGTTAGATTTACTATTAGCTAGCTAATGTTATCTAGCCATAGTTACTTAACGTTAGCAAAGCATAGCATTGTTATCCAATGTTTGAATTGAATTGTGATTGATGTCTCTCTGGTATCTACTGCAGCTAAACTGTTCCCTTGAGTCACCACCAGAGCTTTGAGGGAAAGAGGAGCGAGTGATGGTATGGAACCATTCACCAGTTTGAGAATACTTCTTTTGGATGAAAGTGGTGAAACTTTCTACAGGGCTGTGGGCACTGCAACTTTTTATTGGCAATTGCAGTCCCTGTGTGATTGTGGCTCTGTAGAAAGTCAACCCGTTTCTTGCACACCTCAGGATTTTTGTGTTATTAAAGTGTCTCTCCTTTAGATGTGCACCCAGGGATGACACCATGTCTTTGCACACAATGCTTTGGTGCATCCATGGTGGTTACTGCAGCTAGCAAGAGCAGTCACGGTAGTTGGTAAACTGACAGTCTAGTCAGCAGCTGACTGCACACACAAAGAAAGGGTCGGTTAATATAATTTGGCATGTAATGAAGGAGGACATTTCTATTTGCGTTTCAGACTATATTACTCGGACTCGGCCAGAGTACATCATCCAGTTACATGACAAGGCTTTCCTTCATAGAGGAAAACTGCTTATTTTTAAACTTTCACTCACTCTTCATTGAATCCCAAAGGGTAACAAGACAACACAAGTGCAGATAAATCACACATTTCAGTTTCCTGTGACTTTAAAACACCAAACACATCCAAAAGTGTCTCTTCTTCCTGCCAGCCTCCTTTGACTCTCCAGGGTCTGACCTTACTATGCAAGACTAGGAGGGTTAAAACGACCAGCCGTGCTGCCAGACCAGGACTGCATTATCACGTCTCTTATTTACCGAGCCCACCACAATTACCCCCAGCCAGCGGCTCAGTCGTCCGTCACATCGGGGAGATGGCAGTGATAGGGGCTGTCGCTGCAGGAGACGTGATGGGGAGTGATAGTGGCAGACAGCTTACTCATCTGTACTCATTCTCAGCAGCAATGATTGAGATGACCAGGGGCGAGGACCCTTGTGCCCAGAGAGATAGGAAATAAAGAAGCTAGTGGTTTGCTCTAGCTCCGTAACTCCTGTATGACTCCACTATGCTTGCGTCCAATACTGCAGCGAGACAGTATGGTATGGCGAATGGGCTTAGACACGATGGCATCATCTGTCCCCAGGATGGAATTGATGTCTATCGGAAGGATAGAGGCAAATATAATGGATTTATTTTCTTGCCTCGTTTTAAAAACAGAAATTTGTCATTTTCCTGCTTGGTGCTGACGGGGAGAAGCACAAAGGCACGGTAAGGATTATGTGCCTTGCTCAAGGGCCTAATAACATTGAGTTATTAGGCCCATTAGTCCCATCACTGATGTAAGCATTCCCCAGGTTACAGAGCAAAGTTTTCCAGGTGTACTTTTCAACCCTGACAATTGAACCAACAATTGTCTCTCTTCCTTTTCTGTTACTGGGACCTCGAGGCTCCAATGTTATAAATGTCTCTAAATATCTGTCAGATATTATTGTTCAGGGATGTAGCGGAGGTATCATGTAACTTGTGGCATTTTCTCATGATTGATAGGGTGTGTACCTCAGCAACCCAAAGATTGGATGAATTCCAGACAATTAAATATGTGGAGTTGAAATGAAAAGCCCCTGCAATAAACCTAACCTGCTTAACCCTCTAATGAATCAACCTGAATAGTGGAAATTAACTTTAACCTGGTTGAACTGAACTTTAACCTCGTTTCAAGGTGCTTTACTGGACCACCTCCATTCGCTTACGCTGCTCCTTTTGCCTTTGTCCAAATAAAGAGTGCCACATGGTGAAAGCACTGACTTCCTCTGCTTTTATCCCTCGCAATCAGTGCCCTTTTAGTTTCCATTAGCCTCTTACCAAAGCATCCCAAAGGCCGAGAGAGAGAGCTTTAAATTGGGTGGGAGCGGCAGCAGTAGTCGCTCAGCGGTCTCTTCCCTCTGTGCTTATGAAACGATCACTGTGCTGAGCTGCTTTGTTGACTTGTATATTATTATGACAATCAGACCCATGCAACGGGCAGTAATGGCCTTCTCCAAAGGTGACAAGCCATTTATTTCTTCTGTTAGTCTTTCAATGGTTTGTTTGATTGCACACTGCACAACCTGGCATTCATATGAAGTGCCTATCCCTCATGTGAATGATCAAAGCCCTGCAAGAAACCTGAGCAGGCTAACTCTTTAATCTGCTGTGATATTTTTGAATATAATTTGGTTTTAGATGTTTATTTTTTGTTTTACAGCTTTTTGATATTTAGAAACTTTTTATTCAATTATTTTTGAAAGTGTCTTCGCTTTATGGATTTATGCATCAGACTTTTGCACAGTACTGTACTTTCTTGAGAAGCTGAACTGCAGTTTAAGCTTTTGTGCTGTTCATTTTGCATTTATCCCAAAACACTAATGCCACAGAATGGATCCATCCCAGTAAACCAGACAGCCAGTCACAGCAGGGCCAGACAACCATCAGCCAATTACAATGCTGATGCGGCCTGGTGTATTGTGACTGATTGGCTGATTGGGGCACATGAAATAATGTTGCCAGCAAACAGCAGTGGTATCAAAATCATCCTAACTAATGTTGTCTCCTGATTGCCAAAAAAGGACAGACAGATATATAAACAAGAGGAGAGGCTTGACTGGGAGGACTGAGGCGACATCCCATCTTCCTGCTTTGTGTCTGTGAATTTCACATCACATTTCACATCACAAGCATTCAGAAGAACGCCAGGAATAAAAACCCATTCCTGCCGGTCTGGTCAGGGATGGAAAAGTAACAAAGTACAAGTAATGTTATTACTTTTGAAATGAGTAACAAGTAAAGAAGAATATACTACATTTTTTGAGTATCGAGCCCAACACCGACACAGCCACCACATACCCAATACTCCATCCTCCTTACCACCTGACCTCCACTTTGTCATCAGTACAAGAACCCCCCCCCCACCCCCTTCTCTCCTTATTAAGACAGCTTATAGCTCTTTGATTTTGAATGCGTTGATTTCCTCTCCTCCTTTTACCTATCTGTCCCCCCTTGCAATCAGCACCCTTTTTTTATTTCAATCACCATCTCTCTGGAGTGGGAGACCGAGAGGAGAGCCTCATCTGGGGTGGGGGCCGTGGCAGCAGCTTTTCAGCGCTCTGATCTCTAACATGTAACTCCCTCACTCTGTGTTTATGAAGTGATCAGTGCCACAGACAGTCCTGAGACTTTGTCCGTTGACTTCCATATTGCTATGGCAATCAGATACATGCACATTCAATTGCAGTTATGACCTTCTTCAAAGGTGACAAGCAATTTCTTCTGTTAATATTTCAATGTTTTGATTGCACACTGCACAACCTGGCAGTATTTCATATATAAATGTAGTATAGTAATTAAAATCTGGGCAACTCATCAATCGATGAATATGAACATTTTTGAACTGAGCTCTTGAGTCGAAGCTTTTTGCAAAATGTCCTGGATGACCTCTATTAGATGCTGCTGCGTCTACCTTTGTCCCAAACTCCTACACCACACTAGAGCAATTGCCGCATACTGAAGAAACTAATTGCCATGTATTGTCAGAGTCTCTAGGCAGTCAAGCCTTTTGATGGGGGCCATTAAAGGTTGTAATCATCTTTGCAAAAGCCCCCAAGGAGATGGGAAATAGCAGGAGTCTCAGTGTGACTTCAGCTCCAGTCTGGCTCCATAAAGGCCTGAAGAAAATCAACTCCCACGTGGAAGGGGGGGGGGGGGGGGAGGGGGGGTACATTACATTACAGGCATTTAGCAGGTTTTATCCAAAGCGACTTACAATAAGTGCATTCAACATAGGTAGGCAAGAAAACTATGTGTATTTTTGTGCCACTTTCCTGAGCGCGCAGTGGGACTTTCGCAAGCACATCAATTATATTTTGAAGAGAAAATATTAAGCAAACAAAAATCTGTTCTGTGCGCTCTCAACTCTGCTTGCGCGCTCGCTCAACTTGGCACAGCGTTACAATGTGCCACAAAACCAGCCAATCACAGACTTGGAGAAAGTAATTCTGATTGGCTGTTTTGTATCTAATCAGGTCGCTAATAGAGCTCAACAGTGAGGTTCCAGAAGTGAAAATCCCATTCATATTCTGAATCGGGATTTTGATTATTAGCCATAATGTCGTAACCATCCAATGTAGACTCACCACAAGCTAGTAGATTGTGAAACGATGGTGTATGCTCCTGTAGAAGCCACAAGTCCGTATGATATCAACCTTGTTTTGAGAAAAACATGTTTTATTCGCGATGTCATGGAGAAGTACTACACTACCCACAATCCTAAAATGGAAATGTTTACCGCACCAGCGAACGTCTTGTGAGCTAACGTTAACTTTAGCTACTAGGTAACCTAGCTCGCTGCTTATCCTATGCAGCTGTGACTAACCTCACGTAATGTTAGCATAACGTTAGCTACGTGAATGTAACTGGATCGAATTCACATTTATTAAAAACGAGTAACGTTAATAACTTATATATCTGATCCACCGGTTCTTCACCAACACACTGGTGGGGAATCGGTGGAACCGGCATTGATGGACGCCCGAGCGGTGATTGCAGTCAGGAACGAAGCACTGTACCATGTCGATGACAACACTATACACTATACTATATGAAACACTATATATATACATACACACACACACACACACACCAACAACAATATAAACATTATAATATTGACGAATGTTAAATTCAAGAAGAAGCGCGATAAACTATAGTTAGGTTGGAAGTTGTTGGAAAAGTATCATTCGCAATGGTTTATGGGATGAGTAGTTCCTTCACTCTTAAAATAATGATGTACACAGTCTTGTACCTTTGCCTTTTTTCCGTTTTCTGATCTTTTTTTGCTCAGAATCAAATGTTTTATGGTCACGATTCATCGTCTAGCTGGTTGGCTTGGTTCCAGCCTTAAAACTCTTTATATAAGGATTTTCTGAAATGTAAATGTAGTGAATGAATGGGAAATTCACTTCCGGAACCGGAGCCGTTCAAAAAGTGGGCGGTCACTGTTGCGCTCTATTGCAGCTAGTATCATCGAAAATTCTCTTCATCCATGCGAAAATCCCAACGTTTGTGGAAGCAGCCTGATTGGATACAAAACAGCCAATCAGAATTACTTTCTCCAAGTCTGTGATTGGCTGGTTTTGTGGCACATTGTAACGCTGTGCCAAGTTGAGCGAGCGTACAAGCAGAGTTGAGAGCGCACACAGCGGAGATGCTCAGATTAATATTTTCTCTTCAAAATATAATTGATGTGCTTGCGAAAGTCCCACTGTGCGCTCGGCAAAGTGGCACAAAAATAACGGCATAGAAAACTACTAATCACCAGAAATCGTAAGTGCATTTCCTTCCTAAACAAGCAACTAAGAGCAGAACTAGTGCTGAGGTAAAAGTGCAATAAGTTATCTACCTACTTTTCTTAAACAAATGAGACAAATAAGTGTATCAAATAAACAAGAGCCAATAAACAAGAGCTCATACAAATAATTGACGACAAATAGGCAAGGCTAAGAGGAAGGGTCAGGGTAGTGTTTCCTGAAGAGGTGGGTTTTCAGCCTGCGGCGAAAGATGGGCAGCGACTCTGCTGTCCTGACATCAGTGGGGAGTTCATTCCACCACCGTGGGGCCAGGACAGAGGAGAGCCGTGACCGGGTAGATCGGCCCCCAGGGGCCTCTGAGCGACGGGGCTACCAGTCGCCTCGAGGCAGCAAAGTCAAGTCCAGTACAGTGGAAGGGAACAAAAAAAGGCACCCAGGATAATAAACACAGCTAACAATACAAGGAGAAGGTTTTTAAGACCATTTTGAAAAATGGAGCCGATCGCATGGTAATTGGGATGCAAGGTTAAGCGGAGGTTGGGAACCAAAAGGGTCCAGCTGCAGACCTCCACTCTCATCACCCTAGTTCTGTGAGCCAATGGGGTTTGAGACCTCCACTCTCAGTACCCTTCGTCACTTCCATTCTTCATGACCCACCTGAATCGTGACGATACGTGGCAGGGGCTGGCGCGTGTTGGCACCCCCTTCAATGGCAATGCCCAGGGTGGTGGCACTCTTTGCCACCCTCACTAGTGTGGAGGTGGGCTCCAAGAGCCCCGGCTATGGTGAGGGAGAGAGAGGAGGATAGGTTAGTGGTACTGTATACTCACATATCTGACATATGAATGCATTGGGAAGGTTTTTTGCGGAGTACACATGCTCCACAGTCTTTGCTTTACGTAGTACATTCATAAATGTCGTGAACATGTTCATGACATTTATGTGCTTTGGAGACATATTCACAAAATCATGTCTATCAGCTTCACTGGGTGTTCAGTTTTTGCATCTTACAAGGCACATAGAAATACAACCATTTTAATTTTTACTTGTACCCACTTTCAACCTTCACTTAGTTCAGCCCACTCTCGCTCCACATTCATACAGAAACAACTGAAGACCTGCCGAAGGGTGACAAACATTTTTGAGGGAGGGAAGAGTGGTAAGCATTCACTTTTCCCACCCAGTTGTTTTCCCTGCTGGTCTGCACATTACAACCAGCCTGCTAGCCTTGAAGCCACCCCCCCCCCCCAGCCTCACTTCAACACCGTGGCAACCCTTATTCTCTTCCACCAATCAAAAAGAACCAGGGAAGGATTTGATCTGAGAGTCTCTACCTACGCTTACATGGCGGTGGAGTGATGAAATGAAGACACGAGTGAATGAATGATTGTGAAATTAACAGATGGGTGAAACAAAAGGAAATAGTCTGTATGAGAAAAACAGAGAGGGGGGAGAGAACAGATCACGGTTAGGATCGAGGACGGACTCTGAAGGAGGATTAGCGACAAAGCACATGTATTCATCAACCTGCTTTTATTGGCTTTCCTTCAGCGGACACACACCAAATACATTTCTCTCCCCTCGGAGTCTAATCCATTTATCAGCATCCCTTCATCCATCCATATTTGGCTCAGTGCTGTTATGAAGCGTTCCCCTCACCGGCTTGTCACCTCCACCCCCCCGGGGGTCTCGGGGCGCCCATGTGCATGCAGAGCGGGGGCTGCTGTCTTTGCTGACGTGTCCTGACTCGGCGATGTCCACGCCGCTGTCCTCACTGAGGGTCTGGCCGCTGTCTGAGAACTGAGACAGGGTGCCTCCTGGGTGGGGGGGGTGGGGGGGAGAAGACAGGTCAGGTATTTACACTGCAAAGGTTGTTCATCTTAGTAGGTTCATCCAAAACTCAAAATGTTCTTGTTTGAAAACACTTTCGCTGCTTGGGATGCCATGAGATCTTGATCTTGCACTGTACTGTATTGTTGTGTTCTGTCTGGTAAATTGCCTTTATGTTGTATTTACGATGGATTGTAAGTGTTTATAATACCTGGCTGCAACCAAATTTCCCCCAGTGGGATAATAAAATGTGACTTGACTTTCATTCGTTCAGTTCAGCTCATTTTAACAACTTCCTAGACTCTCATGAAGCCTTATTTCAAGATACTGTCAACTGCACTGGAAACAAGTGGATTAATCCTAATCCTGTTAGCAGATTTTTACACTTGTTTTAACAAAAATAAGATATTAAGCCTTAAATGACAAAATTAAATAAGGATTAAATGACAAAATGATGTTAATATGAATACTTTACACTGGTAATTATAGACAACATTCTGGATAACTAGTATATAAGTATGATAGATGGTGTTTATCTTCATACCCCAAAATACTTTATACATCAACACCAAGTAAATCCCAACTATCTTATTTGAGTCTTTCCAGTTAATTCTGCACAACAACATAAATACTGAAACTCTTCATGTCTTATAGTCTTAGAAACATGAAGACACGTCTGCGTGCTCCGATGCAGGGATGAGATATCAGGATGTTTTAGGGTGCCGTCGACTTCACTACAGCTTCATCAGCCCCCGTTCAACTCAGTCACGTCTAGACCCACTGAGGTCTAGACGTGATTTCAACGTTGTGTCTCTGCTTTAGCTCTCATATCGCCCATGGGATGTTTTGGGCTGTGTATTGTCCAGTTTTAGACCAAGATAAGATAATGCTTTGATTTTTGTAGACATCTACTACACCTTTAAACCCCACATTACATTACATTACATTACATTACATTACAGTCATTTAGCAGACGCTTTTATCCAAAGCGACTTACAATAAGTGCATTCAACATAGGTAGGTAGAGAACTACTAGTCACCAGAAATTGTAAGTGGATTTCCTTCCTAAACAAGCAACTAAGAGCATAACTAGTGCTGAGGTAAAAGTGCAATAAGTTATCTACCTACTTTAAACCTTGAGTTGTGCAGGCCCCTCCCAGACAATTAACAAGGCAATTGGCCTAGCTTGGTGAAACTACCTTCAATAGGGGCTATGACACAAAGAGAAACTGACCAACTAGCAGCTAACAACAGACTGCTGATTAAAGCACTAATACTTAAGCAATCAAAGTACAGCTAACAGCAACCTGGTGAGCAAGAAAAATATACTCAGACTATTCTAGAAAAGTCAAGTAGTTCAGAATCCCTCCCCACGTAGCCTCATTTGAACCTATCAACAATTTGAAAATCTTTTCAGCGGCTAATCAAAGTAACACTGCTCAGCGGGCAGGACTGAATACTACCCATGGGATAATACTTCATAATACTACAGTGATAATATGTTCCATATAGCGATTACATGAATACAATCCTGCCACCAAGAAGAACATCTGTACATGTATTGTACTCGGCAAATAAAGTGATTCTGCTTCTGATTCCTGTCTCTCTCTGCCTCCCATCCTCCCAGCGCCTCACCTCGAACCTGGGGCAGGGGCCGCACCTCGTTGACGTCGGGCTCCGCGTTGGGTCTGTGAACCTCCACCATGACAAAGCGCGAGCCGGGGGAGGCGGGGGAGGCCCTGGACCCCGGGTGAAAGGGTAGGGGAGGGGGCGCGGGAGGAGCAGGGAGCGGGGGTGGAGGCGGGGGTGAAGGGGAGGGGGCGGCCGGCTTGGTGGTGCTCCTGCTAGGGGACTGGACCTTGGGGAACGGGCCGATGTTATGCTGGGCGACCATGGAGAGCTGAGCGGCTGGGATCTGCTCTTTCCTGCGGCGCTGCGAGGGCTCTCTCTTTCGCGTGGCCGTATAGTCCCGAGACGGGTCCCTAGGGGGCGCTGCTGTACTGCGGGGCAGCGAGGGCGGGGCGGGGGTGTGCCCAGGGTCTTGGTGGTGGTGGTGGTTGCGGGAGGCCGGGGCTGTGAAGTACAACCCCGAGTGGGAAGACTCGGACGAGGGGCGTTTCTTGACCTGCTCTCGTCTGCTGGGGGACCTCTGCACCCCCGGCGGCGGGGGAGGAGGTTTGAAGGAGGGGGGAGGCTCGGCTGTGGTGAGGTGCACGTCGTCCTGAAGCGAGAAGAGGATATGGCCATGAACATCGATGTGGACACAACGTGAGGGGACATTTATTAACACATTACTCAGGATTCAAAATGTTTCTCACACACACACACACACACACACACACACACACACACACACACACACTCCAACACACAGCTCACACACTGTATTGGACGCCACCAACGTCCATTACTGTCCGTTCAACACATCCAAACCAGGTTTGACTCGTTGCCGCTCGCCGGTTCGACTCCGCCCGTCTCCTGCGCTCCCAAACA